>CM050402.1:60331136-61531136 GCA_027562975.1 Rhynchospora breviuscula
TACGTGATCCCACTGTTAGTCTGCAACTGACGCCAAAAATAAGAAATTTACAGTAGTAGAGTAGGAAGAAAAAAGGATGCAAATAAGAAAGGAAAAAAATGGGGTGAAGAATAAAGTAATTCGCATCCACTTTGTCGATCCCAATGCAACTGATTCTGATACCGACTCTGATGCTGATTCCTTTTGCAGACGCCAGCAGAAGAGGGTCACAAAATTGATTGTGATTCCCCATTCAATCCCCAGGCAAAAGAAGATCCAAAACCCTAAACTTCAAAACTCTCCCCAGCAGCGCCAACCTTCGAGCAAGTACCGTGGGGTTCGCAAAAGGGAATCTGGCAACTGGGCCGCTGAGATTAGGGACCCGATACGCAAGGTCCGTGTCTGGCTCGGTACCTTCCCCTCAGAGGATGACGCACACAAGGCGTACCAGGCTGCATACCTTCGCTTTGAGAAGGAAAAGATGCAGATTGCTGAAGGAAACCCTAAACAATATCAGACTGCTGCTCTACTGCACCAGACAGCTCCAAGACAGTGTCAATTGTGTCAGACATCCGGTCAACAGTGTCAGTCGTGTCAGAAGTTTGCCCGACCTAACCAAGCGGTCACACAACAATGTAAGTTCTGTCAGGTGGGTAACCAGATCTGTCGATATTGTCAAATGGCTGCTGCTAAAGCAAATGGTGCAGTGGCTATTCTAGACAATAAGGGAAAAGAAAAGGAGGAGGAGAAAGTGGCCGCAGGATTTCCCCACATGATCAAAAGGAGGAAAAGGACGGAAACTGTACTTGGCCCTCCCATACATTACTCTCAGTCTGGTATCTCAGAAGAGAATGTCAGTACTTTAAAGCCCAAAATGGACATGATTTATGAGGCCGACAATTCAAAGTCATCTATCACGGCAGCTTCTCCTGTCAGAGTTGGCTCCACCTCGTCAGTACATCACACCAGTGCCAAGCCAGAAGGACTGTTGGAGGAATTGTCTTCTCTGCTCTTCAAGGAAATGGAGGCAACACCAAATGATGATTTTGGTGCAGAAGATCTGATTCAGCTTGATGACCTGCCTATTTGGACTGCAAATTTGGATTGTGGTGATTTCTCGTTCTTATATTCTTGAAATTAGTAAACGTATTTACCCTCTTGGTGAAGGTTATGATGTAATTATAAGAGTTTGCCAGTTTCTGGTTTGGTGGTACTGATATCCAATTTTGTTCCAACTGATAAATATTGGCTACTTTTCTTGTAGAGGATGCTCTAATTTTACTTCCTAGGGACCTAATGCCAATCCCTATTTTGGAATTGTTGTTCTCATCTTCTCTCATGTGTATTTCTAAATTAAGCTCTAAATCTCAAAAGAAAAAAAAAATAAAAGCGTTAATTGTTAACAAGGGGGGTTATTAGCTGAATGTCAGTGAGCTCTTATGCAATCTTTTTTTTTAGACAAGCTAGATAGAGGCTATCTAGTTAGAGCTCTTATGCAATCTTATTTTTCAGTTTTTACGTCTTGGAGCCATTCCCCATGGAGGATTGATTGCAATTTCAAATTCCAGATCAGTAAGGAAATAAAATATTTTATTAAAAGAAGATTTTGTAAAAACATGCTAAATTGGTATTGAAAATAGTAATTGTTATATTCGGCGCATTTTTTCTGTTCATTTGGAATTTTGGATTGTATTTGAATATGGTATCTCATTTTCTCGTGCGCCCGTCACTAGCACCACATCCTTCGATTTCTACTCCTTATAACGTTTTGATCAAATTTTCCTAATGCGTTGACTATCTAAGGTGACTACAAAGTAGTCCGTTTATGACTCAGCAATTGTTTTTTTTTTAATTTATCTAAATTTTAGCCTGATAAGAAAACAATTAAAACCAAGCTGCTGTAAGTTTCGAGTTAAAAATAAAGAAAGAATATATTGGCAAACCATGAATTCTGGAAAATATAATTTCTAAAATTATAAAAGTAAAACTATAGTTATTATATGTTGTGTATCAAATTTGTTACAATCTAAAAATTGTTGATCATCAAATATATTTAAACGTAATTTCAAATTATTATATGGGAGCATTGATAATCCGATTTGACACCAAGAGCTCGTTTGGATCGTATGGGAATAAGGAAGGAATAAGGATTTTATATTAGAGGTAAAACGTTGGGAAGTGTGTAACTTTGTGAGAGAGATTTATACTTAGGAAGAAGCTATTTCTAGAAATAGGCTATTCCTAGCCCATCCAAACAACCCCCAAGATAATTGCACCAAATCGGTCCGATTTTATACTTAGAATTCCTATTTTGTTAGTAATTTTCTTTTGTTTTTTTTTTTTTTTTTAAAGAGAAGATACTACTAAAACTCTAGGCTCTTATTTCAGGTCAAGCATCAATTCTTTTGGTGAGAAGAACGCGAGAAGATGAGTATTTGCCAAAGAATTGAAGCTCTGCGGGCTGCTGGAGCTCACTATAGCGCATCGTAGAGTAGACCGCAGAGGAACAAGCTGAGCAACAACAAATCATAGAACCACTTCTGCCACTCGCAAAAATTGAATTCCATTATTTCAAAAATTGAAAATCGAAATAAATTTTCAACAACAATAGTTTCAAGCGAACATTATATTTTCCTGACCATGTAAAATTGAAAATGAAAATAAATTGTGAAAAAGAAAACTTGCATGAAATACTCAAAATACTCAATCTCAACTTGTACTCTTTTTTTTTTTTTTTTTTGGGCCTTCTCAACTTTTTTTTTTATTTCTCTTAGGTGAGTGGGGATTTGTTGTTGGTTTGAGAAAATGGGGATTTCTTTAAGAGCAAAGGAAGAGACATCATAACTGCACCTTTCTCTTCATCTGGCAACTTATCTAGGTGAGCCTTTGGGGCTACCGAATTAATAGAATTTGCTAGTACCAATGTTTAACATTTGAATGCTAAAAAACTTCATGTATGATTATATGAAATCAATAAAGGTAACAATTTGACTTAAGCTCTCATTCCATTCAACTTGACAAAGAGTGCTCTCATTCCATTTAACTTAGCGCAACACCACTGTGCAGCGCTACGGCTACCTTCGACTGCACTCTGTCCAATCTCCCTTTGACTTACCTCGGGTTGCCTTTTAACTCTGCACAAACCAACAAGGCTTGACTTCCAGCCTTTGATTGATAAAGTACAGAGCAAGCTAGAGAGTTGGAAAGGCTCATTAATGTCAAGGGCAGGAAGAATTGTACTGGCTTCCTCTGTTCTCTCCTCTATCCCAGTTTTCTACATGTCGGTTTTCAAATTGCCAACATGGGTAATCAATGCTATTGATCGAACTAGACGAAACTTAATCTGGGGTACAAATATAAATACCGGGAAAGGAATGCCACTACTGGCTTGGGACAGAATGTGTTCTCCTAAATCAGTTGGAGGTTTCGGTTTAACAAATCTCAAACTGCATAACTTAGCCCTTCTACTGAGATGGTGGTGGAGAGTATACCAGGAACCAACCTCACAATGGACAACCATAGTGAGACTATTGTATGGAAAGAGAAATTGCAATATACCACCAATTGGGTGGAAGATCATTTTTTTTTGGAAGGATTTAATGTCTATCAGATTCTATTTTCAAATTTCAACACTGTCGAGAGTACACTCAGGCAAACAAACTTTGTTTTGGTATAAAAACTGGGGGGAGCAAACTTGTTCTTTTTTGGTACGGTACAGGAAGCTCTAAAAAATAGATATTGTAATTTGGCGGATGCCTTACCACGTTTACATAGGATGCTTCATGCTCCCTTAAATCTGTTACAGGATCAGTTGCTCAGCAATATACCACCCTTGAGGCAACGAAATGGCAAGGATGAGATTGTTTGGCTATGGACTGGAAATGGTATCTACACGGCCTCATCGGTTTACAAAGTACTGAGCTGTGCTGCTAATCAGGTCTTTTCCCTGAAAGCTATTTGGCAGTTAAAAGTAACCCCTTCGATTAGATGCTTTCTGGTTCTATTGGCGCATGGAAGGCTGCTGACACAAGACCAGTTGCGTAAAAGGAAAATACCGTTTCAACAGGGATGTGTTCTGTGTGAAGAAAGTATTTGTGAAACTTCTGAGCACCTGTTCTTCAATTGCCCGGCATCTGTGACACTATGGTGAAAATTACAACTAGCTACACAGATCCCTGGAATTAAACAGGATGTCTCATGCATGCAAAACTTGATACATTTGTTTGGGATGATCTGTGACACTATGGAGAAAATTACAACTAGCTACACAGATCCCTGGAATTAAACAGGATGTCTCATGCATGCAAAACTTGATACATTTGTTTGGGATGGCAACGCAAAATAATTTCCAGTTGACAATCATTGCGACTACCTGCTAGGCGATTTGGCTTGAACGCAACAATAGAATTTTTAGAGAGGAAAGCCGTTCAATTGGAGCAATTCAACAATGGATTATTGGGGAGGCAACAATTTTCATGAAGTACTGCTAGGAGATTAACAGATATCACAGTCTGGGTAGCTGCACAGGATGCTTGCTGTGCATTTTTTTTTTTTCCGTTTCAACTTTGTTGTTTTGAGTTTTGTTTTACTAGATAGTCTCTATCTAGTTTATCCAAAAAACATTTTGACTTAAGCTCAGTCATTTCAGGTTTCAAATAATACTAAATTCAAATTTAGTTTAATCATGCACCACTTGTGAAGCTGTAAAGGTACCATCTCGTCTGCTTTAGGGCATCTAATTGTACAGATTAAATTTGGTTTATATCGAATTACATCAATAAGAAAGTTCATTGAATTAAGCTAAATATACTACTACATCATGTATAGCTGTGTAGTATAAAAGAAATGTATCCACTTATTTTTACCCCAAACGACATGAAGTACGCGTGCATGTAAAATTTTTGTTTTAAACAGTATTAACAACGTGATTACGTGAGAAAGAATTTATAAATAAATTCTGAAAAGAATAATTTTACGAATCATAAATAAATTTACGAATCAATTAAGTTTGTAGTATTAGATTGCACAATTAATTGAGTATACTATACATACATAAGTAGGAAATATGAAAGAAGGTAGTGATTTTACATCTCGAGTAGTGCAGAATTGAAGACAGTATACTATTGGTCATAGGAAGCGTGTGGGCCAGAAGTGCAGCCGGGATGAAAGGGGTCGTCTGAGCCACAACAATGCCAGTATTGGTAGACCTTGCCAGAATCCGGCGTGTTCATTGTGCCCCCAGTGTAAACACTTTCAAATTTCCTCTTTGTTTCCCCTCCGAAATGGGCAGTGTGGAATGAACAGGCGGAGGGGTGGTTGAGAGCCGGATCAAACTGCGACTTACAGTTCTTGCACGTGCGGAGGAGGTGGTGACTTTGGCTATGAGTATGCTCTCTGTGGCATCGGACTCGGCGAAGGCTCTGGGGAAGCCATACTGCAATAACGGACCTGTGAGTGTGACTGGGAATCGGGAGGGGAAGGGAAAACGAAGCCAACCGCTCCATCCCTGAATCTCTCTCTCTCACTCTCCAATGGTCGATGAAAAGGAAAATTGGGAATTTGGGATTGATGTCACGGCTGATGATGATAAATTGATAATGCACTTCTATACTGGGCCAGCCTTGGGTTTTTGTTAGACCATTCAGTATCATCGGGCCTTCTTTCTTCATTCAAATTCACGCGTCATCCAATTCGTAACCCGAAAAAATTAAAAACACTGGTCTGAATATCAGTGTAATTAGGGCTGCAAACACAACTCCGTTTAACCATTGATCGTTTCATTTCGTTCCCTTCGAAATGGTTAAAGAAACTGGCATCTTTCATTTCGTTTATTTTCGTTTAACCGTTTTATGTCATTTTTTATGTATTTTTTAAATATTTATAAACAAATTTTGATGAACTAGAAATATTGTAGTATTACATCGGTCAGTTATGCATGTGGAATAGAAAAATACATATAAAAATTAATTGTAAAAGCAGCAAATTGAACACAATTACTCATTTTGATCGTTTCGAAATAGGAAAACATGCATAAAAATTAATTGTCAGTTCATTGTTCGTTTTGATCGTTTTTTAAAACAAAACGGTTTACGCAAATTCATTTTTATTTCGTACCATAAACGAAATGGTTAACGAAAATATATTGTTTCGTGATCGTTTCGTTGTGTTTGCAGGCCTAAATGTAATTAAATCCATACCTTTTTTGGCATTTTTTTGCATTAATGCTCACAGCCGTGGAAAGAACACCAAACACCAGGCCCGCCGAAAATACAAATAAAGACAACACCTCAAAAGTATTTAAATAGTTAAAAGACAGCAAAATTTTAAGAGCAGTGCAAAATTTTCTTCAAATTATGAGGGAAAAAAAATAGACGCTACAAAATTTGATCGGGACATAACTAGGTTGACCGGACCAGACTTACACTTACCAGATCGGACTCGTGGGAAACTGATGCGGATGACGGGATGAGGTCCTAATAAATAACATGAACCAGACAAACGGACCGAATATCAATTAAACAGCATTCCGTATCCGAATCCGAGATTCACTTTCCTCAAAAAAGAATCCGAGAGATTCACACATAATAAATGATAAATCAATCGCCGTTGCCTCCAAGGTTTCAAACAGCTGCTGAAACAGTACACCAATGGATGGAGATTGGAGGGAAACCGCAAATAAAAATCACACTCCATTTCACAAGTCACACCATCCAACGGCTCAAACAAATCCCAACATCCATCACACGGCCCACAACCCTCTCTCCTCTCTCCTCTGCAAAAGCAACAAAACCTCGTAAAGCCCACCACCTTTTCAGTCCCTCGATTCTCGTCTCCACAATCAGTCACAACTCACCACAGAGAAACCTCTCTCTCCCACTCAGTCTCTCTAACTCATGTCTTCTTCCAAGAAAACCTCGTTCCCATTCCTCATTGTCTCTCTTCTCCACCTCCTTCCCTTCTCCCACCCGCTAAGCCTAACCCGACCCGGTTCTTCTCTCGACCCGCGCCAGCTCACTGCACTCGAATCCCTCGGCTTTCCCTCCACTCGCGACGCCTGCGCCGTCCCTTCTCCACGCGACAACGCCACGTCATGCGACGCCGCCGCTCCCTTCCGCCACCTCATCTCTCTCCGCCTCGCCAACTGCTCCACTGACATCGACCTCCCTTACACCGTTCTCCAGTCTCTTTCAACTCTCAAATCCATCTCCTTTCTCAACTGCCCCATTCCTCCTCCTCGGCGCCTCCCGCCTCAGCTTGCCTCATCTTTACACTCCTTCTCTTGCATCTCTTCTCTTCGACGAGTGCCCGGTGCGTTGCTCTCACCTCTGCGCAACCTCACTGAGTTGTATTTGACCGGTGTGCCGGTGATGGCCAGTGCGCCAATTATGATCATATCTAATATGGTCGACCTGACCAGACTCACCATTTCTAGTGCCAACATGTCAGGACCGATACCGCACCATTGGCATTGTCTCGATCTTGTCCATCTCGATTTTTCATTCAACCGGCTCAAGGGAGTTGTTCCTGGCACCATTAGCATGTTGGGTTCTCTACAGACCTTGAATTTGAGCTCTAATTTTCTCACTGGATACATCCCTGATTCAATCGGTGACATGGTGTCCCTTAAGAATGTTTCTCTATCAAATAATTCGTTTTTTGGGTCCATACCGAGCTCGCTTTCGGACCTAATCGACTTGGTTCAGCTCGACCTTAGCTCGAATCAGTTTAATGGGAGTATACCGACATTCTTTTCTGGTTTGAAGAAGCTCAGAGTGCTCAATCTAGAAAACAACAACTTTCAAGGGGTTATACCGTTTAATGCCTCCTTCATATCTAAACTAGAAGTTTTCAAAGTGGGAGGGAATAGCAATCTTTGTTATAATCATACAATGCTATCCTCTAAGCTTAAACTGGGGATTGCACCGTGTAATAGATATGGGTTGCCAATGTCGCCACCTGGCGACCATTTGCGATCGGACGGGTCAGATGACATGGATGACTATGGTGAGGCTGACAGCGGCCATGACGGAGATGGGGACCACCGTGGGCCCAGCAAGGTTGTGCTTGGTGTTGCCATTGGGCTTTCATGTCTTGTGTTTTTGGTTATCTTCCTTGTTTGCTTGTCTAAGGTGTGTCGATGAAGACATGAAGTGGAGTTTATTTTTGTTTTGTAGCTGGAGAAATGTTGGTATTTACTATTTAGAAAGAAGGATTCTTTTTTGTTCCCTTTTTTTTGGGTACAATTGTCGGGTTACATTGACATGTAATATTATTTTGATAATGGAAAATTATTCATGTAAGGAGCAATATTAAGTTTTCATTCAAATTTGCTTGTTATGTTATGTTGTTAGATTCAGAGCAATCCTGCAAATAAAGAATTAATTTGATTATGTCACATCATTATCATAGCGTACGTAATCATCATTCATTACGCCATGTATTAATTATTTTATTGAAATAACGCCTAATTGCCTATCATTTATTACACCCCCTCTATCATAATGGTAGATGCATTTGCTTCCAAGGAATAATGAATGATACCTTCTGTTTTGTTTGAACTTTGAACCCACATTGATTCTTCTTCCTGTTTGGAGTGAATGCCTTCATTGCAGAGCTACTTAATTAATGAGGCAGGGGCAGCTAACTTCAATAAGGCCACAGATAAAGTTTTAATTAAATGGTACTTGCTACTGCAAAAATGATGGTTTTTAGAATATCTTTTCACCTTAATCTGATTTGACCAGTCTAGACACTTAACTTTGTCCTTTTCCCGTATAAGCCCAATACATCATTTTTAAACACAAAAAGTTGCGGCTAGTGAGACACACTGCTCATGCACGGACCACTAATAAAGTAAACTTTAGTCCTTTGCTTAGTACAATGGCTTAGAACAGCATCATATATTAAGCCCATATTGTGTTGTCATGGCCCATACATATTTTCCTCTCAGGAAATTTGTTTTTTGTTTGCTGACAACCCTGTCTGTTTACTTTCAGGGAAAAAAAAAAAAACTAAAATAAGAACAAAAAGATACGACTCTTGTGACGAGAGTTGGCATTTCTTCAAGGTTTTGGATGCATGCATTGAGCAGTTGAGCACTGACATGCAGGATTGGCTTGTTATTGTGGATCCTAGACTGAGGTTCTGAGACATGCATATGGATAAAGCTACTGGTACACTGGCACATTTCAGATTTGTGGTCCTTCCAGTTATCTACCAATCCATAAATTTTTTTCATTTTCAAACTCCTCCTGCTTTGCCTTTTGTAAGTTGCCAGACATTAATTATAATTGCACTCGAAAGTGGGTCTGGTCAAATCAATATATCCAGTAAAGCAAAATATATGGGATCATTCATGGAATGATGGAAACGTGCATAATTTCTTTCAAGATGTCAAAAACACAAATTTACATCTACCACAATGATTTCATACAATGTTATAATAGAGCCTTCTATTGAATTTAACACTAATGGAGTCAAAATTAGGTTTTCTTACTAATTATATAAAAATTTAATAATTCAATAAATTATTGTGTTCATAATGACATCCAATTTACACTTTAATTCTTAGACTCGTTTCTACTTTATACAAAAAGTAAAAATATTTATAATTTCTTATTTTGTCTTTTTATTTCGCGTACCGTCTTCACATGGATAAAATGGGAATCGGAAAAAGAAGGCTACCGCATTTATATAAATAATGAAATAAATAAATCAATTAAAAGATTGTTCGAAAAATATGAAATAAAAAATCCAAACTTGTCGGAGTTGTCAAGTAACTTGTGTACTAGTTAGATAGCCAAACTCGTATTAGAACAGGATCAGGTCACTTCTCGTATTAGAACAGGATCAGGCCACAGAAGAACCAGATACCCAAGTTTCTATGGAATCAGGTAATGTAAATGTAGGGTATGAAAGCAATTAAAGAGTTCTCATGTTTCACATTTGCACAAGCTTCTGGCCCCCCTCTTAATTAAAGATGCCTTTACTAGAAAGCTATCATTTTATCGATTATAATCCCTGGCGGGCGCATCCAATGGCAGCAAAATCATTGTTACAGCAGAGAGTAGCATATTACAGAGCCTTAATTTTTTTATAACTTTTTCTAAAATTGGGGAGACTATTAGTACATGTTGGTGTCGATTTCAAATCAACATTTCAGAGACTCTTAACTGTAAATTCATATCAATTTTTCATAATTTCCTTCAAAAGAAATTCACTAATGTAGTACATTACACGGTTGCAAACTTAAAAAATAAAAAGGCTTTTCCTTTACACCTTTCTGGACATCCACTGCATAACATTTTCTCAAAATAGCTGTGACAAAAAAAAGGAAAAGATAACATAAACAAAAATTGAAAATAAGAAGCCTAACAATCAAAATCAAGGCATCCCTTTGATTCCTGACCCTCCGTATTACTAATGAACGGATCGATCTTAACCCACAGCAATGAAAAAACAGAAGCCAACAATACCGACCAGAGAATAACGATGGTCGGTGTGCGGTTCTGCCTCCCCATGAGACCCTTCAAGAATGGGTACAGATGCATAATGACCCACATGGAGAAGAACACCTTACCAAATAGTGGCCCCCAAGCTTCATACCCGCTGTTAAGTGCATCAGAGAAACCGGCAACGACTCCTACCAAATTCAGAACCAGTATGGTTGTGGGTGGAATTAACACAGTGGTCCATTTGAAGACATAGAGCTCGCCAAAGTCACCATCATCGGAAGCCTTGGCAGTGACAGTAAAGTTGGTGTCGAGACCAGCAATCATTTTCAGAATTCCTTGGAAGACAGCGAAGAGATGCGCTGACACACCACCAATGACCCAAAACTGCTCGTTTCTCCACCAGTCTTCGATGCCAATACCACTCCAGCGCAGCTCGAGCACACTTGTCACTATGATTGAGAGAAAGAGGCCCAAGAAATACACACTTGCCATGTTGGATAGCTGAGAAAACAAAAAACAATCTCTATTAAAACTATAACAGAGGGGTGTCCCACAGATTAGCAGGTGACAATTCTTTCATTTTTTTTTTTTACTTTTTTTTCTGTGGTGGTGGTGGTGGGTTTTGTTTGCGTGTGCATGTATGTGTGTGTTCGTTGTTGTTAACTGACAACTTGGATCTGATTGCAATATCTATAATAAGGTGGGATTTTTTTTCTGACCATACTTCAAATAAGAGGGATTAAAAACGGTTTAGTAAGTAAACTAAAGAAGAAATATCATATTACCGTAGGAATGATGAACTTCCCAGTCAATAAGCAGATAGCAGGAAGTGAGCAGTATGCAATGAGAGGAAGAGAGGTAAATGGGTACACAATAGTATTAATATAAGCCAATCTCTGAAGCCACTTGAGACGGCCACCTCCATATCCATACCAAAGAGGGCAGTGCCGACTGAGGAAAATCTCAACTGAACCAAGAGCCCAACGAAGCACCTGATGCAACCTGTCAGAAAGATTGATAGGTGCCGAACCCTTGAAAGCTGGTCTTGTTGGCATACAATAAATCGATCGCCACCCACGGCAGTGCATCTTAAATCCTGACAAGATATCTTCAGTGACTGATCCATATATCCAACCAATCTGGATGATAAGAGAGCATAAAGGAAACAGTTACTCCATTATGTAAAGAGCTTTTTATTGGTCTAGAATAGGAGAGATGAAAAGAGAATCACCTCTTTGCCCCATTCAGTTTTCTCCTCATATCCACAACTAATAACGTGAATCGCTTCTTTAATAAGAGTTGATGGATTTGCAGACTCAGGCACGCCACCATTCTCCATTAGTGTAGACTCAATAAAAACTGACGACAAACCAAACGTCTTCTCAAAGCTCATTTTCGAGATCAGCATTGACCTCTCATACTCATCATAATCTAAGTTAACCCAATAATCTCAGTTTAGAAATTCTGCACAACGAAGCTAAACAAAATGCTTTGCTAGTTTTCAACACAAACTTACTGCTAATTTCATGCAGATTAAATATCGCAGCATTTAAATCTTCGCGTCTTGACTCCCTGTAGATCTCATTCTCACTTTTTTTTTCTTCCTTGGGTCCTGAACAGCAACAACAACAACCACAACACCACGAACAAAACGAGCTCTTTGGAAGAGCTGGCAGTGATGGGGGGCCATAACCATAGAGTGCTTGCCTATTGAACATACAACCTGTTCCCACATAAACCGGCCCTTGGATGCCATCAAGCCCTTTCATGTTAACCTAGGTATGACAATTTAATTACAGAAAGGTTATTGCAAAGTTAATCAAGCATAAAGAAGAATATCTTAATCGGGATTGCAATCAACAGCCTTCATTTTATGAAAAATTTGCAGAACAAGCCCCATTGTCGTTATAGAGTGCATTGTTACATAATCCCTTTAAATTAAAAAATTCTGCCCCTACTTGTAATATGATTTTTTTGAAGTTGAATCTATAAGAAAGTTCATGCAAACAAATAAAGATGTAGGGTTTGAAGACTTCAAAAATCAGTCATGAAGAGATTGGTCAGGATACCAAGAAATCCAAGGGCTGCAAGTCTTAACTTCACTTTGCTTGTCATGTATGGTTCTTTCTTATTTGAAGAGTAAAACATAGTGATGGTTTACAACATAGAATTTTTCAAGCGAATGACAAAACTGTAGTTCGAAAATAATTTAAAAATTTGAGAAACATGTGCAGATTTTTAATACTTACATCAAAGAATACAATGTTCCTATTAGCATATCGATCACTCTTATCAATGCCGTCGAATCTCTGAGGAAATTGCACATAGCACACATCTTTACCAACAGCAGGATCCATCAGAAAGCACATCCCCTCACGAACAGCCTTACTGTTGTTTACGTAGTGATCACAGTCAAGATTGAGTATGAACGGAGCATTTGTCAAAATGGCTGAAACTCGAACCTGCAAAGATTGGTGATGATTTCAGATGTAGAAAGTCAAGTAATTGGAGGAATTTTCACAATTTTGAATAGAATTTGTGGCAAATATTTACCAGAGCATTCATGGCACCAGCCTTTTTGTGGTGCGGGTATCCTGGTCTTTTCTCTCTTGAGACATAGACTAGCCGAGGAAGCTCATTTCCATCTATATCATGGGCGCCAGTTTGACCAAGAAAAACCTAGGAATAACAAAATAAAATAGAATCAGAGTTCTTGTCACAAACCTCTTAATCCCTACTTTTGTGATGTATAAATTTTAAATGGAGCATATTGAAATGGTTGCAACAAACAAGGATTATTAATCCAAGTAGGTGACAGCAATTACTACTAATGGACGTGAGAAGGGGGTGAATGTCGGACATTAAGTGAAATGATAAGTAACAGTCCAAATTTCATGGACACAAGTTGAATATATATAACCTGAATCATGCCAGGGTGGTCACGGGTATTATTCCCAGGCCATGAGGTCCCATCTTGCATGATCCATCCTTCATCTGGTGTTTTCTGTGCCTTGGCTACTAATGCATTTATTCTCACCTTGTACTCCTCATAATCTCTCTGAAATAAACAAAGGGATCAAAGTTAAATACTCCCAGTCAATGTACCTTCAGAATAAAAGAAAGGGCTCCCTCAATTATTTGATTTTACCTTCATGGCTCTCCTTTCTTTGACAAAGGAAGGTTGCACTTTGTCTTTCAAGTAGTCGATCCTCTGAGAGAAATAGAATTCTGGAGCACGGGGTTCAATGGAGAATTTTTTACAGAATGGGACCCATTTCCTGGCAAACTCAGCAGTCTCTGCTAGCGCCTCAAAAGTGAGCATAGCAGCACCATCATCAGAGACATAGCAGGAAACCTTATCAACAGGGTAATCAACAGACAGGATTGATAAGACCGTGTTAGCTGTTATAAGAGGAGGCTCCTTCAGAGGGTCCACTGTACTGACGAAGAAATCCACAGCAGCAAGGGCACTGCCATCACCATCTCTTTCATATCTAAAGAGAAAAAAACCTTTAAGAAATTGTTCAAAGCTTTTGAACATTTTTCTTCTTCATTTTTAACTTCATCAATGATTGCCCTTAAATTTAGTCTGAAATGAACAAATACTTTATTGAAAGTATATTTGAAAGAGACACAGAGTAATTTCAAAAATTGACCATAAGGAAGATCAAGCTGAATTTGTGAAAAGAATACTTATGGCAAAAACTCTTTTCTTTTGGTGACTAAAGCAATTGAAATAAATAGTTACTACTAATAACACTTCTTTCCAAAAAATAATAATAATAAAATAAAGTAAATAAGTAGTAACTATATGAACAGCAGAAATGATCTTACAATGGCCTACTTGATATTATAGCAACTCTAAATGCTAAAAAAGACTAATGTGGCATTATTAATTCAGCATTAAAAACAATATATACCTAGCAGCCAATCTGTCAATATATGCTTCTCTGTTGATAGGACACCATTTGGGAAACTGATCAAGAACCCAGGAGAAGGCAAACCATATCTCACAAATAATCGATGTCAACCACAAACCGTATGCACTATGAACTGGATTGGTAATACGGTAATGGAAGAAAAGCCCAAGAATTATAAGCCGCAATATAATTATGGCCCTGTATGGAGTTAGCTTATTCTTTGAGATGGGGATGACTCTGGAAAGTGGCTCCCGTGTATCTGTTAACCTGGAAAAAAAAATGCAAAATGTTCAAACTATAGGTAATTGCAATTGTAAACATATCATTTTTTTTTCTAGTGATTTTATTTTTGTTCAATGCATTAAAAATCTGATTTTTCCAATTGCATTTGATGAAGGTAATTTCTTTTGCAATATTTTTTGGGCATCAACAGCTGTCAACAGTGGCTATCAAAACTTTGTAGCCAAAGCCGGAATTTCGAAAGGAATAATGAGTTCCACATTAAGTGAGCATTCTTTAACCAAAACTAAATTATATAGAAATTTCTTACTCTTTTTCATCAAACTGCTGCTGCTCAACTGGGATCTCTGCCTTTTCAGCCTTTTTTGGAGCTTTCTTTGTACTCTTTTTCTTCTCTTTCCAGCTCTGTACTCTGTCCTTCCAAACTGGATTGCCAGATTCGCTCAAGATTTCTATAAGAAAAAATAACAAGAATAATAAAATCAATTCAGCTATCTCATATGAGAAAAGAAAGTAAAATTTGAAAAAGAAGAAAACAAAATACCACTCCCAACTGCAGAGAAGCTACTTGTGCTTCTGGCATGAAATCTGTTTCCCTGTAAGAAAGTTTGCACAAAAGTGTTCAACCATAAAACTATTATAAATATAATAAAAATTAAACATGCTACATCTATTTAAGAAATTTTACCTGGTGCATGCTGGTGTGGTCTTCAATTGGTGCAGTCTCGCCCACATCGTCAGGGTCTTCATGGGCCTTGTCTGTAGTTTAATTTGTATCAATATGTCAGGAACAAGTACAATAGTGATTTCATAAAAAGGATGTACGTATAGGAAAAGAAAACCAATATTTACTAATAGTTCTAAATAATAAGAATACACCTTCAGTACAGCCAAGGCTAAGCATGATTTCGTTTGAACAATCATATGCACAGAGCATACAGTTAATAGTTCCTGGTACTATCTACATTATCTTCGAGTATAGATAGATTCCGTAAACAAAGTTTAACTTAATGACATGTCAGAATCTTGTGATGTAAAATATTTAAAAGTATCAAGGAGAACTTTCTGAAAGCACTTAATCTACCAGATAATTTAGATCCAAGAATGAAAACATATTCGAATAGACACTAACATATTTTTTTCCTGAAGCTTTAGTAACAGTTGGTGTTCATATCCCGAAATTTCCAGCAGTACAGTAAGCACATATGTTAGAGAGGGAGACTCTGCCTATAATCTTACATATTTTCAATTTTTCTTTGGACAATCACAAGCTTTTAATTCAAAAGCTTGTAGCTAATATTCAAAACTCACTTGTTAAATTTACAATATCGATGCCTATTCAAAGCATTTTTAGAAACAAGACCTGAAACAGTATGATTGTTCATAATACATCCCATAAAATGAAACTGTTACATATGGAAACTGAAACATAAAAGTAGGGTCATCTTGGACAACTTAAAATTTTGCAAATCGTGACCTTTTGAATTTCAAACACTACCAAAAATTTTTCTAAGATATATTACAGACTTCAAAATCCTGAATAAATTTAAAGCGTCTTTAGCAAATACTTACAGGCTTGTATTCATTCATTTACACAATATTTCTACGTAAGCACACCATACAGAACATTATTTGCATATGAACCTAATGATAATCCAGTAATTTGCTTAAATTTCAGAAAATTTACATTCTTTGGAAGTTCCAATGCTTCTATACTAGAATTCTACATCAAAATTTTCAACGTTGTTGGAGTTTTTGAGGTATTAATACCCTTTTTATCAACAAATTTTGCTGGTTCACAATAAAATTGTTCCATGATTACATAGGTACAACCAAGCAACTATCAAATTGGAGAGAGATCATGATCATACCCAACACATGGCGATAAGGCTCGTCACAGCGAAGGCAAGAGGTTCTCCCATCTCTCATCTCATCCTCCAAACAAGCCTTACACAGAGGGTAGCCACATCCATGGCAAGCCACAAACACCTCCTTCTCCTCTCCTCCTGACACAAACCCCACCGGCTCGCCGCAAGTGCTGCAGTAGGGTACACCCGACTCCATCATCTTCTCCCAACTCAAACCCAAACCCGAATTTGAATTGGAAAGGGACCCAATTGATCCGAGAGGTGGAGGAGAGCATGGTTAAGGGAAGGGAATGAGAAACTTATGTAGAGATGAGATGAGAGAGAGAGGAGGTTGAGAGGTCGGCGTCGGAGGGTGGAAGGAAGGAAAGAAGTGAAGCAAAGGGAGTTTTCCAGGTGAGGTGCGACTCAGCTTTTTTTGGTTGCGAGAAGAGATTGCGGAGACTGCAAGGGAAATTGCACTGAGGTGTGATATCATATATTAGTAGGTGGGAGGGTGAAAGAGCAGAAGAGACTGAGTCTGTGAGTATGTGTCTATGTGACTGTGTTTACTGTTTAGTGTTTGTTTGTGTGCTTGTTTGAAAACTTGAAAAGCTATAGCGATATAGCGACAAGCTACTTGCTATTCGGCGCGTGTTGAAAAAGCATATCTGTGACTGTGATCTCTGTCATTTCTTTGATTGCAAATGTTGTTATTGGGTGACAGCAAAAAAATAAAAATAAAAATAATAGCCATTTTCCGTTTTACAATGCCAATATTGGTTTACCTCAAAAAGTATTTCAACTATTTTGACAAACTTTTCAAATAAATTAAATTGACAAAATGTACATTTTACGGTAACAAGGTGGATTCAGCGATAGACGTATAGCCATATAGGCTTACGGAATTCTTTCCATCGTTCCTACATATCCATCATCCTATCATTTCCTAGAGACGCATTTAATTTTTTCTCATTTTAAAAAAACGCGTTAATAACTTCTTTCTTCCATTTTTGAAAGTCTAGAAGATGAGAGCATGAGCGCAAGGGAATGAGGACAGAACGTTATTTTCAAAAAAAAAAAAGACAATTAATATTTTCTTCACTGGACATAACGTTGTTTCCAAACAAAATTTACAGAACAATTACTATATTAAATAGAACAGTTATATATACTAACTAGAACAATTACTATATAATATATTTTAAATAGGACAGTTATTATATTAAATAGAACAATTGTATATATTAACTAGAACAATTATATATTTTAAATAGAACAGATACTATATTAAATAGAACAGTTATATATATTAACTAGAACAATTACTATATAAAATGCTAATTGTTCTAGTTGTTCTGGGAAAAAAATAATTGTGCTGGAAAAAAACTGCTAATTGTTCTAGTTGGTAAAGTAATTGTTCTAGTTGGTAAGCTAATTGTTCTAGTTGTTCTGGAAAAAAAATAATTGTGCTGGAAAAAATGCTAATTGTTCTAGTTGTTCTGGAAAAAAAATAATTGTGCTGGAAAAAAAATGCTAATTGTTCTAGTTGGTAAATTAATTGTTCTAGTTGGTAAATTAATTGTTCTATTTGGTAAGCTAATTGTTCTAGTTGTTATGGGAAAAAAATAATTGTGCTGGAAAAAAATGCTAATTGTTCTAGTTAATGTTACTAACTATTCTCGAAAAAAACTAACTGTTTTAGTTAATGTTATTTTGAATCAGAGGGGAGGGAAGGGAGGGGGAGGGGGAGGGAGCGAAACACAGAGGGAGAGAGGGGATTATAAGGAAAGCATTCCGAAAATGAAAAGCAGTTATTAACGCATTTTTAAAAATGAAAAACGCGTCTCTAGAGATGATGGGAATGATGGATCTTATACATGATCCTTATCAACCACGATAAGTTTAGTATAATAATGGAGTATGAAATTTTAGGATAGCTCAACGATTGTACATTCTGTACTAGGAAAACCTGCAATGTTTTTTTTTAAAAAAAAAAATAGCCACCAAAACAGGCGGTCTGCATATTTACTTACTGATATGGATAGTTTGATACAATATTCTGATCATTGCATTGATCATCAAAATAACAGCCAAAGAATTAAAAAAGTAAATTTAAGTTCGAGACGGTTTTTTAAAACTGTCTATATAATCACTTGGTCAAATTATGCGACAGTTGTTAGTAGTCAAGTATAAATTATAAATAAATCATCATGCATTATTCAATAATTAAATATATATGCATTGCACAACCGAACGTATACATCATATAATATCCAGATGCATTATGATATATGTAAAAAGTTTATAATAGATGTGTTGGAAAGTGAGTTTGTGGGTAGTTATCAAGCCCGTTTATAATATTTTTTTTTCAGACCTTATGTTGAGGTAAAATAAATAAATTGTTACGTATAGCTTTCAATCAATCAGTTTGATATTTACAAAAAAAAATACTGTTAGAGGTGTGAAATGGGCATCATATATAGCTAATATCCCACATAAATTTTAGGTAATAGGTCATCGTATTGTACAAATGATTTTGAAAATATCAAAAAATATATTTCTGGCGCTTAATCCCCTAGCTTAGTTATTATGGAGCGGCAGTGTAATCTGCTCTTTCATTCTGATCCCTGTCTTATTATTGCAAATTTGCAATATTTTCAAAAGATGTGCCTAACTAAAATAATTTCTAATGACATTGAGAAGGTTTTGGACTTCTGTAACTGACCCAAAATATATAATTTTGACTCGAGTTAATCTACAAAAATAAAAAATTGCATGCTCAGTTGAGAGCGGATGGACTTTGTCCTCTTTAATCCTTTTTTTCGCCCTTTTGAATCCGTATCAAGCAATGCATACTGCAATCAATCTATAAATCACAGTTTTTTAATGAGCACGAAAATAAAAAAGAATTTAATATTTAAGTCTTTTTATAAGAGGATTTCGAAATATATAGTTACATTCTTGGATAAATTTAAAATGTGGAGGTTTGATTATTTGCAATGAAGGAAAAAAAAACTAATTCAGCTGGTCTTATTTAAAAGTCATGCAGCAATATTCGTTAATTTGTTCCATCCATCCTGTCGTCGTCGGTTTTTTTTTTTTTTTTGGGGATAATTTTTCATTTTTAAGATGTGATCCCTACTTCGTCCTCCTATATTTGAGTGCAATTGAACTGTTGAAAACCTTTAAATATATTAATGGATACTGGACCTGCCAGCCTTCAAAAAACCTTCACGAAAAGGAAACCAAACATCCAAGTAATCGAAAATAAAAATGTGATCATTTTTTACCATATTATTTAATTGTATAAAAAAGGTTAAGATATTGTAATTGTAATCCTTCCTTATAATGTATCTAGTTATGTTTGAATATTTAGCCTGTAGTGTCTAAACAAAATTATTTTTTGGCAGTCTGCATATATTACTTTTTTTTTTATGTAACTAGCTCATAGTTCTATAATGTTTAAAAATAATAGTTGTTAGCGTAGCTGAGTAGGAACACTTATATATATATATATATATATATATATATATATATATATATATATCCACCGATTGGGATTCAATCTTGCCAAAACACCTTAGATTACACAAGATTAAAGGAACTGATGCGGCAAAATCTAACAAGAAGTTTTGCGGTTTGTGCAAAATTAAAATGTCCAGCCATATCACTATTTTTCTATTGCAAACATTGTTCGCCCCCTTCTTGAAACTGCATAGAACTGTGGGAGAATTTTTGCGTGTTCCTATGGATTTGTTTGGTTTTGTTTTTTTTTTTTTTTTTTTTGTAAGGATTGTAAATAGATATCTTATCAGAGAGATCTTCAAAATATAGAAAAATTGAAGCAAAAAGATAAATAAAACTTCCCTTTGTCAGTTGCTGAAATATGAAGAGTTGTAAATTTGACCAATTAGGCCCACTATGATCTGTAGTATTTGCATTCACCGCATGCTGGCAAAATTCACTTCATGGGCTTTATATGTTCATAATAAAGCCTCAATAAGAAAACATCACTTGATTTTACATTTTTTCCCTCACATTTTGCACCTGTATCTCAGATTAATGTTTGCATTGATGAATTAGGCGAGAAGCATTGCTGGACTAGCCACCTTCGGCAGTAGTCTACAATCATTACCAATGAAGTTTTTGATGAGGCAACTGCCGAGGGAGACATGGCCCAGTTAATCAGTTATGCTACAACCGGATCCAAATCCTGTGTCGCGCGGGATACCGTGTAGCGCATAACAGGACAAAAGTCTTTATGGTGTAACGCACAAGTTTTTTTGCGCTTGGAAATATGACGTGCTAACTGTTGTGCTGCTGGAAAAAATGTACACCTTTTGCCAGCTGTTACACTGAGGGGTTCTACACGCATAAAGACAGGAAAGACAATTTAAGAAAATAAATAAAGAAAGAAAGAACGGAAGTAAATCTAAAATGTTAATGAAACTCTTTAAACTTTCTGGGGGCAGTTCCAAACTCCAGTTTTTGGAATGTTTTCAGCACTCTTCTATGCTGACGATGCAATACTGTTTTTCAGACCCTGTCAACAGCAAGCAAATTTTCTCAAGATGATCTTCTTGGTGCTTAATTCTTTTTCTGGCCTATCTCTGAACTCCAACAAATCTGATTTGGTTACAATTTTTTGTGACCATGCTGACACTTTGAGGCTGGCGTCTATTTTGCAGTGTAGAGTGACGTCCTTCCCTTTAACTCACTTAGGCCTACCTCTATCCAATAAAAAGCTGCGCAAAGATGACTATCTGACATTGCTGGTTAGATTTCAAAGTAAGTTGCAAGGTTGGTCTTCCTGTTTGCTCTCAATAGCAGGGAGATTGGTTCTCTTGAACTCTTGTCTATCCTCTCTCCCCATTTACTTTATGTCATCTTTCAAACTTCCTAGTTGGGTGATTAAGAGGATTGATGCCATCAGAAGGAACTTTTTATGGCACGGTGTGAACCAGAATGGGAAAAAAATGATACTGGTTAGTTGGCAAACAGTTACAAAGCCAAAGTCTGTGGGGGGTCTTAGAGTTTTGGATTTAAAAGCTTTTAATGTGGCCCTTCTTTCTAAATGGATTTGGAAATGGAATCAGCCTAGGTCATCTCTTTGGAAGGATCTGGTAGCTTCTTTGCAGGGTAATATGCTTTCTCTGACTCCTTCTAAAAGCAAACTTTCTCCAGTTCTACACAAGTTGGAGCATTTGGTTTCAGTGGGCATGTCTGTTCAGGCTTCTAATGGAGAGAGCTCTCTTTTTTGGTTGCACAATTGGAATTCTGGTATCTTAAAATTTAAGTTTCCAGAGTTATTCTCTTTTGCCATTGATCCAAATATCTCGGTCTCAATGTTTGCTGCAAGTGTTTCTACTCCTTTGGATCTTTTCTCTCCTTTGCTGCAATCCTCTCTTGTGGCCTTGTCACAACCAACTTTTCTTCTGCAAGATACTGCTACAACTCTCTCACACCTTTCTAATGATGTTATGGATTCTATCAGCTGGTCTTTATCAGGAGCATCAGCTACTTTCTCTACTAAATCAGTCTACACTCTCATGAAGAATTTTCCTGTTCATTCCAGTAACCTTAAGATGATTTGGAAACAAAGAATTCCACCAAGATTCAAAGTTTTCATTTGGCAAATGTTGCAAAATAAAATTGCGACTTTGGATAATTTGCAGAGGAGAGGTTGGCAACTGTCCAATATGTGCTGTCTCTGCAATTCTGATTGCGAATCAGTCATACATCTTTTCAGCCGCTGTGCCTTCTTCAAATCACTCTTAGCTAGCGCTTCAAGTTCACTGCCACTCATTGGGCCGATTTTTTCGAGTGCTCAGGATCAATTTTCTCTACTGTCAGACTCCCTGCCTCGTACAAGTAGAGATGCCTTGGCTATTATCTATTTTGTCTTGTGGAGAGAGAGATGCAATCGGTTTTTTAAAGAGGCCTCTAAAGATGTTCATGAACTGGTACAAGAAGTTATGCTGGAGTGGTACTCGCTTAGGAAACCTCCTTGACTGGTGTTGTACCTAAGGGTTTTATTTCTTCCGGTTATAGCTTTTATGTTTTGTTGTTTTCTCTTTCTTATTTTATACTTAGTTGTTTACTTTTAGTTTTTAATTTTCCTTGATCAGCATCTTGCTGTTCGTACTGTACTTCGTAACTTTTATTTATAATTTTATAAAAAAGGCATGGGCAAAGACCCTTGTTTTTCTTCAAAAAAAAAATGTTAATGAAACCTGTCATTTAATTGAGTATGGATCGAAAAATTAATGTAGGAATTAATTAATGTTTCTTTTTAAATTTATTGGACCTTTACATGTTTTTAGATTAACAAATATAATTTTTATTTAAGCCCTATGTAGTTGTATATATTTATTGACTTGCTTAATAAATTAAGCTATCATATCTTATTATCTTATTATTAATAAAAGCATGCATATCCTCAATGTTTTCAAATTGCTTCTATTAATGGTCGAAACATTTTACTGATATTCAGTGCTCTTTGTTAGTCCTTATGGAAAAATAAAAATGTTTTGACCATTAATAGAAGCAATTTGAAAACATTGAGGATATGCATGCTTTTATTAATAATAAAATATGATAGCTTAATTTATTGAGCAAGTCAATAAATATATACAACTACTGAGGGCTTAAATAAAAATTACATTTGTTAATCTAAAAACATGTAAATTTCCATAACTTAATATAGTTTTTTAAATGAAAAATTATTACAAATAAATAATTATAAAATTATTATATATAATCTTACAATTAGTGTCAATTTCCACATTAGAATTACTACTATGGCTAAATTTCATCAGCGATCTGGTCCGATAAATTTAAAAAGAAACATTAATTAATTCCTACATTATTTTTTCGATCTGGTAACCTAACAGAATAGAAAATTTTATCCATCCTCAATTAAATGACAGGTTTCAATGTTTCATTAACATTTACTTCCGTTCTTTATTTATTTATTTATTTTTTGAAATCGTCTTCGGTCATTATGCTTGTAGATTCTCTCAGTGTAACAGCTGGCAAAAGTATAATTTTTTTCCTGAAGCACAACAATTAGCACGTCATATTTCCAACTGCAAAAAAACTTGGCCAAAAATTTTTTTGTCCTTTTGCGCGCTACACGATATACCGTGCGACACTGGATTTGAATCCTGCTACAACCTTTGCTCTTTGTTTCTTTCATTTTTGTGGTTCAGCTCACTGTTGAATGTTGATTGAAAATTGCAGAGTATATTTAAAGACTCCTTGAAAAAGGGTCACATTTTTTGTGCATGGCAACTTCCTTACACTTTTTATGCCAAATTTTCTGTGATGAGGGTGCTACGCATCCCTATATAAAGGAACATATCTTAATGCGAGATCAAGCGGCATCTCATATGGCATTGAGATTTTGCCATAGAGGATCGAGAGAAATTGAGAAATGCAGCATATACCTTTCTCAGAGGGGATATTTTCTTCATGCAATACACATGAAAAAACTGAACGAGGAGAAAGCAACCTTGTTTGACCATATAATATTCCAAATAAGAAAGTCATGTATGCACAGTAATTAATGCAGCCGCTGCTGCTGCTTAAACCACATGCATTTGCATAATTGCTTGATAAATTAACACAATGTCGCCTCTAGTACTGAGTGATATAATTAAGCATGCACCAGTAATATTAATTAAATGTTAGCAATATTACGACGGCAGGTGATATTCGATAACAGAAAGATCCAAAGGCATGTCTAATAATTATTCGATAACTGTCAATACTCAATTATAGATTAAAATAAATCAACATGTATTATTTGATAACAAAATGTGCATTGCACAGCCGAACGTATACATTATAGAATATTTAAGTGTGCATTATTATAAAAAAACGTAATAAATTTATAACGAATGTTTGGAAAGTGAGTTTATGAGTAGTTATCAAGCCCGTTTGTAACATATTTTTTTCACATATGTTGAGGTAAAATTAGTTGATTGTTATGTACTGCTTTCAATCAATCAGTCCGCTATTTACACACAATACTGTTAGATGACTGAAACGGGCATCACGGCTAATATCCGACATAACTTCTAGGTAATGGGTAATCTTATTGTACAAATGATTTTGAAAATATCAAACATTTTAATCTGATGCTCAACCCACTAGCTTAGTTATTATGGTTAAAATTTCGACATATTTAATGAAGGGCCGGCAGTGTAATTTTGAGACGTTGTTTGCAAGAGAATTAAAGGTGCTGGGCTAAGGGGCGAAGCTACATACTCCATGGTGGGTCCATGGACCCACCTGAAAATACATTTTTACTTAGAATAGGGCCTGTATGTAAATAAAAAAAATACAGTGGACCCATCTGAAATTTTTGGAGGACCCATCTCAGATTCCTACATCCTGGCGAAGAGTCTATTCGGTTCCCCGTTTCTTCGATGCAGACAAGTAGAGGTACTAGCGAAGCGCGCTGAGTCGCCGACAGAGGCAGAATTGCAACAATCGCCTATTCCCCTTCCCCCTTAGCCTTCGCACAATAGCACTACACCTCCTCTCCTCTCCGCAGATCTCTTCCTCTCTTCTCTGCAGGTCTCTGACGCTCTGCCACTTTCTATTTTGCAATTTGTTTACTCTATAACTATGAGTCTATGATGGTAAAAGGGCACCGAGTTAATGTTGTGTTTGAAAAAATAATAAAGTGGCTCTGTGGCTGCAAGTTCTGGAAAATGAACTTGGGAAACGAAAGCGCTGTTCCACTTGGGAAAAGAAAGTACTTGTATAGTTGTATTAAAAAATTCATTACATCAAATATAAAATTAAACTTTGTTCTTATCTGATTTTTAGCAAACTAATCTACCTAGGGTGTGTTTGGATGAGCCTTGAATAAGGAATAAGAATAAGAAATTTCGGTATACGTGCTTATTCTTATTCTTGTGCAACCCAAACAACACAAGAATAAGAAATTTGGGCCCTTATTCTTATACTAACAAAACCATGGTATCAAGAATAAGGAATATGGATAAGCACGCATACCGAAATTTCTTATTCTTATTCCTTATTCAAGGCTCATCCAAACAAACCCCTAGAGATCTCCTTCGGGATGATACACAAATTGATACTTACATTATGGATGTTCGCTTAGATGAAAGATTTCATGATATACAAGATCTCAATGTGTTGTCTAAAATGCTAGTTGGGACCAAAAAAAATTTGACATTTTCATATGTGTATAGTGTACCTACTTCTCAAATTAGCATTGCTTTTACCGGTGACAACGGCATCCGTCGAATGAGCATTCTCCGCAATGAAGCTTATTAAGTCAAAACTTAGAAATAGAATGGGAGATGCTTGGATGAATGATTGTCTTGTAACATATATAGAAAGAGAGGTGTTTAATGAGATTCCTAATGAACATATTATGCAATTATCAAAAAATGAAAACTCGTAGAGAATTGTTGTAATTTTTACTTTTTTTTTATATTGCCTTGAATTAATATAATGGATATGGGATATATTATTTTAGATCTTATGTCATTATTATAGATATATTTGATTTTTCATGATTTTTTTTTAGAATTGTTTGTTTGAACAATATTATATATCTATATTAGACGTTTTGCTGTACATATGTTTTTAGAAAAAAAAAGTTATGGACCCTGCTGACATAAAATCCTAGCTTCGCCACTGGGGCTAACATATTGCCAAGTAATTGCAGTATCTAGTATCTACTGCCAAGTTTTCGAAAAAAAAGAAAGAAAGAAAGAAAAAAAAACAGAGATATTGCAATTGCAATAAATATGATAGTCGAGATGATTTTATTTTTATTTTTATTTTTATTTTTTGTCTCTGCTTCTTGAAGTGCCTAATTGGAAAGAGTTTCTGATGACATTGAGACGGTTTGGCCTTTGGTTGTGTCCATATGGCCTATTGTTGAATTCTTTCAAAAGAAGTGCCAAACTAGAATTAATTTCTGATGACATTGGAAAGATTTTTGGACTTCTTTATCTGACCCAAAAATATAATTTTGTCTACTGAGCCAACCTGAAAAATAAAAACTTCATGCTTAGTTGGGATCGGATTAAATTTGTCCTCTTAATCCATTGTTTGGCCTTTTTGTATCCGTACCAAGAATGCATACTGCAATCAATATAGAAATCAGACTTTTTTTTATCACGAAAATAATACGAGCTGATAGTTACGTCCATCTCTGAGGGGGGATTTGCAAACTAAAATTGATGAATGATTTCTGATGACATTGAAAAGATTTTGGACTTCTTTATCTGTCCAAAAATATATAAGTTTGACTACTCTGGCCAATCAAAAATAAAAATTGCATGCTCAGTTTGGAGTAGATTGAATGTGTCCTCTTAATTCCTTCTTGACCTTTTTAAATCTGTTGCACGGGTCCATACTGCAATATATATAGAAATCAGACTTTTTAAATCACGAAAATAAGACAAGCTAAAAGTTTGAGTCTGTTTCTGAGTGAGGATTGGAAACATATAGTTACATTCTTTGATAAAAATATTGACCTGGAGTTTTTGTTACTTGCAATGAAAAGAAACACTAATGCAGCTGATCATAAATCAGTCACGGAGCAATACCCTTTTGTTCCGTCCTATCTGTTGTTCTTGGGGTTTTTTCCCCTTTTTTTTTAATCAAAATATGATTCAGACTTCATCCATTTAAACTCATATTTCTGTAGAACGCCTTAAGGATTTGGAATAACTTATCAGAGAGATCTTCAAAATAAAGAAAAATTAAAGAAAAAAGATAAAACTTCCCTTCTCAGTTGCTGAAATCTGGAAGAGTTGTAAATTTTAGCAATTAGGCCCACTACTATTTGTAGGACTTGCATTACCCACAAGCTGGCCTATTTCACTTATTGGGCTTTATATGCTCATAATAAAGCCTCTATAAGAAAACATCACTTGATTTTACATTTTCTTTTCTCACATTTTCCGACTGCATCTCAGATTAATGTTTGCATTGATGAATTAGGCGAGAAGCATTGCTGGGCAAGTCTCCTTTGGCAGTAGTCTCCAATCATTACCAATCAAGATTTTGATCAGGCAACTGCCAAGGGAGACATGGCCCAGTAATGCTACAACCTTTGCTCTTAATTTGTTTCTTTCTTTTTTCTTGTGGTTCAGCTCACTGTTGAATGTTGATTGACAATTGCACCGGATATTTAAAGACCTCTTGAAGGCTTTCATAGAACAATAACGATTTGAAAAAGAATCACAGTTTTTGTGCATGGCATCTTCCTTTCACTTTTTATGCCAGATTTTCTGGGGTCAGCATATTATACATTCCTATATTTTCTTGTGGTTCTGCAAAGCCACGGATCTTAATGCGAGATCAAGCGGTATCTCATAATGGCATAGACTAGAGATTTTTGTCAATAGAGGATTGAGAGAAGTGCAGCATATACCTTGATCAATGGAGGGGATATTCTCCTTATTCAATACAAATGAGAAAACTGAATGAGATGAAAGCAAAATTGTGTGACCATATAGTATTCCACAAGATAGTGACATATGCATAGTAATACAGATGCTGCTGCTTAGGGGTGAAAATGGAGCGGATAATTCCTGCTCCGAACCGTATCCGTATCCGAACGGATACGGATGCGGATTCGGATTTTTTTAAATGGATATAGATACGGATATGGGAAGCAATATTAATGCGGATACGGATATTTATCCGTATCCGTATTTCTATTCAAAATGGATATCCGTTTTATATATGGTAATGGCGCACATTTTAGAAATAGCATCATATTTGACATATAGTTATTTCAATTATATAGCATTAGAATTTGACTATTATTTTTTTTTTACTGTAATATGATGCCAATTCTTGTATAAACTTGATTAAAATTTGCTTTCTGTGATGTCTCAATATGTGTGAATAAGTACTTTTTTTTTTTTTGTCATTGCCTTTCTCTTTTTTTGAGTTCATTCTATACTAGTCATAAAAAAAAAAGTAAACATTACACTCTTCCAATCAAATATTGTATTTTGTTTAATAAAATAAATTGAACAAAATATTATCCGTATCCGACAAAATATATGTGTATTCGTATCCGTATTCGTATCCATATCCGAACCGTATTCGTATCCGTTTAACATCCGCGCCGTATCCATATCCGTATCCGTATCGGAAAAAAAAATATGGATACGGATATGGTATGACTACTATCGGCCCCGTTTTCACCCCTACTGCTGCTGATGCTTAAACCAAATGCATTTGCATAATTGCTTGATTAATTAACATAATGTCGGCTCTAGTGAGTGATAAGACATGCACCATATTAAATGTTAGCAATTTGAATTATGACGGCTGGTGATATTCGATACCGGAAGGAAGATCCAAAGGCATGTCCATTATTTGAAATAAACACGACAGGAACCACTTGATCTCGTCCACTTTCACGGGGTCAGGGTCCAACAGAAAGGCTGTCTCTTTATTCTAAGGAAAAGGCTTCCTACATGCACTAAGTCAAGGGGTATAAAATTTATTTGCAACAAGAGTCGAACTTTTCTTCTATTTTCGCGACTTCATGTTTGTGCATAGGATTCCAACTCATAATAGCAAATAGACAGTCAGGACCATTCACAAAGGAAAAAGAATATTAGCCAGAAAGAGAATTGAGGAAGCTGCTTAGGAATAGTTTAAATGCCAAGAGATATGCTGTTGGATATCCAAATTTTGAACTTGGCAGGAACCATATAAATGTACAACCCAGGATAGGTTGAAGATCATCGAGCAGAATGCGCAATGCACAATTTCATGTACGGTTTATAGAATAACTGGGCTATTTCTCCTTTGGCAGGAATCAAAGGCATTTTGTGGATTTCATTCATAGCAAATGCTTGCTATGTCCTTGCCAAAGGAGACTTGCCCTGCTATTCGCCGGCACTTTTTTAGGATCACTGAAGAAGAGAGGTAATTTCACATTAAGTAAAAAAATTGTTTCAACAGCCTTTCTTCCTTTTGTTCTTCTATGTTCCGTGCACTGTGTTTGATTACATGGTCTAATGAGATTTATTTGAAACTTTTAAGAATGTTTTTAAGGAGATGATATTAGCTCCGATGTATTTTTGTCTATTAATTAAGACAAGAGTGGTGACTTTTACAAGTGACAATTGTGCATTTGTACTCCAATCTTTTTGGGTTCGACATCCTTTAGAGCTCAAGGGTTCAAGCTTATTTAGCCCGTCCTTAAATTTTATGTTCTTTTTTTTTAGGGCCAGGTGGCAATCACCACTTAAATTTTATGTTCAATTACTAGTTCTCTTCTAATGACCCCCTTAGGCCCAATATTATATTATAAAGTCATAAACCCTTTTAGCTTCGGCCCATATTTTTAATTCTAAAAGAAACTGCCAACTCCATAATGATCTGAAAATGGTAAATCAAATTAAATAATGGTCCATTAGGCCTGACATGTCAACTTTAATGCTTACTGTCGTTTTTCTGGTATAAGCTAAAATTCAAATCTACATTTTTTACACAAATCAAGAGCCTTCTTTCTCATATTTCTCTATTAGACATGTACCCTTCTTGTGTAGGTTGCATATTTCCTCAAATCAACCAAACATCTAAATGATTTTCTAAACTCAATTATTCAACTAAATGACCTACATTGGTATGGTAGGATACATCTTTTCTTGACTTTATAGCGCGCATCGTTCCTTTTGATAACTAATATTTAACGGCGTTCTTTCGGTAAGTAGTCATGGCAACAGCAAGCAGTAAAAGGTTGAAATAAATACATAACACTATTTAATACTTAAGAGCAAAGTTTTGTTCCGCTATATAATTAAATCTGTTGCAACGCAATAACCCAGCAATTGTTTATAACAGAAAAAAGGCCTAATGTGACAAAGGCAGAATTTTAGTTCTTTTGCAGATTTAGATACAATTGATAGGTTATTTAATTTATTCCTTTTATCTCCCTCTTAATCTTGCTTTGTTAAGTGAATGGTACAATTAATTAGTTATTTAGGCTTTGTGCACATATCAAATCCCTTAACAAGTACACCAAGTTTTGTAATCATTTCTGAGATTATCAATTTGGAGGGTGTTCATTAGTTCATCACGGCATGGATGCATTGAGAGTATGAATGAAGAATCAACGCATAAAAATGCCTGACAAGGGGGACCCTCAGATACTGTAGTAATGACCTTCAGATTTTACTTTTTCTTCTTTTTTTTTTATTACTAGAGCTGATGGTTTACGGTTCCGATCGAGAGGAGTAACTTTCAATCATCGTATTTTTTTGAGGAAAAAAATAAAAAAAAAATGTGAAGTTCATTTTATTTAAACCAATCTTCAATTATGTAGAGGATAGGAAAAAAAAACTAATCAGCGAGTAATACAAGCAAAATAGTTAATTTACCATTTGCGTGATATTTTCTACCATTGTGGTATTAGCATAAAAAGAACAGTAGCATTTATTTACCAGTTTAGACACTTCAAGAAAACTTTACACTTCGAGCAAACGGAAGAGATTAAAAGTGTTTTTTTTTTTTTTACAGAAATGATAGCTGTAGTTTTGTCATCGCTTGAACAAAATGAATATATAAAATAGAAAAAGTGAATATTTAAATAATCAAATTAAATACATATAAACAAATAAGTTCAATAAAAATAAGTTGAATATACATATAAAAATCTGAACAACAATACAAAAAATAAAATCTAACTCGTAATTGATAAAGTGAACACACATATGAACAAACTGAAACATATAAATAAATAAAGTGAACAAATACAAATGTGATGGTACGGGATGGCGTCTGGAGAGATGGTAGATGACAATTTCCTTTTTCCATTAGATAGTTCTATTATTCAGGCAACATATTATTCTCAACTACAAGAGGAACAGCTAAGTTTAATAAGGTTGTGTTGGTATGCATGAGGTTAGTCTAATTTCTAAATTAGTAATTAATTTGTTAATCTACAATTGTCTAAAAATACTAACTTTAATCATTGATCTCACCAATCTATGGTGTTGCCAAACGCTCACTCAGTTGGAAGCTTACGTCGACTTTTCTAAAAAAAACTAAGTCTCGTAGCATCAGATAAGACACTATTATCTTAAGTGTATCATAATATTTTTTAAAAAAATGTAAGATAAGAGTTTTCATTAATTGGACGGGACGCGGAATTAATTATGTTCACCATGTTCAAGCGGAATAAATTATGTTCACCATGTTCAAGCGGAATTAATTATGTTCACCATGTTCAAGCGAGCGAGTTTGAGTTTGAAATTAATTAACTATAATAGTGGAAAAGAACCGAATTGAAGTCGCAAGATCATTTTTATAGAAATAGAAATTAAGATGCACTGCGATGCTACTAATCTTCAAAGACATGAGAACCTAGCTGAATTGACCGTCTGCTTTGTGTCTCTCTTTTTCTCTCAATTGTAATTTTCTAGTTGTTATGAACGATTGGAATTGTATTCTTATTGGTTTTTCACTTGTATGATTTTTTTTTATTTGGTTTGTTTTCCGTTCCAAATTCGGTAATTTAATGAAGTAAAATAAAAAAGTTCAGAATTTGGATAATGTGCCTATTAACTGCTCTCCATAGAATGTGCAAGGAAGAAGTATTATCTTCGTATTATAGATTGACACTTTGCTTATTCTAGATAAACTGAAAATTCAAATATCTTCTAAGACCGACTTCAACATGATTACTAAGCAATTTGTCTAAACTCTAAACCTTCAACTAAGGCAAATAATAGAGGTGAGAGAGGTTAATCTTGTGTCAATCCTGTCTGGCTCTCTTCCTTCTCAGAGTAATATATTCACGATTTGTCAATGATTTAGTCTATTGATTTTACATATGTTACACCCCCTATTCTATGTCTTCTGCCGTACCTTGTCGTTAATTTCATCCCTTTTGTTTACCAGTGATCTCTTTCAAGTTATTGCAAAGTTAATTTAGAAACCGCACCATTAACTTTTTAATATTTCAATTTTTTTAGAAATTCTAATTAGATTTTTCATATACATCCAGAACAATTCTCTCCCAACCAAGAGATATATAATATTAAGCTTTTTTAAACATAGATTGAAAAAAGTATCCCGATGTTGTAAATTTAATGATATGTTTTCAAATTAAAAAAATAAATGTACTTTTGAGTTTAGATATCAGACAGATTGCCAGAAGTAAAATTTTACTTCTTGTAAATCGAAGAAGAAAACTATTAGAAAAAGTTTGTGGAGCCGTTTCTAGCGGGCCGCTATCACTGAACGACCTAACGGGTCGCTGGGATCGGGATCTGAACCGACTATGTCTGCTTCAAACCGACTTCTATATACCCCTCGTACATAACCGTCCTCTCAACTGGAAATCCTTCGTGTCTAGATCCATAAACAGAGAGAGGGATTTAGGTTTGAGAGAGAGGAAGCCAACCGAGTGCTTGGAGCAATCAGGGTGCACACACACGAGTAGACCGGCACTTGAAATCGTGAAAGGTGACGCCAAACCTTAACTTTAGGTTGTGGTGTACCGGTTGCGCACGAAGAGGGACAAGATGCGGCAGAATCGTACTCCGAGAAGGGTCTAGGTGTTCAATCAACTTCCGTTGCAGTATATCTAATTCTCTATGGGCTCGTTTGGATGCATTGGGAATAAGGGGAATAAGCAATTCCGGACGGAAATTTTATTATAAACAATCTAAACTCTTCACAAAGTTACACACTTCCCAATACTTTCCGCCTAGGAATAGGCTATTCCTCTTATTCCCAAGCGATCCAAACGACCCCTATGTTATTTTCATAGGTTAGATATGCATATAGTTTATACCTAGTTAAACCTTAAAAAATCTTCTCATTAATTATCTAATTATGTTAAGGTCTGTGTTTGCAATGTTCCTAAACACAGATTCCCCTAATAAGTTTTTACCGTAGCAATTATTATTTTTTTCTAAGTGAATTATACACACATTATATTATATATATATATATAATGGAGTTGATCCGAAGAGAGTAGGAAAAGAAAAAAATAAATAAATAAACTACAGGTCAATATCTTCTGTTGATGTTAAAAAAGAAATAGCTAACTATTCATGTAACTAATATATGTCAGAGCACATTTAATAATGTTCAATTTTGCATTCAGAAAAAAAAACAATTAGAAAACAATTTTAAAAAGTGTATATAATAGCTTCTTCAAAAACAGTAGTAGTCAAGCCCTGGTACTGATTATATTATTTTCGTTTCTTTTCCCCTCTCAATTGTCATTTCCTTAATTGAATTTCTTATTACAAATACGCTTTTTTTTTATGCTGCACTTTAGTTTTGTGGGGTTGCATCATCTTCTAAATCTTCAAATGTCTCACAAAATAAACAACACAAACAAAATCTTGCAACAAAATCTCTACAAATGCTCGCAACTTTGGTTCATAGGATTAAGAGCCTGTGCACACTAAATTATGCAATGTCATGATTTAAGTATAATACTTTCATTAAAAGGTACCCAATATAAATAATAGGCATACATCGTGATGACATAGGGGAGGAAACTTCCAATTAATTCATTAAGCACTCTATTTGACGAAACCAAACAGAGACAAATATTAAATTCTACATTTGAACAAGTCAAGATGGAAAAAATGGAGATAAACTATAGAAATGGAGCAGGTTCATGATGCCATAACTCACCATGACACCTTCATTTTTCTAATCCAATTAATTAAATTAAATAAACAAGGTCTAAATTATTGAACGCAATATGCGGAGCAGGAACCGCTACTCGGTAGCCGTTTTGGGTTATTAATTGTTTCTCATCCCCAAAACGTGCACCTTCGCCTATGCCACATGCATGATTCCATACTACAGTACTTTTGTTAAAAATAATCCACAGTTTAATTTCATGGAAAATTTTAACAGTAAAAAATGGTAAGTTGTCAGTAATATCTGTCATATTCACGCGAACACCTATTTGTTGGCCTGATACAAACATTTAATCATGATTGTGTACTGTACTCTTATTCAGCTTTCTTATACAAGATGAGGCTCCTTACTACTTGGAAATGAAATATTTTAATTTTTTTGAATAATTTTGAATTATTGAACAATGATTACCAAGCGAATTCATAAGACTATTTTAGGAAATGTTCATAGTAAAATTTCTAATATTATATTGATGATTTTATTTCTGAGTTTTGTTGGACACTTTATCAGATGTAAATTTAAATAGCCCGAAAAAAAAAATTCAACACATTCGATAAGAGTAAAAAAAAAAATGTAACATCCCATATTTTACGATGCTAATATATATGCGCCATTGAAGTAGAGCTAACACGTCGTCATTAAAATTAAATTTTGCTATGAAGTTTTTTAATATATATTGTTAAGATAATTTTTTAATATTATTTGAAATACTATTGTCAATATAATTAATTAGTTACCAAAGGATTCTAATCTTTCTCATTTATCTTTTCGGCTTTGCTTTGAGAACGGTTTCCAACTATTCAATATTTTAATTGATTGACATTTTTCTCATCAATGAAATATTTTAAGATATATGTAATTATCACCCAGAAGTTTACAAAGTTGTATAACCTCGATAGATGTGATTTTGCTGGAGATATAAACAAGGTTTCTCTATGGTTGTTTTAGTTTATATACAGGAGATGATGACATCACATGATAATAGCTGCCAGAGTTAATTAACTTTAATATGCGATTTGACGAGGTACGCTATTCAACTGGTTCTATAATACGACCTCAGTAGGGAAAAAAATATTATTTTGTGGGCCCCACATGATGAAAGTGGATAAGATCTAACATTGTAAAATAATAGAATTATTAGGTGCTTAATTAAAAAAATTTAGATAGCTGTTGGCATTTCTTTCTGCACCGGAAGAAAAAAAAAATATTAACAGTTACTTAATAGTCATTATCAAGTGGATCAGCTTAGCTTTAGCCAGTTGTTTGGATTCTAAATGCCCCATAAAAAGTGGTTAGCCTTTTTAGTTAAATAAAAAGCCAGATCTAAAGCTAATTATAGTTTATGTTTTATTTCTTTAAAGGGGAAAAATAGTCAATATAATCGATTTTGATCTTGGAGAAAGAGATGGAATGATGGATAGCATAAAGTACAGATCTATTAATATCTTTTTTGTACATATTAAATAGTATGTTTGTGATGCGTTTGGAATAGTTGTTAGCTTAAGGCCCTGATCAAAATGTTTTTTACGCGGGATTTCATTTCATTTCAATTCAATTGATTTCATGGAAATTCGTTGGATCTAATTACATGGGAATTCCAACCAAATTGTTAGAAAATATTTTCCATGTGCAATTTTAATTTTTATTACATTTAATAACCATTAACAAGCACACAAACACAAGAAGATCTAGTAAATAACTATTTTAGCACATGAGAATGGAAGGATCGATTTGTACCTCATCCAATATAGCAATTGGATGGCTCGACCATGGCATGGGAGTCGGTGGCGTGCTCTCATTCGCCTCCTCCTTCGTCGGCCTTGAGTCCACCAAGGAGTTAACCACAACCTATGAATTAGTACTAGCTAATTCCAAAGTTAGAGCTAATCCCTTTTAGAACCCCTTCTTGCAATCAATCAATTAATTGTTAGAAGGGATGGTTGCTCAACACATGAGTTAATGGAGGAGAGAAAGAGCAAGAGAAATTTCTGAAAATTTCTCTTCCTTAGATGAATTTCGACCAAGAGAAGGAGAGAGGAGAGGGAGGCTAAAGATGGCTAGGGTTTCTCTCTCCAAATTGTTCTTTTTTTGTAGCCAACCACTTCTCATAACAAGTTACAACTATTTACAATCTTGCCACTTGCTCTAGCCGAAATTTTAATGGGCTCAAGAGCCCATTTTATCATATGTTAAATGATCCATTAATTCATTAATTAATGATCCATATAATTGCTCTCTTGTTGGACCTTTAGTTCACTAATTAAATAAAGGCCCGTTAGCTCAATTTAATTTCATTAATTAAATTATGTTGAACAAAATTAATAATCAACTATTTGATAATTATTTTGGGATTAGTAAATGCATTAATTTATTTCTATATGATCTCTTTGACTTAATTAATTATAACGGTTCGCAACAGTATATAATTAGTTAATCAACTTATCATATTTTCGCAATACTCACTGCTGCGAATAAATAAATAATGCACTGTATGGTCAAGCCTTATTTGTGTGACCTTTTGAGGATTTATGTTATGTTGGTCATGTAAATAAATCGCTATTTATTTTCAATAATCATAGGCGGTATCTACCAACACACTATAACTCTCAATTCACATAAATAATGTACTGCTACAATATCTCAATCCTGCATAAGAAATAAAAAAATTTTCTTGTCTGATTCTTATGCCTCATGATATCACTGTATAATCCAAAATATGAATGTGTCATTCTTGCAGATTATACATTTCTTGATTTAGAGTTGATTGTACAAGTTGGCCAAACAATCCAACTCCAACAAGAGGCCTAACTAGATATCATCACTCACTAGGTATACTAATGAGGGACATATAATTTTCTTGATGAACAACTTTTTTCCGCACAATTCAAGAGAATATAAATAAAGTCCGTATAGTAGCCTTTATCAGGAATCAACGTTAGACGATATTTATAGAATCTATTCTCATGTGGAAAAGTTGAACATCTCAAACTTAGAATCAAACTCATATGAAATAAACAATGACATATAACACAATTTATATGTTTATTTCATTGGGTCATGTCCTGTACTATGTTCTAATAACATACACATATGCAATTAAGTTGGTAACTCCTTACCTATGATTTGTAGAACTTAATCATCACTTAACTTACATACTAATCTTTTATGATAATTAATGTTTCTTGTTAATTATCAATATTACGGATGATTTAGATTTATTATTGTCATTCTAATGAATGATCAACAAAGATCAACAATTCAGATCCTCAACCTGAATGATCTGTCAATAATAAACTTTAGGAACAAATGATTAAATATCATCAATAACATAAACTAATATTTAAGTCATTAAACTGTTGACTTCTAGGACATAACTCCAACACAAATGACACCAAATCCGTTCATTTTTTGCTCAAGAATTTTCCAACTAAATGAAATAAAATGAAATCCTATGTTAAAAAAATGATATTTTGATCAGGGCCTAAGTAAGCCACTAATTTTCTACTTTTGTTCCGCTTTCAAGTACGATCTCTATTAAGTAGAATAATATAAAGTTTGCAAATACTTCATTATCTAATAAGAAATATAAGTGTCCACTTCCTAATATGTGTCAATGCTTGTTTAAAGTTCGAAATGATTCACTGCATGCACGGAATAATATTTCGAGTTACCTTTACTTTCCTTATCTGTCTTATCCGTCCAGAAAATAAAATAACGCTAATCTGAAACAGTATTATTTTCGCTATTTCGACTCTCCATCTAAACATGCCTAAGAAAATTAAAATTTGTACTTCAGAAAATTACATTCTATAGTAAAAACATTTTTTTTACCACCACTAATTGAATGAAAGCATTGTTCTTTCTAGAAAAATTTAATGAAAGCATTTAATTTACTATTTACATTTTAACTTCGAAGTAAGTAATTGGGGGCGGTCCAAAAAATTATTTAACCGCTTCATGCATTATTATATTCAATGAAAGCATTTAGTTCACAATAATTAGTTCGGAATGAAACTTGTACGGACCTGTTTTTATCGTCATGTCTCCAAACCACCGCCACTATAAGAAACTCGAAATGTCTCTCTTCGTTTCTAGTTCATAATCTAAAAACACACGTGAGAACAACAAAAGAGGTCACGGTTTTTGACACCTCCTTTTTATTTTATTTTTCTACTTTTTGGACAATTTTTCTTGTATAAAAATTAGAAGATTAGGCATGCTTACATAATTATCTGGCCCCACAAGGAATGGGCCCCATGTAACCGTGTTCCCTTAGTCGGACTCCAGCCTCACTAATTCATCACCAGATATTAAATTTACAGCATTAAATATCTCTCTCTCTTCTGATAAGCACATGGAGGTAGTGAGCAGCACATCTGGTTTGGCTGTATCTGCATCTTAATTATGTAAAAAGGAAATTGCACGTAGGAGACCAATATGACAATATTCTAGAAAAAGTATTCAATAACCCAATTATTGTTTTTATTTTTTTTAAAAAAAGAGAGATAACAAAAGGGGTTTCCGTTAGCCTCTTTTAAAAAACAAAAGGGTTATATTAAAAATATCCATATAGAAATTTCCTGCAGTACCTATCAGTTGTGTTGTAAGTTAATGGAATTTTTTTTTACAAATTTTAGTTGGGCAATTTTACAAATTTTTTTATTAAAAACGAGATTTTTGGTTTTTTTTTTTTTTTTTTTTTTTTTTTTTTTTTTTTAATGTACCTTGCCTCTAGACTCTAGCATCTCCAAAGGCGAGATAAAGAGATCATGTCATGTGCGGGATCTCGCCTCGTTTTTGGAATATTTTATAATTTAGCAGGCATTATTCCCTGAATTTGTACTCATCTCATGCAGGCACTTTTGCAGAAATAACCCTACATATTTCGTAATTTACATAATTCTGTATATCTATTTGATTTACACGTATTCTTACAAAAATTCTGGGCATGTTGATTCAAAAGCCTTTTTAGGAAACCTTTTATATAGTTGAATATCATTAAAAGAATTCCAAAATTACGTAAAGTGTTCTAATGAGGAGATGTTTCGAAAACTATAAATAAATTCACCAACTAGTGAGTAGTGAGATTGCAAGACATGCTCATATCATGCAAATGAATTATGAATCTCATAATAATATCAACCTTTTGATGATAATAGAATCTCATATGATGGGGTTTGTAGGTGGGGGAGGGGTCACTGTCACTGCCTACAGTTGTTTAATCTCCATTGGCCCCACCTCCACGTTTGGACATGAAAGTGTGCAATTATATGGTGGCTAACGAAGAATTTGATTTCCTGTGGCAATTCAAGATATACAACACCATGTGTCACAAACTACAACTAAAATAAACAATTATTTTTTATCTGATACCTTTTTCATGCGAGATTTCATTTGATTAAAATAAACGGATTTGTTTTAATTTGATCAGAATTCCTATATTATTAGACCCTAAAAAATCCTAAAAATTAGTTTTTAAACCAATTCTATTAAAATAAAATGCCGCAAGAAAATTATTTTCAACAAAGCCCATATAACCTTGTCAGTTGTCAGAGAATGCTACAGCATGTGGATGATGTGAAGGCCACATAAGATCAGGGAGGAGCAGTGTGAATAGCTCGTTCAGACAGGCTTGTTAAGCTTCTCCATAAAATAAAAAAAATCTTGTAATGAGTAATGAGAATATAAATAGATAAATAGGTCGATGTAAACTGCTCCATCTGTCTTTATTTGCCCCACTTCCCCATTTCCAACTACCTCTTCCCCTTTAATCCGCCACTGTCTCATCTCTCTTTCTTTCTCTCTCTTTCTCTCTCTTATGCTTGTGCGGTTCACAGATTTCCGCACGAGCGATTAACGGCTAGGATCATTTGTAGCTGTCCTAGAGATTGTTGAGAGCGCGATAGCTGATCATGGTCGACGGGTACACCAGCAGCGACTCTCCACCGTCCGATCAAGAGGAGGCGCCAGTCTCTTCACCCTCTGCTGAGAGTAACAAGCTCACTCACCCCCTCCCTTCTCCTTCCCCTTCCTCCGAGCCGCCTCCCGCCAAGCGAAGGTACTTCAATTTGATTGCTGCCTACACCAGTAGACTGAGCTGATTTACTTGAGCTTTGTTGATTTGTTTGCAAACTAATTAATGATTGAGTTCTGTTTGATGATATGTTGCAGTCGGAGGTCAGTGCAAAAGAGAGTCGTCTCCGTCCCGTTTCTAGATGCCGATGGAAACCGGCCGAAAGGTCTCAGTGAGTGTGCGCCACCGTCCGATTCATGGGCCTGGCGTAAGTACGGGCAGAAGCCGATCAAAGGGTCTCCTTATCCAAGGTATTTTACTAACTAATTCATTCATTCATTTCTCTGAATTTAATGTTTCCTTTTTAATTAACTGTTTAATCAATTTCCAAAAGGTAGTTAGTTAATTATTAACTAATTAAAATAGGGCACTGTACTGATACATGTGCTATTTTTGGGGATATTTTTCAGGGGTTACTACAGATGCAGTAGTTCAAAGGGTTGCCCGGCGAGAAAACAGGTGGAGCGGAGCCGAATGGATCCGAGCACGCTTGTCATAACCTACTCGTTCGATCACAACCATCCATGGCCGATGCCAAAGAATCACCACCATCAGGCCTCGAAAGCTGCATCTCGGACTGTTGCTCAAAACCCTCTGGTACCTGCACAGGAGCCGTTGCCAGTAAAACAACCCGAACCGGAAATAGTACAGGAGATCCTTGTCAAGGAGGAGACTTTCACTGATCTAATCACGGCGCATGACGACTTAGATGAATTTGACTGGTTTCCTGACCTCAAGTCGGGCTCGCCAAGCGCCACGTCACCGCCTGAAGCGGAGGATTCTCTGCTGTATGGGTCGATTTTCGGTGCTATTGATTCCGCTACTTTAATGGTCCCGGTGCCCGGTGAGAGTGTCGGATTGAAAGAGGGCGAGGACGATGCGCTTTTTGCTGAGCTAGATGAGCTGCCCGAGTGTGCCGTTGTTTTCCGGCGCAACAATTTCAGTCTTGCATCAGTGTGCGGTACCACTGGGTGATACCGGGTTGTCCAGCTGTACCGACTTTAGCTAGATCAGGAGAGAGGAATTGGCCTGAGTCTTATGATTCTGATTTACTTTTTTTCTTTTAGGGTTATTAGATGTTTAGTGCTTGATACATGAGCGTATATAATTGTGGGGTTCTAATTTTTTTTTCCTCTTTTTCTTTGCTTATTTTGGTTTGGTGGTTTGGTTGAACTGGTGAAATGTTCTTAACTTTTTCTCAACTCGGTATAAGAACAGATATGAAATCGGTATAAGGATAGAAGTGGAAATAAACAAAAAAATGTTGTGCTCCTTAAATATAAATAGTGACAAAGAATTGGGTTGTTTTGTTATTTGTTAATCAGCAATAATGGAACAGTTCAAATCTTAAGACACAGGTATATATAAACCACGTGACAGTGAAACGAGTCATTACCTCATTGGCGGCCGTAGATTCCAACTTTAGTTAAGACAGAGACAGTTGTGAGGCCCACATGTCATCAACTCACCATAAAGGAAGTTGAAGTAAGAAGCTAGAAAATGAAATGCATGGGCTGAAGCGCCAGCCCTTGCCGGGCACGGCCAGCGATTGCATAATTAATTTCCATTGATCCAAATGTTTAGGCAACATCAAGTTTTCAACTCATAATGACGTACTTTTATTTTCATTTTAAGCATCTAACGTACTTTCTCATAATAGTCTATTATATATTGTGTTCTTTTACTATTTTTTTTTTGTCCTGACATGAGACCACAGTTACATAATTACATGGAACAATTCATGCTTGCATCATTGTCTCCCCACCAAAAGAAAGAAAGAAAGAAAAAAAAAACTTGGATAGGTGATATCAGTTTTATTTTAAGATTTTCTTTTTCGTTTGGTAGAACAAATTTTTTTTTTCGGAATTTCTTACCATTATTCCATAAATTCCATCATCCCATCGTTCCAGATCTTCATTAATTATCTAGCATCTTCATTCATAGAAAGTCCAGGGGATGAGCGCTAGGAGGGGGAGGGAGACAGAGAAAATTAATGAGGGGATGATGGGGAAAAATTAATGAGGACAGAACATTATTTCCAAAAAAAAAAAAAGATAATTAATATTTTCTTCATTGGATAAAACATTATTTTCAAACAAAAAAAAAACAGACAATTACCAAACAAAATTAGAATAGTTCTGTTTAAAAGCTAAAACAATTAGCTTTTTTCCCAAGACAGGACATTTTTGCCAAAATATTTTTTCTAAAACTAGAAAAAAAATTTCAGAACAATTATGTTATGAAAATAGAATGATTAGGTTCTGAAACTAAAATAATTAAATGTACTAAACATTTAAATTTACAGAACAATTATATTCTAAAACCAGAAAAAAAATTTTAGAACAATTAGGTTCTGAAAAGATAACAATTAAATTTACAGAACAGTTATGTTCTAAAACCATAAAAAAAATTTCAGAACAATTATGTTATGAAACTAGAAAAATTAGGTTCTGAAACTAAAACAATTAAATTAGAACAATTATGTTCTAAAACCAGAAAAAATTTTCAGAACAATTATGTTATAAAACTAGAACAATTAGATTCTAAGACTAGAACAATTAAATTTACATAACAATTAAATTTATAGAACAATTATGTTCTAAAACCAGAAAAAAAAATTTCAGAACAATTAGTTTATGAAACTATAACAATTAAATTTACAGAACAATTAAATAGAACAGTTATTTATATTAATGAGGCATTGATGGGATGAGGGATGAGAAGCTTAATGAGGCGGTGTTGGGATGTTAGTTAATGAGGCGCTGTTTGGATGAGGGATGATGGGGATGAGGATGACAATTAATGAAGCTTAATTAATCAGATTCCAAAAATAAAAACGCGTTTTCCAGGAAATGATGGAGATGAGAAATATTGGGATGATCCTTATCAGCCTCGTGTTTTTTTTTTTAAATACTTTGGAAAGACACTAACTTCCTTCTGCTTATTTAATTTTCATTTAAACTCTTCCAGCCATGGTGAATATAAACCGAGTCATTACTCGTGAAAGACTTGAGTCATTACGAGTTTATGATACAAATAATTTAATATCTTTTCTTTTTCACATGTTAAGAAGCATCTTTTAAATATCTTATTAAGATAAACCGAGTATTGGACAAGATCAATCAGACTGACAAATTTTCAATTCCAATCTATTTGATACTTTGATGGCGCGCCTTAAACAATGCGAAGTATTGATATATATATATATATATATATATATATATATATATATATATATAGAGTTTTGCTATGGCGAGTTGCAACTCACCAAAGGATCGGTGAGTCGCGAGCAAAACTGCTAAATTTAGTTTAAAATGACCGATCCAAACCATCTAATACGATCTCCCTATTGAAATCTCTATGCAGACCAAATTTTACATTTTTTCGAAATTTTTAAATATTTTTTTTGAAATTTTAGAAAATCGTTAATCTAATTAGTTCTGTGATCGAGGTATAAACCAAGGTCAAACAAATAAACCTTTTACTCGACTAGTCGTTTATAGCAAAGTAAAGGTGTCGATCCCACAGAGATGGGTATGATTACTATTCTTATTGGTTCGCTAAATCTAGACAATAAAATTTTTGGAAAAAGTTCTCGAATCAAATAAATAGAGGTGAAATAAAGAATGCAAGTGCTGAAGTAGAAAGTAATGCAAAACAATTCAAATAAATATTTTTGGGGATTTTTAACAGTTTAATATATGATGAGAAACGTGCCTTAGGGTTCGATTTCACTTAGGATTGGTCACAGGGTTGCGAAACATACCGCTGTCGCGGTTCTGTCCCACCAATTCGGTCCGAATTGTGGCCAATTCGGTCCGAATTCCACTGTGTAAATGCTGGAATTTACTCGTTTGTTGATCTGTTCAAGCCAAAGGTCCATCTAGCCATACCTAAACTCCCTAACCCTCGGCTTTCGCCTATTGGGTACGGTATTTGGTACGGGAACTAGTGTTAACCTTCATCGAATGCATTGCACCTCAACTTTCGTTTGTCGGTGGACTTATTCGAGATTACTAATTGGTTTTCTACGAGATATCTAAATTAGGCCGTCGCCTAATTAGAAGGGTTTACTTTTGGTTACTAACTGGTCGACTTTCGTCCTTGACCTACCTCGAATTCTTGTGCAAGACTTGGTTATTATTTGGGATTGTAGTCCTAACAAGTGCGGCCGAACAAGTATCAAGCAATTCAAATAACAATCGACTCAAAGACACAAGCAATTCGTTAAAAGTTCCAAATAGCAATTGGCTTCATCCATCAACGAAACAAGTAAAACAAACAAACCAAATCCTAGGCTACATCTATCCCTAAAGCATCAAAAGTTTAGCCTAACATACTACCACAAATCGTGCAAATAACAATAGATAAATTCAAACAAGCCATAAAATCAGAATTTAGAGAGAAATATGAAAGATACAACAAATATCCAAGTTTCTTAGGTTATCAACTGCTGCCGTCGCACTAGAGAGCACCTTAGATCCTTTAGAACTCGTTGCTACAGCCGGAAACAGGTCCAAATGCCTTCCCTTCTGCCCTAGCTGTCCAGAAAATGGGAGAGAAGACCAGATCCAGATCTGCTGGAGAGAGAAAGGTTAATGTGGAATGGAAGATGGCCCCCTTCCCAAGATAGAAGGCGCCTAATAAACTCTTCTCTGGCCCCCTGACAGCTGGTGCACGCTCCCCCTCCATCTAGGCCGAAATTGAGGCCTTTCCATAAGAGAAAACGCCTCCGAATTCAACCAGAAAAACTTTCCTGTTAAGCAATTCGGACCGAATTGACTGCAATTCGGACCGAATTGATGCTGCTGGAATTTCTACGCATGTGAATTCGGTCCGAATTGAGAGGAATTCGGTCCGAATTGATGGAGCTGACTTGGCTGAGTTGTAATTCGCGTGGCCTTGTGTCTGGTCAATGCACCGGGTCGAGTCGGGATTTGATCTTTGGCTAGGAATGAGTCGTCTAGCCGTCTATTCTGCTGTTTCCTTGCTATTTCTTTCGAGTTCCTGCAAATATAAAACAAAAGTGCAACGGCAGTGCCAAATCTGGCGAACAAAGATAAAAACAAGGAAAAATAGCAGTTTTAGTCCAAATTTCGATGTAAAGTCTGGTCAAAATATCGATATAAATATGAGATATCATTCTGAACCGTTCAAAAACAGCAGTTTTTAAAAATCCGAAAAAAATACTTAAAAATTTCAAAAAAATATAAAATTTGGTCTGCATGGAGATTTCAATAGACAGATCGTATTGGACGGTTTGGATCGGTCATTTTAAACTAAATTTAGGAGCTTTGAGCGCGACTCACCGACCCTTTGGTGAGTTGCAACTCACCATAGCAAAACTATATATATATATAGAGTTTTGCTATGGTGAGTTGCAACTCACCAAAGAGTCGGTGAGTGGCGACCAAAACCCCTAAATCTGGTTCAAAACGACCAATCCAAATCGTCCAATACGATCTCCCTATTAAAATCTCCATGCAGACCAAATTTTACAATTTTTCGAAATTTTTAAGTATTTTTTTTGAAATTTTAGAAAATCGTTAATCTAATTAGTTCTGAACCGTTCAAAAATAGCAGTTTTTAAAAATCCGAAAAAAATACTTAAAAAATCTAAAAAAAATATAAAATTTGGTCAGCATGGAGATTTTAATAGGGAGATCCTATTGGATGGTTTGGATCGGTCATTTTAAACTATATCTAAGAGTTTTGATCGCAACTCACCGACCCTTTGGTGAGTTGCAACTCACCATAGCAAAACTCTATATATATATATATATATATATATATATATATAGAGAATGGATAAAATACACTGATGTGTACGGATCGTCCCCGTACACATCAGTCGTTTTTCAAGATCCGAAATTCAAACGGTCAATCCGAACCGTTCAACTTGTTCTTTATATAGAAAAACTCTTGTAGACCAAATTTTACATTTTTTCGAATTTTTTTGCTATATATTATGATATTTTCAAATTGGAGGGCCTGAAATACTCCAATTATAGTGTTTTTTGAAAATATCATAATAAATAGCAAAAAAATTCGAAAAAATGTAAAATTTGGTCTATCTAGGTTTTTCAATATAGCGAACAACTTGAACGGTTCGGATTGACCGTTTGAATTTCGAACCTTGAAAAACGACTCATGTGTACGGGGACGATCCGTACACATCAGTGTTCTATATCAACTCTCTATATATATATATATATATATATATATATTCCTTTTTTAGTTTGGGAATGCGCTGCTCTTCCTGGAGACTAAATCCCTTGGGCCGCATTTCTTTTTCTGATTTTTTTTTGGTAATTGGCCTTATCAGAAGTATATTGACAAATGAAAAAATTTTAAAAAGTTGGTATAATTAAAATTCTTAATTTAAATATATATTTTATAATTGAGTTAGTTTTTCGTCGTATAATGCAAATAGCACATCAATATATCAATATATGACATAAAGCTGACAAAATATATTCTATAAACTCTAAGAATAATTCTGATATAAAGTTGGGAATAATACGGATGTTATCTGGAAACCAATTAGAATTCGTGAAGAATTTATTACATGAATAATTTGGTTAAGACATTTAATTCGTCTATTCAGACAATCAGGAAGTCTCGAAACAAATATGGGCCGAGTTAGGCCGAGAAACTGTTTTTTTTTTGTTTAAAACTTAATCGCATATGGGCTGTTCTACAGTACTTCTCCTTCCAACCCGTGTGAAATCGAGAGCCCCTTCTCTATTGTGTGAACGCAAAAGATGCTCCTCTCTAACGGCTCTTTTCTCTCTATCTCGGTATTCAGTGCGAATGCGAGAGATTCTCATCCGAACCGGAGCATTCACAGTGGAAAAGCATATGCCTATGAACTGTACCTCGATTGTCCCACAAGGAAGGGAATACCTTATTAGTTCGGTACTTTTCCAATAAATAGGCTGTTCCTGTACAACAAGTTCTGTGCCTAAGCTGTCTAGAGCACTAGCCTCCAAGGCTGGAGTCGAAAGGCAGCAATGGGGTCGCGCTAAGGTGCCTAGCCTCTGGGCATGGGGTCGGGCTGATGCGCCTAACCTCGCGGGTGGGTGGTCAGGGCTAACGTGCCCTGGCCCTCGGGGGTGGGTCGGGGTCTAAGGCACCCCGGCCAGGTTGGGTGGGGTCGGGGCCTAAGGCGTCCTGGCCTCGGGGGGTTAGGGGGTCGAGGCCTAAGGCGCCTTGGCTCGAAGGTGGGTCGAGGGTCGGGGCCTAAGGCACCTTGGCTCGGGGGTGGGGGGTCAGGGCCCCTAAGGCTGCCTCGGCTCGGGGGTGTGGGTGTGGGTCTGGATCTTGCATAACACGTCAATTATATCTGATACAATCTGGCGATGTACCAGTTTGGTACCAATTGATTTACTAGCTCATGTACCAGCTCATGTAATATTCAGTTCTGCCTAAGAGATGTGGACCAAATTCAAACATTGCATATTTCAACTTCAGGTCTCAAAACTGACAAGCGTATTGTGTATGAATGGTTTAGGCAAAATTGCAGCTTTGGTTGGATAAAATCATATAATTTTGGATGTTATGGGTTTGGCAATGGTCCTTTTCACTTGGGTGATTCATCTCTTCTGTGTGATGAGAGACTCCACCTTGCACATGATCCTAGAGCTAACAAGGTACATATATTTGCAATAAAAAATATAGTGCATTAACTATCTTCTGTAATATTTGAATTTTGGATTAATATTGTTGAGGAATAGACCGTACTAAATAGACTGATCTTGGTACAGTTCGTTTACATCATGTATACCTCCTATCAAGGATGATTCTTCAAACTTGCTTGGAGCTTTAATAGAAAACTAACAAGCTTGCATCATGTTCTTACAAGCTGCTCATTGATTATCACTTTAACTTGCTGTTTTCAAAATATGGTTGAGCTTATTTCATTTCCATGAAAAGTACAATGTGTTGAATATATAATATATTAATCATAGGGACCTAATGGTAAAACTTCTCTGTTTAACTTCTGACAGCTCCCTGATAATGTTAATGGTATGACAGATAAAACAGCACTTTCTAAGTTAAATGAAATGTTGGCACACATGTATAATGATGGAATATTGGCAGCAATACCTAGTATATGTGAGTAGATCTGTCAATATGGTTTCGTTTCAACCGTTTCCGTTCTGTTCTGTCCATACGGAACAGTGAACGAAACAGGAAATATGTTTCATTTCTAAGAACGAAACGGAGACGAAACGCTGATTTATAAACGTTACTTGAAATGGAACACGAAATGGGCTGAAATCAGTGGGAAATGAAGGGTGGAACAGCAAACGAAACAGTTTTTTGTTTCGTTTATCGAAACGGTATGCAAACGAAACACTATGTCTGTTTCGTTACTGGAATGGAACATAAACGAAATCATGTGGTTCCGTGCTTTTTCTGAACGTTTGACAGCACTACATGTGAGTTAGGGAATGACTTATATAGAAATAACACAATAGGATCCATTTTAAGAAAGTATGTATTTATTGTGAACTGAATGAATAAGCAGCAACAATCTCTGAGGGTAAAATGGCCAATTTCAATTGCTCAAATCAATTCCCGTCAATTCTTCACATATGATTCCAATCACCAACTTTAATTGAAAACCATCTGATTAATTAAGATGAAATTATCATATCCGAATAGTATTTCAAATGTTGTTTATAATTTGATCTCTTTACTCTTAATTCCGAGTTAGTACAGTTCTGTAAAACAACTCTCTTTCTAATTCTGTCCAACGCAGTTTGCTGTTTTCTATAGTTCTAAGAGTAAAATGGTTGTCTTGAAGTTGTTTTCTTCAAAGAGTATTTTCTGGCTCGCCATTGCCGTTGTTTGCGTATGTATACCTACCAAAATAATTAGCAAGCATTAAGGAAAGATATTTGATTAACTGTAAGAAAAATATGAACGGCTCTCACAAAATGAAAGAAGAAACAATGCTAACCCCATTTTATTAACAAAATAAAAGTCATTTTTTATCCACAAAGGTGAACACGAGCAAAGAAACCCTAGCAATATTATCGATTCATCAGGTCCGGCATAAAAAAAATCACCAAACTGGAGCTTGCTAGGCTCTGTTAGTGTAAATTTGGTGGCATTACTTAAATAAAAAATAAATACGCATATCGAAAGAACTTTGAAACAACTAAGCACATTTATGCAATGATCTTCAAGATGTGCAAATTGAAACAATGATCTCCAATATATGCACTTGCTTTGGTGATTCATAAGATGTGCCATTTGCACTTGATTTATTACAAGGATCACGGAGATTGGAATTGGATCGAGGTTAATCAGACTTCTGGATTCAGTTTTAGTTTCAGAAGACTGTTGAACACTTCCGATTAGCTTTATTTAGAACATACATACATGATTTCATTTGCTTTATTTACAACATACATGGTTCATTTTACACTCTAATGCGCTTAATTTATTTAGAACACACACCGTTCCATTCTATCCAATAAGAAGACCACTAGGATCCCCTTAATGCTTATCCTTTGAAAATGAAAACCTCTATTGGTTTCTGTTTGCTTTTCATTGGGTTGCGAACTTGCGATGCATCACATGATATAACATTGTTTTGGCTCCATTATCGATGAAAGTGAGGGTAAATTTAATGACTTTTTAAAGGAATCCTAATTTCAGAGCTAGAATATTGATGTTTCTCCTGAAATCGCATATTTAGTATAAACAATATTGTGTAGACTTTTTCGTCATTCCTCGAAGAATGAAACGGTTTCCTCGAGAAATTAGAATAAGTCTTAGATTCACCCCCTTTAAGGTTCGATCTCTGCGCCGAGTATCTCTTAATAACAAGAGAACCAGAACAAGAATCGCTTCTTACGAAGGTTTTTTAATTTTGCGGGTCCTTTCTTTCCAATAGGCGCAAGTCCCTATTGTTAATTACCTCATAGTTGCCTACGAGAACCTCTGATTAAGGGCTTTAAAGAAAATACGTAATGGACTAGGAAGAATCATCTCTTAAAGTGACATAATTGATGGTACCAAACCTAATTGACGGGACTCAATTAAGGAACTTCTAAAATTGTAAAGGCTCTAAAAGGAGAGTCATTCCTGATCTTCGTTTGAATGGAGAGTCTTCTTCACTTGGAGCCGTTCCGAAGTTGTTTAGAGTTGTTTAAAATTGCCAAAAGTTGTCAAAAGTTGTTTAAAGTTAATTAGGGTCGATTAAGGTTGATTAAAGTTGATTAAGGTTCTTTATATTCGTTTAAGGTCGGTTATTTAAGATCGATTAAAGTTATCGGATAGCTCTCGAGACAACGGCTGGCCTTCTTGTGAGAGTGGGTTCCTGGGGCAACGGCTGGCCTTCTTGTAGGAATGAAAGGAGTTTTACAACCTTCGGGGCCTCTTGGGCGGCCTTCTTGTGAAAGTTGGTTCTTTTACAACCCTAGGGATCTCTTGGGCAGTCTTCTTAATAAGAGTTGGTTCTCAGGCCCGTTAGCGGCTTCTTGCGAGAACAAAATGATACAATTCTAGGGGTCCTTAGGTGACATTCTTAACAAGAATTGGTTCTTTTACAACCCTCGGGGTCCTTCAGTGACCTTCTTAAGGAGAGTTGGTTCTTTTACAACCCTAGGGGCCTCTTGGGAGGCCTTCTTGATAAGAGTTGGTTCTCGGGCCCGTTAGCGGCTTCTTATAATAACAAAACAATACAATTCTAGGGGTCCTTAGGTGACCTTCTTAACAAGAATTGGTTCTTTTACAACCCTCGGGGTCCTTCAGTGACCTTCTTAAGGAGAGTTGGTTCTTTTACAACCCTAGGGGCCTCTTGGGCGGCTTTCTTGATAAGAGTTGGTTCTCGGGCCCTTTAGCGGCTTCTTATGAGAACAAAATTTGAATTTTTCAGACAAGGGGGTCATTTGATAAGAATCCAATTTCAAGTCAACTAAGGTTGCTCTCAACCCCAGTGAGGGACTTTTCCTCAAACGAAGAGGTTTCGGCTTTGACTTTAGGTTTCGTGTTTCGACTTTTAATTTTGATAACATTTCTCTTAGAATATTGGTAATTTTATAGCTTTTATCCACTTCGGCCTTTCATACTTTTGAGTTTTAGAAATCATTTTTTATAGTTCTGAAAATATTTATTTTTGAAGATATTTGACTTTTGAAAATATTGCTTTCGGAATCATTTGCTACTTAAAGATATTTAGGTTTTAATTTTGAAAATTTTATTAAAAGGGATTTAGTGAGTTTCTTATTTTGATTTCTTTATGATTTTGAAAGTATTTACTTGAGAATAATTATCTTTGAAAGTAACATATTTGAAGTCTTTTATATTTTGAAAGTATCTAGCTTTAGTTTTAAGAAATTTGTTAAAAGAGAATATTAGATGACTTTATTGTATTTTTAAGATTTATAAAGTCCATTTTATAATAGTGAAAATGCTTCAAAAATACAAAAGGCCACTACTTTGACACAATTTTATATCAAAGTATAAGTGAATTTGGTTTATTTAGATTTTTAGAATTTTACGGATATTTTATTTGAATTTTTTTGAGTTTCCTACTGTTTTTAATGAATTTTCGAAGTTTCTTCTAACATGGCGCCTTCTGATTGGTCCACATCACCAAAAAGGAGCTGAGGTGTCGCTGTCTGGCTCTGATGAGGTGTTTGAGATGGCGTTGGGCTCTCTTTTTTTTATTTCCTAAATTGGGCTTCATCTTGCGTTTAGGGCCTAAATCAATTATCATTACCACATTTCTCATTAATCCAACAGATTTCATGTGACGGGTTTCTAGTGGTGTTTCACGAGTATCGGCCACAAAAGATCAAAGAACTTGCGATGCTGGGTTTGAACGAAGGAAGACGGGTTTCATTTTAGTTCACGGGTTTGTCACCGTGATGGATTCTGTTCCGATAACGATTCCGACCGTCGCGGCTTCAGGGAAGTAGCTCGGAAGCATCGTGAGACCGAGAGAGAGATGGTGGTGATCTCTGTTTTCGTTGTGTCATCCCAAACAATTAGTAATAAACAGTTCTTCGTTTTAGTCCTTGCGAGTTTTATTTTTATGTTTCCGGCGACTGACGCTGCTATAGTGGTTGAGACTAGGTCGATTAGTATTGTGAGGCGTGAGAGAACATGAGGGTCTTGTTTGATTGCATTACATTTGCCTAATTTAATGGCTATGCCAAGTATTGGTACAACAGAGAGGAAGCTTGGTACAGGTGAGACGTAGGTAGTACTGGAGAGACTCAGAATGGTTTCTACGTGTAATTATCGCTATGACGTATCCTAATTTACCATATTCACTACATTTCTCATATTCATTGGAGGGCTTACACCTGAAATTACACGTGCTAGTTCTCATGATATTAGACTTTCTTATCCAATTGAGTTTATTACATCAAACTAAATCATACTCCTTCTTCATACAGTAAACCGTACAAGGCCTTAAACAAGTTCAGTTTTGGAAAGAAAAACACAGGAATCAATTTTAATGAGGCGGATTTAGCAAGCTATTATTCATTTCAAGCATTTGACTCAGCAATTCAAATTGACCTTCTATTATACTACATTCCATCATCTATGCAACCTGATATTATTGAGGTTTAGCTCCGGTTTGACTGGATGATATAACAGCACGTATAAGATGATAACAGCATGTAATGAAACAATAACAATCATACCCATATATCACAGTTCATATTAATGCCTTATTTTTTTATGACTGCCCAGCACTTTACCTGTTTCTCGCAAACGAGTGCATTCATTCTGTTTAATGTGATTCTAAAAGCTTTTGGTTTTCTTGTTCTACCAACCCATACTCATATTTACCAATTGGTCCCTGGTTTAATTTGCAATTACAATTAAAACAATAATGGGTTTTAACAGTTAGTCTCCATGTTTTTTTTTCCTTAATTAAACAAAAGTACTACAGTCCTTTGCAATATGAAATGGATTACCAGAAAAGAAATACTAAGGCTTCAGATTATAAGAGGCAGTAAGAACATTTCTTGAAGATCGAATTAAGCACTCAGACCCTCTCAATTTTAGTTATTGACAAATGGCACCAGAATTTATACTTGATCTCATATTTACAATCTAACCTAAACCTATGAATCCTCTAATGAAATTTGGGCAGCATAACGTTTAGAGATATATAATTATACACTAGATTCCTCAATTTGAGCCTTTTACAACTCAAATTACAGAAATCTGGGCCTAAAGAAGAGGAAACCTCAACTTAAGCCATGAATTCGCCTAACATGAGCATAGCCTCAAGTTAAGCCACCTCTTCTCAGTCTATATCTGAGGAAACCTCAGCATAAACCGTGAGAGAAGAAATGAAGGAAGGTCAGAGAGGAGAAAGAAAGAAATAGCAAAGAGGAAGAGAGAAACTTTCTTTTTAATGACACCTAAGTCTAATTCAGCTCGAACAGTTGCCTAGCACCATGGAAACCATGGCCTAAGCTTCAAGAACAACGAACAAACACTCAAGATGACTTAATTTTGGAATTAAAACTGAAATCGATATGAAACTTAACCAAATCAACGATCCCTTTGCTGATTGTCTAAGGCTATAGAAACTATAGTTTAAACTCTCAAATTCACACATTAAGACAAGAGAGAAAGAGAAGGAAATGCCAATTTTAAGAAAGTCGAGCCTTAAATGCAATTACGATTCAGAAGAGGATCAACTAAGACTTGATTTACAGAAAAGAAAAGAAAATCGAATCTCTTCAACGCAAGATCGAAACTTTTCACAATTCTCTTACAAATCCGATTTACAATGCATCTTTTACCTCTTTCTTACCTCTCTCTTCAGCTATGAACAATAATTGAGCGTTGAATCCACCTAATTTTGCTAATCTACAAATACCCTTCAACTGTTTGTTGAAATGCCTTTTCTAAACCTAAACTCTGAATGGGATATTTATGTGTTTTTTTTGTGTATCGTCTGGCCTCTGTCTTCCCCTTTTTCTGGCCTCGGTCTGTTCTTTATATAGGCGAGGTTTCTAGCTCCCCTTTCCGTCTCGGTTCAGTGAACCTCGTCCAAGCCCGGCGGTTTCGCCCTTTCAACTAATTTCTGTTACACGCTCTCCTCCTTCTTTCTTTTTTGATTTTGATTGGTCCTGGAGTGTAGTGAGCCATGCTTCTGTTCTGTGGGTCCAGAGACTTATAACTTCACACGTGCTACGCGCTCCGTGTGGATTCATTTGTTTCCAGCGAAGGGGTCATTTTGGTCGCCAGCGGCGTTCTCCTCTCTCTCTCTTTTTTCTGCGTGCACACGGCTTTTGGTGGACCTTTCAGTGGTGAGCACTTCCTTCTACATGGTCTATAGGAAACAAGTGAATCCTCCTTCCTTACTCCTTGATTACGCCTGGTTCTCTGTAAACCATGCAGGGTTTGTCTCTCTGTCAGCCGTGGTACATGTGAGATGAGTGCAGCGAAAAAAGCTCCACTGTACGGGGGAAATTTGAATGGCCGACTATCTCTTCTCCATTTGTTTTCGTCCTGCTCTTCTCTATTTAACCATTTTACTTAATTTTCATAATCAGCTGAAACCAACTAAATTGTTTGGGCCACTTTCCATTTGATTTTTCGCATGAGATTTTGGGTGTAGGCTCACTAAAATATGTAGAATCTAGTGGTACCAAGAATTTTCTGAAAAGGCCCCTCCATCTACTTTATTTAATTTCTCCAAATATAAGGGTTTCTTTGTATAAAATGGGACTTTTGTAGGGCTTCTGGCCAATGTAAAAGCACCATAATTTTCTTCATCATTTTCTGGATTTTTGAATATTTTTCCATGATTTTTGGACTCCATTTAGTATTTTTTTTATGAATTTTTCAATCTCTTTGCTTCTATTATTCATGAAATTACCCTATTATTTCGCGAACTTTGTACCATAAAATAGGGTCAAACAAATATACTATGAAAAATTCTTCAAAAAAATAAATAAATATTGGCAATGAAATTTTTAACTCATATGTTATATTAGCAGTTTAACTGCAATACTATTCCTGTAAGTCAAATGGTTTATAATAAACTTAAGTGAAGCAAATGATACAATGTGGAACAGCATAACTGCCATTGGCCCATTGTCAGTTGATAGTTTTGAAGAGAAAATAAATACTCATAAAATAGAAATATAACACAATGTGGGGCAGCAAAACTGCAGACTGCAATCAACAGTTTTGTTTGTTGAACTACCGAAAAAATCAAATATATGTTTACTGTTCATTCAAATTTCAAAAATCAAATAAAAAAATTCCAAATTTTAAAAATAATATTGCAAGATCGGATTCCTGGAATCCGATCCTACAAATCGCTTTGATCGGATTCCTGGAATCCGATCTAAGCTTTGATCGGATTCTCGGATACCGACCAAAGCTTAGATCGGATTCCAGGAATCCGATCAAAATTGTGCCTTTAAAATTTAATTAAATATAATTTAAAAATTAATTAAATATTAAAGTGTGCTTAGAGTGCTTAGATCGGATTCTGAGAATCCGATCTAAGTTATGTCTCAAATATTAATTAAAATAATATAAAATATTAATATGTATTTAAAAGTAATATTTATTTAATATCTATTAATAGAAAAAATTAATATTTGTTTAAAAGCCTCACTAGATGATGGGAGGAAGAGTCGTAAGAACTTAAGTGGGATGACGGGGTGGTCTACTAGAAGAGACTCCAGAATGGGCGAATGCACGGTAGGAGATAGGTGTGAATGAGTCATCTAGTAGGGTACCGTATGCCTAGTAATAAGCATCAGCCTGACAAAGTATAGAAGGTGTGGGGATAGGCGTAAGGGGCTGGCTCCACATATATGTGGATGAGGATGGCTGTACCCCTTTCATACTGAGCCCGAGTCTGAGGCTGGTTGTACCCACCTAAAAACTGAGTCTAAATCTAGCTATACCCCCCTCCGAGTACGATGTTGGCACGACATGATCATGTTGGCACAGCACGACATGACATGAGTACAGAATTAGCACGACACGATAGTGTTATCATGTCGTGTCATAATTGTGTCGTGTTGACAATCCTGAAAAATTAACACGATTTGACACGACACGATTCGACACGCAATACGACACGAACACGAACTAACACGACACGACAACACAAATTTAATTTTTAATATTTAAAAAATAGCATCATTGTTAATTATTATCTAGTGAGGCTTTTAAATAAATATTAATTTTTTCTATTAATAGATATTAAATAAATATTACTTTTAAATAAATATTAATATTTTATATTATTTTAATTAATATTGGAGACATAACTTAGATCGGATTCTCAGAATCCGATCTAAGCACACTTTAATATTTAATTAATTTTTAAAATATTAATTTAATATTTAATTAATTTTTAAATTATATTTAATTAAATTTTAAAGGCACAATTTTGATCGGATTCCTGGAATCCGATCTAAGCTTTGGTCGGTATCCGAGAATCCGATCAAAGTTTAGATCGGATTCCAGGAATCCGATCTTGCAACGTTATTTTTAAAATTTAGAATATTTTAATTTGATTTTTGAAATTTGAATGAACAGTAAACGTATATTTGATTTTTTCGGGTTGAACTAAACATGCAGGCCTTTTAAGCAGTGGGCTGCAATGAAAATGTAAAAAAGAAAAAGAAAACCGAAAAATTTAATTGGAAAGGGACAACACCTTGGAAAGCCCACAAAACCAGCGGGCTGCATTGATTTGAGCCCAGCGTAATGGATCTATAGACTATTAGAGTACAGTTATTTTATTCCTCAGAGTAGGTGCTTTCCTTCCTTGCGAGTTGCGACCTTAATTTCATCTGATGTGTGTCAAGGTAGGCAAGCCATTTTCTGGCCATCTTCAGAATCTGGTGAAGAAACGACGCCATGCTGAGAACCTTCAACTGGAGGAGTACATCTCTCGCTTTCACCACCTGCTTATTAATCACCCACCGTCCATCATTGCCATCAACGGCCAGCTTAAATCCATTGCTAAGACAAAGCATCCCAGCCGCTACCCAACCGTACTCGCTCTCTTCAATAGCTTGAAGGGCACCTGCAGACACAGAAGAAGCGTCTCTCCAACCGTCCATACCTTCGGCCTTGTCCTCGATTGCTGCTGTCGCATGCGTCGAGTGGATCTCGGATTCTGCGTGGTTGGCCAGTCCTTGAGATATGGATGCGGTGTCGATACCGTCATGTTCGGTTCTCTTATGAATGGGCTCTGTTCAATGAAACAATTTGGTGTTGCAGCTAAGGTGCTTGATAAAATGACTTTAATGGGATGTGCTCCTAATTTGATCATCTACAACACGTTCATAGATCGTCTTTGTAGAAACGGTGATACTAGGATAGGGCTTGAGCTGTGTCGACAGATGGTAAAAGGAGGGAGGAGTTGCTGTAAGCCCGATGTTGTAACCTACAACAATCTTATCCATGGATTTTTTGTAGAGGGTGATGTTGCATTGGCTCGAATAATGTTTGAACAAATGGTTTCTGAATGTATAGTGCCTAACGTGACCACATTTAGCATTTTAATTGATGGTTTTTGCAAGAATGGGGATGTTATTGAAGCACAAAAACTGTTTGAAGAAATGCCTGACCATGGAATTGTTGCCAATTTAATTACTTACAGCAGTCTTATTGATGGCCTCTGCAGTCACGGTGACACCGATAGTGCTTTGAAAATGTTTGATGAAATAGTTGCAAAAGGACTTCTTCCTGATGTGATTACCTACAATATTCTCATTCATAGTCTATGTTACCAGGGTAAGGTGCATAGTGCCTTGAAGATGTTTAATGAAATGATTGCCAAAGGAGTACTTCCAAATGACCATATCTGCAATGCCCTTATTTTCGGGTTCTGTCGAGACCGTGACATTGACAAGGCATTTAAAGTATATAAAGAGTATATTAGCTGTGGACTTGAAGCAAATGTCTATATATATACTACCTTAATTGATGCTTGTTGCAAAAAAGGGGCCTTTTTGCGTGCTACAAATCTTTTTCAGGAGATGATAGAGAGGGGAGTGATGCCAAACGTTGCCACATACACTTGTCTAATTCATAAGTTGTCTTCTGTTGGTGAGTGGAGTCACGCAATTGGGATATTCCGCAAGATGACAAGTCAGGGCATTTCACCAAATGTAGTTACTTTCAATGCATTGGTTGGTTCCCTGTGCAAGCATGGAGTAACCTGTGAAGCAGAAAAGTTGGTCAGTTTAATGGAGAAAAGTGGGAAGAAACCTAATGTAATCACTTACACATCCTTATTACATGGTTATGTTTTGGAAGGTCGTCTTGATGAAGCAATTGTCCTTTTAGATACCATGGCTGAAAAAGGGATTGAGCCGGATCAACGTAGTTACAGTGTGTTAATCAACGGGTATTGTAAAATTGGCAGACTCAAAGAGGCTCTGCGATTGGTTGAAAAGATGAGGAATCAAGGCCTGAAACCAAATGATGCCATCTTTGACATATTTCTAAATGCATTAAGCAATTGTAAGAATCCAGATGAAGTTAAACAGATTATCTCGGAGATGAGAGATGGAAAATAACTTGTAGATGAACCCGATCACTGAAAATAGTTTTTAATGTCATCTTTGACATATTTCAAGAAGCCCCTCTAATTTTCTTCAAAAAAAAAAAAGAAAAAAAAATTCAAGAAGCCAGAGCCTCTCGCAACTCATTGAGCTGGGAAGAAACCAATCCCCCCAAGTAATTTGTAACTGTCATATAAATGATTGAGTTAATTTTTGGTGTTCAAGTACCTATTTTCCATTCTGATGTTATTGAAAAAATATGGCAAGTTCAATTTTAGTAAGTGTGATCCTTTTCCCACCCTTTTTTTCTTGCCAGTAGAGTTTCGAACTTATTAACTTGCTCATATGTGGTATTCAATTACACATTGAATATGTCTTAAATTTATGTTTATGATAAATTTTAAGGTAATTAGTGATAAATAGAAGAAACCAATTGGCGAAATATATTTGATTCAAATACTGTACAATTCATCGAAGCAATCATTGTGCCAGGTGCTAATACCCAAGACATACTGGCAAATCTTACTTTAGCGCCTTTATTTCATTTCTGTTTATGTAATTAGACCATGGTAAATCAATTTTCAATTGTTTATCATATGAGATCAGCAAAAAGAATACCAAAACACTGTTAAAGTTGGTAGTTAAAAGTCTCCGTTATGCTAACAGAAAAATGTTAACCAGTGCCAGAAACAAGACCTCGTGTAGCAAAGCAAACGCAACTTTAGCTAAATAATAAAACCAAATTAAAATCTTACATAAATTACAGACAGCACCTTACATCCTAACTCTTGTAATGAAAGAGGAAAAAGAAGACAGCTCCATAGTAAGTAAGAAAAAATCTGGATGAACTCTTGTTCCAAATAAAAACAAATCTAACAAAATCTCCCTGGCCTTAAAAGTTTGCAATAGAATTTTTAATGAACCCTAGAAAAATATTCCCTCCTTGAGCCCCCTTTATCCTTTCACCACAAAATCCTGCAATAACATAGAAAATGAATCCAAAACTATAAAAGAGAACACAGAAAAAACCTTTTTGGTGAACAAAAAATTCAATAAATGATTCGTATATATCAAAATGAAGAGCAAAGCTCACAATACCATCTAAATTTTATGTCAAATGAATTTTATCAATATATACACACAAAGAGGCCTGACAAGTCATCAACTGTAAGAAAAAAAAATGAAAGCTAAACCCATTTTATTTATTAACTACACAAATATCATGTTGTAAGGCACTTTTTAGATCAACAAAGGAAATTAAGAACAAAAATACCCTAGTAGTATTATTGATGCGTCAGGTCTGACATAAAAAGTGTCAGTGTATCACCAAACTGGAGTTAGCTATGTTGATAGTAAATTTGGTGGCTTTTCTTAAATCAGCAGAATGTATTAAAAAAACTTAATACCTAACTGGAGCAGCACCCCATCCTCTTCAAGGCCGACACATCATCCTTCACATTGATAGTCTCGCCCTTCCCCGGCACAGAGCCGCTACCATCATCACCAGCTTCCACCGCCTTCTTGCTCATCATTCTGTAGATCTGTGTCAACACCTCAGCAAATGCATTGTCCACATTCTTTGCCTCCAGTGCTGATGTCTCCATAAAGTAGAGTGCCTCTTTCTCGGCGAATGTGCTGCCATCATCAGTCGGGACTGCCACTAGGTGGCGCAGGTCTGACTTGTTTCCCACCAGCATCACCACAATGCTGGGATCAGTATGATCCCGAAGTTCCCGCAACCACCGCTCTACATTGTCAAAGGTCTGTCGGCGTGTCACATCATAAACTAGCAGTGCACCAACTGCCCCTCGATAGTAGGCACTTGTAATGGCACGATACCTGTGCTTGTTGTTGAATGTTGATAGTGGGAAGTGTCAGAAATATACATAAATCAGGTTGCTTTTGTAGATTTATAAATGAGAAAACAATCGTCGAAACGACTTTGGAACAAATATTCACATCGATGCAATGATTTCCAATATATGCACTTGCTTTGGGTTTTAACAAGATGTGCCATTTATTCTTGATTTATTAGATGGATCATGGCAATTGGATCAAGCTTAATCAGCCTTCTGGATTCAGTTTTAAGACTTTTAGTTTCAGAAGACCGCTGAACACTTCCAATGAGTTTTATTTAAAACATACATGGTTCATTTTACACTCTCATGAGCTTTTATTTAGAACATACAACATTCCATTCTATCCAATAAGAAGACCACCAGAATCCCCTTAATGCTTTTCCTTTTTTTTTTTTCATTTTATAACAAACAGCAGATCTAAAGCTTTGAAAATAAATCTCCACTGGTTTCTGTTTGCTTTTCATTGGGTTGTGATACATCACATGATATGATATTGTTTTGGCTCCATTATGTATGAAAGTGGGGGTAAATTTAATCTTTTTTAATGAATCCCAATTTTTGAGTTAAGAGTATCGATATTTCTCCTCAAATCACATATTTGTAGACAATAAACTATGAATATTTAAATATAGGCAATGGAATATTTAACTCATTTGTTGTATAGCAGTTCACATTATACAATCCTTGTCAGTCAATGGCTTTTAATAATCATTAGAGAGATGAAACAATGTGGAACAGCATAATGCCATTGTCAGTCGATAGTTTTGAAAAGAAATAAATACTCATAAAAAAGAAATATAATACAATGTGGGCCAACATAACTGTAGTCAACAGTTTTGTTTGTTTAAACTAAACATGCAGGCCTTAATCCTAAGGTTAAGTATCACATAAGTGCACAGCAAATACACATGACAAGAAAAATCTATTGAACATTCTTCATGCATTAATTCTACAATAATTTTCAATACAAACTCAAAAACCAAATAAAGACAAACAAATATATCTTAGAACTTTGTACTTCTGGTAAACCAGCCTTCAACATGCCAAAAAGGTTGCCCCTCGTGTCTGGTTGAATTTGTTGCAATTTGCATAGAGTTATTTTTTCTCTAACAAGTTCTGCCCATCTAAAATTCTTTATTCCAGTTGGGCCACCACAACCCCTTTCTTTTTAGTGAAATATTACAAACAAACTTTGCTAATTGTTGTTGTCGGTTCAGTTAAAGAGGTTCAACTTTTATACTGCCTTTTTGAGCTATCACTTTTTAAAATTTGCTATTTTAAGATCCAAACCAAACAAAAATGTCATATGAAATAACAAAATTGGCAACTAATATACAGTGGAAATTAGTAAAATCCCATCACCAGAACTTTAGAAAGCCCTTAACCATTTGCTAATCCAATTGCCAGATCTGGCAAAACAAGCAACATCACTCATCAACTAGCTGACTGCACTTCTATAGGAATCACACGAGATATCAATCACATAACCAGATGATGGAAATCAGATCCAAAAACCTAAACTCTACCTTAGTCCAATCTATCTCAACAAAAAAATCAAACCAATTTTTCAGAAATGCAGATTATTCAATAAACAAGCAGAAATGCAGATACTCGCGCCCATCAGATCTAGAACCCTAAACCCCGCCAGACCCTCAGACACCCCCAATAAATCACATTTCCTATTGGATAAAGATCATTTATCAATACAATATATCAGAAAATCGATTTACCTTTCCTGGCCAGCGGTATCCCAAATCTGAGCCTTGATAACCTTTCCATCAATATTCAAGCTCCGTGTCGCAAACTCAACACCAATGGTGGATTTCGATTCGAGACTGAACTCGTTCTTGGTGAAACGAGAGAGGAGGTTGGATTTCCCCACACCTGAGTCCCCGATCAGAACCACTTTGAAGAGATAGTCGTAATCGTCGTCTGCTCTGTACCCAGCCGCCATTGTTGCGCTCTCTTCTCTGCTCTTCTCTTCTCTTCTCTTCTCTGGTTTGACCACCGATTCGAGGTCAAAGGTGTGATCGAAGTGCAAAATGGGAAGAGAGGTCGGAGTTTGGGATCTCTTCGCTTTGCTTTTTTGTGTTTTTTTTCTCTTTATTATGGTATGAGGTTTACACACCGTTATTATTATTTTTCTTTCTTTTTCAAAAGTAACAAATTTGTTTTATTTCTTCTCTGTTTTTAATATTACTGGAATGGCGCCGTATTGTTACAGTGTGCACTGGTATAAAGCTCAGTTCGATGACCGGAGCGTCTGTTATTTCAAGAACTGGAGAGTAATTGGAAAATCGGTTTTGGATCGGAATCAAGGTTGAATTGTAAAAAAAAGTAGTCAAATTTTGGGGTCAACAGAGGTGCCGTTAAAGACTAAAGAGTAAAGTTTTGCGTTTGCTGAATGCCTGAATCAAATTGGTGTTGCAAATTAGTAAAACGGTTGATTACTTATGATATGTTGGAACGAATTAGATATTATGCATGACCTTTATTGGCTGATATTTTGCAACACTGCTCCTTAGTCATAGACTCATAGTACGAGGATTATGCACCCGCTTCAATATTCCCACAACACATCGCAAATAAAAAAGTGTTTTTACTTACTAATTAATATGTACATATATTTAAGAGATTGGTGTTTACTGTAGTCGGGTTCTAAAGTCTTTTTATATGTATGTATGTAATACTATGTGTCATTTAAGTTTGAATAAGAAGAGAAAGTCGGGAAATAAAAAAGTGGAGTTCTAGCACTAATGTTGTTGGACTGGATATTTGGGAAAAATAAGTGTAAGGTTAATGAAAATTTTTGTTTGAGGAAAATGGTTTATGAAAGTTATTTAGTTAACTTTCTTTAACCTTCCATTTTTTTTTTCCTTTACTCTTCAAGTTAGGGACTAAATGAACCAAAAAAAATCAACCAAATAGACGACAAAATATGGTTTTCTGTTTTCCATTTGATTCCAATTTCTGTCCTTTTATTTTATTTTTTTCACTTTAGAGTTTAGACTAATCTAAAGTTCTAAACACAACAATAACTGGATCAGGCTATCATGAGTACTGTTTAATAAGGCCCATGTCAATATTTGCAACAATCCACCATAACTACTTTCAGTAAAGAAAGAAAGTAGGCCCAACGTGGGTAGAAATCAGCCTAATGGAGCTTTTTTTTTTTTTATCTAATTCATTGATCCAAGTTCGAATTTATAGAAAGCAAACGCTGAACGAGCTGAATTTTTTTTTTTTAGATAAAAGATGGGTCAAGCCCTCCAATTTATTTCGAAATTAAATATCACAAAGAACTCCTTAGTCGGGTTTCGAAGCAATGATCTCCAATAGAGGTGCGTTATTATTTGCCACTAGATCAAGAGCTTGTTCTTAACGAGCTGAAATTTTGAGCAATTTATACTGAAATCCTCAGCACAAATTGAGAGAAAGAGGTTCCAGCTTCTGTTCCTGAATGCAAAAGAAATGTGCTTCATGATAAAGCCATTGCGCTAATTATTGAGAAAACAAAAGGAGGTTTTTATACAAGAACTGATTTTCTAAACATATATAATTGTACTACAGATTATTTATAAGAAAGAAAACTATGTTCCAGGATTTGGTTCTTAGCTGAATTAAGTGCCAGTTAGTTGTGCATAGGAGGTGGTTTATCTTGGACTTGAGATGAGGTAGTAGTGCTAGTGCTGGTGCTAATGCCAGTGCTTTCTTTCTGTTGTTTCCTCTCGTCAAGCCATAGAAGTCCCAATGTGCCCAATGCAGTCGCCAATAAAGTTCTTATTATCCGAGCATCCGCTGCAAAAAAAAAAAAAAAAAGAACATCGATGGATCAAATGCGTATTAACATAACTTGTCGACTTCTCATGTTCAGAATCTAGTGAAAGAACATAATGTATAGTTAATATCCACATGAAAGTGTACTGACATGCACTCGATTGTTACATTGAACTTGATAAATCGTATTGACTAAAGTAATCCTTTTGTTGAAGGTCGTACCAGCATTCATGCAGTATTCATTGACTTGCGCCTCACAGTCCCTCTTCATATTTTGGGCTAACATTCGAGATAACTGCTTCAACTGCTTACAAGACAGGCAACAAACATGTAAAATTAAATTAATAAAAAGTCAAAGAGCAGATTCAGTGTGAAATTGCAACAAGTTAAGAAATAACGGTCTAATGACATATGAATTCATTCTTTGATCAATGTACCATTGCCTAGTTTTATTAATTCTATTTATTTGCCCTATTTTCAAATTTTTTAAGCAATATTTCTCCATAATATAGTTGATTTTTCTGCTTTTATACAAAAATAACTGATTGTGTATTCTGGCATAATTTTTTCTAGAGCTGATAAAAACTTATCACATAATGAAGCACTTGTTTGATATGCAAACATACATCATGCTCAATTTTTGCTTCGGATTGACTAAAAACCTGATCTTGAAACCAAATTAAGTGAAACCGAACTAAATCCAAAATTAAGCTTACCAGATATTCTATCCTATCTGACTAATAAGTCAACCAATTGGCAACTACGTAACATATACTCAGGTTTGATACTAAGAAATTATGTTGTTATTCCAAAATCGGTTTATATCATTAATTATTCCAAAGGATCCCTTAATTGGTTTCACCAAATTTAATTAAAAACTCCAATGGTTTACTCAGATTTGATATAATCCATGTAAAAATGAAGAGAAATCAGACATATCATAGTGAAATCATACACACACACACACACGTGCTATATTTTTCTTTCAAAGTTTGGCGTATTTGCCACTCTTAATTTCTTGAGCGGAATTCGAAGTTCTCAAACAAAACAGGTGCAATATAGTAATCGCAATGATCTAATCAAATATTGAAATCTATGACTAAAGGACACATCTAATTAATCGTCCTAGATGCGAGTAGATATATAGTTTGTAGCTCGACTACATTGAACTATGTCCGTGTTTTGGTCCATAATTTTCTCATCGGAACCAAGGCTCTTGAAGTACTTACGGAAGTAACTTGAACATACTGCAATTTATTGAATCTAAATTTGTTTCAGTCCAATCTTGCAGATTTCGATCCAAACTAATATTTTCAGGAGATCCTAGTATCTCATCACATCAATTAATTATAATTTATAATACAAGTGAGTAGATCTAATGTAGACGGTCTAAGTCAAAATTTATCTGGACTCGTCAATGGAATCCATCAGATGAAGGTGAACAAGGACAAATCTGGATTATTTTTGCACTAAGATCTCTCAACCTTGTGTATAAGCATCAATATCCAAGGAGGAAAAAACGAATAAATTACATACCAACTTTTAATGTAGCTAGGACTACGAAATGAGGAATTTGGGGAGAGAAATTGAAACTGAAAATAGGACTAAGAACAAAGATTAACAAGATTGAAAAGGTAAGTTCAGACATTCAGAACATGCATAATTCACAATCAGACAAGATTTTTTTTTTTTTTTGTTCTTTCATGGATCGGATTGGTCGCCCGTAATCCATGATTAATTATATATAATAGTAATTTAATAATATTGCAAATGAGTGGTTATTCAAAAAATAATAATAAAATAATAATAATAATAATAATAATAAATGAATAACTTGGATAAGGGCTTTATCACGAGGACAAAGAACGAGTTATTGTTCTTCATAACTAAAAGCAAACATTTTGATAGGTAGCTTACGAAGTCTTAGTTATATAAGCCTAAAAAATTATGAAGATAAGACAAATTCAAACCTCAAAAAGCCTATGTGGGCTCATGTTTGCCGTCCTAATTAAGATCCACATACTTGATTAGATGTTGCTTGCACTGTTGCACAGGAGTTTGTGTAAGGTTCGGGGGCGGGGGCGGGGATGAAAGGGTGATGTTGTGGAAATATATATATGTATACGAGGAAATATAAATAGATTTTTGCTGGATTCCGTACTAAATAAACTCTCCCAGATGGATCCTTCATAGATTAAGAAATCATAATACAATCCCTGCCGAAGAAGGAACTTGATGCATCTTATTTTGCCTCCTTATATTTCATTTAACATCAAAACTCAATGGGACTCGCTGCTATGTGGGTCCACAGAATATGATGACGAGTGAGAATAAAAGACAAAGGCGCCATATCAGACTCTTACCTCTCCCTTCAAACAATAAATAAATAAAATAAAATAAAGAGGGATTCAATGATGGTAAGTTCCTGGCTCAATTCCTGTAGCATATCACTAACAATTTGATAACCTTTTTTTTTCTTTTTTTTTTTGAAACACTAACAATTTTATAACTCAGCAGGTGATAAAGAGGGGCCTTTTAAATAATTTAATAGCTAGCTAGTATCAAGTAACAAATAATCTGTAATGTAAGATTCTAACTGGGTCTCATTATATAATTTAATAGAACTTTTTCTTTTTGAAGAAAAAAGTAATCTGTAAGTAACACAACATTCGTGAAATCAAAATAGATGGGTGTCGACATATTTTTTATTGTCTGTTCCCGCTAACTCCGGAGTTGCAGAACATATTAATGAAAAAATTAAACTAATCTTATAGGAAACACACAAATTTTTCTATTTTTATCAGCCAAATTTAGACGCATGAAGGCATGAAGCAAACAAGATTAAGTTGTGACCGCTAAAAGTGTAAGAAAATTGATTACTGTCATTTGCAATTTTGTCATCACTTGAACAATAAACATATAAAATAGACAAGATGAACATATAAATGATCAAAGTAGACACATAAATAAATAAGTTCAACGAAAATAAGTTGAACTAGCTAATGCATCGCGCTTCACGCGATTTTAGATTAACCTAAAATGATTATATTATTTATTTTAGTACATAACTTTTTTTATTGAGCTATAAACTTCCATGTTTCATATGCCATGTTTTCTATTGTCAATAGAATATTTTGAGCATCCTACTTACGGCCCTTAAATATAAACACTCATCTAGCTTTTCATATTTACGTCCAGGTAGGCAAATTATTTTTGCAGAATGTTTCTGAAATTTTGAAAAATTAATACGACGAAGCTTTACACTGTCATAAATAGATCATTGTCTCAAGATAAAGTAAATATACAAAGATTGAAACTTCCCATCTAAAAGAAGAATAAACTGGCATTTGCTCCCTCTTGGCCTAAAATGATAATGATCAACAATTAGGCAAACGCACCACAAAATGAAAAGCAAAAATGCTAGAGCTAATAAAAACAATCAACGACATCTAATAGTAGATGTGAATTATTATATGCAGCTTTTTGAAATAATTGTGACATATGAAGCATTTATGCAAATCAAAATCAGAACAGATGTGGTTACAAGTTATAACACCGTTGTCCAGAACTTGGTACAGAAATGGAAACGCAACAAAAACGTCACAATTAGAATGGAAATAAAAGCTTTATAAGCTGGGATTCACAGTACCAACTTCAATAAGCGTTGTCAAAGTGCTGACATTAATACAAATCCAAGTAAATTGTATTTCATCATCAAAGTTTTTGCTGACATTGGTCAAATAAGGAACTAATATACTGTCCTAGATATTCGTGTGATTTAAATGCACATGATTTTTTCACCATCACCAAAACTTAAAATTGTTTGCTCTGAAACTTTTTCCCACACTTAAACTACAACAACATATAAATATTATTTATTTTCATTTTGTTAGATTTTATTTTATTTTTTTCTACTATTGCTAAGCCCTCAAACTGAAACCAAAACACTTAACTGACGTTACCACCCTTGACTTAAACTGGATGTGTCTCGGTGCTGATTATTACCACCCTTTACATTTGATATATTTTTTTCTTGTCTTTTTTGGTTACGTCCAGGGCTGGAAGTCCCTGTTGGGCAGCCTGAACCTTAGCAGGATCGCTGGCGAAGAAAATAACATGATTGGCAGGAAATATTTTTTTATATTCTATTTTCTGTGATAATATATGAGATAGCAAGACTGTAGCAGATTGAATAGACACACCTTTCCTCTTCAGCTAGTTCTTTATCTGAAAAATTCTATTTTTGGCAGTTGTAGCAACTGCATGATCTGTTTCATGCTCATCAGGTCCTTTGCTGCATTGGAAATTAGTAAGTTTAATAAGATGAATAACATGTGCATAATCACATGGGAGTAATTTGAGCACGACCTGATTTTATGAATTTGTCTCTTTATCTGTCATGCATGGAGAGATGCAACTACTGTTTTTTGTTCTTCTGTAATCTATATAACCAGAAGATATTGAGTATCAATTAACTCGTTCTAGCTTGCCATGATAGGTTAGTACCCTTATGTGATAGGGTAGTACAAACGTTTTTATTTTACTTTGATAACCCTAGCAATCACTATTTTGCAAGGCGTAGAGGTAGCAGGAAGATAAGAGGAAACAACAAAGAAATGACTATAACTTATACGTGAAGGTAACTACAGCATCAAGATCGACACATGGCAAGGTAGCAGAGAGAAGCTGCAGCACACAAATGCAGAGTATCTCAACATTAGCAGGCTTCACAAAAAGAAGAGGAAAAATATTAGATAAGAGGTGCGAAGCTACCTACGATTGATATCCCTACCAAGCCAGCATAAATCACAATCAATTTTGAGAGACATCATGAAAAAGGAAATAGCAAGATGCAAACCTGAGAACATCACAGAATAAAGAGGGCAAGGACTTAAACACCAGAACCTCAAAATCTTCGGACCTAAGTTGGCTGCATATAAAAGCTATAAAATCTTCAATACATAATTCAAAAAATGGCATTTCTAATTCTGTACAACATTGTAACAGAGATAACAATGCATCTTTCTCATAACAACAATTCAAACATCGGGTAGAAAGCTTCTATAACTGCAAGCAAAAAAAAAGAAGCCTGCCATTCGAAAAATGGTATAAGCTGAGGCTTGTTATAGCACCATACTGCCTTCTAAGAAAGGACTATATCTAATTTGGAGATAGGAGAGCCCAGTGGGACAAATGAGGTCAGAGAATACCTTCTCAAAAGCTTCTGATTGGTTGACAAAGACCTCGTCAGATTAATCGCCATTAACTTTTTTTGACATAATGCAACTATTATTTGGGATCAGGAAAACTCACTTGGGCATTCTAAGTCTTGTATACTATTCGCGAGCTGCTAAAAGTAAAGGAGATGCAAATTAGAGATATTTGTACCGAAATTATTGAAAATTCTATTGTATACTTAGTAAATATATTGTGTGGCAACTGAATACAAGCATCACATACACTCCATAAAATATAGACAAACTGAACTATAATTAGAACGAAAAAGTTACTGGTATGCTAAAGTAAGTTTGTTTTTATTTGAATCCACAATCAGCCTAGAATTGTCATCTTTTAGTAAAATTGATTTAGATACAAACCTAAAAGGCCAATCCATCCTCCTGTTAATCTTCATATGATAAATACATGACCAATTTGAATACTTACATGTATTATGCACAGATCATAAATTAAAGAAAAATCAATCATTTCCAAGAAACAAATCTGACATAATAGAAAATAATTGTTACATTTGACTGAACTAATTAGTCAGCAACATAAGACGAAATGCCTTCTAAATTCACAAAACTCTTCACAGCTGAAACAATAATAATCAAATGAATGAAATAAATAAAAAATAATTTGTTGATCAGCATTCCTATATAGATAGCAGATTTTATCCTATCGCATATATGCCGCACGATGCATAAAATGAACTATATATACTAAACCAATGCCTTATTAATGGCAACTTTTAAGAATAGAGATGCTCAAAAGTATAGCAATATAAAATACTGCGTAGCAATAATATCTATTATAATACAAAATATATCTAATACACAGGAATGAGCAGCTATTATTTGAAACCAGTGTTTGATACTGTCTAACATGAGACCTCTTTAATGCTATCAGCTATACCTGACAACAGTAATATGCACGCATATATACGACCATTGTTTCTGTTTTGTCCTCAATCTAGAAGATGAACTTGTTTTTCCCCTCAAGACATGAGCAACTATTTAAAAAATATAAGGAAAACTAAGGTTACCTGAAATATGCAGCAAATACCTCTAGCATTATCAATATCGACAAATTCAATTGTTCTCTTTCCTGATTTAAGTTCCTAGTGGCCCATCTCGAGCATCTGATATATGCAAAAATAAATAAATAATAGAATGCTCTTAAAATGAAATAAGCAATGAATATGGATAATACCTTAGTTGCAACTTTACTTTTTACTTGGCTTAACAGAGGTGCTCTTAACATAGAAACAAAAAATATATATCAAGGTCATCGAAACCAGAGTTTTTGAAGATCAACTATAAGGCTATAATTAACATGCCTATATGTCTTCCATTGTACACTATAAATCCGAACACACTCTTAGTCTAAAGCTCAAATAATACACATGTTTATTCAGCAACTTTGTTCTTATGTAGCAAACACCTCTATTCTGCACAACATAGCACAGAATAGACCAGCATTAGCAGCATCCATAAAAAGAACAACAAAAAAATAATAAGACCCACCAGGGTAATCAGGACTTAGGATGGTCTATCTAAGCCAGCACAGAGCCCAACCAATCCTAAGAAATAATAAGGGAAGGAGTAGGAAGATGCAAACCTCAGAGCAGCAGAGAATAAAGAAGGGAGACTACAACATCATGCCCTGCAATATATGAAAGGAAAAAGAATAGGATTAGGCAGTTTTTATGTTGGTTCACACAATACGAAAACTGCAGCAGCCAAGAAAGTGTGTGTGCATTGCACGAAACCCAGTAAGGCTCTATGCCTCTATGCCATAATAATCGAAGGAGCAAGGCCGGATCGAAATGTTTTCAGAACAAATAGCACAGAACTGTGTCGATCCAAACAACTATATAAGCAATAGCCTATGAACAACAGCCCTAGACACACTGTTACCGCACCTAATTTTTTTCAAAATAGTCCACACATTAAGACACAAAAGAGCAAAAAAACACCCCCAAAAATTAAGCTGAGTTCTCACAACAACCTAAGAAATTACAGGGCAAGTTTTTTTTCTTTTTATAGCACAGAAGAACTAATTAGCACACTGTATCATCACCCAAAGATGGAACAGCATTTTATACAATTAGATACAAAAAGGCAAAAAGTACACCCAAAAATTAAGGTGACCCTTTCCAAGAACTTGAGAAATCACAGGACCAGTTTTTTTTCATAACGCATTGAACAACACAACAGAAAAAAAACAAAAAAACTAAAACATACCCTATTCAACAGCAATCTGAATTCCTGACCCTAACCAGGAAAATCTCCACCATATCTGCTCTAATATACAAGCACAACAGCACACCTCTCCTTGGTTAGCAAATGTAAGAAGTCAGAACAGCAGCACCAGCAAGAAACCTGAAAAATCAAAGAACACAGATGAACATAAGAGCACTGACACAACCCGCGCAAACAACTCACCTCGAGAATTTCCTAAATAAAACCCCACAAAGACCTAAATTAACACAGCATCACCATACCGGCACTAACACGGCCATCTCAAAGCACAATGAGGCACTGAGAAAGACCATCCATGCACAACACCAAACCTTAACACCAATGTAGTAAAAACAAAAAAAGAAACAATCTTCCCTGGACAACCCAAACCCAAAGAAAGCAAAGGAAAAAAAAAAAAAAAGCACAGCAACAGGAAAAACGAAAAAAAGCACAAAGAACGCACCCAAAAAAGCAAGGCAGTAATGAAGAGAGCAGAGAGAAGAAAATGCCAAATCAAACTGAAGAAAAGGCAAAGTAAAAATTGTACAAAACAAATTCCTACCTCACATATCTCAGTTTGATAACCCATATAAACTACCTCAAATCGTAGATCTGCCCTATTCACCATCACAATAAGAAAAAATGCCAAATTTTTCCATCAAGCAAATCAAATAATAAAATCTATCAACAACTATTGAGTGCTAATTGAAAAAAAATCGTAGCCTCGCTGAGAGAAGAGAAGAGGACATGGGGAAACCCAAACGGTAGCGAGGTACTCACCATGGTTTTGCCCGAGTAGCTGATCAGCCTTTGCAAAGAAGCCGTCCCAAGAGCTGGTGAGCAAAAGAGAGAAGAGCAGAGAAGAATAGAGGCGAAGCAGGAGAATGGAAGAGGGTTCTCTCCTTCGGCCCGTCATCCAGAAAGAGAAGAAAAGCGTCTCTCTTGCTCTCTCACTCCGCAGATCGATCCAGTTCAGCTGATGGTGCGCTGCGAGGAGAAACCCTAGACCCAAAGAGAGGGAACAGTCGAGATGCATCTGTGGACGAAGCTTCGCGAAAGCAAGAAAAAAGAGAAAAGGTACGTTAGTGGAGACGAAGGGTCCAGATTCATCCCAGAACAGTAACACAACCGTTGCGATTTGAGTTCTTTCTACAGTGATTCTAAGGTTTGAAAATGAAGTATTTATAATATCGAGGCTGATAAGGATCATCCCCGAAATCCATCATCCCTATCGTCCCCAAAAATGCGTCTTCCATTTTTAGAAAACACGTAATTAACTGATTTCTATTTTCGGAATGTAATTAATGCGCGTCATCCCCATCCATCATCCCTGGTAGTCATCCCCTCTCCCTCTCTGTTTCGCTCACTCCCCCTCCCCCTCCCTCCCTCTCTGATTCACTATCTCCGGAACAGTTAATATATACAATTGTTCTAATTAATATAGCAACTGTTCTAGTTAAAACGCATAACTGTTCTGGTTGATGTATACAATTTCTCTAGTTAATATAGCAATTGTTCTAGTTAAAATATATAACTATTCTCGTTAAATACATAACTGTTCTGGTAAAAGACATAACTGTTATGATTAAATGCATAACTGTTCTGGTTAAAAACATAACTGTTCTGATTAAATACATAACTGTTCTCGTTAAAAACATAACTGTTCTGGTTAAATATATAACTGTTCTGGTTAAATATATAACTGTTCTGGTTATATATATAACTGTTCTGGTTAAATATATAATTGTTCTGGTTATATATATAATTGTTCTGGTTAATAAATCATTTCCTGGGACTCATCTCCTCTATCCCTCTCTGTTTCATTCCCTCCCCCCTCTCCCCTCCCCTTTCCTCTGGCGCTCATCCTCCCAGCTATCATCCTCTCATCCCCTGGACTTCCGAAAATGGAAGAGAAGTTATTAACGCGTTTTCTAAAAATGGAAAATATTAACGCGTCTGTAGAGGGGATGATGGGGATGATAGAAGAGAGGATGATCCTAAGCAATTTCCGTTTATAATATGCATATAAAAATTTGAATAAGAGATGACAAAATTTATTTGTATTTATGTGTTCATTTTGATCATTTGTGTATTCACCTTGTGTGTCTTATATGTTCACTTTATTTACAGTTATCATTTCTCAAAAGTGCAACCTACATAAAATAAAATTGCGACTTGGTAAAGCAAATTTAAAATTTTTCAACCTACTTTCTTGTCAAGTGATTTAATCTCAATGCAATAGAATAGGAATTAGAAAAAATAAATAAGCAGCACTACTGCATTTTTTTTTTTTTTGTAACTTATTTTCGAACGGGTTTATTCTTATGGATAAATATTTTTCTGATACAATAATTCATGAAGTACTATGAAAACCCGTAAAGACAGGATGACTGAAAAGATAGTACAAAACAGGCTATTAGAGTCCTATCGGAATACGGATTTTCTGAAAATTGGTGGAAATTATTTGTCAGAATGACATGAGAAAACAAGACTTGCTGAATATTATTTGAAAACATTTTCTATATGACAGAAAATATATATATATATATAATAAATGACACTTAATTAGGGAAATTTTTATTGCGAAGCATTTTTCTGACAATACAATGTAATGCATAGGACTAAACAATTATATTCAATAACTATCGAATATTTTCGTTATTGTTATCTATTTTATTGTAATTTACGTTACATTTCTTTTAATAATTAAAAAATAGTTCCTTCAAAAAAAAAATAATTAAAAAATTGCAGTAAAGACCTCTTCCTTCCCCCAGGCGGAAACAACAGCCATGTAAAATCATCTTTTCGCCAACAAAAAATCACCTCTAACAATTTGCAGCCCTTATCCTAGTAAGAACATATACATGATAAGAATTTGCAACAGAATTGCTTCATGTAGGACTAGGAGTCAATGAATGAAAGGAATGGATATTTTTTACTAAAAAATTTTATTTAAATATTCCGGTTAAGTTAATAAATGTCCAGATCATCTCCCGGATTTGAGTATGTGTATCTATAAATGCAACCCTAAAAGTAAATGTGTTCCAAATTTTTAAATATTAAAAAATAGTACTGTGTATAGTCTATAGTCATTCAAATTTATCAATATTTTCCTATTAAAAAGTAACTAAAATTGAAAAGAAAACTTATAAATTAGCCTCTTCTAAAATTTTGATCTGTAAAAAGTCAAATGATGGCCACATTGATTATTCAAACTATAAAAAATATTTGTTATTAAAAAAAACAAAATGGGTGAAACACCACCGATCAATTAATGCATGCTTTACCTACCTCAACATAGTCTTATCAATTAATGCATGCTTTACCTACCTCAACATAGTCTTTTCCAATCGTATATGTCGTATTGTGTCGTGTCAAAAATAATTGTTTAGAGTCTCATATTGTGTCGTGTCAAATGGTGAAATGAGACAACATGACACATGCACATTCTGACATGATCGTTTCGTTTCGTGTTAACACGTTGTATTAGTTGTCAAATCGTGTCAGGAACTTTTCTTTATCTCTTTTTACAAAGATTTATTAAAAATTATTAAAATATTAAAATAGAGAAAAAATATTGTTGTAGTTTTTTTTAACTATTTTATAAATTCAGTATATGTATTAGTACAAAATTGTAAAAATATTTTGGTTTAAATATTTATAGATATTATTATTTTTTTCCTAACGCATTTGTTCGTTGTTTGAACAAATTAGAGAAAATGAAATGTCAAAAGAAATTTTAATTAATGTTTAGAAAATAAGTGCACTTATAAATTGAGCACTGATATAAAAGCAACTTAAATAATCATTTAAAAAAATAATTTAAAAGAGGATGTGCTTATGAGTTATTAATTATAATATTATTTTTTATAATATTAAAATCAAATTCATGTTGTCATATCGTGATAGTTCGTGTTCATGTTATCTTGTTTGTCTTGTTGTGTCGTGTCAAATCGTGTTAATTTTTCAGGATTGTCGACACGGCACGATTATGACATGACACGATAACACGTTGGCGTCGTGCTAATTTCATACTCATGTCGTGCCATGCCAATACGATGATGTCGTGTCAGTTTGGATAACATGCACACACGATTGCATGCCTTCGTACCTACAAGTATAATACATGCATCACAACTATATACATACGGACACATATATAGAAGTCGTATACACGCACAGAAACACACACGTAACACATATATAAAACATTGAGATGCTAAAAATATCTCGGGATTTGTTTTATTTATTTTTTTATAGTTCATACCTTTTTTTTTTTGAAAAAAATTAAGAGTTCATACTTAATAAAAATTGGGTGTGCTCATCAAAAAAATAATGCAATTTGAAAAGAAGTTGTTATTGTAGAGCTATAGATCTTTTAATTAAAAAAAATTAGCAACATAAATTCGAAAAAAATTATAGAAATTTTGATTTTCTATAAGATTTTAAATGGAAAACAATGAATAATTTGAATAAGCCAGTTGAATTCAGATTTTGAAAAAAAAAAGAGTAAATTAATGGTGTCAGTTGATTTTGCAAAGTATCATAGGTAGCAAATGTCCATTCTAAAATAACGATAACAATTATAATTATCACACTTGTAGGAACAATAACAACAATAATAATGGTATTCGAATAAGGGGAAATAATCAGGACTTAATACTTGTAAAATAAAATATTTAACACATCAGTTTGTTACTTTGTTACGCTAGTCATTTCACCGTCAAAAAACACAGGGGGGGGGGGGGGGGGAGGGGGAGGCGCTCAGTTTTGTCAAGTAAACATGTTCATATACTTTTTACATGATAGTTTTTAGTTAAATAAATATGATGATCAGCATTTGAATTGAAACATCTCTAATCAAATTAGAATTCTAATAAATTTTAAGGTCCCATTTGATATATACCATCTATTCTTCCCGAATCGAGTAATGGTTACCCGTAGGAATATATATATCTTTTTTTTCCCTTTATATCTCATAACTTGATAAATATAGGAGGTTCTGGATAAGTAAATACATGAATATTTAATAATCTGATTAAAAGTTTGAAAGAGGAAAAGATGCACAACAATATCGTTACACAACCAATGGATGTCTCCATTCCAACCTGAATTGCAGATAACATTAGGCAAGATCTTCAGGACCACAAGGTCCACAACAGAGAAATAGCTGGTGATGCCAGCGCATAGAATCAGACAATTCTTCCATAGCCAATAGCGATTAGTTTGAGTTCTGTATTTTTATATTATTTATTTTGTATTCCTATATATGGACCTTAGATATGTAGTTCGAGAGATTATCACAAAACAATGAAAGAAACTCATTACACAGCAAATTATCTTCTCTGGTATTCCCTTTATCAGTACTGATTACAACTATTATCCCTTCTGGTATTATCGATTACAAATATTTTTAAAAGGTAACTTGACAAGCTTTCTCAAAAAATATATATTTTAAAAAAATATATACTTTATTTTCTTTTGGGGAAAACCACTAAAAATTATAATAGGATTTTTAATCTTTCTTTCTTTTTGCTTATTCTATTCTATTATGTTATTTAATTTGGTTGTTTTCTGTATTTTTTTTTTTTAATCTTCCGAAACATTTCTCTTTTCAAGTTAAATAGAATCGAAGAAAATGAGTATCGAACGGAAAGCTGTTGTTTGCACAATTGCACATCAGGACAAGCAAGAAAGCTGTACGTGTACCCGAGGCTCAGAAGACACTGATGACGTGTAAGGACGGGCATGGAGGAGTTCGGATTCTCTATTCCATTCTGCTGCACACATCGATGGGTGTGTTTGGATAAGCAAGAATAAGGATTCGGATAAGAATAAGCTCCAAATTCCTTATTCTTGTGCAACCCAAACAACACAAGAATAATGAATTTGGGCTTATCCGGCCCCTTATTCTTATACTAACAAAACTATGGAATTTGAATAAGAATAAGAATTGGCACAAGATTCTAAATCCGGCCCTTTATTCCTTATTCTTATTCTTATTCTTTCTCCATCCAAACACACCCGATATAACAACTCATATTGCAATTCCAATCGTGCCATAACCATTTTCTTTCTTTTTTTTTAAAAAAAAAAATCATAACCATCTCTCTATAACAAATTGGAGACTGATTGGATATTTGGATTCACATTTTCAATCGTCCAAAAAAAAAGTCAGATGTTTGAAAGAAATGCATAACAATATAAATTTGTCAATTTCCTTTTAGGGAGCCTCATGGGATTCACATGGTTGAATTGCCCAAAAAAAAATTCATATTTGGAAGATAGTTCTAATAATATATATTTGCCAATTTTTTTTTAGGGAACCTGTTGGCATGTTTTAATTGTCCAAAAAAAATTCACATGTTTGGAAGCTGTAAGCCTGTAAGAGATGCATAATAATACTTAATTGTTTTTTTTTTATTTAAATGATACTTATTTGTCATTTTCTTTAAGGGAGGAAGGGGTGCACCGTGCATGCGGCGTGAATCGAATTGACTGCAGAGTGTGGTTTTCGAGACGACAGTTTACCTTTTGCACCGTAATTCACAGAAACTCACGTGGCGTTATTTTCACTAGTTGCCATTCCGATCCCTTTTAATCTATGCTACTATGTAGCAAATTCGTAAAAACTGGATGTAAGCATAAATAAATAGAGAACATTATATCTGTGCATGTTTTTGATACTGGAACGATCTTTTTTGGTTAGAGGGTATATCATTATTATTTTTTTTGTTTAAAAAAGCTTAGGCAGGTTAAATACATCCACAAGTTCGTCATCGAAACATTTATTTTTTATCTGACGGCTCGGATCGTAAGTGATAGCACTCTTGCATTTTTCTTATTGGTCCTAAATTTTGTTTAATTTTCTTATTCATTACGATTTGGCACATTAAAATATCGAGTTCTTTTTTCAATAAGGTTGCTTTTTCAATCAATACTAACATGGCTTGTATTTAGAAATCTCTTGCCTACCGATGTTTTGTTTCTAATAATAATAATTATAATAATATAAAATATAAATACATAAAAATAAAATACAACAAATTGCATTTCTTCCTCCCCCCCCCCCCCAATTTCTCGCCACATTTAAGCATTTTACTCTTTCTTTTTCAATCAGGACTACGTAACAGCAACCCTGGAGTTTGTTGGGCGTGATTGTTGTTAAAATTCATTAATTTAACAATTATCGTTAAAATGTTATATCATATTGATATTTTTCCTATTAAAAATCATATCATTTTAACTTAACAATTTTCATTAAAAATGTTATATCGTTTTAATATTTTTGAAAAAAATCTCCAAATTCGTTTTATTTGGTCTGGGATTTATTGTAATCGGTGGGTTTATCTTACATCGACTTCTTTTGGAAATATGGTTTCGTTTTGTTTTAATTTGAAATATTGGATTTATTTAAGTCATGAATGACTCAAATCTGGTTTAAGTATGAGTCGAAATTTTGGCTTCCACATGATTTTTTTTTTTTATAAGAGCGCTTTTAGTGCCGATATGATCCCACATGAATTTTATCAGGGTTTTGTTTTGGTTCCTGATTTCCTTGGCCTTTTGATGAAGTTTTGATGTTTCTTCAATTTTCTAGAATTTCACTTGACTTTTCTTGGGTTTATAGGAAATAATGTTCAAATTTCATTATGGTTGGCATTTTGGCTTTATTTGGTAGGAAATGATCAGTAAAAGGGAATTTTGGAAATTTTCTCAATATTTGGGTAGAAATAATCGGTATATTTTTTTTTTAATTGTATTTTCAGTTTCCAATTTTTTTTGTTGAAATTTTTAATCTATGTTGATTTGGGATTTTTTTTGGTTGGCACAGTAGAGACTCAGTGCAATGAGCCAATAAGCTACTGACGAATTCAACAATTCAGGAGAAACAAAATCAGAGTCAATAAACTAAACCAATTGATTCGCATCCATTAATTCTCCATGAGCCGGTTGAACTTAGGTTCGATTCACCTCCATATATACTTGTATTTGGTTTGTCACGTTATACTGCTGAATTCTGTCTAACATGATTCGGTTGGATTTAAATGCTTACAAGAATATATTATATGGTTGAGATGAGCGATCATACTGACATATGTGATATATATATGCTAATGGTTTAAAAAAAAAAGAACGGTAAAAGAAAAGTTATTCATGAAAGTTTTCATATTCTATATGCAAGCTAGCTATTTAATTAGTGATTGCTACCCAACCAATTTATTTCGGATTTATTAACAAGTTTGGTTATTAATTATATTAGAATAAACTAAGAAGTTAAAATATCGTAGTAGTAAGGCGAGAGAACTTGTCAATTAAAGCCGAAGTTTAATTCACAAAAAATGCATGGACTGATGGACAGCTATTCTAAAACACATTTTAGCTTTTCATGCAGGCCCACGTGGCTTCTATAAATTGGCTATTTGTGAATTATCAGAACGGCATACAGTTGAGAGAGAAAATTATCAGTTTTGTCTTACTGTGATTTGTTGGAAAAAAAACTTTTACTGTAAAAAAAAACGATGCAGAGAAAAAGAGAGAGAAGAGAGTTTTTGTGGTGCGAAAAAACTGCTACACATTTTCTGGTTTTCTTCCTTTGTATACTCTTACAATATCTAATACATGGTAATATAAACTTAACTAAAATAACACGCCTCATAAAGATAGAAATAAGAATAAAACCTACTACATGCTTTCTAAATCTCTAAAATAAGGAAATAATAAAACTTAACAAAAAACTGACTTTCTGTATCAGTGTACCAGCACACCAGCAAAGGTGTTGATACGCTAACACAACTAGCTTACCACAACATTCACTTCCCTAAGCTAGTCGTGCCTTCTTTCACATTTCGCAATCCAATTTTGTGTCTCATTTCAAGAAATTTCAGCCTCCCCAATGGCTTGGTTAGAATATCTGCAAGTTGATCCTTCGTCCCAATATGCTCAACCACAATCTTTCCTTCATCCACACATTCCCTTATGTAGTGATAGCGAGTATCAATGTGTTTACTCCTATCATGTAGCACTGGATTATTACACAGAGAAATAGTCGGTTTGTTGTCGATGTTAAGTACCAGCTTCTCAGGATTTTTGTTTAGCAAGTCAACTTTAATCTCGCATCCATAGGAGCTTGAGTTGAGTTACATTCTGCCATTCCACATTCTAGAAGAATCCTCCTTGCAAATGCCTCTTGACACAACGAGATGCCATTTGACAGTTGATGTACCTCTATCCCAAGATAATAACTCAATAAATCGAGATCACTCATTTGAAAAATTTCTTGCATCTGTTTCTTGAACTTTATAATCTCCTCTTCACAACTTCCTGTAATTATCAAATCGTCTACATACACACCGACAAGAAGATAATCCTCTCCTTTACGTCTCTTGTAAACTGCATACTCAAAAGCACTTCTCTCAAAACCGAGTGAGTTCATTGTACCATCTAGCTTTGAATTCCACGCTCTTGGTGCCTATTTCAAGCCGTACAGGGCTTTATGTAATTTTAACACCTTATGTTCACTTCCCTTCTCCTCGAAACTAGGCGGTTGTCTTACATACACTTCTTCTTCTAATTCGCCATTCAGAAAAGCTGACTTAACATCCATGTGATGTAGTTTCCAACCTTCTTGAGCTGCAATTGCAATGAGCAACCTTACTGTCTCCATCCTAGCCACTGGTGCGAATACTTCCTCAAAATCAATCCCCTGTTTTTGCACGTACCCTTTTGCCACTAAACGTGCTTTGTGTTTCACCGCCTTTCCATTTGAATCCTTTTTCACTTTATAAACCATTTCAGTCCAATAATGCGCTGATTAGCAGAAGGATCTTGTAAACTCCATGTCTGATTTTTCTGGATAGAATCAATTTCTTCCTGCATAGCCCGCCTCCAACTTTCATCTTTTTTAGCTTCTTGAAATGTGTTTGGTTCTTCTGTACCTAGTAAACATAGTTCACCATAAACAGGCTCCATCGGATCAGCCTCTTCATATAGTTCTTGCAAGCTACGCATTCGCACTGGAGTTTGCTGCGATGAATTTGACTCTACTGTCGTGTCATGCATAGTGGTCGAATTTGTATCTTCTTCTATCTCAGTCACTTCCCTTTGCAAAGCATCATGTGCTGGAGTAGATTGTGTTTGTTGTGATTCATCTTCATCAATATTTCATTCACATCCTACTGAAAAAATTTGTTTATGTGGCACATGAAACATCTCATTGGTCGAAACTTCTCCTGTGTGTTGCACGGAACCCTAGTCCCACGCCTTCTCTTCCTGAAACACAACATCACGGGTTATAGTTACCTTTTTTGTTGTCGAATTGTATGCACGATATGCCTTGGAGCCATTCTCGTATCCCACAAACACCATCAAAGAACTGCGATCATCAAGCTTCTTAGTATAACCTTTTACCTCCTTCACATGAGCTACACATCCAAACGTGCGCATGTGGTGTACTGCCGGCTTCCGTTTGCACCATGCTTCGTATGGTGTCATCCCAATTACACTCTTGGTTGGTGCTCGATTCAAGATGTACACCGCTGTTGTCACAGCTTCTCCCCAAAAATACGCAGGCATATTCATGCTTTTCATCATGCTGCGTGCCATCGCAACAACCGTCTGATTCCTTCGCTCAACCACCCCATTTTGTTGAGGACTATAAGGGGCAGTCAAGTACCTTTTAATACCCGCCTGTTTGCAATAATAAGTAAACTCTTCAGACCTAAATTCACTTCCCCGATCAGTGCGAAACGCTTTCAATCTTTTACTTGTTTCTAGTTCAGCTGCTGCCTTGATTTCCTTGAAAGCTTGGAAAGCTTTGTCTTTTGATTTCAACAATACAATCCACATGTATCTGCTATAATCATCAACCATTACAAGGAAATACCTGTTGCCAGCTGGAGTTGTAGGAGTAAGAGGCCCACATAGATCTCCATGTACTAATTCTAGCACCTCATTTGCTCTGAAATTTGATGCATGTGGAAAAGATGCACGACGTTGTTTACTAATAATACAACCATCGCACAATTGATCAACATGATTCACCAGTGGAATACCCTCGACTAAACCCTCTTGATTCAGCTTGCGCAATGATTGAAAATTAAGATGCCCATATCGTGCATGCCATTTCCATGCATCACTGTCAATACACGCCTTCAAGCACACTGGCTGTGCAAGATTGAGATTGAGTATATATAATCTGTTCTTTGCTCTTCTTACTCGAATCAGCAGCCGTCCATTTCGATCAAACACACGCAAGTAGCCATCTACCAGCGTGACTCTGCATCCGCTCTCCTCAAGTTGTCCCAAACTAATTATGTTGCTGGTCAATTTTGGAATATATTACACATCTGAGAGCGCCTTGTGTTCACCGGTGCAACCCTTGATCAATACGGTTCCACGACCTCCAATAGACACAGCCGAGCTATCTCCAAATTTTACTGTTCCTTTAACAGATGTGTCTAGCATGGTGAAGTGTTTTCGACAACCTGTCATATGATTACTAGCACCCGTGTCGAGGTACCAGACATTTCCATCATCTGTCTCACTCATTCCAAAATGAAGTTTGAGGTTCTCCTCCATGAGTGTTATATTATCTTTATTTTCTTCCTTTGTTTCCATCTGTTTGTATGCTTCAAGAAATAATAATGCAGGTTCTTCCTCTTCCTTCTCAGCCACATAAGCCTTCTCCTTCTTAGGTTGGCTGCATTCAGACGCGAAGTGACCATATTCTAAACAGTTGAAACATTTAATTTTGGACTTATCAAATTTTCGATATGGCTTCTTTCCTTTATCATTTGCTCGCCTACCACCTTGGTTGTAACCTTGTCTGCTGCCTGAGCTCTCACTATCCTTCTTCTCTTTCAAAGAGAGTGCTTCCCACTGAGCACGTGTCAACAATACTTGCTCTTCTTCTTCTTTAAATTTTCGTCTTCCTTTCAAGCTTTCCTCAAAAACACACAACCTCCCAATTGCTTCTGTAACTGACATAGTGGTCATGTCCCCCCATTGTTCTATGGTACTAATAATTGGAAGAAACCTATCAGGGACAACTCCAAATAATTTTTCAACTACAGTACTATCTTTCAATTCTTCTCCAAGAGAGCGAATCTCACTCACAATACCAGTAAATTTTTTTGAGAAATCAAGAATACTGTCAGAATCGTCCATCACGATCCGATCGAATTGTCGCTTCAGGACTTGTGCCCTTGCTTTTTTGACACGGTCCTCACCTATACTCATCTCCTTGATGGCCTCCCACGCCTCCTTTGCTGATTCTTTTTCTGCAATCGCCAACATCACTTCATCTGGCACGGCTTGGGAAATCGCGGCCATCGCACCATGATCTTTCTCTGTATCACTCGAGTTGCTTCCATCTACTGCTTCCCATACACACAGAGATCGCATGATGATCTTCATCTTTATAGCCCACAGACCATAATTCTCATTATTCAGCATGGGATACTGAATCGGTACACCACCTCCTCTCACCATTGCTTTCGGCGGTGGAATCTTCTTTGTCTCATTGTCGCTGTCTCCCATAGCACCGGCTCTGATACCAATTGTTGGAAAAAAAACTTTTACTGTAACAAAAACACGATGCAGAGAAAAACAGAGAGAAGAGAGTTTTTGTGGTGCGAAAAAACTGCTACACCTTTTCTGGTTTTCTTCCTTTGTATACTCTTACAATATCTAATACATGGTAATATAAACTTAACTAAAATAACACGCCTCATAAAGATAGAAATAAGAATAAAACCTACTACATGCTTTCTAAATCTCTTAAATAAGGAAATAATAAAACTTAACAAAAAACTGACTTTCTGTATCAGTGTACCAGCGCACCAGCAAAGGTGTTGATACGCTAACACAACTAACTTACCACAACATGATTTCGAAATTTTATAGCTTTTTCGGAATTATAAAGCAAGTCTCAGTTTACATCTCTTAACATCTCTCCTCAATCTTTCTCTCTTTCTTCGTTTAGCCACCATTCTTATCTATGGACTAATGGATTTCTTTCAACTCTGTTTTTCTCTTTCTGCACTTAGCCACCATTTTTCTTTCTTTTAGTTTCTTTCCTCCTTTCTCATCTTCATTACATCATAATATTCTCTTCTTTTTTAAAAGCATATTTGGTTCCCCCTATCAATCTCGCTTCTAATCATCTCGAGATACCATTGAAGTGAGGCGCAGATCCTAGTCTAGCACCATCATCTAACTTGCTTGGTAAGTGTAAGACCCTTTGTATTTTCTTGCGTGATTTTTCACATTATGAGTTTATTTTCTGATGCCATCTTTGTTTTTTTGTTCAAATCCCTTGGTCAGAGGTGTTTGGCTTGCGCAGAGGTGTTTGGCTTGCGTTGGAAGCTAGAGAGAGCTTGTAGTTCAACCAGGATCGATTTGCTCCGATCTGAGCTGCAGAAGTGCAGAGGTGCTCTCGTCTCCTCCCTTTCACTGGTAGTGGTAAGTCCTCTTCTCTTCGTCATATCGTTATATGTTATATGGTTTGATTTCTATAGTTCAGATTATACACCTTTTCGGGTATTTTATTTTTTATTTTATATTATATTTGATGTTTTTATGTTCTGAGCGGTCATATTAAATGATATTTTTTGATAAGTATGGTCTGAGCCATCTTATTATATATGCTATATATATTCGTAAACTTTTGCATTTTATAAAATTTGGAGCTTAGAAACATTAAAATATTTTTATTTAGTTCATAAAATTTTCAATTGGGGCTGCCAGACATATAGATCCAGATTACTCAAAACCACTCTCACAATTTCTCTTTGTTTGCTCATTTTGCTTTTTGGACTAGCGCGTTGGATCGACATTTAGGGTTCTGTTATGTTTAAAAAAAGAAGTTCAGCCCTTAATTAAATTATTTATTTCATAAGTTTCTTATTATTATGATTTGATATATTAAAATATTGTGTTTCATCGTTATTCTTTCTTATTATTAAGATTTGACACAAAAGTTTGGTTAGGCCTGAAAACACAACGCGTTTCGATCATGTAACCTTTTCATTTTGTTTGAAACGGAACGGAATTTTGGTTTAGTTTTTGGGACGAAACAGTTTACGAAATGGACATGTTTCGTGATTGTTTCGTCCATTTCGTTTTTCAATTCTATGGGAACGGAATTATTCAGATTGTAGATGGAAGTTAGGGAGAAAACGATGATAAAAAACCTAGGCCTCGTTTGGATTGCTTAGGAATAAAGAAGAATAATTTCTTCCTATGCATCCAAACTCTTTCCAAAGTTACACACTTTCTAATGTTTTCTTCCTAAAATCCTTATTCCTTTCTTATTCCCATACGATCCAAACGAGCCCCTAGCTATTTGCGCCGGTTGCGGCTCACCTTCTTCTCCAATCTCTCACCAAATCCTTCTATCTCACTCTACTTCTTCTCCGATCGCTACTCACCAAATCCCTCTCTCATCAGGCGGTGAAGGCATGGGTCTCAGCCTTTGGGTTCAGGTCGGAGGTGCTGCTAGGACTGCAATGCTGACAGACTGGTTAATCCTTCAAAGAAGATGGATATTGTCCCTTACCAATATGAGGAAGAAGCCACCTTGAATTGTTGTTTCTTTCTTAGTTTTAAAATACCCCGATTAGTTTTACTTCTGTTAGGGCTCGTTTGTATCGTATGGGAATAAGGAAGGAATAAGGGGGCCGTTTGGATCGCTTAGGAATAAGAGGAATAGCCTATTCCTAGACGGAAAACATTGGGAAGTGTGTAACTTTGTGAGAGAGATTTAATGCCTAGGAATAGCCTATTTCTGGGCTCGTTTGGATGCCTTGGGAATAAGGGGAATAAGCAATTCCTAGGCGGAAAGTATTGGGAAGTGTGTAACTTTGTGAAGAGTTTGGATTGTTTATAATAAAATTTCCGCCCGGAATTGCTTATTCCCCTTATTCCCAAGGCATCCAAACGAGCCCTCTAGGAAGAGGCTATTCCTAGCCCCATCCAAACGGCCCCAAGGATTTTAGGAAGAAAATATTGGAAAGTGTGTAACTTTGGAAAGAGTTTGGATGTTTAGAAAAAAACTATTCCTAGAAAGAATCTATTCTTTCTTATTCTCATACCATCCAAACGGCCCCTTAGTACTTTTAATTTTTATTAGTCTAGGGGCACTTCTTAATGTGTAGACTGATTTATTAACAGCACTAGCAAAAACCAGTAAGTTATCTATTTGCAAAAACTGATCTGTTCTGAGACTGTTTATCAACTAGTTTTTACTGGTTTATATTACTTACCTTTAACTGATTTGTTTTCTGATGGATTTAATATTTTGCTCAATGAATCTGTTGTTCTGTTATTTTTTTGTTGTTTTTAATAGTGTTTGGTTGATGGTTAATAAATAAAAGATAATATTTGGGGGGGGGGGGGGGGGGCACTGGTACAATAGAGGGGTACCAGTGCCATTTGCTGCGGGGGCAAGAGTTGTTTCCCGGATTTTGATTTGTTTTGATTTGTACATAAACTGGGTTTTCATTTTTTATACCACTTATTTAAAAAAAAAAAAGAAAAAACCACTTATTGTATAAACTGTCTTGTATATATAAATAATTACTTCTTTCTTCCTCTTTCTTGGCAGCGATAGTTTGGAACTAGATAAAGGATTTGAGAACCTGGAAAAAAATGGACATAAAGAAATTGTGCAAAGCTGAAATGCAAAAGGTATATCTTATTCTTTCTAAACTAATTTTCTATAGCATATTGTTTATATTAATTATCAAAGTTATAGAGGACTTGGCTAGTAGCTAGATGTAGTAAGTAAAAGATAAACCTAAAAATCTGGAAAATTGCATCAAGAAATAAAGAAAAACTGAACAAAAATTGAATAAAATTTAAAAAAGGAGAACTAAACCGAAGAGACATTGAAACATCTAAGGTTTGAAACTTGCCAAACATAAGAATTTGTTACTATTTAATGGGTCCCAAGATGAAAAGGGAGAGATTGTTCCAATGAGAGATATTCTTACTAAAAGTGTTGTTATAATTTTTTGCATGTCTCTATTTTTCTTTATTCGTGTAGCCTGCGCTGGGATTTCAATTGAAGATTTTATCAAAAGGACCATTTGACATTTGTACAGTCTCTATGGAGACTTCTCCTGGAAGGCAAATATCTATTCAATTTTTGTCTGTGCTAATTGGGTGGGCATAATAGTACATATAAGAATAGTGTTACTTCTCTTTTATTTTGTATAGGGTGGGCATAATAATTCTTCATGCTCCCTATCCGAGTTGGAAAAATGTGGTAGAAGGTATACACAGAGCAACTAGCTCTTGGAAAGGGACAAAACTAATGATTATCGGTTAGTCTTGAAAAGGCTCAATTCATTTTGTATCTATTTAAATTTGTAATTTATTTTGTCTAATTGCTTGAGCTTACAACCTGAGCTTACTGATTTCTGATATTTTGTTAACGTAGCTAGGGACAAATTGTAATTCACTGAACATGGTGGAGATAGTATCTGATGAACTTCTTAGTAAACTTATTAGCCCTTGTGGTATGCGCCCCTTGTTAAAGTTTTATTAGATCAGATTCCTTACTTCATCTAGTTAGATTCATAATAATAGTTATTTTATATACAAATATTGACTGAAAACTTTGTGTATTTATAGTTTCAGGTTTAGAATCTGGTTTCAATATTGTTTGCACTAATGACTTGTCCTTTCTGAAAGCAAAGTGTAAAGAACTGAATTTGGATGCTATCGTACTGCTTGGTGGTAAGCTACTAATTTAAACTTATATCTCATAAGACAAATTGTTTAATTACTTAATTTGATTGTTATTGATTAACATATATATTGATGCATGCTAGGTACAAGTAATGATGTCATTATGACATCAATGTTCAGTATGTTTGATAATATATATTAAGGTCGTCTGGATGCCTAATATTGCAAAAGTTGAGAAGGCCGGCATGTCAAAAGCAATAGTTGACTTAAAGGAATATCTGTTCTATACTCATCTGATCAAAGATATGTGTTATACTGCACTTAATTCAGATGAGGTATATTATGCACATTAGGTATATTATTTGTACTGGTTGTATTATATTACATATACTAAAATTATTTTAACAATTGTTTTTATTTCAGTTTTCTTTTTTCCTTGAGAAACGAATGATGGAAGAAGACTCACATATGGAGCTAAGATTTGCAATTCCGTGATTTTTTTAAACCGAAAAAACCAAAAATCTTATTTTAATAAAAAACCTGCGACATACGCATTTAGAGAAATGAACATGTCAGTGCGCAGGTGGGCTGCGCGGGCTCTGACGGCGCCAATGGCAGTGGCGCGGGTGTGTCAGCTAGCCAAGCCACACTCAGTGGCGCGGGCACTTGTTTCCTTCCGTTGCTTTTTTGTTATTTTTTTTTTATAAATGTTTTAAAGTTGAGCGACATACTAAAGTTGATTTGACTGGTGCATGTTATTGAATGGGACAAATCAAAGGAGGTGGCATACTAAAGTTGATTGAATTATATATAGTGGCGCTTTAAGCAGACCATTTATTCTATCGGATGCAACTTCTCACTCTCAGCGATTTATAAAGCACCAACCCATATATTTACATAATGATACCATATAATCCAAATTATCCCTATCCAAATACTCCTTTTGTAGAAACTAATAATCCCGAAGAGCCAAATAGAAATTATACTACTGAAGAAGGAGGAAGTACCTTTCTTGATGGTATATTTCCTAGCTATCCGAGCAGTCAAACAGGCTACCGTGAAAGTTATGATCAAGGTACAATGTCAAATTTTTCTTAAAATATTAGTACCATTTATTATCAACCAGAGGCACCAATTGAACCGAGTTCTTTTTCCAATAGTAGCCTGCCCTTGTTTTTCCAAAATCAATAATCCAACATTAATTTTTTTTTTGTTCAAAAGACTACAAGTCAAATGCTTATGCTTAATTTGGTAGATGTGCCTGAGCTTTGATTTATCTTAAAACATAACTCAAAAGGAACAAGACTACGTAGTTTTTAGTCATTTCTATATGAAAAGCATTCTTTTGATATCTTATACATAAATTTAATTAAATGTTGATTTTGATTTCTTAGTCCGAGCGTTTTATATTTTTTCCCTGTAAAAAGTAAACTAAATATTGATTGTAATATGTGCAATGTTTTACTTTAAAATAAATAAAATTCGCTATTTATAAACTAGGTTATACATTTCATTAATAGTACTATAATTGATAATGTTTGAGAAAATGATATATCTATATTAAAATTTATCATTTATTACAAATGTTGATTTTAAATTAAATTTAATAATTTTATTATTGTGACCATGCTTAATTTTATTCTAGATCCGTCACTGCCTATGAGTGATGCCACTCAATACCAACAATGGACGAGACCATTCTATAATCCAAGTGGTGTAGGTAGTCAATATTTACAATGGCATGCGCCAATTGAACCAAGACCATTATATAATCCAAGCGGTGCCGGTAGTCAATATCCACAATGGCATACCATAGGTCAACTAAGACCATTTGACCCATGGGTTGTACCAAGAGCATTTCAGCCACCAGTTGAAACCAGGACTTTTTTTAATTTTTTGGGGGAGAGTAGTAGTACGTGTGAAGGAAATCCTGTGTTTCCTGTAGAAGATTGTAACAGTAATATGGGTGCGGATTTGGCCCTAAGTGTGGGTCAAAATTTAAGAGTCAGTAGTCCTGAAGGATTTGTTAGTCAAACTTTCGATAATAACGTTCCAGCAGTAGCAGTTGAGATTGAAAGCGATGGTGACGCTGAGGAGGCGGAAGATCCTGGACCATTTATCCTATCGGATCCTTCAACAGGGGAGGATTACACAGAACCCTCCGATTTATCAGATGTGGAGACCATTCAAGAGCTTCGAAGAAGTGACACAACTTTGTTGGTTACCGGTAGAACTAATAGGCGTCATTCTGTGGGAGCGTTGAATGATATTGACATGTTTGACCAGCTAGGAGGTGAAGATCAAAGATTGGGGCCCGAAAGTGAGTTGGAGGAAAATCGAGTATTCCCTTCGAAAGAAGCTCTAAAATTTGCGATTTACGATTGGGCTATTAGGAAGAACAAGCTACTCAAATCATCCCAAACCAGCAACACGAGACTCGTGATGACATGCCAAGGTCTCGGTTGCAAATGGCGATTGTACGCCAGACCCGAATCCCTTGGTCAAGCATGGATCATCAAAACGAACAAAACCCCCCACACATGTAGGAGAAAACCGGGAGACCGCAAGCACGACCAACTGACAGCTAGTTTGATTGCATGTTGTGTCAGACAAAACTTGAAAAATGATCTCTCCCTGACTGTGAAGCAAATAGGTGGGCTTATTACCACGAGGTATCCCGGTGTGTTGCCAACATATAACAAACTTTGGCGTGGACGAGAGAGAGCAATCGAACAATTATTTGGAACATGGGAAGGGTCATATACAATACTTCCACAGATATTAGAGGCGATATCTATGTCAACTCCTGGAACGAAATACACAATTATAACGCATGATACTACATATAATAATGTAAAATTGTTTAAAAGTGCAGCGTGGGCTTACGGTCCATGTATTGAAGCATTCAAATACATGAGACCTGTTATAACCATTGATGCCGGGTTCTTATCCGGTCGTTATCAAGGAAGGTTACTCATGGCATGCGGGTACGATGCGGAGAATAAACTTCTTCCCTTAGCATTTGGATTGGTAGATGAAGAGAATTTAGATAATTGGGGTTGGTTTCTTCACTGGGTTCGTAAGAATGTCATTGGATCTAACATGAAAATTTGTGTCATATCTGATCGTCATAAGGGAATAAAAGCAGTTTTTGATCGATCTCATCTAGGATGGTCGGAACAACAAGGAGAGGCTGTACATCGTTACTGCATGCAACATGTTGCAGAAAATTTATTCAAGGTTGCTAGGAAACCAGGAGCTAACAAAGACACACTGAAGGATGAATTTAAAAAAAGGATAGCAAATAGAAAAAAACTGCGTCGTTTTATAGAACGAATGCGCATTTTGAAAAAGTCCAATAGAAAAGCTTATGATTTCCTTAAAAAGTGTGGAAAAAGACGTGAACAAGATCCAAGAGAACAACCAAACTTAGGTAAATGGGCCCTGACCTATGATGGAGGGCATCGATGGGGTATCATGACAAGCAATGGTTCAGAAGCTTTGAATAGTGTATTCAAAGTTGAGCGAAGTTTGCCAGTTGTTGCAATCGTGGAGGGTACATGGTACAAATGTGCAAAATGGTTTGACAAAAGAAAGATGGAAGCACTCCGATTGCAAAGAACCAAAAAACAATGGCCAGACAAGATTTTGGATATCCTAGCGAAGCGAGATGATAAAGCTGGTAACATTTTAAATTTAATTAATAATTGTACATTTTACATAATTCAAAAATACTTTCATTAACATTTTAAATACAATTGCAGTTCGAATGACAACATTTCCGCTTGGAACTGATCGTGGAGAGTATGAAGTTCAAACTTATGGTGAGAGGTTACAGGGTGAAAATTATGGACCATATAAATACACCGTTAATCTTTCTGAAGGAGAGCCTACAAGAGATGATCCACAATTGCCAGACCCGTCCTGTTCGTGCGATTGTCAAAAACCGCAGCTTACTGGGTTACCTTGTGCTCATGTCATTGTAGTGTGCCAGCACAAGAATTTTGATGTCTACAGTTTTATAGACACACGATATAGCACAGAGAACCTTATGAATACATGGTCAGGACAATTCCACTCGTATGGTGATCAACCAGCATGGCCACCATCCCTAGGTGGTGTGATAATTCCAAACAAAAATCGCATTAATCGGGGAAGGCGACAAAAGGTTCGTCGTAAAATGGCAATGGATGAGATGGAAGGCAGGAAACGAGATCATGGAAAATCAATAACGAACCCAAGGGAGGAAAGACCACAACATTCCACACAGGCTCGTGAGGCTCTTCCAATGGAAGTGCTACAATCAGTTCATCATACGAGTAGGCCCCCAAGTCCACAACGGAGGGAAATTGAGTCTTCCTTAAATAGGACTGCATCAAATAGAGGTTCAGGGCATGCACGTTACTCGACTAGTTACGACCCAAGAGACAAGGAGACAACCTCGAGGCAGGAGATCCAACCAAGTCGTAATTCTATTGATGTACCAAGAGAGTATGGTGTTCGCAGACAAGATGCTGGTACATCAACAAGTATGGGAAAGACTAGTACATATCTAGGAGGTTGAGTACTGAATATTTTTATGCGAAAAAAGAAGAAATGAAGTGTGTAATATGGAGTGTACTATGGTGAGCTATTTTGTGCAATATGGCATGTACTATGGTGAGTCATGTAATAATGTAGTGTATTATGGTGTGTTCTATAATGATATGTGTTAAATTATTGCATCGTACCATTTAGACATGTACGTAGTAAATTTTATGAATTTTGAGAAGTAAATTGGTGGAAATAACCTAGTTTTTTTTTTCTGTGCGTTACAGTTTTACATCTGAAAATTTCATAGGCAATGCAAACTTTTTTTGAGGAAAGAAGCCCGTAGGCAATGCAAAATTTCATAGGCAATGCAAAATTTTCACCTAGTTTTTTTTTTTTTTTTTGAGGAAATAAGCCCGTAGGCAATGCAAACGTTTTTTTTTTTTTTTCAAAGTTAACAACTAGTAGGCATTTTTATCAAAGCAAATATGTTCACACATGACATAGATTTTCACAAGGCAGTTGGAATACAAAACGCATTATTATTATTATTATTTATTTCACTACTTTGGAATCAAGGTGTATTGGTACACCAGGTAGAACAGATTTTTTGACATTTATTTACTCTATTTTGTGAATATTAAAAAGGAAGGAAATTGATGAAACAAACCATTACATAAAACATAACAAGTAATGTCACATCTAACTAATAATAATAAGCGTATTCAAATACATGACAACTACAATAATAAGTACTCATAAATATACGTAAGATGGATAATACTCTACTCCTAATTACTAATGGCGGCGTCCTCGTATACGTCGTCCGCTAGGACTAAATCGGTCCGGCTCATGAATTTCACGAGGGATCCGGCCCCATGCAAGCGGAGTAAATGCAGGTTGTCTTCTATTATCGTGCCCCTCATCATCATGACCCGCTGTACCTGATGTCTGTCCTGGACCGGATGGATGACAAGAGTACTCATTGGTGTCAGAAAATAAAAAGTCGGTGAAAGATTGATTATCCGTATAATTGGGGTTTGTGGGCGTTGTCGAGACATGAAAATTCTCTTGTGTGTAAAAGTCCTGATTATGAAACGGATCAGAAGGCTGAGGACCTGGTGGATCTGGTACTTGTGAACTGGGTACTGATTGCGCCGTGGCACGCTGGTAAGCATCAAACCATGTCCAATCGGATTGCATCTAGTATTAAAAGATTTTATATATTTTTAGATAATTATATTTATTTGAAATAATTATGATAAAATACCATTGGGCTTTTTTACCATACCGTATTAGCAACATTATTAAAATCAACATTCTCAAATTGAAATGTTGGTGGTGGTGTAGGATTTGGCGAAGGCTCCGTATCATTTAAGGAATCAGGAATGTCATCAATATTCTCCGGCAGCTTTGCGAGTCGAAGAAGGTCATCGATCTTCTCAGGCATGCCTGCATCCTCAAAATGTCCCTTGCATTCCTTCAACATGAACTTTCCGAATCTACGCCAGCCCCTCGTAGTTACCCATTGTAATGCCCTCATTGTTTGGCGCATTACTCGTGCGACCTATGCATTAAATGATATATATAAATGAAGGGTTAATTAGGTTTATGTCATTGTAAAAATTAGAAATTAGAGAAATGTCATCACTAAATGACAAATTATTTTTATGCCATCATTAAATGATAAAATTAGATTTATGCCACCGAATAATTAATTTGACCATTATACCCTTTTAAATATGTCATTATAAAATAATAACATTAGAAACATGTCGTGGTAAAATATTAAATTAGAAATATGTCACCGTTAAGTAAATAAGTGATTTTACGCCATAAAAGAAATAAAATTTCAAATTTAAAATTTGAAAATTTAAAATCTCGAAAGTTGAAATTTAATTTCAAATTTTCAAAATTCCGAAACTTTTGAATTTGAAAGTTGAAATTTTAAAATTTTTTTAATCTAAAATTTGAAAATTGGAAATTTGTAAATATGAAATTTCAAAATTTAAAATTTAATTCATGTCAATAAATTTCTTTTTCATTTCTTAATGAGAGGGTATTTTGGATATTTTTAAAAAGTTAGAGTGGCATTTCTCTAATTTTAGTGGCATATCTATAATTTTGACCAGAAATAATGGCATAAAACTAATTTTAACCATTTTATGGTGACATAAAACTAATTTACAATTTAAGAGTGGCATATCTCTAATTATCAATTTTCATAGTGGCATATATCTAATTATTCCATAAATGAATTAGAAACTATAGTACAATCAATATAATAATGGGTGATTTAGTTTTATGCCATTGTCAAAATAAAAAATTAGAGATACGCCATCGCTAAACAACAAATTATTTTTATGCCATCACTAAATGAAAAAAATAGATTTATGCCATCGGTAAATTGATGTGACCATTTTGCTCTTTTGGATATGCCACTATAAAATATTAAAATTAGAAATATGTCACTATAAATTATTAAAATTAGAAATATGCCATAAAGATTTATTTTTTTGTCGCTATATAACAATAAAAATTTATTTTATGCCGCTATAGTATTCATTTATTTATAACATATCTGATTATTAATATTCAATAAAATCCTTCACTGACGTTGTTTTATATCTAGTCGATTTCTAGCAATTTCTTACTAAATCACCACTTATCTTGTTGCAAAGCAATATACCTCTGAAACTTTCATACAATTGAACCAATTTTAATACCCCAGACCGCTGATGATATATATATATGTATGTATAAGTGTGGAGTACAGAATTGACTCATCTTACAGTCCAAACAGTCTAACCATCTTAGTATACGTAGTTGTGATCTTCAATTCCCTCGCATAAAAGACATGATAGTAATTACTGTTCCCTAATTTAGTAGCCGCATTTTTTTCTTCTCTTCCTTTCTAAGAAATTTATATGAGTATCCTTGATAGCTTTTATATTATCCAAAACATAATTACATGGTAAAAAAAAAATAATGTAAGGTCATGAGCCATGAATAACTGGGTTGATTCACATCAATTAACCTCTGGGAAAAAAAAACTTTAAACCTCTGCAATTGTTTTGCGCCAAGCCTCAGCGGGCTTTGTGTGCAAAATTACTTAGGACTGGCGTGAAAAGATTAATGATGTTTTCCTTGGTTCAGAAGAACTATTTGAGAACGAACAGAGAGAGACAGATCCAATTTTCACGGCGGCACTGTTTTTTCTTCCTACAGTAAATTATTTTCCTTGAAGATATACAAAAGGGGTAATTTGGGTATTTATAAAAATATGACATGTTTTGGAATGGCATATTTCTAATTTAAATCATTTTAAAAGAAATTAATGGCAAAAAACTAATTGCAATCTTTTTATAGTGGCACAAAACTAATTAGCCATTTAAGAGTGGCATTTTTAGAATTGATGATTTACACAGTGCCATATATCTAATTATTTCTATAACAATATATACATTGGATAAAATATAGAATACCATGCGTAATTTTTGAGGATGATGAGGAATATACTGCAAGCCTTCTACATCCTCTGCAGCTGTTCTAGGTGGCGGATTGTCCAAATCTCTAACTGTTGGCCCCGTGACTACAGAAGATGGATAATAACCGGCACAATAGATGAGGAACCATCCCGCCATGTACTTCTTATTATACTCATCTTGTCACCAGTAATCCAAGACTTCAACAATGTGTATATCGTCCCACATGTCCACGTATCGTTGATGAAATCGTCTCCAGTCTTGTTCCTTGTGCGAATTGTTGTTGATTTTGGAAAGTCGCCGGTGCTCATCCTTGAAATCCTGATGATATCGAAAAACAGCATAAAAATAATTGTATATGGATCCGAGTGGAGTGATTAATTAAAGCAAATAATTGTATATGGAAATATATACCTCTGGCATTGGTGGGGGAATAATTTGATAAAAATTGTACTGCCTCATAACCCGATCTGGATAGTGCCACTCGACAACAGCGTACAAAATCAAAGGCAAACGACTAAGGAAAGAATCAGTGCATTCTTCAACCAATGCCGGCAACAAATTGCGGATACCCTCGTATGGCGTCCACACGACATCATTATGATGCAACATAAATAGTGCGTCCCTTATAACATTAACGCTAACATGCGAAGGATTTTCATACCGTGATTTGTCGAGCGTCCATTTCCTAATTAAGAGAATTAAGATTACTAATTATTACATTAAGAATTAGTTATATTTATATAATTAAGGTTACTAATAGGGTCAATTTTTTTACACTGTTATTTATATAAATTAAAAATAGTTTAAAAATTAAATATATTTGGAAATCTAGGGTAGATATATTTTGAAGTCTAAAATAGTTCATGCCTAATCTATAGAAAAAAAATATATCCCCTCATACGACATGCAATCTGAGCCCTCCAATTTTCGTTGATCGATCAATCTGAATATATTCTAGAAGTTTACCCTTCTTAATTAAAAGCTATGACTGAATTGGCTTTTAATTAAAAATATTTTTTGGTTAAATATATTAAAAATAGTTGTACCAATCATCTAAGATAGTTCTTTATATATAATTATTATTAATTGTTAAAACATTATTTGTTACTATTAATTGTTAATTACTATTAATAGTTACTATTAATTGTTAATTACTATTATCATTATTAATTATTATTAATTTTTCATTTTCTATACAATTTACATGAAATAATTCTTAAAACATTTAAGGTTCATGCATGACATACCTGCCGAAAGGAGCACATGAGTCACGGTCGGGTTGACCCCAGTCATTAAATATGGCATAGTCTGCTCGGTGAGTCGGACGACCTGGAGGTAGTCGTGTCCAACTCCACAACATCAGAAGCAACCACGGGCCAGCGCAAGTAGCTCTCAACCCTTGACATGCACTATCAAGGTTTCAATATAGAAACGCAAGTACAGCACCACCCCAATTCCTACGGACAGTCCGTTGCAAATCTCCCTACATAATTTTTTTTTTGGTACTTAAAAGCAAATTAATACAATCTAAATATTTTTAAAATTTTAAATATAAGTAAAATACGGAGCTTACAATTAAAATATCAAGATAATGCGCTGGTACAGAATCTCCACTATTATCAGGAAACATAATGCACCCAATCAACTCCATCCCAAATGCAAGGGCATATCTATCAAGTTCCTCATGGTCATTCTCATTCGGCTCGTTTTCGAATCTTTGTCGTAACTTACTTAAAACAATGGAGCGCCTGTTACAATTTATTTCCGTTTTTACATAAGGATTGAATGAAAATTTCAAATTTCAAGAAAAATATTATAAAATATTTTCAACATACCGGCCATCCTTAACATAGTCAGATATATTTTCTTGTCCAATTAAATAACGAATTTGGTCCAACCAGTCTTTATCAGTCCAACCCGTAACGGGTTCTCCTTTCGTCCATAAACCCCAAAGACATGCTACATCCTGTTAAATTAAAAATATCACATTTTATTCAATATATAGTACTATGAAATTATTAATTTATGTTATACTTTAATAAATTAATTACCTGTAGGGTAACGGTCATCTCTCCAAATGGAAAATGGAATGAGTGACTTTCTGGTCTCCAGAACTCAACCAACGCAGTCAACAATCCAGTGTCAATCTTCACTTGTTGGGTCTCTATTTCATCAGGATAAATTTCTCGTAGCCTAACCAAATGGTACAATCCTAAGGTCTTCATGCGGTCCTCAATATAAAGTGTGTAATTCATTAGTGGACGATGTGTCCGGAATCTAATAGGTTTTTTATCTCTCTGCATATTTTTAAATGTAAAAATGAAGGACTATAAATATAAATTCACCATTTAAATACCAAAATATAAATTCACCATTTAATAGAGAAATAAAAGTTGGATCATTTTAAATGAAACATTTACCATCTTTGGCGAATGGTACACGCGATGTCTCTGTGGAGAGAGGTAAAGCACCTTTTGTGGATCTCGCTCATCGGCCGGATCGGCCGGAGCTTGCGTAGGCGTGCCAGTACTACGACCTTCACCGGAACGATGCTCCCTTCCTCCATCATCTCTACTCGTTGACATGGTAGTAACTTAGTAAATGAAACTAAGTTTGGTCCAAAATATTGTGCACCTAGAAATTTGTTTAAAGAAAATATTCAATAATGCGATCTTAAAAAACAAAAAAATTTCAATTTGAAACAATAATTATTTTCAACTATTTTTCGTGTATTTCAGGACGTACAGAATACACAACGGATGAACTGTAGTGCAAGACTTTATTGAATATAATTGTATACCAATTATGACATTATCAAACTAACCCTTCTTTTGTTTCTCTTCCGGCCGCTCTGCCTAAAAAAATTCACGGCGACTTCTTTATTCCCTTTCCCGCTCAATTCTTCTACCGATGATGTCGCTTTCTGCTGTGGTGGGCCTGTGGTCCAGGGGCGTTGTGTATATTTACCATACCCGCGCCAGGGGGCTTGGCGCGGATAGCAGCAGGTACCATTCATTTAAACCGGTTAATATTTAAAATTTTCAAACAGCATGAAAATCTGATCTGCTGCTATGCACCTAGGGAACTTTTGACACAAGAGCACGAGTTGGCTAATATTGCTAGAGTTAGGGAATTGAATGTAACTGGTTATACTTTTCCACATTAAAATTGGTCTCACACCCAACTAACAACCACCGCTCTCTGTAATAACTGCTACTGACACAATTTATTGTTTTTGTTGTTATAAATTTTTAAGAAATGCATTCATCAGTGAATCACTATAATCTGTACTATCCCTACTTGGTCCAAACGCAAATCCTTATTTCGCCAATTCAATTGCAAATAAAATAATAACATAGTATAAAAGAAATAATATAAATAATATTAAAAATATTAATAATTAAGCAATACAATTGGAAAAATCTTGCATTCATAATAACATTACAATTTTACAATATTGCATTACATTAATAAAACAAAGAAAATTATACAATAATTTTTCTAAAACTATCAACTTGAGAAAAACACCAATAGTAAAAAAATTCCAGTATGTCACTCAACTGGAATGAAATGACACGAACAATCACCACCTCACTGAAGAAAAATAGGACTGTCGTGGAGAACACACTCATCGCCATCTTCGTCTTCCAACACTACAAAGTGAAGAATCTAGCATTGAAAAATGTTGGTGTTGGAATTGATAAAAAATGAATGCGTTCTAAATTACGTAAGATTTCACAACGAAATTTGAACATAAATATTGGTGAAATGTAAGTAACCATAAGAATTGTCTGCGACCTAATATTATTCTAAAATTATGCCGCATACAATTTTTATGGCTATTTTCCTTGCACCAACAACCATCTAAATTAATTCTCAAATTCATATCGGAGAGATTTTTGGTGATTGAGATGTAATGAAATGTTCATAATTGGAAGTGGTATGTGATGTTCAGCGATGGATATTATATATAGGTTAAACCCGCGCCACTCAAACTGGATCTGTTGAGTTACCCGCGCCATCACCAATGGCGCGTCCATTTTTAAATTTCACTCTCCCTCACTGCCTTTAATACAATTTGTCTTGTCTGTCAGGAGTTAGCTGCCTATTGAATCAATAGCTGCCCGTGAACCTTTAAAAAACAAAGGTCAATAAAACTGTTTTTTTTTTTTAATGCATCAAACTCACGTTACTACGTTAGGGAATCTAGTAGACTAGTACCTACGTTGACTAAAATAATTACTATTCTAGACATAACTAAATAATATTATATTCTTTTAATATATAATGCAATTATCAAATTAATATATTAGTTGTTTAGACATTAGAGAATCTACCCATAATTATATTTTTCATGACATTATCATACATCAACAATTAAACAACAAAATTATACTATAAATAAAAACAACATGCCAGAGCAAGATGAAATTCCAATAGAATTTTACATTTCACAACTATTTACATTACATTATCATTAAAAAAAATACAAAATATTCTCATTTAATTAATCAACTTGAGAAAAACACCGATCACGTCAAAATACCAGTGTTTCACTTAATTTGGGTCAACTTGAGAAAAACACCAGGCACGTGATAGAAGACCGTTGCCATTGTCGTTGATAAAACATGCATTGTCACCGATAACCTCCAACGCTAGCGGAGTTAGGATTGGTGAAAAATGCATGTCTACTCTATTACGTAAGATTTCACGACGAAATTTTTTTTGTAATATCGGTGAAATCTAAATAGCCATAAAAATTATACGCGGTATTATACATATATAATAAAATTGCTAAATTACATGCCATAAAATTTTTATAGGACGGTGGAGAAAAAAACAATTATCATACTCACTTAGAAATACTGATTTATAGATTGAGTGATTTATAAATTGAGTTGGTGGGGAAAGATGGTTGGGTTTTTATACTCAACACACGCGCCAGTCCTACTGGCTTTGTTACCTAGACATAGCATCTTACCTAGACAAATGAACCTCCTTTGCTTTATTTGTCCATTCATGATTTTTTTTTTGTCAACAGCAGTACATGGCAGCGTGGCTTAACTTTAAATAAAACGTTTATACAAAAAAAAAATAACAAAAAAGCAATGGAAGGAAACAAGTGCCCGCGCCACTGAGTGTGGCTTGGCCAGCTGACACACCCGCGCCACTGCTATTGGCGCCGACATGCCCGCGCCACTGCCATTGGCGCCGTCAGAGCCCGCGCAGCCCACCTGCGCACTGACATGTTTATTTCTCTAAATGCGTCTGTCGCAGGTTTTCTATTAAAATAAGATTTTTGGTTTTTTCGGTTTAAAAAAATCACGGTTTGCAATTGAAGTGGCTCCAGGAACGGTAACGTTTTAAAATATAAGATTTTGAATTTTGTTTTTTATTTGTTTAGTTCTAGGGATAAAAGCTCTATAGTACTATATATGTATGTAGGTTCTTGAGGTTGATGAGGTTTTAAAGAAGCGTTGGAATATTGATGACGCCGCACTCAAAGTTCATGATCTAATTAAAGAACGTCGACTCAGGGGTACATCTAAAATACTTTAGTGACTTTTTAATCGATATTTATCATTAATGTTACGTATGTGTTATTTAAATGCTTTAGAATTCTTTTATTTGTGTTGTAGGAACAGAAGACAAATTAGTTGTGTTACCTCCTGAATTTTTAAAGACAGTGCCTGAAATATATGGACTCTTTCAAGTCAGAAACCAAAGTTGTTTATAAAATATTTTATTTATGAATTTATTCTTTAGTTTGTAAATTTGGAAATACTATCTTTTATGTAGGAAGTGCATGTCCTATACAGATCTGGAGTAAAAAAAGAGAGAATAGTTTCACTTCTATCAAGGGAGTCCTGTGTTTCATTGGAGGCTTTGCCTCCATTTATGAAAAGAGAGGTCAGTTGAAAACTAATATAAATTGGGAAAAAAATAGCTACTAGATTTATTTATATATTTAGTAAGTTAGCTTTTTAGTGTTTTTGAGCACCACTAATTTTCTCTCAAATATACAGGTACTAAAACATGAAGGACCAGAACAACATAATGGGGCAACCAAGGTGCGTTTGTATATTATATATATATATATAAGAAAATAGAGAAAATAAAGAGGGGTTAGGTAGTCTCCAAACCGTTCTTTCTGAATTATTAGGCAAATTGTCTCTCCCAGAACCCAGAGATCCTATGGTTTCTTTTTATCTCCACTAAACACATTTAGCATATATATAGAGCTGATCTAGAAGTAAAATTGAATTGCTGATCTGGTTGGGGGCAAGTTGCAACATATCCCTTGTAAGTATCGTACCATGTAGAGTAATGAAATGAGATAACTTCAGAAATCGTCCATTTTGTTATATCAAGAAAAAAATATTTTTCAACAAGCAACTCTAATAAATAACTTTTTTTAAATTTGTTTTTTTTTGTTAATACATTTTAGATTCCATATCTTCTAATAGTATTTAGCATCTTTTTATTATATGTGTCTTGCTGCAGAAGTTTGAGAGAATGCTTCATTTCAAAGTCGATTCAATCAGTAATAAAGATGAGGTACAATACACATTATATTTTATTTTTTCATGTCAATGTAACAAGCATTAAGCAAGAAACAGTTTTATAATAATTATTTTATCAAAACAGGGATACATACCATCTCTATACACATCCGAGTTTAGATTCGGTTCTCCTTCTTTTTCACATGTAAGTATTTTAAATTGTGAATCACAAGATAACTGCATTCATGTAAGCTATGACAATAATTTCCCTTTCATTGCCAAAATTAATTTATAGTGCCAAGCAAAATATAACTATAGACAAATTATCTTTAAATTATTATGAAGTTTTGTTTAGTAAAAGGTGAGGTGATCCATAATTAAATGCTAAGTAGAATTTAATGTATTGAATTTATCTGGAATAAACAAACCAAAAAAAATAAGATGGAATTAAATGTAAATATGCTGTGTTTGCATTAACCTAGATATGCAAGATTATGTTTGTGATTGTAAATATTAAGATATAGGCAATTGGGAGTATCGGTGCAAGGTTTCTTAAATACAACATGGGTGATCAAACTCTATTGTCTATTGCACCTGCCGAGGAGTGGAGGTGTGGCGGTTCGCCATTCCTTGTAAGTAAAATGTTTCCATGTAATTTGATTTGTATGATTATAGTATACTAAAAGTTAAAGCATCTATAGTGTTACATTGTTTAAAGGACACATCCATGATACAGCAGAGCCAAATTTGTCTTCCTTTAATGTCCTTATGTTGTGTTAGAACAAGAGCTCTTGAGATGGTGAGGCTTAATTCTGCAATTGATTAGTTTGGAAATTAGGTTAGATTTAGGTTTGTGCGCAGTTAAGCTATATTGCAAGTCTTGAAGAAAATGTGGGAAATATTTTGTCATTAGAAATTAATCATCATTTGTGTGAAATTAGGCCTGCGGTCTGAGTAATTTGGAAGCAGATAAAAAAATACATATCTGGCATCCCCCTCCCCAAGCACTAAATTTGCATGAACATAAAGATTTGCATATCTCAGTGAGGACTAAACAGTTGTGTTGCACACGTGAACAAAATCGCATCTTTGTTGAGGCCAAATGGTTGTGGTATATGTAACTGACTGCATACAAAAGAGTTTTTTTTTTCTTTCATGTCATTATGTTAGATGTACGTAACACAAATAAAGAAATTCAGACTAAAGAAGACTATTTAATATCATTTATTTGTATAAATAGGGGGCAATACACTGAAATAATCTAGTGAAATGTTATAAAATTGTTGTTGCAGCAAAACGAAGGGAAGAAGGAAATGAAGTTGATGGTTGATCTTAAGGGTGATCTTCTCAAAATTGGAAAGAACTCAATGATGACTGGAAAGGAAGTCCGTGACAAATGTATGTATACATATTTTCCTTTTTTCTGAAGAATAATGTATGCATATTGTTATTTAATTAGTTTTTAATTGAAAGTATTATATTTAACCAGAGAAGTCTACTTAATTAATATATCTATTTTTTGCAGTGTGGTCTTTACTGCTCACATTTGGCCCATTATATGGCCCATTAGTAGCGAGCCCTTTTGTTGAGTAGCTAAATAGGAGGCACCAGGAGGTGAAGGAAATATTTGAGAATTACGAGCACAGATACAACCTTGTCGAGCACGAATACTTTTAGGTAAATTGTAATTTACACGTTCTAAAGAATGGTTGCATTCAAATGGTTCTAGTTTAATCATAAAAATGGTTCACAGTACCATTTTGTTTTCAGTTTTCACTGATACTCTATTGCTCAGAAGCCTAGTTTTTTTCATACCTGGATGTTATTTTTCTAATACCTGTTAATATATTTTCTTGCATCAGTACTGACTATATCATGCTTATATTGCTTTGCTTGGAAAAACTGGAATTTGAACCTCAAAACGGTTGTATATGAGCTTATAGGTCTAGCGAATGCTCTTGTATATGTTAACGTTTAGGTTCTTATTTTTGTTCAAATAAAATATCTTTGGTTTTGATTTCAGGTTCTTAGCTTTGCTGATGTTCTTATTTCTCCACATCATCAAAGTCCAGCAGGATTTTAGGCTGAGAAACTCTCTAGAATGCATACAAATCCAAGGGGATGAAACGCATAATCACAACAAAATTAAAATGCTATATTAAATTACTGGATGTAGTTTTAGTTGACTTGCATTTTATCAGATGCTATTTGAAAATGCTATTTTAATTTAATGATGCTTGAGGTACTTTAAAAAAAAATTTTATGTTCAACCGCATGATATTTTTTTATGCACCAAAGCTATTGCTGTCCTGGTTCAGCCACATATTATTCATTTTATGTACCTATGCTATTACTGTCCTGGTTTTGCTGTTATTTTAAGTTGCAAAAGTCACATTACTGAAAATGCGTGCAAGTACACATGAACATATATAGTTTACAGCACATAAATAAATGCATCCTCATTCAATCACTGCAGCCAATACTGGATGGTACATAGGAATATACTAAAAAAATAACATCTTGTAATTCAAAAAAGAGATTATTTTCTCGAGCACATCAAAAATAGAAAGAAGGGGGTGGGGTTGGGGGGGGGGGGGTTAAGAAGTGACTTCTATTCATATTTCGACATCCACATGTTACAAATATCGAAACTATTCTATAAAGACTATTTTTAAGGAAAACATAGAAATTTATCTATGAAGCAAACAACATCAGGTTGTTGCTGCCAATCTCCTAGTTGGTCATATGATTATTCCATCATTTAAATTTTATTGGAACTTGAGGAAATATGTTGTTAATTAATTTAATTTGAAAATTGCATAGAATCATCACTATCTTCTCTTCTATTATCATCATTATTACCTTGCGTCATTGGTAAAATTAAAGATTGATAGCAAATATTAACGGAATTTGTAGTACTCTAAATTAGTGTTGCAATAGTTTTTATCATAGCAACACAAAAATTAACCATAATATCGGGTCTTTTAATAATAATATATAATTAGCAAGAAAAGTAAAATTCCTTGCAATCAACCTGTTGCTAAATCTCCATTATGTTGTAGTGCCCGTTCCAATTTTTTTCGTTTACTAATTAAAGAAAATGGAAAAATAAAATAGAAATCATGACTAACTTAAGAGAATATCTAAGTTACTATTCTGTAAATTTAGTAGATAATAATATATTCAATTGAACTCATGCACACCGCTGATAAAAATACAAAACGAGAATGAGTGAATATTGACAAGAATGTATTTCCTCAACATAGAAGGGAATGTGTGCCTTAATATAGGTCTACAGTCCCAATATAAAAGCAGGGCAAGTTAGAGTTCCACCTTGTCCAGTATCTTTCTCCGTTGTTAGGTAAGTTCAAGTTTTGGTGATTTTTTTTTTTTTTTTGGTTCTCATAAAATGAAACCGTCTATCTCTGTTGTTAAAATAAAAACCAAACAATTTCCATAGGTTTTTTTTTGTTCGTCTATTTCATAGAGGGTGATGCGTTATATTCGTCGTCCAACAATGCGATTCCTTTGTCAACTGTTAACCCAAATTATATATGTTGTGTTCAAGAAATATGTATGGGCTACATTATGCCAACCTCACGTTGAAATTTAATGTACAATTTGCATGTTAAATTCACAAATTAAGTTTCTTTATATTAATTAAATGTACAATAAATATGTTTGGGCTCCTCTTGTCATGAATTATAGTAGAAGTTTTGTGTTTTTCAGATGGCGACTAAAATTAGATCGACAGCCAGAGGTATCCAGTGGGATTTAGAGCAGATAGTACAAGATCTCGAAAGAATGGGTGCTCCAAGGGCTTTTGCTGAAGGGCTTGGAGCGGAAATTGTCCGTGATCTCACCCAATGGAGCCGCAGAGTGGCAGATCCGAAAATTGCCCAAGCCAATGCCCTTTGTATGATACAATTAAATCTCAATTTTATATTTATGATTGACACTCATAGAGGATTAAGTGTACTAATTTTTGGTAATTTATTATCATACACATAACACATTTGTAGTGACATGCATTGTATGATCAAGTACCTCTACCTAATTTGCAGGGAAGGATTGTCTAGCGGGATTGATCGCATTGGCAGCCAGCTGTAACCTAAAGATAATGGTGCAAGACGCCCAACAAGTACTAGCTATGCCAAGAAAGTAATTTTCTTGAATTATTGCTACATGTTTTTTATTTTCTTATTCTTTTGCATTATACACTAGTTTCATGTTCGGCCCACATTGGGGCTGGCCCAGTCCAGAAGCAATGGTTACACTTGTGACCAGTTGGGCTAATTTAAACAGCTATTATAAGTGTCATCGCTAAATAAACCATCGCTGCTATATGTTACAAATGTTCAGTTTAATAATAAGAAGTGTTCAGTTTAATAATCAGAAGTGTTCAGTTAAATGCGTCAACTAATGGGCAAAGTCGCGCCAGGGTCAAAGTCGCACGTCAGACTTGGAGAGAGGCGTGCCAGGGGCAAAGTCGGAAAAAAATTAATTTGAACCGGATCAGTTCATGACCCCTTCTATTTTTTTCATATGTTTTGTGTCCGGTTCATGACCCCTTCGCTTGGTTTAGTAAAAACGAGTTACGATTGGCCGACTTTGCAACTAACTGAACATTTATACTCAATTAACAGAACATTTGTATTGACCCAACTGAACATTTGGGAAAAAAAAAAAAAAAACAAAATGAATATAGTGAACATAGCGAACACTTATAAAACAGTGGACAATTATAATACAAAGTGAACATTTGTATCTAATAAAGTGAACACTTATAATAACGAAATGAACAAAAAATCGCTGGGTGAGTAGAGGGGGGAGAGCGCTGACTGACGCACGATGGCAGTGATGGCACAAAGCGCGATGGCAGTAATCAATTTTCTAATTTAAACTTAGCTCCTCCTTTGGTTTCAATTATCTGATGGGGATAGTTTATTATTATTATTTTTTTTCCCCTTGTTCTAGAGTTGTGGAGAGAGATATTTCACTGTAGACAGAAAAGAGAGCTTGTTTCTGAATTCTGAGTCTGAAAATTGAGTGCTTGTTTGAAGTTAGCAATCGCACAAAACATCTTGCGGCTATATGATTTATTACTTGTAGTGAGTTTGTTTGTTCCCTGATCCTCCCACCAAGTAGGTCTCAGCTAACATACTTGAAATTAGTCTTGTCATTTTTATGTATATTTTTCTTGACTCGATATATCCTGTCTTAACATTCTTTCTATTTTTCTATTTCTATGTACATTTTTCTTCTTTGCACCCAAATTTGGAGTTGAAAAGATTTAATACCTTTTTCTCATTTTTCTACATAATATTTCTCCTCCCTTCCCTGAATCCCTGGTGTCGCCTCTTATTCATTTCAGCATCTTACGTTTTGAAATAGGTTACAATATCTTGCACACGATTTGATCACTTTTGCTTTTCCTTCATTTCCTTTCTCTACCCTTTCCGGAGCAAAACCGTAAGGGTTTAGCTCTTGATTCAACCAAAATAATTGTTATTCACTTTTTCTCATGAGCCGAGTAATTTAGTTATAGGCGCAGACTTACGGTTAGTGTGACAATAACTTTGCATTAGAGATTAGTCAAGATATCTATTTTATTTGCTTTGTAATCCTTGTACTATAAAGCTTAGCATTAGAGAAAAATAACCGAAAAATTGCTTAAATAGTTAAATGCGATTATGCGAACCCCAAGTTAGGCCGGCCCAATATAGAACTTTTTCTAGTACCGCAGGTTGACTTTGTAATCACAAGTTTTTTTTTTTTTTTTTTATCTTTTTTAGAGATTCGTGAACTATGCAAACTAATATTCTTCCTAATCATAAAAAATTGTATGCAATTTAGTCAATTGGTCTTGGCCCGAAACTGTTTGCAAACAAAAATGTTACAAGGATCAAATGTTTAATTTTTTCTTCATTTTATCATGTTTTGCGTTTTCTAAATTAACAATATTAGATCGACAGATATATTGTATTCTTCTGGCTATCCATAGTCCAAACTAAAAAACAATTTATCAACTGAAAACTACCTCATGAGTATTGAAAGCATAATAAATATGACACGACAAATCGTTAAAGCCATAGATGCTAAATTAATAATTGAATAAGACGAGGACTGAAATAGTCCCTTCACCATATAAAGTATTTCTTATACCACACACCACTCAATTCAACCGCCCATTTGTAACCAACCTCTTATTCAACATTTCAAACTTTGTCTAACCATTTTCTATACCAATCGTGCGCAAAATTTCCACTATACATTAATATATCTTACATTACAATTGAACCATCGACATCATTTGCTGTTGGCTAATACTCACAAGGGTAAGAAAAAAATTCAAAAAAATATGCTAAGGAAGAAAAAAAAAATTCTAATTAATAACTTTAAATTATAAAGCGGCGCCTTCACGTCATTATATCCTACGTGGTTATGGGCCCACCAGCACCTACAAATCTCAGCCGACATATGACCCAAAATGGACTTCTCCATTTTCATTGAAATGGAGATGATAATGACTATATATGTTCAGGTTCTTGCATGTGTAAAGGGAAACATGAGTTAACCACACGTCCATCAATCCATACCAGATAGGTAGACACGGGCCTGAATCAATGTCATACCGACCTGAAAACCCGGTACGACTGTGAACCCAACGACCTTATCCCGGTACGTCGGTACTTTTTCGGCCCCACCACTTTCGTCAGCTACGACGTTCTCCATGTATACCTCAGAAAAACGAGTTCCTTTTCTGAATTGAAATATGGAGACCTTCCTCTCCAGTCCGAAAGAGAAAAAGAGACAATGGAGCAGCCAAACCCTTCTAGCCATCTCTGCAAAACCCATGAACCATTCTGAATTTGGATATTCACGCAATGATTTGATTGTATTTCTTTGATCAAGGTCGCCAAAGAAAGATAACTCCATCTTGGATTGAACCATGCTCAAGTACTTGGCGCTTAAAAACAGTTTAAATTCAATTATAAAACTATCTTCGCTTCCCTGTAATAATTCTTTAATATTTAATGATTTCATTGACATAAACTCATCGAAGAATTTGGTACTGTCCCATTTCTCTCTATCTTGCAAAAATTCCAAGTTGAAATCCTTCATGTGAAAATCTGAAAACATGATGTTACATATATATGATTCGAAATAGAAGCTTCGATGCGCCGAAGATTTTAACGTCGTACCAGGATGTACTGCTTTCGCCGCAGCATCCATATCCCAACCAGCATGTATCATGTGTTCGACCATCAACCGTACAAAATTTCTTATCGAATTAACTGCAAACCTGAGTGCGCATAACAAATGCGTTGAATTGAGACCAGACAAGTGAAGCCCATCAAGAGATGCCAGTGTTTTACCGGGATATGCCTTCATCTCCAATTCGCGAATTTTAAAATTCAGTTGTGATAACTCAGACCGAAGCGATATCAATTGAGAGTCTTTCTGATCAACATCAGATTCAAGCTTCTTGGAAGTTATCTCATATGTTTTCAAAAGGCTGTGCTGTTCGTGAATTTGAGACTGGAGAGGAGAACTCAACTGGAGGCTATGGCTGAAGAAACCCCGCTTGAGGTCTGACACACGACGCAATTCTGTGACAACCGCAAGGTCAGCCGATTGGATCGATGCCGGGTCATATGGAGACTGTGCCAATTGGAGTTGTGCATATGCCGCCTTGATCGATGACACACTTGCGAATAGTTGGCCAAGGAGGGATTCCATTTCCTCTGAGGTGTATGTGTTTGGTGTGAACCTGAAAGAAGATGAAGGAGATGAACTGGAGGAGACCAGTGATTGGAGAAAACTGGAGGTGTTGTTGTGGCGGGGATGGAGAAGCTTGGATAGCGTTTTGGTTAGAGTTAGGTGGTTTGATTGTGTTGATTTCTTGGTTGAATCCATGGAGGCGAGAGGTGGTTTGGTTTTGTAAACTTTTTCTTTCTTATAATGGTAAAAGGGTTTTTGGGCTGAATCCATGGAAGGGATTGAGACTTGAGAACTGGTTTTGTTAAATTTTTTCTTTTATGTTCTTTTAATTGTGAAAGGGTTTTCTGTTAGAAAAGGGTAAGGGTTCTGTATGAGGAAGGAAGGAGAAGGAGTGAAAGGGAACTGATGGAGGTTGACGTGTGGGACCCAGTTTGAACGGTCATGACTTAGGTGTGTTTTAATTTTTATAATTTAATAATAAAGAGTTTTGTTTGCGTGTTTTGACGAGAAAAATGATCACGCTCAGAGCCGAAGGAAAATTCAAAACAGACTTTATTAGTTTATTTATGGAGCTAACAAGATAAAAAGTAGAGACAAAAAAGACTATGGGAAAGAAGAAATGCTAACAAAGAAAGGTGGTTGTGCTTTCTCTATATAACCGACTTTTCTTTATCCGTTTGCTTAGCGTTAATTCGCTCATATTTTTTGGAATGCATATCAAGTCACTCAATTCACTGTATTTTTTTAAACAAAAATCACTCTGATTTTAATGATTTTTCAACAATTCAGATAATTCGACAAAGTATATGACAAGGTTTTAATTTTATCAATTCATTGGATTACATTGGAACTATGAATTCTTTCTTTGTGTTTTTCTGACCATTCTTATAACACATACACTGGTAACTAATAAGATGATTACATACTCATGTCACTCCTCTTTCCTGCCTTTTTCTCGTGTACGGCTAAACAATTAAAAATTCCTTGATTGATTTAGTTTTTCGGCAATTCTTTGATTGATTTATTAGCTTTGTAATAAAGTGGGGTTGCAAAATAAAATCACTTGCACTTCTTATCTCTCAAGTCTTAAACAACACCAATTATGGGTCGGTCCAGCCCATTGTTTCCCTTTTAAAATTGAAGAGGTCTATATGCCTAGGCCCAATACCATTTTCGGTACACTTGCTTCGTAGCCTTTTCATGTCTCCTACACAAATTAAAAGGTGGGAGTATCTACTATCTGTCTTAGTCTTAGGAGTCCATAATTAAACTCAAAATAAACAGCTACGAATTTAGAATTACAAACACCTAGGACCTAGGGGGGGTGGATAAGCGCATGATTGAGTGGGTGTAAAGGAAGCGACAGCCATCATTAAAGGCGATCAAATGCACTGGCTTGTGACTCGTGGTGTGTCATTTGACTAATTTAATTGGGTCCTTTTTAGTCTTTTTACCTTGGTTCCTGAGCAGCTGATCCAGACCGCCGGCACTTCCCCTCCTTGATATTCGTGCTAATACGTGTAACGTGGCTCACTTGCCTTTTTCTCGTGCTCCATGTTCTTTCGCACGCCTTCTTGCTTGCCTCCGAGATGAGTTGATTTTATGTGACATATAATGTGTAGTAGAGTAGGGTGCGGATCCCTGTTTCTCTTGAGAAACTGTGGGGACACAATCATAGGTCGAGTCGATGCAAGATGCTGAGACTTCACGCGTGCGGCGTGCCATGTCTATTTAATATTTGTGTTTCTTTTTAAGGCATTCAAACCGTTGTTTGGTCGTTGTTAGGTACTTTTCAGTCTAAAAGCTAAAATTTTTAATGTGCATCCATTGTTATGGAATTTAAGTATCATTTACTATTTACATGTTTTAAACTACTTTGTTAGCGATAATATTTGCATTAAATATTATTATTTTTTTGTGCGTATGGCGTGTGGTGTGTATAATGTACATTTCGCATTCCAACTACTGTCAGTTATCAAAGAATCCCAATCCAATTTTTCTTTTACCATTATTTTTAAATTTTAGTTAGGATCACTGGTTGTTCATATTTATACAACACATGTTTAATTGTAACTTAAATGAGAGGAAAACACGTTGATTTCGTTGCTTTTGTTTTTCTTTTAGGTATTTTGATTTATTAAGAATTACTTCAACTGATATTTAAATGAAAATCGTTGCCAGCATGACAAATCAACAAACTTAAATTGACTTGGCAGTAAAAGAAGGGTCAATTTCAACAAGAATCAACACAGTAGTTTGGGCAGTGGCCAATAATTAAAACTAAAAAAAATTGACTTGGCAGTAAAAGAAGGGTCAATTTCAACAAGAATCAATACAAAAGTTTGGGCAGTGGCCACTAATTAAAACTAAAAAAAAATAACATTTGAAATGGACAAATCTTTTTTTTTTTTTTTTTTGACAATAGCAGTCCTATATGTTAAGATTTGCAACAACAGCGATATACGTTAAGATTTGTAAAATAATAAAAAAAAATTAATCAACTCTTTGGGCTCGTTTGGATCGTATGGGAATTAGGAAGGAATAAGGATTTTAGAAAGAAAATATTGGAAAGTGTGTAATTTTGGAAAGAGTTTTGATGTTTAGAAAGAAGTTATTTTTCCTTATTCTCATACCATCCAAACGGCCCCTTTAGTTGTTTGGTTGTACGCGATGTTATTTTTTGTTATCGTCCAACTAATAGTTTGATTACGAAATTCCACAAGTCAGTATAGTGATCTTCTGAGTCCAATAAATTCAAACGTTGTTTCTAGAGTTTACTTGCTTGTGTTCAACTTAAAATAGAAAAGTTAAACCCAACAAAAGCTTTCTACAAAATTATTTAAAAACATATTTGGCGGTTTTTACACATCATAATGCTGTCTAAGAAAATTGATACTACTTGACGTGGCTTTCAACAAGCAAATGACCACGCAATTTGGGACTAAAAAACCGACAATTTCATGAATAATAGAGGAGAATCCAATTAATTAAGGGGCCGTTTGGATGGGGCTAGGAATAGCCAATTTCTAGGAATTTGCTATTCCTAGACATAAATCTCTCTCATAAAGTTACACACTTTCCAATATTTTCCGTCTAGGCCTAGACTATTTCTCTTATTCCTATTCCTAGGCGGAAAATATTGGAAAGTGTATAACTTTGTGAGAGAGATTTATGTCTAGGAATAGCAAATTTCTAGGAATTAGCTATTCCTAGCCCCATCCAAACGGCCCCTAAATATTTAAAAATTCTCAACATAAAAAGAAACCCATTATGTTATTCGATGTGACAAACTTTTAAACCATCAAATCCGTATGTCTCAATCCATAAACTTTCGCATATGATTTGCACACCATTAATTAATAAACAATTAACACGCATGACCAATTTTTTTTTTCTTTTTTTACCACAACAAAAGAATCCGATCTCTAACATTCTAGGTGGACCCTACCGCACGTGGCAGTCACCACCTCATCATTTTTTTTTTTTTATAATTACCACCTCATCATGCACCATTATTCCACCAACCCCTCCGTCTCATAAGTCATAACCATGACTTGTCCCACCAGTACAATTGTCGCTATCCAAGTCTCTAAAGTATGGCCCAAATTAATTGCCTGTCAAGTACCATGTCCCCAGCCATTAGCCAATGATCCCATCTATTACTATCTTAAATTCTTCTTTGGGACCTCAGGATAGAATGTGTCCGTACAATTTAGATGCGTTCAGATGGCTTAAGTTAGGCACTAACTTTTAATTTCAGATTCCATAATCAAATGTAAAATAATATATAGTTGGTAAAATACTATTATACTCGTATGTTTTAGATTTTTAAATTAGTCGCTAATTTGATTTTTGATCGAAATAACATAATAGTGGAGTAATATTTCAATATTGGTTAAACCAAATTATGCTGTTTTTTTTGTCAATCAAAATAAAATCTAAGTATCCATGTTGTTAGTCAATCCTGCATTTAATAAAATAATAAAACATTGTGCATCGGATATAATACAGGTGTGGATATATTTGTCCTTGAAAAATTATACTGGAATTATTTGAGGGTCAAATCCATAGAAAGTACTTATATAGCCGTTAGTGACTTTTCTGTCTAGTAAAGTGGGAGCAAAATTAAAGGCCAATTTTTTTTGCTCTCTAACAAAATTTTGCCTTTTCAACTAGACATATATGTATTTCATCGCATGTCTTAATTTTGATAAACTAAACTAAATCTGAATGATTTTAATGGATTGCCGATATATAAACATTATGAATGTGTGAAAAAAATTGCATGCATTAAAATGATAGATAGATTGTATCAAATATCAAATATGTGACGAGCGAAAACAAATTGTTAGTACTATCAAAATAAATTGTTAATTGAATTATTTTAGTTGCCAACTTAGTCAGAAATAACTATGAAGTTTAATTTAATTTAAGACAATAATGATGTCTAGCAGAGAAATATTGCTCCTATCAATAGACAAAAAGAGTAAATTTTTCCCTTGCGCGTCTACTCAATGTTACATTTATCAGATTTAGCAATAAAGTATACTTATAGTACAAAACTAAAACATATCGTAGACTTCATTAATGAAAATATATCGTAGGCTACAGCTGTGATTCTCTCCAGTATAAGCATATACAATCCTTAATGGACCATACAAATATTGAAATATACAGTATGCAGTCATAAATACCACAAAACGACACACATGGCATAAACCAATAATCGTTAAGAATCCAATGATTCAATGATTCTTTCTACCAAATACAATATTTATTAGTACTACTTGGCCACAGTCAAATCATCAAATTCGGAAGCAATACTGCAATAAGCATAAGCACCGACTTGTAGCGTAAAACATTGCGAGAGCTCTCTCAGTTGAAGACGAAGAACAAAGAGAGAGAGAAAGAGAGATAGCTTCTCGAGTAACGCCTCCATTGATTCAGGCGATAACTTGCAATGCTTCTCAGGTTAGTCGTTTCGTTTCTCTTTTCTTTGTTTATTTTGAGAGTAAGAAAGACCACTCCGAATTTCCCTCAATTTATCTCTCTTTCTCAATTTGATTCATTCTTTCTATTAGGTTAAAGTTCTAACTTTACCTCCAATTTCAATGCCAAAGTGTAAATTTTAGCCATGGCCAGAACTACTACGCGTAACAAAACCAGCCTAGGAAGAGAAAACCACATTGAATCGCATGTACACCTTACCAATTCCATCCACATGCACAGGCACAGCCCGATACGGGTCTCGTCAGAGCATGAGACGCTTATAAGGGACTTGATAGCTCTTCAGCGGTCCCGGTCGCTCCAAGATCCTTCAACTAGCCCCAGATCTGTCAGTGAACTGGATGTGTCCAGTAAAAAGAGCAGAAAGAGTACACAGGAGCTCAAAACCCTATTGCAGCAGCTGGAAGAGATGCCCAAGAGGAGACAGAGGTATAAAGGGGCAAAGAGAGATCGCCGCAGTGTCAATGTGAGGAGACCCAGGGCTATGGTTGGAATTTCAGAAAAATCTCACAAGTCTCAGGTTGTTGGAGAGGGAAAAGAAGTGGAGTTGGATGCAAATCGAGATACAAAAAATGTGTGCGGGATTCCATGGAACTGGTCAAGGATTCATCACAGAGGCAAGTCGTTTTTCGAAAAGAGCTTATCTTGTGGCCTTGCTGATGCCAGGGTCAGAGATGCAGATGGAAGTTCCCAGCATTTTCAAGCGGGTGGGTCAAATTTGGATTGGGCAAGCTTTCGGATAAACACTGAAACAGATTCAGATTCTGAAACTAAATCAGAATCAGAATCTGAATCACTCCCATTACTGGTTGAGGAATCAGGAAGTGATTCCTATTCTGACATACCATCTGATTCTCGATCTGGTAAAAGCAATTACAGACAAAGCCGTAGCCTGACTCAGAAGTATATGCCAAAAACATTCAAGGACATAGTTGGTCAAAGTCTGGTCACACAGGCCTTGACGAATGCTGTTGCAAGGAAAAAGATCGGCTTGGTTTATCTCTTTTATGGGCCCCACGGAACAGGAAAGACCTCTTGTGCGCGGGTTTTTGCCAAGGCTTTGAACTGCCAATCAGCTGAACAACCTAAACCTTGTGACATGTGCAACTCCTGTATTTCCCACAACCTCGGCAAGAACAGGCACATAATAGAGTTAGGCCCTGTGGATAATTCTACCAAGTTAGAGAAACTCTTTGAGACCCTTAATTACAACTTAAATAAATACCATGTTTTGATTATCGATGAGTGTAACAATCTACCTCCTGATATGTGGGGTATGATCACAAGGGCTATCGACAAGGATCGTAACAATGTGGTTTTTATCTTAATCAGTGCTGGTCTTGATCTGCCACACATGGTCCTTTCAAGGTGCCAGAAATTCTTTTTCCCTAAGCTGAAGGAATTGGAACTAGTAAATGCATTGCAATGGGTGTCCAGCAGTGAAGGCTTGGAAGTGGATAGAGATGCTTTGAAATTGATAGCCTCTAGGTCTGATGGCTCTTTAAGAGATGCTGAGATGACTCTTGAGCAGCTGAGTTTGTTGGGCCAGAGGATTTCAGTTTCTCTCGTTCAAGAACTTGTGAGTTATTTTTGCGCCTCTCTCCGTTTCTCGTGAACATATATACGTTCAGGTTGAATGTTAGTCTTTCTGCGAACTTAAAACTTTCTAATGCTGTGGTTGTTTGACTCTCATAGGCGAGGGACTTGCGGATAGGATACAATATAAAACTAAAGTTTTTTTCTTTTTTAAGCTTTCATATGGATACCCTAACAGGCATCATAATTTATTGCTTTATATATCCTTGTTAGAATATGGTAAATTTCACACATGCCCCTTCTCTCGTGCTCAATGCAAATATACCGACATTGTACAATTCTTTGTGTACTAATTATGTAGCGGAACTGAGGAAGGATAGACATGGAAAATAATTTTCACATTATATTTAAAATTTGAGGGTAGGGGGTTTGGCAGATTTTAGGGTTATGTAGGTTAGACAGTAACTTGATGGAGGATTTATCATATTATTACTTTTTCTATTCCATGTGAGCTTTTGTATATGCATACAGTTGCTTGATTTTGTTGATGTTTGCGGTCAGGTCGGGATGATCTCCGATGACAAGCTGGTGGACCTGCTTGACTTGGCATTAGCAGCTGACACAATAAATACTGTCAAAAAATTAAGGCAAATAATAGAGACCGGAGTGGAACCTTTGGCTTTAATGTCACAACTCGCCACAGTAATTACCGACATTCTTTCTGGGAACTATGCACTCACTTTGGGAAGGTGTAGAAAGTTTTTCAAGCGGCCAAACTGTAAGCAAACAAAAACTTCAATAGTTTTACAACTTTTCATGTCATGCTCTTATATCTTTTACTTTTGCAACTTCTTCCATTAGGGAGACAACATAATAACTTTTGGTCAGAGCTAAGTTCCAAATACTTCCAATATATTATGACTTTGTTGGTATCGTCTGCATGCTCATTCTTTGAACTGTTGTCAATTGCAAAAGTATAGAGTATTTTGGACCCAAATTTTTCGTGTTGTTTATCACAGATAAGTTAATTAGTAAAAATTGCATTTTGGAAATTTGCCTCATTTAGTCATTAAATGTGTGTGTGTATTGGGTCAAGAATCACCAACTCCTATGGTAGGTACCACCATAATCTGAGATATTTTAGGCAGTCTTTATTGTATGCCTTGATTTTACATGAGATATTTTGCATGATTTATTGAAACAACAAGTGTCCTGTGTAAGGACATCTTTTTGTGAAAGTTTATAGTTAACATTTCCTTTCTTTCCTTTTTAATGTTGGCTTGCAACAGTATCAAAGGATGACATGGAGAAATTGCGGCAGGCTCTGAGGATACTTTCTGAAGCTGAGAAGCAGCTACGAGTTGCAACAAACAAGGTCACATGGCTAACCGCTGCATTGCTTCAACTGGCTCCCGATCAAAATTATATGCTTCCCACGTCGTCAGGTGGAACCCCAAGCAATAATCATACTCCTATCCATGAAAGTTTACACGAGAGAGTTGTGCAAGGAAACCATGATAATGCCCTACCCCATAGGAGAGGAAATGACGAAAATGCTCCCAGCACCTCGAATTATGGTGGGAGAGGTAGGCTTGATAATAGCCAAATCTGGCAAGAAGTGCTTGACAACATTCAGTCTAACTCACTTCGAAGGTTCTTGATCCAAGAAGCAAAGCTCAATTCAGTTACATTAGGAGAAGGTAACGTTTTGAGTTAGTTCTTTGAATTTTTTACTGTCCTTACTGTTCTCTATTTTCCCACAATTGAATTGGAATAAGTGTCGAGAAAAAAATTTTATTTGGAGTTGGGAGTACCAAGCATCTTCATAAAAACAATTTAAGATGCTTAATTCTCTGATTTATTCATTTATTTTCCTTTTGCCTCTCTGTGCAGCTCCAACTGTACAATTAACATTTAGGTCGAATGCAAATAAATCCAAAGCCGAGAAGTTTAGAGGCCAGATTTTAAATGCATTTGAGGCTACACTCTCCTGTGGAGTCATACTTGAAATCAGATACGAATCCAAAAAAGAAATTGAAAATCCAGATAATGGTATGACACTGAGACGGTCACTGACCAGCCACAGTAGGCCTTTTTATTCTAGGCATGAAAACGAAAATTTTGTCAGAGCCATTGGGCCCCATATTCTGACTGAAGGTGAAATAATTCGAACTGGACCCATAGGATTGGGTAAGGGGAAGAGAAATAAAGGTTTCATTGGAGGGGTTTCTTCAGGCTTCCAACACCATTTGGCACCTTTGTCAGAGGGATGGGAAATGGGTACAAGAACTATAGACGCATCAATTGCTGAAAAACTTGAGAGGGAGAATTTGTAAGTTGTTTTGCATTATTACATATTAAATTGTTACAAGTTAATGTTTAGAAAAAGTACTGATGAGTTGAGATTTTGCAGGAGATTGGAACCTAGTTCACGAAGTTTACTCTGCTGGAGAGCAACTAAAGCTAGTCGAAAGAAGGTGAGTATTTTCAATTTCCTTGATAAAAGTTTATTTAAACAAAACATGCACTTGTGAATGTTGACCCAAAAATTAAAGCAAAAGGAAAAAAAAAAAAACAAGAGTATGATCTTGAGGGGCACTAAGGCGTAAATAATATTATTATTGGACCTTAATACATGTATAAATAGTTGGAAGCTCTTTAATCTTATTTGCATATGAATCTAAATCGTCACTCTAAGCAAGCTTAGGTGCTTTTTGCATTGTATCCATTATAGATTATTTTATTTTCATTTCAGATTTCGGCGCAGCTTTCAAAATTAAGGATTAGGTCCAGAAGACCACGCGCCCTCATCAGATGTGGGATGTTTGGTAGGTGCTTGAAGGCTAGAACTCCAAGGTAAATTTTGCTGTAAGTTTGTCAGATCACAATAGGTACATTTGGTACTCCGATCAGTTTGGCAGTTTCAGTGTTTAGTTTAGCAAGTTCAGAATATTTGTATTTACTAGAAGAGTAGAAGGTTAGATTTTTTTTTCCCCTTAGATATGGTTTTGTTTAAAATTGTTCATTCAATTTCGAAATTGATGTACATCGAGCGTAAATCCTCCCGTGTATCCATGTTTTCAGCTGCCTGAAATAGCTGCAGCTGTGATGGGCCTCTTATTTCGAATAGTTGATTTTATGATATGGTTTTGAAACCACTTTGTCTTTGTCTACTTTTCTCTTTTCTTCTTCTTCTTCTTTTTGTTTTTTTTTAAAAAAGAAAAAAAAAATCTGAGAGGAGCACTAAGGATGAGTTTTATTTTGTCTTTTGTTTAACCGAATTTTAGTTCATATCTTGGGTGTGTTTGGTTCGCTCACGAACAGCGGACGAACAAGGGACGAACAAAGGCCCACAAACAGGCCCACGAACTAATTCCAGTTCGTGAAAATTGGGGAACCACGAACTAGCCAAGAACTCCGCGAACAGCCTAGTTCGAGGGTTGTTTGGTTCTCGCGAACTAGCCTAGTTCGTGAACTTCTAGTTCACCGATGGTGCCAAATGATTTAGATGTTAATATGTAGGAACTAGGAAGGATATGATTGTTGTTGCTGAAATGCAAGGCCTTTGGAGCCCCTTGTTATTTTTAGCACATATTTTCTTCGGGTATTAACTATAGGTTCAGCATCATCTCTTTAATGTGATGGAATTTTCTTCGGGTGTTAACTATAGGTTCAGCATAATCTCTTTAATGTGATGGAATGTAGGATCCAGAAATTCTTCCATCTTCTTTTTTTTTTTTTCTTTGGAAAAAAAAATCTGTATGTATATAAGACTTGAGTGGTGACTACTTTTTGAATTTAGTCAACTGTTTTTTTAAACAACTCAGCTGCTATTGGAATTATCTTGTTAATTTATTAAAAAAAAATGAATTCCTTTGTGGATATCACTTTGAAACAAGTGGAGAATATCAATGCAAATGGGATGCTTTTGTATGGCAATGGACTTCAACGAATTACTTTCGGAAGTAAATTAAGAGACCGTGGGGAAAAAAATTCCTCTAAACACGTGCAATGTAAGCGAATCTAAATAAATGTTTTCATAAAAAAAAAAAAAAACTAATAGATGAGTACATGTATAAATTAAGCAGAACTCCTAGCCCAGTACGTTATTATCCATGGTGGTATCACAAATCTACCCATGAATGAAGGCATTGAACCAGCACACAATTGTGCTATTTACAATCACTGCGGAGAAATAGCGCCAAAAACATGACAATATCTTTATCTACATTCCAGGTCAAACCAAAACCTGTCCTTACTATCAGATTCGACAAATCTAAATTTCTAAATAGAGGATGTACGAATTTCGGATCGTGCATTGGTTTGATATTTTTCTACTTTTTACAAGACCAAGAACCGTGATTTGGCTCATAGACTGGAAACAGGTGAGTGTTTTCTCGTGGAAATATTTAATTTGTGTCAAATCTACTAAGGCTTTGATAAAAAAATATATATATATATATATTTTTTACGTGGGATTTCTTTTCATTTGAATTAATTTCTCAAGATTTTGTTAGATCTTATGACATGGAAATTCCAACCAAAAGACACCAAATTCGTCCATTTTGATCAAAACATAAATGATTTGTAATTTGATTGTATCTCTCGAATAATGGACACAATCTAGTACCAATTGCGTTGAGCCACGATTTTGTGTTAGATCTGCAACCTTTAGATCGATATTATTTTGGAAAATAAAGAAAACAAATTAATCAGTAGTTTCAAAGATGTAACGCACAGTACCTATACTAATTCGTTCTTCATGACTATCGAATTTCAATTTTTGTTCGAATTGAATAACAGTCTTCATTAAAAATTCAAGTCGCGTATAAATAGTTCATTAATATTCAAATTATTAATTTCTAAACTTACATATGTATTCAAACTTCAATGCGAAACAGATAGCCTTGTAGTTTCCATATAATTGTCATGCATTAATTTTTTTTAACAACTAAGTACACAACATATTTATTACATATTTTCAGTTATTTGAGAAGTTGCTATAATATATGAGCAATTTAATTCTAAACAATAATGATCCTTTTTGAATAATCTACGAGTAGTCCCCACACAAATTCATAGAATTTCGACGGCTGAAATATCTCTAGGGAAAAGGCAGATGAGATCAGAGCCGTCTGATTGAAAAGGAATTGAAAATGTTTAATCCATCTGATGGTCCTAGGAAAAATGACGAGGCAAGCCCTCCATTTCTTTTTGGTAACTTTTACTTCTTTTAGGGGTACATATTTCAAGCACAAATATCTCTACGGCTAGTTATTGAAGTTGAGCAACAAAAAAATAGGCAGATAATAAATATTGAATACGAAAAATATACAACAAAAGTTTAGCGACTTAGTAGAATAATTATCAAAAAATTATGTGGTTGTCAAAACAAAAGAACGCTTTATAGTCGCCACAATAAATTCGATAAATTAGGTTGGATATTCAGAACTATAATTTATAATTGGATGACGTTCTATAAAAAAAAATTTAAAAAAATACTTGACACAGTGATTAATTACTGTTTAGAAACTTATGGATTGAGAAATGTATGATTTAAAATAGATTAGGATGTACGTGAAAACAGTGTGGAACTTTACATCATTCCGATTTGCTTAAATTAATGGAACTGTGAGGACGATGAACTTAATACATTTCTCTGGTCGAACTTAAAGGTGATTAATGAACGGATAGGGACAAATCAAGGTATATCTCAATTAAACATTTATTATTGCCGAAAACTATAGCTTTCTCAAGATAATATTTGTTAATTTTGCCCGTTATAGGGTCAAACCAGCCCAACAAAAAAAAAAAGAGACTATTTAAAAAAAAAAAATTTTGCGTATAGCATTGTAAATTTATAGTGCTCGAGTACAAAAATAAATATTGTTACAACCTTGCTACAAACTTATGTTTTAAAATGTGATCCGATTTTTGCATATCTCAGTTTTTGAAGAAGAAGGGAGTAAGCACCATCTTTGGTATTGGAAATTCTGTTATTAATTAATTTCATAACGGACATATAGGCAAAATCAGCGCTAAAAATTATTTTAGGTCATGGAAAGAGAGAATAAAAATTGCAGGAAGTAGAAATGCTGTCGCCCACTGGCTTCACATGAATAAGGTACTGCGCATGAAATCTGAACCGTTCGTTGCAAATTTCTTAGTTAAAGCTAACCAACTCAGTCCGTCCGTCCATCGAACGGTCGTGATGGGAATCTCAATCTGATTACCAGACGGGATTCGGACACGTGCACGGTCAACCTCCCTTTTAAGGGAAAACTAGCACATTTTGTCGTCACAGCTTCGCCGCAACCATCCATCTGATTTTATATATTTAAAATTTTAGCTCGGTGTATTTTTATGTTGGAGTGGTTTAAGGGGCATTTGATGGATATGCATTTGTCAGTTTTGAACATATAATAATTTTTTTCGCATTTTATGGATTGAAGATAGTAAAGACAGTAATCTAAGAGATAGAGAGAGAGAGAGAGAGAGAGAGAGAGAGAGATATATAGAGAGAGAGAGATATATATATATATATATATATATATATATATATATATATATATATAAATTCCCGTGGCCGCTATTCATGACCGATATTTTTTTCGCACTGTTCCGAAATTACATCTGAACCGTCCAATATTTTCGTTAATCTATCGAACGATCTGATCCGTTAGTCTATTTCTATAGCTTCATTCTTTCCTTTTCTCTCTTGCCGCAACCGAACCTCTCTTTCTCTTTGCTTCCTCCTCCACCAATCCCACCTCGACCCCTGCCCCTCATCCCTCCTCTCTGTCGACTCCTCCTCCGCTAACACCGCCTTAATCCCTCTCTTCCCTTTCCCCTTCGAAAACCTTCTAGCAGTACTAACCACGACCAAAACCCCCGACCGAATCCTCTCCAGTTTAACCTCACCTCCTTCCTCTCTAGTGTTTAGTTCTCCGCCCATGCCGTTCTCTCCCACATCTGCCCTGTGGGCCCCATCGCATCCCCGACCTCATCTTCCCATCCCCTTCCTTTCACCCGTATCCGCTCCAGTGCTGCATCTGACACCTCCTCCTCATAGCGAGCAGCCAGCATGCCAACGTACAAAACTCCATTTAATTTTTATTATTTTCAATATTAGTTAGGCTCTTGCGTATTATACAATTTCATGAAGGCAAATGGAATTACTATTGTGATTTTCTTTCTTTTTATTTTTTAATTTGTCAAATCAAACTGTTTCTGTTTCAACCCGCTAATTCCATTAGTTCTCTGCTAAAACAATTTACACAGGTGCACAGTACACCACCGTAGGGCTGTTATTGCGGCTTAGTTGGACGACATACCAGTATACGGTCTATTTTGTGCTGGTATCTGCTCCAGATTCTGGTAAATCTCCGGGTCTATTTTGTTTCAAGAAAGAAGACGCTGAGGCTATATTACAGGAAATGAGAGAGATTCATAAAGACATGAGGGGTCCAGTGCCTATCATCTCAGCAGGTTATCCGAATCAAGGACTAACATTGGCATTACTGCTGCTTGATTATTTATGTGCCAATTCTTTGTCTTATTCATATGTATGGGTGCTGGCTTCAATGTGATATTTTCAGAGGCTCATAAATGGATGAAAAGGAATTCCATTCCATACTATGTTTTCAGCATAGCATGGTTAGATCAATTTCAATATGAATTGGATTTTTTATTACAAATGTTTGTTTCTTTGGCATTTTCTGTTAGTTGCTTGGTTTTCATGATTGGCTTAAGGTTTGATTACAATATTTAGGTGCTCATTACAACTGTATCTCGACTTGGCGACAAACACATAATGAAGCATTAGTTTGCATGTTTCTTAATCAAGTTAATTGTTAAGCTGAACCAAAAAGTTAACCTTAAATAAGTTAATTGGTAAGAACCTGAAAACTTTGTTAGAGTTAACCTTGACAAGCCCATATTGTGATCCATTGATTTCAATTTTTGAACTTAAATAGAAATAATTGTCGAGATTACAGCGGGATGAAGTTGTCGTAACTGATAATGTTGATTCTATGATTGCAAGTTTCAAGGCAGCCATGAATTAATTGTGGTAACTTAGATTGGTACGTATCATTTAAAATACCAAACTTTCTATTTTTGGTTCTTTTTTTACTGATGTTTTGGTGTTTCATTAGGTGATGCTTCTTCATTTAATCAGAATTTATAGTTGGAGAACAGTAACATAAGATGGGGAACAACCATTTGTACATATACATTGTACTATGCAAGTTTCTGATTAGAGAGTGCATATCTATGTTCAGCTAGTTGTGTTTTTCTATTATGGTTTTGTGCAAGTTTGGTTTAGGGATAAATATTGTTTTAATAATATTTTGGCTCTTCGTGTTGAAGGTGATATTCTGCCTAATATTTTGTTCGTCCTCTCCTGGTCTCCAAATAAGAAGAGGAGCAAAGCATGCTGTTGGTATTGAGCTAACGATATATGAATACTCTAAAAGTATTTGCATTTTTATTAATCTGAATGGTAGTGATTTATTTGAACTTCTTTTTAATGTTTTGTCATAATTCATTCACAATTTGGTGAGGTTGGCGTATGTGTTGGAACTCGAGAGTTTGCATGATCGGTAGGCTAAGATGCATTGTTGCCGAGATAGTTCATTGATGGGTTATCTATTGGAATTTAGAGATGGTATACTTAGTATTTTATCTAACACACCTACCTGATTTCTGTCTAATTTGAGTATTAAATACGAATAATTTCAACATTACATACAACAATGAGAATCAAATTTTATTTTTTATTTGACGTTTATAATTATTGATACATTTGTGTTATAGGTGTGTCAACAGTAGTGCCAGGAGCAGTGGCATCGCTGCTCTAACAGGTGCTTCTTTTGTTCCGACATCCTCAGTTTTATTTTGTTGTGCTTTGCAAATAGAAAAATAAAAGTACATTCTTCAATTAAAATGAAGATTTCCTGAAGCTAATTAATTTCTTAAACCTTATTCCCATTCTTCTGAGATACTAGAAAACTTCTTTGAAGCCGGCGAAAACATCTAATAAAATTCAGTTTGAGATATATATCGTTTTCTTTGAAGATATATATTGTTTTCTCATCACTTTTTGAAAATTTACAAACCAGCCTTTTTGTTTTGTGTTTGATGTATAGATACTTGGGATGAGATTTATAGGGCCCTATACTCATGGTACATGCTTCATACCAGTCCTTGGTACGGCTATGGGGAGTCCGGTACCATGTCTGGTATGAGTCTCGGATTCTAGAGGCATATGTGCAATAAACCAGAAAAGAATGCAATAGTTAAATATTTGTTCTGTTTTAGAATAATAGATGGACAGATTAGGGCATATTAGTTTTAATGAAATAATAGATGTGCCCATCTAGAAAATATGCTCTAATTAAATAATAGAATCCTAATTTCAGGGTTTTACGAATGCTGATTAGATTAGCTTTCTTATACCATTTGTTAAGTTTGTTCTATTTTAGATTTATCATTATTGGAGCGTATGTCTTTCGTCATCATTTTATATGTAGCTGCTTTCAGAATGAGTTATTCATATAGATATAGATGCTACTTATAATTTTTATTTAAGCCAATAGTCTAAAGCTAAATTCACTTTGTTGCAACCTGGAAGCAAGTAGTTGGGTGATTTTTGTGTACAACTTATTTATATTATATCAAATCATTTAAGATCAAAGATAGATCGATTTCTGTATATTTGGATAATTTTTGTGTATAATTTATTTATATTCCATTTTGTATCCACTTCTTCACTGCTGCTGGGCAGTATAATTTTGAATGTGATTTTTTTTTTTTTTTTGAGATGGGCATTTTGTATGTGATTTGGTCAGGCTATATATGTCTTTAAGCTGATATATTGAGCAAAGGAGACGAGTGTTTCAGCCATAAAAAATGCATCACCTTGAATCAAATATTTGCTTAAATCTACCATCCAATGAATGTCAACAAATGAATAAAAACACAAAAAGGATCTAGCGATAATTTATTATGATAGACCGGTAGAGTTACAATTCTGTTATTTGTTTTTAATTAGTCTTTTTAATAGACTGCATGTTTCATTATAGAAACGTTGGTACAGAAGAAAAGAAAAAGTTTTAACACAACATAGCCCACCTACCATAGTGTGAACTCAACATCCAAACATGTTCAAGCTGTTCAGCACAAATTTAACTTGCAAAACGAAACTTCAGTTACATGAAAAAGAAACAAGAAAAGTAAATTTTGTAACTTAACTATTCTACAATGCTATCTTTCATCTTCAATCACCCCTTAACCGAAATCATCAAGCATGTTTCGTAAAATTAATATATTTTATAACTTCATGATTGTCAATACTTGACTGCGTACCAGTACTGATCAATGCAAAATATTTTCTTTGTTAGGTAATAATAATAAAATAATTTTCATTACTCTCTTTATGAAAATTATTATTATTTATCTAACTAAACAATTTAAAATAAGTTAACCATATAAATATCATACCTTTGCTATTACGCAGGTGATGCTGATTACAATGACACTAATAATTAAGCTTTCTCACAAGTTCACCTTTAGGCTGAAATTTGTGCTTCAAGCAAAAGCCACATCACAACATATGTCATGCATGTATTTTCTTTTATAATTCTCTTTCACCAAAAAAAATAAACTAATTGTTGCAAGTTTACAGCTTCAGATCCAAATATTAAATGTACTTCTTCAAAATCTCAAATTTGGACAAGTTTATAATAGTATGCAATTTTTTTTTTCAGGTTTTTGGATTAGCAATGTCTGTGAATTATATATGGAGGCATTTTGACTGGGCAATGTATTTTGCTAATTGCTTAACAAGTATTTCTAAATAAATGAAATTTAACCCGTTTTTGCATCTCAATCGTAATGAGTAAAAGACAAGTATATACGGAGTTGGCACATATATCCCATTCTTTGGATATTATGGCATTTTGCCTTTCAACTTATATGCACGTCGCATACGATTTAAAATTAATAAAAAATTATTTATGGTTCTTAAAATTGAAATACAAAAAAAGATAGCTCAGGCGCGGCGAAGCCGCGCTTCCCCACCTAGTAACTAAAAAGATGGATGCACAAGTAGTATCTATTATTATATGAGCTATTGTAGGTTTTTTTTTTAAATTATGAATAGGTTTCAATTGATTAGCCACGGGTGTACTGTTGAAAAACTTGTTATAGAAAAAGGTGTACAACTACCAATACTGTAATTTTATATATACAATGCCTTTCTTATATAAGTTTTAACAGCTTTAGCTTTGATTCACCTTTCGCACTAACCCAATCATAGAATTCAGAGAACAATACATTTAACAAAAAAATTAGCAATGACAAATAGGAATTATTCATAACATTGTGAGACATCCAAATTCTAAAGTAAAATGAATTCATAAATCACAATAAATAACTTGAAATAAGAAATAAAACATGGCATAAGTTGCTTTAGAAATGAGACAACAAAGAGGCTGAGTTTGAACCATTGAGGTTATGTAAGACCTAATTTGAAGTGCATTTCATTTTTGCATGTTAGTGGCCCTTACCGGTTCCAAAAAAAAATTGAAATGAGTTTATGGTTCATAACATAATTCTATAATAAGTCGATAAATCAAAATAGTAGATGAAAAATATGTGATAAATATGAATACATGAGATGACAACATCTAGATTGAGGTGAGCAGCACATGAAATATTTAGAAACCAGACCTGCATTCCTTCTATAGCTATTCATTGCTCTTTTTCAATATATGCAATTACTAAAATAAAATAAATATAAAACAAATTTAGCAAATATAAACATCTTGAAATTAAATCACATAAACAAATTTGTTAACATAAATTATCTGCTAGTATACAAACCATGGATATTAAATTGTTTAACTAATGTCAATATTATTGAAACATTCCCATTTTGCCCCTTAATTATGTTCAATGATTGTGTGTAACATCTAAAATATAGTTGTTCAAGGCGTGCGATATCTTCAAGAAGTTATTGAGCTCTCCTTGATCCATTGAAGACAATCAGCAGCAAAAAGAGTGAAAAATCAGAAATAAAAGAAAACGAACCTCATTTGAGAAGTATATGAGCTTGCTTCTTTCTACACACTAACACCAAAAATAGTGAAAAATCACTCAATTTGTTTCTGAAAGAAAAAAAAATAAGGAACAACACATTAACAGCAAGAAAAATCATAAAGTTTCATGGACATTTGCCGCTGCTAGTTAGCAAAATTAGTGCCGGACAATTAAGAAAATGAGATGTGCAAAAATGATCTCTATGCATACTATTCTTTGACCGGCAACGTTATCATTGAACAATAAAATAACAAAACAATTAAGACAGTGTTGTACCTTTCACGACGATACTGGTGTATGCACTTGTTGTGTTTTATAGGATGTGCTTCGCAACAAATTACCATATTATTTAAGCAAACTATTTTTCATACATATTCTGACATTATGAAATTTTTGTCAATTATAGAACGAAAACTTTTAACTGTAGTTGAGCTGATTAGATACTAAAAAATAAGAAGTTTGTGATCAAAAGTCAAAAGTTTTGGTACAAAATAATAATCCCACCCTTCATTGCGATTATGCGAAAATAAAAAAAAATGAAAATCAAGTTTCCCTGGTCAGCCATATGAGCCTTTTCCACAAAAAATTTTAATTGCACATCACTGATCCTACTACATCTAAACAAAAAAAAAGGTAGAAACGATGATTACCAGAGTTTTTGTTCAAAGCTCAGTTGCAATTTGGAGTGTATGAGCAATTCCACTCCTTAATGTGTGTTGACTGTTCAGAAGTAAGTTTGATATGATTCTGGCAATATACTATAATATAGTCAATAATTTTTTGAATTGCACCGCAATTTAGATAACTCTTTGAATTGTACTTCAATTTGTAGCTAAAATTTCAAGCCAGTCTGCTCAGAAGTAAAGATTTGTATGTTTGTCATTGGTCATGTACTTGTACTTGATTATAATATTGCATAGAAAAAAAAACTAAATATTATATTGATGTATTACATGTTTAACTGGACAGGTAAGGGAGAGGGTATGAAACTATGAACAGATATTCGATGAATACTCTATTTCAAATGATCAAATTCTTTACATCATGATATTAGTCTGAACCATCTGGTAAAGAGTAACACACATCAAAAAAAAAATTTACGACCTCTCGCCACCTCAACACGCTATTCACACTAAAATCATTCCTTCCTCTCATTTGGAAATACTTCAGTCCACGACTTGTCTAATTACCTGAAAAATAGAATAAAATATGAATAAGAAAGAAAAAGCTCATCAAAATAATCTAGATTTAAATTCTTTATACTATCTAGAATATGATTCATATCTTATCTATTCAAAAAGATTGGATTATACATAGTAATTACGCATATATATTGCAAATAATGCAATTCTGAGTATCATTTAAGCATTTCAATCACTTCTGGATTCATTCTAAGTCATTTAATCACAATAATCTCTTTATACACTCTAGAATATGATTCATATATTGTTTATTCAAAACGATTGGATTACACATAGTAATTACGCATATAAAGTGCAAATAATGCAATTCTAAGTATCATTTGAGCATTTCAATCGCTTCTAGATTCATTCTAAGTGATTTAATCACAATAATCTACACTTAAACTGTTTATACTATCTAGAATATGATTCATATCTTGTTTATTCAAAGAGATTGAATTATACATAGTAATTACGCATATTAAATGCAAATAATACAATTCTGAGAACCATTTGAGCATTTCAATCGTTTCTGAATTCATTCAAAGTCATTTCATCACAATAATCTACATTTAAACTCTTTATATTGTCTATAATATGATTTATATATTATTTACTTAAAAATATTGCATTATAATTACGCAAGTAAAGTGCAAATAATACAATTCTGAGAACCATTTGAGCATTTCAATCGTTTCTGAATTCATTCAAAGTCATTTCATCACAATAATCTACATTTAAACTCTTTATATTGTCTATAATATGATTTATATATTATTTACTTAAAAATATTACATTATAATTACGCAAGTAAAGTGCAAATAATGCAATTCTGAGTATCATTTTAATATTTCAATTGTTTCTGTATTCATTCTAAGTTATTTCATCGCAAAAATCTACATTTACACTCATTATAATGTCTAAAATAAGATTCATATCTTATTTATTCAAAAAGATTAGATTATACAAAAGTGCAAATAATACAATTCAGAGTATCATTTGAGCATTTCCATTGTTTCTGGATTCATTCTAAGTCATTTCATCACAATAATCTATATTTAAACTCTTTATATTGTCTAAAATATGATTCATATCTTATTTAGTCAAAAAGATTGGATTATATATAGTAATTACGCATATAAAGTGCAAATAATACAATTCTGAGTATCATTTGAGCATTTCAATCGTTTCTGGATTCATTCTAAGTCACTTAATCACCATAATCTATATTTAAACTCTTTATACAGTCTAGACTATGATTTATATCTAATTTATTAAAAAAGATTGGATTATTCATAATAATTATGCATATAAAGCGCAAATAATGCAATTCAGAGTATCATTTGAGCATTTCAATCGTTTCTGGATTTATTCTAAGTCATTTCATCACAATAATCTACATTTAAACTCTATATACTGTCTAGAAAATGATTCATATCTTATTTATTCAAAAAGATTGGTTTATATATAATAATTACGCATATAAAATGCAAATAATGAAATTCTGAGTATCATTTGAGCGTTTCAATCGTTTCTAGATTCATTCTAAGTTATTTCATCACAATAATCTACATTTAAACTCTTTATACTTTCTAGAATATGATTCAGATCTTACTTATTCAAAAAGGTTGGATTATACATAGTAATTACGCATATAAAGTGCAAATAATGCATTTCTGAGTATCATTTGAGCATTTCAATCGTTTCTGGAGAATAATCTACATTTAACCTCTTTATACTGTCTAGAATATGATTCATATCTTATTTATGCAAAAAGATTGGATTATACATAGTAATTATGCATATAAAGTGCAAATAATGCAATTTAGAGTATCATATGAGCATTTCAGTCGTTTCTGCATTCATTCTAAGTCATCTCATCACAATAATCTATATTCAAACTCTTTATACTGTCTAGATTTTGATTCATATCTTATTTATTTAAAAAGATTAGATTATATATAGTAATTACACATATAAATTGCAAATAATGCAATTCTAAGTATCATTTGAGCATTTCAATCGTTTCTGTTTTCATTCTAAGTCATTTCATCACAATAATCTAGATTTAAACTCTTTATACTGTCTAGAGTATGATTCATATCTTATTTATTCAAAAAGATTAGATTATATAAAGTAATTACGCATATAAAGTGCAAATAATGAAATTCTGAGTATCATTTATGCATTTCAATCATTTTTGGATTCATTCTAAGTCATTTCATCACAATAATCTACATTTAAACTCTTTATACTGTCTAGAATATGGTTCATATCATATTTATACAAAAAGATTGGATTATACCCAGAAATTACGCATATGAAGTGCAAATCATACAATTCGGAGTATCATTTGAGTATTTCAATCGTTTCTGGATTCATTCTAAGTCATTTAATCACAATAATCTGTATTTAAACTCCTTATACTGTCTAGAATATGATTCATATATTATTTATTCAAAACGATTGGATTATACATAGTAATTACGCATATAAAGTGCAAATAATGCAATTCTGAGTATCATTTAAGCATTTCAATCGTTTCTGGATTCGTTCTAAGTCATTTAATCACAATAATCTGTATTTACCCTCTTTATACTGTGTAGAATATGATTCATTTGTTTTTTATTCAAAAAGATTGAATTATACATAGTAGTTACACACATAAATTGCAAATAATGCAATTCTGAGTATCATTAGAGCATTTCAATCGTTTCTGTATTCATTATAAGTCATTTAATCACAATAATCTACACTTAAATTCTTTATACTGTCTAGAATACGATTGATATGTTGTTTATTCAAAAAGATTAGATTATACATTGTAATTACACATATCAATTGCAAATAATGCAATTCTGAGTATCATTTGAGCATTTCAAACGTTTTTGGATTCATTCTAAGTTATTTCATCGTAATAATCTACATTTAAACTCTTTATACTGTCTAGAATAAGATTAATATCTTATTTATTCGAAAAGATTGGATTATACATAGTAATTACGCATGTAAAGTTCAAATAATGCAATTCTGAGTATCATTTGGGCATTTAAATTATTTCTAGATTCATTCTAAGTCATTTCATCACAATAATCTACATTTATGCTCTTTATACTGTCTAGAATATGATTCATATCTTATTTATTTGAAAATATTGGATCATACATAGTAATTACGCATAAAAATTGAAAATAATGCAATTCTGAGTATCATTTGAGCATTTCAATCATTTATGTATTCATTCTAAGTCATTTCATCACAATAATCTGCATTTAAACTCTTTATACAGTTTATAATATGATTCATATCTTGTTTATTCAAAAAGATTGGATTATACAAATTAATTACGTAAATAAAATGCAAATAATGCAATTCGGAGTACCTTTTGAGCATTTCAATCGTTTTTGGATTCATTCTAAGTTATTTAATCACTATAATCTACATTTAAAATCTATATACAGTCTATAATTTGATTTATATCATATTTATTCAATTGCATTATACATACTAATTACGCATGTAAAGTGCAAATAATGCAATTCTGAGTATCATTTTAGTATTTCAACTATTTCTGTATTCATTCTAAGTTATTTCATAACAAACAATCTACATTTAGACTCTTTATACTGTCTAAAACATGATTCATATCTTATTTATTTAAAAATATTAGATTATAAAGGGTAATTACGCTTGTAAAGTGCAACTAATGTAATTCTGAGTATCATTTGAGCATTTGAATTGTTTCTGGATTCATTCTAAGTCATTTCATCACAATAATCTACATTTAAACTCTTTATACTGTCTAGAATGTGATTCATATATTGTTTATTAAAAAAAATTGGATTATACATAGTAATTACTCATATGAAGTGCAAATAATGCAATTCTCAGTATCATTTGAGCATTTCAATCACTTCTGGATTCAATCTAAGTCATTTCATCACAATAATCTAAGTTTAAACTCTTTATACTTTCAAGAATATGATTCATATCTTATTTATTCAAAAAGATTGGATTATTCATAGTAATTACGCATATAAAGTGTAAAAAATGCAATTTAGAGTATCACTTGAGCAAATCAATAGTTTCTGAATTCATTCGAAGTCATTTCATCACAATAATCTACATTTAAACTCTTTATAATGTCTTGAATATGATTCATATCTTATTTATTAAAAAAGATTGGATTATACATAGTAATTACGCATATAAAGTGCAAATAATGCAATTCTGAGTTTCATTTGAGCATTTCAATCTTTTATGTATTCATTCTAAGTCATTTCATCACAATAATCTACATCTAAACTCTTTATACTGTCAAAAATATGATTCACATCTTTTTTATTAAAAAATATTTGATTATACATAGTAATTACGCATATAAAGTGGAAATAATGCAATTTAATTTATCATTTGTGCATTTCAATTGTTTCTGGATTCAATCTATGTCATTTCATCACAATATATTTATTTAGACTCTTTATACTTTCTAGAATATGATTCATATCTCATTTATTAAAAACATTTGATTATACATAGTAATTATGCATATAAAGTGCCAATTATGCAATTCTGAGTATCATTTAAGCGTTTCAATCATTTCTGTATTTATTCTATGACATTTCATCACAATAATCTACTTTTAAACACTTTATACAATCTAGAATATGATTCATATCTTATTAGTAAAATAGATTGGATTATACATCGTAATTAAGCATATAATGTGCAAATAATGCAATTCTGACTATCATTTGAGCGTTTCAATCGTTTCTGGATTCATTCTAAGTCATTTCATCACAATAAACTACATTTAAACTCATTATACTGTCAAAAATATGATTCATATCTTTTTTATTAAAAAATATTGGATTTTATGTATGAATTACGCATATAAAGTGCATATAATACAATTCTTAATATCATTTGTGCATTTCAATCGTTTCTGGATTCATTCTAAGCCATTTCATCATAATAATCTACATTTAAACTCTTTATACTGTTCAGAATATGATTCAAATCTTATTTATTTAAAAAGATTGAATTATACATGGTAATTACGCATATAAAGTGCATATAATGAAATTCTGAATATCATTTGAGCATTTCAATCGTTTTTGGAATCATTCTAAGTCATTTCATCACAATAATCTACATTTAAACTCTTTATGCTGTCTAGAATATGATTTTTATCTTATTTATTAAGAAATATTAGATTATACATACTAAATTACGCATACAAAGTGCAAATAATTCAATGCGAAGTATCATTTGTTCATTTCAATCGTTTCTGGATTCATTCTAGGTCATTTAATCATAATAATCAATATTTAAACTCTTTATACTGTCTATAATATGATTAATATCTTATTTAAAAAAAAAGATTGAATTATACATAGTAATTACGCATATAAAGTGCAAATAATGTAATTTTGAGTATCATTTGAGCATTCCAATCGTTTCAGGATTCATTCTAGGTCAATTCCTCACAATAATCTACATTTAAACTCTTTCTACTGTCTATAATATGTTAAATATCTTATTTATTCCAAATTATTGGATTATACATAGTAATTACACAAATAAAGTTCAAATAATGCAATTCTGAGTATCATTTGAGCATTTCAATAGTTTCTGGATTCATTCTAAGTCATTTCATCATAATAATGTACATTAAAATTCTTTATACAGTAAAGAATATGATTTATATCTTATTTATTTAAAAGATTGAATTATTCATAGTAATTACGCATATAAAGCGCTAATAATGCAATTCTGAGTATTATTTGAACATTTCAATAGTTTCTTCATTCATTCTAAGTAATTTCATCACAATAATCTACATTTAAACTCTTTATGCTGTCTAAAATATGATTTATATCTTATTTATTCAAATAGATTGGATTATACATACTGAATTACGCATATATAGTGCAAATAATTCAATACTAAGTATCATTTGAGCATTTCAATTGTTTTTGAATTCATTTTATGTCATTTCATCACAATAATCTACATTTAAACTCTTTATACAATGTAGAATATGATTCATATCTTATTTATTCAAAATGATTGGATTATACATAGTAAGTACGCTTCTAAAGTGCAAATAAAGCAATTCTGGGTATCATTTGAGCATTTAAATAGTTTCTGTACCCATTCTAATTCATTTCATCACAATAATCTACATTTACACTCATTATACTGTATATAATATGATTCATATTATATTTTTTCAAACAGATTGGATTGTTAGAGTTATGTCCTAGGAGCCAATTATTAAATGGCCACTTCTATGGTTTATGTGATTGATGATATTTTATCATTTATTCCTTGATTTATTAATTGACAGATCATTCAGGTTGAGGATCTGAATTGTGGATCTCTGTAGTTCATTTATAATTAAATGACAATAATAAATCTAAAAGGTCCGTAATCTTGATAATTAACAAGGAATATTAATTATCGGATAAGATTAGTATGCAAGTTAAGTGATGATTAAGTTCTACAGATCATAGGTAAGGAGTTGCCAACTTAATTGCATATGTATATGTTATAGAACATAGTACAGGACGCGACCCAGTGAAATAAATATATGGATTGTGTTATGTGTCATTATTTATTTCATTTGAGTTTGATTCTAAGTTTGAGATGGTTCAGCTTTTCCACATGAGGATAGGTTCAATAAATATCGTCTACCGTTGATTCCTGATAAGGGCTGCTATACGGACTTTATTTATGTTCTCTTGAATTGTGCGGGGAAAAGTTGTTCATCAAGAAAACCGTATGTCCCTCATTAATTAACTTAGTGAGCGATGATATCTGTTTGGGCCCCTTGATGGAGATGGATTGTTTGCTAGCAACTGATACAGTCATCTCTAGATCAAGAAACGTATAATCTGCAAGAATGACACATTCCTATCTTGGATTATACGATGATATCATGTGACATAAGAATCAGACAAGGAAATACTATTATTTCTTATGCAGGATTAAAAATATTGTAGCAGTACACTATTTATGCGAATTGGGAATCATAACGTGTTGCTAGATACCGCTTATGATTATTAGAAATAAATAGCGATTTATTTTCCATGTCCAACAGAGCATAAATCCTCAAAGGGTCACACAAATAGGTTTTGACCATGCGTGCATTATTTATTTGGTTGTATTAAGGAATGCAACAATATGATATGTTGACTGATTAATTATGTACTGTTGCGAACCGTCATAATTAATTAATTAAGTCAAACGGATTATATAGAAATAAATTAATGCATATTCTAATCCTTAAATAATTATCAAAGTGTTGATAATTAATTTGTTCAACATGAATTAATTAAAGTAATTAATTTGAGCTAACGGGCCTATATTTAAATTGTAAATTAAAGGTCCAACTTGAGAGCAATTAATTGGGCCACTAATTAATTGAATTAGAGGACCAATTAAATAATTAATGGAGCCCATTTAGGCCCATTTTATGGCTGCCCTAGTGATGGCATAGTTGTAAATTAGTTACAACTTTTTGGGAGAGTGGTTGGTCTATAAAAGGACCACTTTGGGAGCCAAAACCCTAGCCACCTTGCCTTTTTCTCTCTCCCTAATATTTTGGACGAAAATTAAAGGAAAAATTTCAGAATTTTTCCTCTCCACCATTGCTCTCTTAAGCTCATGTGTTGAGCACCTCTTGCCTCCATCCAATTAAATAGTTAATTAAGGCAAAGGGAATGAAGGGATTAGGCTTAACCTCTCATCTACTAGCATAGATCGAGGTTTTGGTTAATACCTTGGTGGACTTGAGGCCGAGACACGCGTGGTGGTGCGCACAACCTCGACTCGACGGATTCGAGCCTTGCGATTACAAGTTCGCAAGAGGTAGTCCTTTTTCCCTTTTTCTCTTGTGTGTTTGGATGGCTTTTGCACTAGATCTCCTTTGCACTTAGTTTAATTAGGATTAATTAAGAGTAATTAGTCTAAAAATTAAATTTGTGCACTTCCTAAAAGTGGTATCAGAGCACATGGTCGTGCTTAAGTTATTTTGACACTTAATTAAGAGAAATTGGTTAATTAATGGATTAGTAGAGTTGATGCTATTGCTTGCTGTCTGGAAACAGCAATTTCTGTGTTGTTATGCGTTTTTCGCTATGAAATGTTCTCTGGAAATTTTTTCTGTCAACTAGAAAGTTGTAGATCTGTGGATTGTGGTTCTTTTGGCGTTGGATTCACATTTTTCTGAAATTGTATGGATTTACTGTGAATAAAATGGCAACGGTGCGCAGAACCAGTTTCTGCTTGCACTGTTCTGTTTGAATGGCTTAAAAGATTTATATTTTGAATATAAGTACCAGTGTTCTTTGGCTAGATTTAAAGAGGACTTGAAACACTTTCTGGACATGTATAGAATGTTGCATGGTTCAGATTAATTCGTGGTTTTTCAAGTATGAAAAGAAAGATCTCGTCAGATCTGGTTTATTGAGCAAACTGATTGTTCTAATAAACTGAACCAACTGAGAACTCTTTCTGGAAAATTGTTTGAATAGAGTTGTTTATTTTTTAAGTTAGGATTCCAGGAAAATTAATTTCATAATTTTTCATGGAAGTTTGGTACCTCAACCAGGTCAAACCTTTTCGGTCGATAGTCTGTTCCTGTACAGGTCTAGTCGATTGTTAAGCTTGTAACTTGAATTTCTTAAACAGAACTTAGTGGTTTTCTTTTCATGAATAGTTAGCCAATAGATTAAACAAGTTTTTCTATGTATATTGTATGTATAAAAACTGGATGGAAGGTGATCTTTCAGACCGGATGGTTGAGAAGAAAAACAGAATATCTCAAAACGGTGCGTTCGCGCACTTGTTTCAGATTTGTCTTTTTTGATTCTCTCAGATGGTATATGATCTCTTCCTGAAATTTTGACTGGTATTTACAATCTAGACAAGGAGCTTATATAAATTATTTCATAATTTTTGGAGACCGAAAACTGTGGTTTTTGTCGTGTCCCATTAGATACTTTTTTTATCAAAGTATTATTTATCTAATTATTCAAACTAGTTGAAAAAGTAATTAGGATACTCCTTGTGCGATCTCCTTTCAGTTTTTTGATGATTGAAAAGTTTTCAAAAGGAATTTAAACAAGTTTGGTTGTTTGAAATTTGAGCATTTATACACGGAAATTGCGAATGGCAAATAATACGCAAAGACACTTGAAAGTCATTAATTATAAACAAAGTACACTAGTGGATAGACTTGTGCTAACTTTGTTTTGTAGGAGGATGTGGGTTTAGTATGGCTCATGATTCAATGCCTTGTGGTTTGTAAATTGAATGCATGTGTGATTGTGTGTAATTAGGCCTTTGGTGCCATTAATTAATTTTGATTAATTTTTGTGTAACTTGTGTGGCTTGCATGCCCCTAAGGTTAGGATGGGAATAGAAATTTACACATGTAATTTTGTTCCTTTATTTTATATAGGATTTAGATCCATATAGAATCTAGTGGGAGGGACAAAGGTTAGATTAGTTTTGCTACATGGAGATGCGGCGAAAACTAATGCAAGCGGGAGCCATACAAACCCACAACAATGCTTGAGATGCTTATTATGTGAATGTTTGTGAATGCTATGAATGTCATAGGATAGGTATGGGTGTATGCTTACACGACCACCAAACAAGAGTCACATAATTGTTTGTCCCAAACGATTGAGCCAAATCACTCTCCTTCTCTCTATCCCCTTCACGCCTTATGTTCGGCCATTGATGCATTCCGCCGACGCGGACATCGTGGTCCACCATAGGTAGTCGGGGTGTAAATCGGATTTGCAAGGAGCAAATAGAGAGGAGTTACTTAACAATGGACCCTAATCGGATTGGACATTGGAGTGAAGTTCGCGACGCGAACCAAGAGTCATAAAGTTGTATGATTGGTTAAGGAGAACCTACCTCATTATTAGTTGCTTTGATGTTGTGCCGACGCCGGCATCATCTCAACGAAAGTGGGGGTCTTGGAAATTCATTACTTTTAGGGACTTATATTAAAGTAGTGAAAGTTTTACTTTATTGGAAATTAAAACAAAACATAAACTAATTGACCTTTAATTTGAAAATTGTTGTAGATGTCTTCCTCGTCTTTTTCGCTACGTTCTCTTTTAGAGAAAGAGAAGCTCGCCTTCAACGGTGCCAACTTTCTGGATTGGCACCGGAACCTTAGGCTTGTCCTTAGGTTTGAAAAGAAGGAATATCTCTTGACCACTCCCGTCCCCGCGGCTCCCAAGTCGGATGCCCCTAAAGCGGATCAGGACAAACATGACAAGCACGTCACGGACGACATGGAGATGTCCGTCTTGATTGTCGCTGTCATGGAGTCAGAACTCCAAAAGGAGTTCATGGATAGTGGTCTAGGAGTGTTTGAAATGGTCTCTCGTCTCTCGAACATATTCCAAACCAAGGCCCGCACCGAAAGGGCTCGTCTCATCAAGGCCGTCGCCAATACTCGATTGGCGGAGGGTCATGAAGTCGGGCCACACGTCATGAAGATGGCGGGGTTGTTTCGGCAGCTTGAAAGGCTTGATACGCCCTTCCCGTCAGGGGCGATTCAAGACTTTATTCTCAACTCTCTCCCTCACAGCTTCACCGGTTTTGTTGTGAACTACCGGATGAATGGCATGGACAAGAGCATGGATGATCTCCAAAACATGCTTGTCGAGACGGAGGAGAGTCTCAAGAAAGAGAAGGGCCCCAAAGATGTTCTTGCGGTGAGTGACAAGAGCAAGAAGAGCAAGAAAAGAAAGACCCGCCGAACTAGAAAGGGCAAAGGCCCGGTGACGCCCCAAGGTCTGGCCAAGGGAGCTCCCGAGGGTTCCAAGAGAAAGAAGAACCCGGCCACTTCCGAGACCGTATGCTATTACTGTAGCAAGACGGGCCATTGGAAGAGGAACTGCCCCAAGTACCTCGCTGACAAGAAGGCGGGAACCGTCCAGCCTTCTACCTCAGGTATATTTGTCATTGAAACCCTTCTCGCTACCTCTAACACAGACTGGATTTTTGACACCGGTTCTTGTGCTCACATTTGTCGAAATGTGCAGGCACTAAAGAGTAGGAGGCGGCTCGAGAAAGGCGAAGTACAACTCCGCGTCGGTAACGGCACGTGTGTCTCCGCTATGGCCGTTGGGAATGTGGATGTAACTTTGCCTTCTGGTTTCATTTTGGAACTCAAAGATGTCTATGTAGTTCCTTGTATCACTCGGAACATTATCTCTATTTCTTGTTTAGACTTGGATGGATTTGGTGTTGTAATAAAGAACAAAAGTTGTACTTTGTTGCGTGATGATGTTTGTTATGGTGTTGCGCATTTATTGAATGGTCTTTATGTGCTTGATTCTAGCGAACATGTTTTGAGTGTTGAACGTGACAGTAGGAAACGTAAGATTTCACATGAAAGTACGACTCTAATGTGGCATTGCCGCTTAGGTCATATCAACGAGAAACGCATTAAGAGATTGCAAACCGTTGGTCTCTTAGATCAATTCGCTTTCGAGCCAATTGACACATGCGAATCATGTTTGATGGGAAAGATGACCAAAGCGCCTTTTCCTAACAAAGGGATTAGGACAAACGACTTGTTAGATCTCATACATACCGATGTGTGTGGACCTATGAGCATTTGTGCACGAGGAGGTTATTCATACTTCATCACTTTCACCGATGATCATAGTAGATACGGGTATATCTACTTGATGCGGCACAAGTCTGAATCCTTTGAAAAGTTCAAGGAGTTCAAGAATGAAGTTGAGAACCAACTCAATCGAAAGATTAAGGTCTTGCGTTCCGATCGAGGTGGAGAGTACTTGAGCCACGAATTTGGTGATTATCTAAAGGAGTGTGGAATCGTTCCACAACTCACTCCACCGGGAACACCACAATGGAATGGTGTATCCGAGAGGAGGAATCGAACTTTGCTAGACATGGTTCGATCGATGATGAGCCAAACCGACTTGCCTAAATCGTTTTGGGGTTTTGCATTAGAAACCGCAGCTTTTACTTTAAACCGTGTTCCGTCAAAGTCCGTTGAGAAGACGCCTTATGAGCTTTGGTTTGGTAGGAAACCAAGCATGCTTTTTCTCAAGATTTGGGGTTGTGAAGCTTATGTGAAAAGGCTAATGAGCGATAAGCTTGGACCCAAATCGGACAAATGTTATTTCGTAGGATACCCTAAGGAAACAAAGGGTTACTACTTCTACAACCGTGTCGAGAACAAGATAGTTGTTGCACGACATGCGGAGTTCTTGGAGAAGGAGTTTCTCTCAAGAAGAAGTAGTGGGAGCAACGTGGTGATTGAAGAAATTCAAGAACCGCAGCAACAAGAGATGCCTCAAGTAGGCAATCTAGTTGTTCCCAATGTGGTGCCAAATGAGGTGGTAGTTGAACCCATTCCACAAGTAGTTGTAGAAGAAGAGGTTCAAGAGCAAGCTCCCTCAATTGAAGACTCAAACATATCGCGAGTCGATGATGTTGAAGTTGCACCCACACTTGAAGTTCAAGAACTAAGTCCGCAAATCGTTGTGGAACAAGTTCAAGAACCTCAAGCGTCTACCCTACGAAGATCGGCAAGGCCAAGTCGTCCACCTATAAGATACTTAGGTTTGCACGACGTTCTCGTCATTGCGAATGACGAACCCTTGACCATAAAGGACATGAAGGAAAAATCCGACTCAAAGGAATGGCTTAAAGCCATGGAATCCGAAATGCAATCCATGTATGAGAACAAGGTATGGACCTTAGTTGACCTTCCCGACGGAGTAAAACCCGTTGAGAACAAATGGATCTTTAAGAGAAAGGTCGACATGGATGGCAACTTGACCATTTACAAAGCACGACTAGTTGCGAAAGGTTACAAGCAAGTTCATGGTATTGACTATGAAGAAACCTTCTCGCCAGTCGTCATGTTCAAGTCAATTCGGATCTTGTTAGCAATTGCCGCATTCTACGACTATGAGATATGGCAAATGGATGTCAAAACTGCCTTCCTAAATGGCAACTTGGAAGAGGATGTGTATATGACACAACCCGAGTGTTTTGTGGATCCAAAGAATGCTAACAAGGTGTGCAAGCTTCAAAGGTCCATTTATGGATTGAAGCAAGCATCAAGGAGTTGGAACAAGCGCTTTGATGAAGAGGTCAAGAAGTTGAACTTCATTCAAAGCGAGAAGGAACCTTGTGTTTACAAGAGGATTAGTGGGAGCGTGGTTGTGTTTCTTGTTCTATATGTTGATGATATACTCTTGATCGGGAATGATATCCCCGAATTGAATGCAGTCAAGGATTCATTGAAGAAGGTGTTCTCAATGAAAGACTTGGGCGAAGCCGCCTACATCCTAGGAATCAAGATCTATCGAGATAGATCAAGAAGGTTGTTAGGCTTGAGCCAAGATGCATATATTGACAAAGTATTGGAAAAACACAACATGGCTAGTTCCAAGAAGGGTTACTTGCCTATGTCACATGCCATATTCTTGAGCAAGACTCAATGTCCGACGACTGATACAGATAGAAAGTACATGAATCAGTTCAAGTATCCATCTGTGGTCGGTTCGATTATGTATGCCATGCTATGCACTCGCCCCGATGTGGCGCATCCGATTAGTGTGACTAGTCGATACCAAGCTAACCCTGGTATGCCACACTGGACCGCAGTCAAGAATATCCTCAAGTATCTCAAGAGAACAAAGGATAGCATCCTCGTGTATGGTGGAGACCAAGAGCTCGTTGTAAGTGGTTACACCGATGCTAGTTTCCAAACCGATCGAGATGATGCGAAGTCACAGTCCGGCTTCGTATATCTGCTCAATGGTGGGGCCGTGAGTTGGAAGAGTTCCAAACAGGATACCACGGCCGATTCCGTCACCGAAGCAGAATACTTAGCGGCGGGTGAAGCAGCGAAAGAAGGCGTTTGGATCAAGGAATTCTTGACCGAGCTGGAGGTGGTTCCAAGCATCTCAGGTCCAGTGGATCTCTACTGCGACAACACGGGAGCCATAGCTCAGTCCAAGGAGCCTAGGTCTCACCAAAAAACCAAGCACATTCTACGACGATTCCATCTCATCCGTCAGTTTGTGAATGACGGGTGGATCAAGGTCAAGAAGGTGGACGGTGCCGCGAACACAGCGGACCCTCTGACAAAGCCTCTATCTCGAGCCGCACATGAGTTGCACGTTGCATCCATGGGGATTAGGCGTATGCCTGAGTGGCTTTGAGTTGTATCTTTTATCTTTTGAGGTTTTAGTATGAGACATGTATATTTTGGATATTACATTGAGTACTATGCACTGACTAGAAGTCGCTGTTGATTGACTCTAGGCCAAGTGGGAGATTGTTAGAGTTATGTCCTAGGAGCCAATTATTAAATGGCCACTTCTATGGTTTATGTGATTGATGATATTTTATCATTTATTCCTTGATTTATTAATTGACAGATCATTCAGGTTGAGGATCTGAATTGTGGATCTCTGTAGTTCATTTATAATTAAATGACAATAATAAATCTAAAAGGTCCGTAATCTTGATAATTAACAAGGAATATTAATTATCGGATAAGATTAGTATGCAAGTTAAGTGATGATTAAGTTCTACAGATCATAGGTAAGGAGTTGCCAACTTAATTGCATATGTATATGTTATAGAACATAGTACAGGACGCGACCCAGTGAAATAAATATATGGATTGTGTTATGTGTCATTATTTATTTCATTTGAGTTTGATTCTAAGTTTGAGATGGTTCAGCTTTTCCACATGAGGATATGTTCAATAAATATCGTCTACCGTTGATTCCTGATAAGGGCTGCTATACGGACTTTATTTATGTTCTCTTGAATTGTGCGGGGAAAAGTTGTTCATCAAGAAAACCGTATGTCCCTCATTAATTAACTTAGTGAGCGATGATATCTGTTTGGGCCCCTTGATGGAGATGGATTGTTTGCTAGCAACTGATACAGTCATCTCTAGATCAAGAAACGTATAATCTGCAAGAATGACACATTCCTATCTTGGATTATACGATGATATCATGTGACATAAGAATCAGACAAGGAAATACTATTATTTCTTATGCAGGATTAAAAATATTGTAGCAGTACACTATTTATGCGAATTGGGAATCATAACGTGTTGCTAGATACCGCTTATGATTATTGGAAATAAATAGCGATTTATTTTCCATGTCCAACAGAGCATAAATCCTCAAAGGGTCACACAAATAGGTTTTGACCATGCGTGCATTATTTATTTGGTTGTATTAAGGAATGCAACAATATGATATGTTGACTGATTAATTATGTACTGTTGCGAACCGTCATAATTAATTAATTAAGTCAAACGGATTATATAGAAATAAATTAATGCATATTCTAATCCTTAAATAATTATCAAATTGTTGATAATTAATTTGTTCAACATGAATTAATTAAAGTAATTAATTTGAGCTAACGGGCCTATATTTAAATTGTAAATTAAAGGTCCAACTTGAGAGCAATTAATTGGGCCACTAATTAATTGAATTAGAGGACCAATTAAATAATTAATGGAGCCCATTTAGGCCCATTTTATGGCTGCCCTAGTGATGGCATAGTTGTAAATTAGTTACAACTTTTTGGGAGAGTGGTTGGTCTATAAAAGGACCACTTTGGGAGCCAAAACCCTAGCCACCTTGCCTTTTTCTCTCTCCCTAATATTTTGGACGAAAATTAAAGGAAAAATTTCAGAATTTTTCCTCTCCACCATTGCTCTCTTAAGCTCATGTGTTGAGCACCTCTTGCCTCCATCCAATTAAATAGTTAATTAAGGCAAAGGGAAGGAAGGGATTAGGCTTAACCTCTCATCTACTAGCATAGATCGAGGTTTTGGTTAATACCTTGGTGGACTTGAGGCCGAGACACGCGTGGTGGTGCGCACAACCTCGACTCGACGGATTCGAGCCTTGCGATTACAAGTTCGCAAGAGGTAGCCCTTTTTCCCTCTTTCTCTTGTGTGTTTGGATGGCTTTTGCACTAGATCTCCTTTGCACTTAGTTTAATTAGGATTAATTAAGAGTAATTAGTCTAAAAATTAAATTTGTGCACTTCCTTACATGGATTAAGCATAGTAATTACGCATATAAAGTGCAAATTATGCAATTCTGAGTATCATTTGAGCGTTTCAATCTTTTCTGGATTAATTCTATGTCATTTCATCACAATAATCTTCATTTAAACTGTTTATACAATCTAGAATATGATTCATATCTTATTTATTCAAAATGATTGGATTATACATAGGAATTACACATATAAAGTTCAAATAATGCAATTCTGAGTATCATTTGAGCATTTCAATCCTTTCTGGATTCATTCTAAGTCATTTCATCACAATAATCTACATTTAAACTCTTTATACAGTAAATAATATGATTTATATCATATTTATTCTAAAAGATTGGATTATTCATAGTAATTACGCATATAGAGCGCAAATAATACAATTCTGAGTATCATTTGAGCATTTCAATAGTTTCTGAATTCATTCTAAGTCATTTGATCACAATAATCCACATTTAAACACTTTATACTGTCTAAAATATGATATATATCTTATTTATTCAAATAAATTTGATTATACAAACTAAATTACGCGTATAAAGAACAAATAATTCAATACTAAGTATCATTTGTGCATTTCAATCGATTCTGGATTCGTTCTAAGTCATTTAATCACAATAATCTACATTTAAACTTTTTATACTCTCTAGAATATGATTCATATCATATTTATTCAAAAAGATTGGATTATACATAGTATAAAGTGCAAATAATGCAATTCTGAGTATTATTTGAGCATTTCAATAGTTTCTGGATTCATTCTAAGCTATTTAATCACAATAATCTACATTTAAAGTCTTTATACTGTCTAGAATATGATTCATACCTTGTTTATTCAAAAAGATTGAATTAATCAAAAGAATTGCGCATATAAAGTGCAAATTATGCAATTCTGAGTATCATTTGAGCGTTTCAATCGATTTTCGATTCATTCTATATCATTTCATCACAATAATCTACATTTAAACTCTTTATACAATCTAGAATTTGATTCATATCTTATTTACTCACAATGATTGGATTATACATAGTAATTACGCTTGTAAAGTGCAAATAAAGCAATTCTCAGTTTCATTTGAGCATTTAAATAATTTCTGTATCCATTCTAATTCATTTCATCAAAATAATCTACATTTAGACTCATTATATTGTATATAATATGATTCATATCTTATTTATTCAAACAGATTGGATTAATGATAGTAATTACGCATATAAAGTGCAAATTATGCAATTCTGAGTATCATTTGAGCGTTTCAATCGTTTCTGGATTCTTTCTAAGTCATTTCATCACAATAATTTACATTCAAACTCTTTATACAGTCTAGAATTTGATTCATATCATGTTTATTCAAACAGATTGGATTAAGCATAGTAATTACGCATATAAAGTGCAAATTATGCAATTCTTGAGTATCATTTGAGCGTTTCAATCGTTTCTGGATTCATTCTAAGTCATTTCATCACAATAATCTTCATTTAAACTGTTTATATAATCTAGAATATGATTCATATCTTATTTATTCAAAATTATTGGATTATACATAGTAATTATACAAATAAAGTTCAAATAATGCAATTCTGAGTATTATTTGAGCATTTCAATAGTTTCTAGATTCATTATAAGTCATTTCATAAAAATAATGTACATTTAAATTCTTTATACAGTAAAGAATATGATTTATATCTTATTTATTCAAAAAGATTTGATTATTCATAGTAATTACGCATATAGAAAGCAAATAATGCAATTCTGTGTATCATTTGAGCATTTCAATAGTTTGTGAATTCATTCTAAGTCATTTGATCACAATAATCCACATTTAAACTCTTTATACTGTCTAAAATATGATTTATATCTTATTTATTCAAAGAAATTTGATTATTCATAGTAATTACGCATATAGAAAGCAAATAATGCAATTATGAGTATCATTTGAGCATTTCAATAGGTTATGGATTCATTCTAAGTCATTTCATCACAGTAATCTACATTTAAACTCTTTATACTTCATATCTTATTTATTGAAAAAGATTATATTATATATAGTAATTACGCATATAAATTGCAAATAATGCAATTCTGAATATTATTTGAGCATTTCAATCGTTTCTGGCTTCAATCTAAGTCATTTCATCACAATAATCTATATTTAATCTCTTTATACTTTCAAGAATATGATTCATATCTTATTTTTTCAAAAAATTTGGATTATACATAGTAATTACGCATATAAAGTGCAAATAATGCAATTTAAAGTATCATTTGACCATTTCAATCGTTTCTGAATTCTTTCTAAGTCATTTCATCACAATAATCTACATTTAAACTCTTTATAGAGTTGAGAATGTGACTATTATCTTATTTATTCAAAAAGATTGGATTATATAGTAATTACGTATGTAAATTGCAAACAATACAATTCGGAGTATCATTTGAGTATTTCAATCGTTTCTGGATTCATTCTAAGTAATTTAATTACAATAATCTACATTTAAACTCTTTAGACTGTCTAGAATGTGATTAGTATCGTATTTATTCAAAAAAAAAATAGATTATACATAGTAATTACTCATGTAAAGCGCAAATAAAGCAATTTTGATTATCATTTGAGCATTTCAATCGTGTCTGGAATCAGTCTAAGTCATTTTAACACAATAATTTACATTTAAACTCTTTATACTGCCTAGAATATGATTCATATCGTATTTATTAAAAGAGATTGGATTATACAAAGTAATTACGCATATAAAGTGCAAATAATGCAATTCTGAGTATCATTTGAGCATTTCAATCGTTTATGGATTCAATCCAAGTCATTTCAATTATAATAATCAATATTTAAACTCTTTATACATTCAAGAATAAGATTCATATCTTATTTATTGAAAAAGTTGGATTATACATAGTAATTACGTATATAAAGTGCAAATAATGCAATTTAGAGTATCAATTGAGCATTTCAATAGTTTCTGGATTCATTCCAAGTCATTTCATCACAATAATCTACATTTAAACTATTTATACTGTGTAGAATATGATTCATATCTTATTTATTAAAAAAGATAGGATTATACATAGTAATTACGCATATAAATTGCAAATAATGCAATTCTGAGTTTCATTTAAGCATTTCAATCTTTTCTGTATTCATTCTAAGTCATTTAATCATAATAATCTACATCTAAACTCTTTATACTGTCAAAAACATGATTCATATCTTTCTTATTAAAAAATATTGTATTATACATAGTAATTACGCATATAAATTGCAAATAATGCAATTCAGATTATCGTTTGTGCATTTCAATCGTTTCTAGATTCAATCTATGTCATTTCATCACAATAATCTATATTTAGATTTTTTATACTTTCTAGAATATGATTCATATCTCATTTATTAAAAATATTGGATTATACATAGTAATTACGCATATAAAGTGCAAATTATGTAATTCTGAGTATCAATTGAGCATTTCAATAGTTTCTGGATTCATTCCAAGTCATTTCATCATAATAATCTATATTTAAACTCTTTATACTATCTAGAATATGATTCATATCTTATTTAGTAAAATAGATTGGATTATACATAGTAATTACGCATATAAATTGTAAATAATGCAATTCTGACTATCATTTGAGCGTTTCAATCGTTTTTGGATTCATTCTAAGTCATTTCATCACAATAAACTAAATTTAAACTCATTATAGTGTCAAAAATATGATTCATATCTTTTTTATTAAAAAAGATTGGATTTTATGTATTAATTACGCATATAAAGTGCATATAATGCAATTCTGAATATCATTTGAGTATTTCAATCGTTCCTGGATTTATTCTAAGTTATTTCATCACAATAATCTAAATTTAAACTCTTTATACTGTAAAAAATATGATTCATATTTTTTTTATTAAAAAAGATTGGATTATACATAGTAATTATGCATATAAAATGCATATAATGTAATTCTGAATATTATTTGAGCATTTCTATTGTTTCTGGATTCATTATAAGTCATTTCATCACAACAATCTACATTTAAACTCTTTATACTGTCTAGAATATGATTCATATCGTATTTATTAAAGAAGATTGGATTATACATAGTAATTACGCATATAAATTGTAAATAATGCAATTCGGATTATCATTTGAGGATTTCAATCGTTTCTGGATTTAATCTATGTTATTTCATGACAATAATTTACATTTGACTCCTTATACTTTCTAGAATATGATTCATATTTTATTTATTAAAATAGATTGGATTATACATAGTAATTACTCATATAAAGTGCAAATAATGCAATTTAGAGTATCATTTGAGCATTTCAATCATTTTTGAATTCATTCTAAGTAATTTTATCACAATAATCTATATTTAAATTCTTTATACTGTCAAAAATATGATTCATATCTTTTTTATTCAAACAGATTGGATTATAAATAGTAATTACGTATATAAATTGTATATAATGCGATTCTGAGTATCATTTGAGTATTTCAATCGTTTCTGAATTCATTCTAAGTCATTTCATCACAACAATCTACATTTAAATACTTTATACTGTTAAAAATATGATTCATATCTTTTTTATTAAAAATGATTGGATTATACATTGTAATTACACATATAAAGTGCATATAATGTAATTCTGAATATCATTTGAGAATTACAATCGTTTCTAGATTCATTCTAAGACATTTCATCACAATAATCTACATTTAAACTCTTTATACTGTCTAGAATATGATTCATATCGTATTTATTAAAAAAAGATTGTATTATACATAGTAATTACGCATATAAAGTGCAAATAATGCAATTATGAGTTTCATTTGAACATTTCAATCATTTCTGGATTCAATCAAAGTCATTTCATCACAATAATCTACATTTACACTATTGAATTTAGCTATGGTGAGTTGCAACTCACCAAAGGGTCGGTGAGTTGCGATAAAAAGTCCTAGATCTAGTTCAAAATGACCAATCCAAACCATCCAATATGATATCTCTATTGAAATCTTCATGCAGGCCAAATTTTTTATATTTTTTTTCAAAATTTTTAAGTATTTTTTTAAAATTTTAGAAAATTGTTAAACTAATTAGTTCTGAACAGTACAAAAAAAAACAGTTTTTAAAATTCCGAAAAAAATACTTTAAAATTTCAAAAAAATATAAAATTTTGTTTGCATGGAGATTTCAATAGGGAGATCATATTGGATGGTTTGGATCGATCATTTTGAACTATATTTAGGAGTTTTGTTCGCAACTCACCGACCCTTTGGTGAGTTGCAACTCACCATAGCAAAACTCTACACTATTTATATTGTATATAACATGATTCATATCGTATTTTTTAAAATAAATTGGATTATACATAGTGATACGCATATAAAGTGCAAATAATGCAATTCTGAGTATAATTTGAGAATTTCAATCGTTTCTGAATTTATTCTAAGTCATTTTTTCACAATAATCTACATTTAAACTCTTTATACTGTCAAAAATATTATTTAAATCTTTTTTATTAAAAAATATTGGATTATACATAGTAATTACTCATATAAATTGCATATAATGCAATTTTGAATATCATTTGAGTATTTCAATCATTTGATTCATTCTAAGTCATTTAAACACAATAATCTACATTTAAACTCTTTATACTGTCTAGAATATGATTTATATCTTATTTATTAAAAAAGATGGGATTATACATAGTAATTACGCATATAAATTGCAAATAATGCAATTTCTGAGTATCATTTGAGCATTTCAATCGTTTCTAGATTCATTCTATGTTATTTCATCACAACAATTTACATTTAAACTCTCGATACTGTAAAAAATATGATTCATATTTTTTTTATTAAAAAAGATTGGATTATACATAGTAATTATACATATAAAGTGCATATAATGCAATTCTAAATATCATTGGAGCATTTCTATCGTTTCTGGATTTATTTTAAATTATTTCATCACAATAATCTATATTTAAATTCTTTATACTGTCTAGAATATAATTCATATCGTATTTATTAAAAAAGATTTGATTATACATAGTAATTACGCATATAAAGTGCAAATAATACAATTCTGAGTATCATTTGAGCATTTCAATCGTTTCTGGATTCAATCTAAGTTATTTCATCATAATAATCTTCATTTGACTCTTTATACTTTCTAGAATATGATTCATATCTTATTTATTGAAATAGATTGGATTATACATAGTAATTACGCATTTAAACTGCAAATAATGCAATTTAGAGTATCATTTGAGTATTTCTATCATTTTTGTATTTATTCTTAGTAATTTTATCACAATAATCTATATTTAAATTTTTTATACTTGTAAAAAATATGATTCATATCTTTTTTATTCAAACATATTGGATTATTTTTTCAAACATATCTTATGTAAGATCTTTATACACTCTCAATTCAGGACTTATATCTTGAATTGAGAAGATTATGGGGTTATTTCTAATTTCGAAGATTGCATGGTTATTTCCATTTGGAATCCAATTTTCAAAAAAAAAAAAAAAAATTACGGACTGTATGTTTGACTTTAAAGTTTAATCTCACCATTGGTCAACTCTTACTGTCTTCTGTCTTCGTTATTTTCGCCCTGGTAACCTTGTTCTTGTTCCCTACCCACGCAGTCACGCACGCTTCTCCCCATCCCGTCGACTCTTCTCTCACTACTCTCTCTCTCTCTCTCTCTCTCTCCCTCTCTCTAGATCCAGTGCGAATTCACTTGCTTCGACTTAGCACAAACCAGATCTGGCTACTCCTTCCCTCAAAACACATTCCATTAATGGAACCTTCTAATTCTGATCCCTCAATTGAAGGAAGATTCAAGGAACAGGAAGAAGAAACCTCGAAGCAAGAATTATTACAAGGTCCGAAACAACCACATCTCAGAAAGGAGCCTTCCTTCTCGCGCTGGTGCAAAGATGCAGATCCCTCCAAGTCGACGGAGATTTCTCTGGCCGATGCTGACTCGGAGGAGTTCGATCTGCCTTTTTTGAACGAAAACTCGTCGGAGAGGGAGATGTCTGGTAGCGGAGCTGGGGGAAGGGTATACTCGAGTTTTGATATAGAGAATGGAATCGGATTGCATGGTCATTTTGCGAAATCTGATGGTAGATCGGTTTCTTCGTTGTTTGTGCTGAAGGTTTTGATGTATACTCTCATTTGGTACACTCTGAGTACGTGCCTCACCTTGTAAGTGCTACACTGATCTTTTTAACTTATTTCCTGGGCAATTAACACAGAACATTACTTAAATCATACTCCACCAATTTAAGACTTATTTACAATTTGCTGCCCAAATTGGTTATGTGCAAAATGAGTATTTCTTAATTTAGATGCTTTGGTGTAGCTAGCTATCTCTTTGTCATGGCAGGTTAGAATTCAAACTCTCGATGATGTTTTGTTAAATATCTATTTGTCTATCTGATAAAGGTATAATAAGGAGATGCTTGGGAAGAAATATTTTCACTTTCCTGCGCCGTTACTGATGAACACTATACATTTTACAATGCAAGCGGTCTTGTCAAGGGTTATTATTTTCTATCGATCAAGGAAGTCTGTAAATAAACACAAGAAAATGTCTTGGAAAGACTACTCCATTCGAGGTAAACCATTTAGTTTTTTCTTTTTATCAACTCTCCTACATTTGTGTGTTCTTTATGCCAAGTATAGTGTAATATTATTTATAGAGGGGTTTGGTGGAAAAGTTGGCAATTACGGCATAACCTCTCTTTTGATTAATATTTCAAGTTCCAAATTTCAAATGGTGAACTTGAACCCTTGATTGTTCTTCTTCAAAATTAATATGTGCTCATAAAAAAATTTCAACTCATAAGGGTCAAGTTAATTGATATATGAATTTTAGTGCATTGATTTGTCGATTCCTTGATATTGTTCGGAAACTGAACTAGAAAAAGGTACAAACTTTTAGGGGTACATGGCGTCTGAAGATGGTTTGGATTCATCATTTGAAATTCAGAGTTTAAAATATCACTGGGGGAGAGAGGTAGTGACATTGGACCCCTCTTACTAATAACTGCCTATTTGTGTTGATGTTATTTTTGTTGTGTGCAGTTGTTCCCTTAGGTTTAGCAACGGCTCTGGATATAAACTTGAGCAATATTTCCCTTGTTTTCATAACTGTTACATTTGCTACCATGGTGAGGTTTTTTCTAAATTAAATATAAAGATTTCAAAATTAGGTATGTTAATTATATGATGCCCTTAAACTCTGCTTTCTACTTTACAGTGTAAATCGGGTGGGCCCATCTTTTTACTCTTGTTTGCTTTTGCATTCAGGTAAATTGAGAACTTTAATTAGGTAATAAAATTTAATGGTCTGTAAATTTTTTATTTGTATATGTTTGAATGCATGAAGAGCCATAGTGCCCCTAAATGCCTTAAAATTTAAATGCACTTAAACCCTCTACGATAAGAAATATCTCTTGCTTGGCAATTCTGAGAGTTATGACTCATAACCTTTCATTCCCCTCTGCTATAAAGAGTGCTCAAATGAGAATAGTGAGAGTTGAGAGAGCACGGATAGTCTGTAAGCATATAGGGCGAAATATTCTTTCAATTTTTAATCTAATGTTTCCTTTTTTTTTTTTTGTTGTGTTCATTCATATGGTATTTCCAATGTGTGGTCTGTATTCTGTATTCTGATGTTTTGCAGGGTTTTTCTTGAAATGTTATGATATATATTCTTTACTCTTTGTTTTCAAAGGTTAGAGAAGCCGAGCTTTAAGCTTCTTGGAATCATGCTTGTCATTTCAGTTGGAGTTCTATTGTCAGGTATATGGTGGTCTCTCTGGCTCTCTTTCTCTCACAGTGTTCTTTTGGTCAGCCTTTCATTGAAACCATAAATATTTCAGTTGCAAAGGCGACAGAGTTCGATCTTTGGGGATTTATTTTAATCATGCTAGCAGCAGCTTTATCTGGATTTAGGTGGGCCATGACTCAGATTCTTCTTCAGGTTAATTTTTTCAGTTGGTTTACTTCACTTTTACTCTTTTTGGTCCATTGGTGATCTAGTGTTTTCTGGAAAAATCTCTTGAGGTCCCCAGAAATAATTTTCCTTAATACCTCAGCACAAAGGTTGAGAAAATACAGTATTTTCTGGCATAAGGGCATTCTGTGTGTTTTGGAGTATGGTAATTGTGTATTGAGTTTCCAGTGGGTGCAACTTGATTTCATTTTGATGTTTTTTAATAAAGCACACTTACCGAGTAGAAAAAGATAAGGATGATAAAGATTTTCTCAAGTTTTAATCAACTTTTAGTTTTGAGCTTCCAATACTGACTTGAACTCTTTATTGTGTTCTTCCTGCGCGGCTGTTGAATTTATCACAAAGAAAGAGGCATATGGTAAGCTGATACAAATTTATATAATATTTTTAGAATACTGGATTTATTACTAGATATTAATTACTAAAATGTTTAATTGTTGACGTCTTTCAGGTCTAAAAGATCCTATTAATCTCATGAGTTCTGTGACACCTGTTATGGCCATAGTGACCGCCATTTTGTCTTTGACAATGGATCCATGGAGTGAATTTAGCAAAAATAATTTTTTTAATAATCCTCGCCACATTATGAGGAGTTGCCTATTGATGCTTTTTGGTGGGGCCATGGCCTTTCTCATGGTGAGCATTAGAAATTCTTTCCAGTATTTTTTGTGGGTATTGTTGTTCCAACCTATAAATTATAATAGACCAATCTGGTGTTTTTGAATTGATCAGATCTGGTCTTTATTATATTAGAAGTTACTGTTAGATTGTGCTCGCTTGTAAAGAACTTACAAGGTTGTCATTTTGCACCAAACAAACTGCACTGATAAAGGGGTCGGGTCAGAGCATGTCACAACCCTGCTTGGTTGAAGGAATAGATAACTTATTTTGTAGACTTCTATAAGTGCTTGCGAAACTATTCATAGTAATTATATACGTGTGATCAATTTTGGAAGATAGTACACTTGTTTCTATTAACATTGTTAAACTCTCTCCTTTACTATTTACAAATGAATGCTAAACCCAAAGAACCAGCCAAAAGCTGCATTGACGGTCTCCTGTTTGGGTCTGTCTGTGGTAATGCCGATCTGGCATTATCAAATGCAAGTTGTTGATCGCAGGCACTCAAGTGACATGCACAAGTAGTTCGGGAAACATAGTTCCAATTGATAGCAGACATGAACCTTTTTGTACCACTACTTTATCTTTTTACAGTGTTTGAAGGTAGTGCATGTTTATTTTTGTTTTTATTTCTATCTCAGGTTCTGACAGAGTATGTTCTTGTTTCGGATACCAGTGCAGTAACTGTGACGGTTATTGGAATTTTCAAGGATGCTGTCACTATATTAGTATGTCATGGTTTATTTCTTTAGTTTTTCTAGTCCTGTTTGGGGGGAAAAGGGCCTTTCATTTTGTTGAAGAGCTGCTGGTAATATAGCTCTTGTGTTAGCTTAAAAGAATATCAAGTTTCTGTGTGCATTCAAGGTACAGTACCCTGATTGTACTGGTATTCGTAGGTAGAAGCCTTATATAATTTGTCAGAAATTATTGATACCTCTATCTTTCAAAGGGAAATAACTAAATTACCCAATTTCCATATTATTTTACAATTTTAGCTTTTTACCCCATTTTATTGCTAACTAGAGAGCAACCTTTTAAGAAATGTTTAGTGGCATTTAATGGCTGGTGTCATTTTAGCTATTTAGTTAGCTCACTTGCCGTTTAATGTCATCTAATGGTGAGGTGCCTTTAGAAAATTTTTATGGCAGGGGAACTTAAAATTATTTTATCATGTTTTTCAAAAGCTCGATAAAGGGGTTTGAAAGAAATTGTCAATTATCCTTACTTTTGTCTCTTCTTTTTCAAAAACAAAACTGTCCTCCAAACTTGGTTAAATGAAGTTGTTCTGAAATCCTTGCTTCTGTATATTGCCAGCTGTTCTTCCTAGCAGGAGGTTTTGTTTGATTTATATATCTTTTCACAAACTTACATAGGTTGCTGTACTCTTCTTCAACGACCCATTTACATGGCTAAAAGGAATTGGACTTCTCACCATAACCTTGGGGGTTGGTTTGTTCAACTTGTACAAGTATGCATATTCTTACATCATCTCATTGTTTACTAATTATTTTATGCGTACCTCCACTCAAAACAAAATAAATATATAAAAATGTTTAGAAGATGCCCAAATGTGTAAATTTTTTGCTCAAGTACTTTTCAACTTTTTTGTTTAAATTCAACCTGATATGATGCATGAAGGTACCAAAAGATTAAAAAGGGTGATGAAAACAGAGAAGAGATGTCTCTCTCGTCTTCGAATGGAGCGGCAAAATATACAATACTTGATGATCCCGAAAACGAAGATGATACCGACTAACATTTCGTTTTTGTAACATGATTCTAAAATGACAGGTATAACATCTAACTTCATATCTTGGGTTCTTTATATACGAATCTTTTGCCTATATTTGCTATTTTTTGCATATTGTCCAACACTTGCTATAATTCAAAGCATTACTTGCTGCTGCAAACGTGAGAAACCGTTGGCAGTTATGGCAAATGCAGTTACTCCTGGTATCGTCTGCATAAGACATTTTTTCTGATGTGTAAAAATTTGATTGTTATGTTCTAATGCTGTACATTTTTCACTCAGGTTGCTGTTACAGATAGGCTTTGCATAAGGCAAAAAATTCAAAGAAGGGAGTATGCAAGTTTCCTGAAATAATGCAAAGGCGTCGTATACCTGAAATTTAGTGCAGCTTTAGTTTGAATTTATTTTTTGGTGGATGGACTCCGCTTTGTCCTCCCATATATTAGTTCATTCGTTACTATTGCACAAAATTACGGAAGTGAAACTGTCAATTAGGTAGATAGAGGATAATATGAGTTTAACTTAATGTAAAGACAAATAGTAAAGTTTAGACGATGAGATTTGTTACAATTTTGGGCCCTGTATATATCTTGTATACTAAATTATTTTCTCTCTCTTCTTTTTGTAAGATTCATTCTAAAGATGTTCAATAAGGAAGTTGAACACTGTTTTCACGTATTAAAATGATAACCTTGTCATTTTTCGTTGATAATCCAAATTTAAATTAAATAAAACATTTCTCGAGCAAATTAAACTTGCGATATTTGAATTTGAGGGGATTATAGTATATGGTATCACTTCCATATTTGAGAGTAAACATTTTATATGTAACTAGCTATCTCAGTTTGAGCCACAATTTCTGTTATTATTGTTCTTTTGTTTTTATGTTCTTTGATTTTTGGTTATGAGCAGTTGTGTAGTTGTGTGGTGTGTTAGTTCGGTATTAAGCAATTGTTCTGTAAGCGTGTGAGGTTGTATTTCATCACTCTCTAAGCATTCATAGCCTACCATTTCCAATTGTGAGAACTTTCCTACCTTTGTTGTTGCTAGTGATCTCTTGATCTCGGACATATTTTTACGGAATAATGCAAGGAAAATTTTTTCGAAGTCAATAGACACGGTATTGCTTCATTTGTTACCATTTTACGCTTCTTATTTCATAAAAGTAGAAGATCTAACAATATGCATGAGTGTATAGAAGGGTGAGAAATATAATTCGAAAGAGCAGGCAAATTAATGGAAAAGAGAATCATGAACGTCGGCTACATCGAGTCTGCCTCAATGATTACCACTATGCCCCTTGGAGTTTTGTTTGGACTAATGCCAACAATTGAAACTTTATTTTTTGTATATGGTCTAAATTTTGAATTGTATTGTACTGGGCATAGAAACCTTTTGTGTTTAGCTATTGTTTACGGTTTGGTTTAGTCTACAGTATATTTTGTCGTCTTTTGCGAAAATGGTTCAAGGGTGATTAATGGGTCATCTAAATACCAGTGTTTCATGTCCGAAGTGGGATAGTAATACAGTATGGAGTTCATGAATCCTAAGTTGTAACTGAATTCTTTATCTAATATCATCGTAAGGGCATTACAATTTTTTTTTTAAAAAAAAATCTTAATTCTAAGGTTAACATTTTAAAGCATGTTCCATTCTCAATACAATATATGCAACCTTTATGAGACACATCATACTACAAAGTCATATAAGAAGGATGACAAAATGGTCTTTTCGAAGATGTAGTTGAACATAACACAGTTTTAAAATTTGCAAAAGTGCAGAAGATTAGTAATAAAGAAGGAAAATTTAAGGCATTTTGAACCCTTCTACTTGGAGGTCATCTCTATGACAAAGTTCAGCTTGGTAAGTAGCTTTTGCAAACACAACATACTTATATGGACCACAACTTCAAAGAAATAGAACTTTACAAAAATTAATACCGTAAAATTATACATCTGATTCTTAACAGTGGCGTTGGTAGTCTTTGGTCCTTTTTTCCTCAGCAGTTAGTACAAACCACGCAACTATTTTCTGGCCTCTTTATTCATAAGTTTGAAACGAAAAAAAAATTAAAACCACAAAAAAAATGTTATTTAAACTTTGCAAGGCTTTTGGCAAAAAAAAAAATATTTCCATATGAATCGACCTTAATATATATATATATATATATATATGGATTTAGTACGACCTACATTTGGAGAATATGAACCGTTTCTTTTGTAAATTAGAAATCTGGCATTAAAAGACCAATGTCATTTTTATCATTTTCAAAAGAAAGATAATCTCAAATCATACACAATTTTAATTTAAGATGATACCTTTAATAGAATTCAAAATTTTATTAAATCGAATACTTTCTGTGATCACAATCAAAATGAACTGTCAGAGTCATGTCAGTGCCTTCTTCGACCATTTGTAACTGCCGACGCATGCTTCTTTAAGTGCAGAAAGTTTCTTTGCAAATCTTACAGGAAAAAATGCCTACTAAATCAGAAAAATAGGAAAAGAAAAGAAAAGAAAAGACATAATAATTAATAATACTGTCAAAAGTTCCTATACTATGTGATTACCGGTGAAAAGATATAGCACCTTTTAGGTTAGCACAGAAATGCTTCTAACCCTAGCATAAATGTATTTTGACAATCTGAAATGAAAGAGTAATGTGTGTTTTCTCAGCATTAAATCAACGGTTAGATAAGAATCTCGCCCTCAGGAAAATCAATCTACTCCTATTTGGATATGACGAAAATAATCATTCACACTCTTTCATTTTCTCTCTTTTTGCGTTGTATAGAGACATTTCGGTCATTTTGTATGAAGCAATTCCCTCTTTCTCGCGGTTTGTATCAAAAATTAAGAATTTAGAAAAAGAAACCAAGTGGAACCGCTCTTCGAAATTCGAAAACCACTTCCAAAATCAGTTGAAAGAAAGTTTTGAAGCAATGCAAAAGCGAGATAAAGATAGAGAACATTCAGAAGAAGAGGTAGATGTGGAGAAAGAGTTGGTTTTCTCCATTATCTTAGGCACATGGTTACAAAATATCTATTTCCTCTAGTATGTTTTGAATCTGTAGAACTTATATTGATTTTATTTTTAGAAAATGATATGATTAATAATTAATCAGCATAGAATGAATTTTTGGATGAATTACTTAAAAAGCTCGAAGTTTTCTACAAAATGTAGATTGTATACTGAAATTATAGAAAGCAATTTTATATTACCCATACCATTTTTACATGGAGTTTGCTTTAGAAATGACATAAATAAAAACGATTTCTAATGAAAATATTGCATCTGATCAACTTGTCAATGCATATTGGTCTTATTATGCCGATGCATATTTATGTGTCATACAAACACTCTGTTTTGTATTTTAGTTAAATGCAATTGTCTCCAGCTATCACATGATATTGGCAAATTAACATGCCTTGAGTGTGATATCACTAATAACAACAATAAATGTATGAATAAATAAAAGATGTGCATAAAAGAGCGTTGAGACGTAATTAACAACTAGATGGGCACATCGAGCTTCGCTTGATATATTTATTTTTATTTAAATAAGATTTTATTATATTTAATTTTATTTAGTTCGAAAATAGTACAAAATTTTGGTTGAATTTGTTGATGTTTGTTAGCGATGACGAAAAAACGCAAAGCTTGAATAATCATCAGCTAACTTGGTCTTGAAATAGTTTAGTAAATTAAAGTAGAATATTGTTAATTGTTAATTAGAATTGTTCTAAATTAATATTAAAAAAATAGATAATATAGTGTATTCATTTTAATTTTAATATTCAATTTTATAAGGGGAAAAAATTTAAAAGATTGAGAATAATTCGAACTCTTTTCTATTAAATTTCCTGATCTACTTATAAAAAGGAAATTTATTGGAAACAATTAGTGAATGTCAGTATTAATATGTAGGGTGTTTATTATTTTCAGGTTGTAAATTTTATATTTAAAAAATTATAGTTATTGATTTGACTATGCTATAATATTAATCATTTTGCACGGCCACAATGTGCGAACATCTATTGTCATTACTTAATATGGTTATCAACTTTTTTTCCTCCTAGAAACTCAATCAAGTTGGCAATCCGTTTATGAAAAATGTAAGAGCATCAATATTATTGCTTATCTACATCTCTCTACTACCCTTATTCATTCTTCGACTTATATCTACTACCCTTAATCAAAGTATATCTGTGTTTCAAGTTCATACTATGCCAGTTCAAATGAGACGTGCGAAATTAATTGGTATAAGATCCACAACACAATTGTCAAATTTTCTTTGACACATCTAATAGTCAACATCCATAATGCCAAGGTGAGAAGTTCGTAAATGACACAGACCGGTTTAAGCAAACAACATGGTGTGAAATAGTATATCAGAAATAATCTGATTTGAGTGATTTCTAATTTTCTATCCTGTCAAAAAATCAACGGCGACTACTGCAAATTTGGTACAGGAACAATGAATTTTTTGAAAATTGATTAGTGTCATCGCACTTTGTGCCATCGCTGCCATCGTGCGTCAGTCAGCGCTCGCTGAGCAGCACTCTCTCCCCTCTACTCACCCAGCGATTTTTTGTTCATTTCGTTATTATAAGTGTTCACTTTATTAGATACAAATGTTCACTTTGTATTATAATTGTCCACTGTTTTATAAGTGTTCGTTATGTTCACTATGTTCATTTTGTTTTTTTTTTTTTTGCCCAAATGTTCTGTTGGGTCAATACAAATGTTCTGTTAATTGAGTATAAATGTTCAGTTAGTTGCAAAGTCGGCCAATCGTAACTCGTTTTTACTAAACCAAGCGAAGGGGTCATGAACCGGACACAAAACACATGAAAAAAATAGAAGGGGTCATGAACCGATCCGGTTCAAATTAATTTTTTTCCGACTTTGCCCCTGGCGCGCCTCTCTCCAAGTCTGACGCGCGACTTTGACCCTGGCGAGACTTTGCCCATTAGTTGACGCATTTAACTGAACACTTCTGATTATTAAACTGAACACTTCTTATTATTAAACTGAACATTTATAACATATAGCAGCGATGGCAGCGATAGTTTATTTAGCGATGACACTTATAATAGCTGGAATTTTTTCCCCATCTACCCCTTCAAAAATACGGGCCCAAAATTCGGATAAGAGGTGCAGGCCCAAAATCCTTTTTTCCATCTTCCCGTTTAAACACGAAACGCCATCAGGAATTATAACCACCATCGGCAAATAAACCATCGCGAGCCATCGCTAAATACAAAGTGAACACATACAACAAACAAGATAAACATATAGGCTAACAAAGTGAACACTTACAAACAAATAAGTATTGTCATCTTTTGTTCAGATTTTTATATGTATATTGAACTTATTTTTTTTAAACTTACTTGTTTGTATGTGTTCACTTTGATCACTATATATGTTCACCTTGTCTATTCTATGTGTTCATTTTATATTTAGCGATGGCAGGGATGGTAAAACTGGAGATGGCAGTAATCAATTTTCAAACGCCATTGCTTCTCTCTGAGTCTGAACGGAAAGAAGGTGTGAACGCGACGAAGATGCTCTGGTGTGAACGCGCAAAGATGCTCGTGTGTGTGAACGCGAGGAAGATGCTGCTCTTCTCCTCTGTCCGGTCAGAAGCTCCGGATTATCCGCGCCTCGTTAGTCCCACAACTACAGGGGGGAGGGGTTGTGGCCTATGGTGGCCCGGCCTCTGGGGGGTGGGGAGGTTGGGGCCTAAGGTGGCTCTGCTGGTTGTGCGAGGTGGATTGTAGATGATGAACAAACTTACTGATCATGTCAACATACTTACTGGTCATGTCACCATTCAAACTTACAAGATATTTTTATAAACTTTAAGAATGTGCCAGGTGTATATATTAAGGCAAATCAAAATATAACTACTTCAAAACTGCTCCAATCAGAAACTTCCTCAAATCTAAAATATTGGATATAACCCCACTCTAATCATAGAGATTCTGTTCCTGTTTGCATAATGTTCTATAGTGAATATATACAGAGATTGTATTTGGTTTGTATTCTTTCAATTTTTCATTTACAGTTTTCAATTGGTGCGGTGACTTTTGTACTGTACGACGCTACTAGTTTGGTTTTGTAAGCATTGCTTTCATTGACTGGGTCGAATTCTGCATGCAAGTAAGATGATTGCTTTCTGCTTTGAAATTCACGCTTTATAAATTATAGGCAATTTCAGTTTTTTCCAATTTAATTATCTTAAATCATATGTAATTTTTGTGATACTCACTGTTTGCTTTATCAAAAGCATCTCAGTCAAACTATGGATTAGAGATAGTCTTAACATTCAGAGGGTACACCCAAAAAACCAGAATAAAAGGCAGTCCAAAGGACAGGTCATTTTTAAATGAATAACAAGAAGGATGCGCCTGTATGGTATCCCTTACAGCTAACCTCCCTTGATGCGCCTGTATGGTATCCCTTAGCCTACAAGGCTACAAACCTGTTCCAAGGCATGCAAATCAGTTTAAGTTTGATATTCATATTCATTTACAACATCAACCAGTAACCTACAAAGGACATGTCATTTTTAAATGAATAACAAGAAGGATGTGCATTTATGGTAAGCAAATTAATTTAGGAAAATTGTGAAAATTAGTCCAATAATGGTCAGTTGATCATATTGCCCTTATCATACTCACATTAAAAACATTGCTTACTTGATTTCCTTGTAAGCATAATAGATTCATTTGGACATATTTACTTGATCAATTCCAGTGCCATTATCCTCATTCATTGGAAGATTTACTAATTAGTGCTTTATCAATTGATATGTGCTGCAATTTTCTGGATTATGTGGAAAACAGAAATAGTGTGTGTTTTGTCATAATGCTGAATATCACTCTCTCGACTGGGTGTATGCAGCAATCAAAGATGTGCTGGGATATTAGCGGGGTCTTTGGTCTGAAAAATGAAAGACGATATCTGGAGCATCACGCCTCTTCTCACATCTCTGCCTGAGCAGCTGAACGGAGGGACAAGGGGAGGGAGGAGAGACATTGGAGATAGACAGGCAAGGGCCAGTCTGGTGGCACCAACGATTGAATGTTTGGAGTTCGACCGATCTGAAAATTACTACATGCGTTACATAAATTTTGTATGGTTGTAAGTCTATTTGTAATTGCTGGTATTTGTTTGTCACTGTGGTATGGTAGCTTGATGTATTGCTGGATTGCTGCTGTAGGTATATTACAGTGGGTGATGTTAATTGATACAATGGTAATAAGTGTAGTTTGATAGTAATGGCGCACTGGTACGTAGATAGAAGGTCCGGTGCAGTTAAAGGGTTTGGTTGAGATATAGAACAATTGGTCGGGGTAGCTCTTAGTTGATAATTAATTGGTCGGTGCTGTAACAATTTCACTTTTCTTTTAATAAAAAAAGGGGTGGACAATTTCCACTAATTTGAAAAAATAAATAAAATAATGGTCAAGTGAGGACACAAGCTATACCGGCCATAATTGCAGTCTAATACATCAAGATTAGGTCATGAGTTGGTTTTTCCTATGTCGTCATTTTTCCGTGTCATACATGTTTTATTGGGATATATATACTTCAATTTGAAAATGTACATTAATTCATAATTCTAGATTAGGTCATTAGCTTAATTCAGTGATTTGCAAGACTTAATAATTCTACTTGCATACAAAAAATGCATTGAACACATAATAAATTTTTTTTTTGTATCTCCATAACTATGTGAGGCATTTTCACATACAACTGATGTGCACATTGTAACTTCTTAAAAGTACCTACACAGGCAGTCCTTGATGAACGACACACATGACAGCCTCTATGGTATACGAACGATACAACTGAAAACGTACCAAATGTCACGTCTAAACATCATAAAAAGGCGTCAGGTGTGGTGGTGTTAACAAGCACCAAGTTCACCCCCAGTAAACACCAACGGCCCCTTCATCAGCCATTCAGCGTTGCAGCATTTCCTGTTCCCTCTCTAAGCTCTATAACAAAGCATTGTTCAATTCAATTCAGCTACAAAAAATCCACTCCTTTCATCTCAAACAAATGGTTGAAATTTTGAAATGGAGTGTGCTTCGTTGGGTCAGTTTGCAATTGCATTTATGTGTGTGATCCCATTTCAATTGCTTTTTGTGCGCTTGCGTGTATGCCTGTTTTTTTGCTCTACTGCACTGATTACTCAGTCACTGGAATGATAATTTTGTGGGTAAAAAGTGTTAACGTAAAAGTGCTTCTTAATAAGAGTGAAGTACAGCTGTGCAATTTATTAGAAGATGTTGATGATAAAGTAATATAAGGGTATTGATTATAATTTAAAGACGTGATTTATAGGAGATTTTGCAGGGAATTTGATGATATTCAGTGTTTTAATATGCATATGTTATTTTAAGCTTTTATCAGGAGCCTAAAAAACAAATTATACTAGACTAACCCCCCAAATTTTCAGGAAGCAATTTCCCCCAAAATTTTATTACATTCAACCTTGCTGTTGATTACTGTACAATTTTAGGTACATAAATGATAAAGTGAACATTTAAATAATCAAAGTGAAAACATATAAATAAATAAGTTCAATAAAAATAAGTTGAATATGTATATAAAAATTTAAACAACAATACAAAAAATAAAATCTAATTCATAATTGAATAAAGCGAATACATAAATAAACAAACTGGACATATAAATGAATAAAGTGAACAAATACAAATGCAATTTCACGGGATGGCTCATGGAGAGATGATAGATAATAATTTCCAAAAACAATATTCGATAATTATACACTTCGGAAAACAAATATGTTATTTACAAAATGCGAGTTTGTTCTCTTCTGTGTCGATAGGCAGTGTAAATGAACTGAATTTGACTATACAATAGATGATAGAAACTGTATTAATAAGGCAAGTAGGATGTTATAGTGCTAGTCTGAGGGTTTTCATTAGTATTACATTTTTTTAATAGTAGAGGACATAACAGAGTGCTGGTACAAAAAGGGCATCTCACTATCTTGTACCAGTTTAGTTTTCAGGTTTTAGATTGTGGAATTGTAATCATTTATAAATTATAAGAGACATTGTTTTCTTTTTAATGAAACGGGTGGACATAAGCCACTTTTTTTTTCAAAAAAAGAAAAGAAAAGAAAAAGAAAGCGAGTCTGTTATAAAATCTTGGATGTTCTATAAACTCCAATCATGTAGTAACTTTGGACGACATTTTTCATTTTAATGATGGTTAGCACTTGCGTTAGTATTCAAAAACGGGGGAAAAAAATGTGTTCCCTGATTAGACCCTGATTCACTTGAGTTAGTCTTCAAAAAAACTGCTGCGCTTCAATATCTTTCAAAACTTCATACAATTGTAGATTTGTAGCACCAAATGTAAATGTCGATTAAGTAGCCCTTATAACATATTTATTAATATTAAATACAGAGATATAAATTTACGAAGCAATCGACTGCCTACCAAATTGTTTGAGATTAATCTCAAAGCAAACCTGCCTGAAAACCTTAACAATTACATGGTGATGCTCATCAGAATTCAATGTCAGATAACAAGCGAGCAAGCTCTCGAGCTCCTCCGGCCGTCTGATCCCTGTCTCTAGTATCATCTCCACCATTGACTTCTTGAAATCTCTCTCGGGCTCGATCGACTTCTTCACCATGGCAAAATTTTCCAAATCTTTTCTCCCTCGTCTAACAGAGCGAGCACTAACTCGATGTTGTTTTCTCGGCCTTATCCTTCCATTGAATGATTTTCGACGAGCACTATCAGAATTTGCAATGACCAATCCATTCTTGACCCTCCGACGTCGCTGCCAAATTTTTTGTTGATGTAGTCTCGAATCCGGTAATGACCGGTGCAAAGGACAAACATGTGGAATGTTTTGTTTCGATTTAGGGACGACAGAGAAGGGGATGACATTCCCTAATGTGATGGAAGATGATGCAGGAATGTGGTCCCCACCTACAGAATAGTGGCGCTTGTGATGGATCGGGAGGGGTCTATCCTCGTCGCCCACAGAGCGGCGTCGAGGGGCAATGGATTGGTCGGTGGACATGCGGTGAGGCGAGGATGGAGGGCTGTTGAGTTTGGTACTTGGAATGCGGTTTTGGTTTTTTGAAACACATTTTGGTTTGCAAGAATGGAATTTTGGAGAGGTGTTATTACTCTGGGGTTTGTTGTTTGATCTTAGTTTGGATAGCCATGAGAGGGAGAAGAGGTCTGACAAGGAGAAACTCTTTTTCTCTGTTGAATTTTCTTGTTGGGTTCGTTTCCTGCCCCACTTCATCGTTACTAGACTTCTATTGTGCTGTCTGGAGAAGAGAATTGAGAATTAGTTCTTGTCAGTGGCTGGATTGAAATTTATGTGGGAGATGAGATCTGGAGTTTATATAAAACGGGGTAATTAGGCGCAGGTGTAGTTAACATATAATAATTTTATTATTCAGTAGCACTTCATTAATATCTGCGCCTCCTTTTTGAAAAAGTTGGGCTAATGGGCCTCCCATCTATTTATTAATCTCCTCTTGTTAGAGAAAAGCTTTCATTGCATGGATAGAAAGAATGTTTGTATGCTTCTCATTTGGTGTTTCAAAAGCGTCTGGCGGTTATCTGTGCAGAATTTCTTGAGAAGAGAAGCGGTGATTGGGGCTTTCCTGTACTAGTTATATCGTACGGTGTACAGTGCTTAGTGAAATATTTTATTTATTTATTGAAGTAGGAAAGTGATCAAATAAAGAGAGGCTACAAAGGAGCTGATTAGATTTATCTTTTGTTGGTGTTTGAATTGTGTCCCGCCATTCTCTTGTGAGGAAACTTATAGATTGAATTGTCCTTTGGTTCAAATTAATTTTTGTTCCCCTAATCAGCTAAATCTATATATTTGCTTCCATCTATTCTATTTTTTTAATTGATTAGAGCCACAAAAATGGCTACTGTTGAGGCTGTGTCAAAGTCGTGTATCATAATAGTAAACAATATATATTATCACTTAGACTACTTGAGTTTGATCAAACGATTTAAATCAAATAATGACAACAAACGTATACCCACAACATATTTTCCTTCAATTGATAACTTTAAAGCGCCTAATTAACTTACTTTTTGTAAAGGATACAAAAATCACCGGCACCTTCAAAGGAATTTTGTTAAAATGGTTAAATTATCTTCCGCGATTTGATGCTGTGAAGACAAGCAGTCTATCTTTTGTTCCTTTTTTTTTTTTTTTGAGCAATCCAGCAGTGTAACTTTAAAAATAATTGAAAATAGAATATGCATATAGACCAAAGCCAAAGAATAGGTTGATGTTCTGTTTAATCCAAGGGAATCAGTGCTTTGTTTACACACCCAAATAAAAAGCTTACAAAGGCAAAATGATTTCAACCGGTTTCACATTTCGTATTCAATAATAACGCCACGTGCCTGAGATCTGCCATAATGGACACCAGTTTCTCACGGTGCCTTTTAAATTTTCTATGAATTTTGTCAGCAAAATCACTTGAATTTTGTCTTGTCAATATTTGAAATTCACATTTGCTTTCACAGTTCTTTTGCCTCTACAGCAAATCGTTCTCTCGCCAAGTCGCCATCGAACTATGACATAAAAAATTTAAAAGAAAAAATTCTTAACAAGTCACAACATCTAAATTTAAGAAAGTAATATTTTGAAATTTTTTTTAATTCAATGAAATTGCTTATTTGACTACCGTCATACAGCCTTAAAAAAAATTTGAATTTTTCTAAAAGGTTGGTGGCGGATGCCAATTGACGAAAAATTACGAGTCTTATAATGTTATTTCTGTCAACCTATTAAAAAGAAATAAAAAAATTGCATACGCGGGACGGTTGCATCCAATTGGGCATTTGGCATGCATGAAATTAGTCTAACTTTTAGATTAATAACCTAACTTGTTAACCTACAGTTGCCAAATGAATTTGAGGTCAATGAGGTTAATACTCATGATCGAACTAATATTTATTAACGAACATCTCAAATACTATTCCAAAAAATATATTAACTTTAATCCCTAGCCCCCACTAACTTATAGTGTCCCAAGCGCTCCCTATGGAGCCGTTTGACATGCATAAAGTTAGTCTAACTTTTAGGTTAATAAGCTAATTTGTTAACCTAGAAGTCAACAAACTTGCGTTAAAAATACTTACTTTTAACGCTTGGTTTGCAAACGCCTCCTAAAGAAATAAGAAATACAAAAACGGAGAAAAAAAAATATCGAAGAAGAAACAAAAACAACGATTGGAAAGGCAAAATAAAATCAGTACTCCATCTAGTAAACATATGACCATTGGTTCATTTGTCTGAGAAAGAGATGTCGTCATTGATGGTTTATATTACAAAGAAACAACAAATTGCAAATCTAGAGACTGTTAATTTCGAAATATGCCTTTCCGTGAGGTTGATGAACTTAATGTATAAAAATGATAGCCTTGTCATTTTTTTTTTTTGTTGATAATCCAAATTTAAATTTCGTAGACGTCGTTCTCGAGCAAATTACTACTTGCGAGATTTGAATTTGGGCGGATTAAAATATATGGTAGTATTTCTATTACTTCGAGAGTACACGTTTGATATGTGATTAGCCAAATTTAATATACATGTTTAATTCTTGAGTTCAGAAGAGAAAACATCCGTCCATAAAACAAATGAAAATTTGTCATTTACATGCTTCAAATTTCGGTCTAGTCTTAAATCTTAAATCTTAAATTCGTCAATTGCTATTTATATTTTGAGCAGCGCTCCGCTACCACCATTTTTTGGTGCCACAAGTTGTCACAACTTCATATTTTATCAATATTTGAAATTTTTTAAATTCAAACGCTGAATCCAAACCGTTGATCTTGTTCGATTTAACGAGCGATGCGTTTCTATATAAGTTTTATAAAATTTGAAGTCGGTTTGGTACTCGATCAAGTGGTCAACAAATGAACGAATCTAGTTAATTATGACAGATTAATTCTAATACGTTCATCATTTGGTCACTTGATCGATTATCAAACCGACTTCAAATTTTATAAAACTTATATAGAAACGCATCGCTCGTTAAATTGAACAAGATCAACGGTTTGGATTCAGCGTTTGAATTTAAAAAATTTCAAATATTGATAAAATATGAAGTTGTGGCAACTTGTGGCAACAAAAAATGGTGGCAGCGGAACACTCCTCTTATATTTTTATTTCAAGAAATAAGTACATTAATATTAAGGAAATAGATACAAGTATAAATAAATTTGTGATTTACGATAACATAACTATATATTGGATAATAAATTATTGTTGATAAATAAAGTAGGAAAATAATAAAAATGTATTCCGAAGAATGCAGATCCAAAATCTTAGTTCTGACCTGCTAATTGGGTACGATAACGAATTAGCGATCTACGAAATGACACCACAAGAGAACTGCATGACTACAATCCTTATTGGTAAAATTCAAAAATAAAATATATTTAAATAAAACATTTGGCAAGTAAAATGCAACACAGTTAGTGCTGGCTGCATATTTGGAGCTAAGAAAAGAAAACCCAGGGGCTCGGTCCTTTTTGCAGTGCAAGCTGTAATGGCTGGGTGGTTAATTAGCAGAGTGGAAACTTTTTTTTTTATTTCCTTTTTCTAATCACAATCCATTTAATCCCTCCAACTAGTTTTTATTTTCATTTATTAAATATTTTTCTACTTCTATTGTCTGACTCATATGCGATACAAGTCACATATGGCCATCACATAAAAATCTGTCAAGCAAGACAAACACCGGATTCTATATCATATTGGTCCATGTATATTTTATGCCTCTATTATTTATTTCACAAAGACGCATCTGCAAATGCATTTTTAAATATTGTGCTTGATTTTTCCTCAAATATACTAAATTCGATTTTTGCTCAATCCTGTTCCTGCCCACCATTTTTCTTTGCTAAAAAATATTAAAAGGTTCGGAAAATGGTGTTTACAATCTCGGATCATCTCCAACCGGGCTGGTAGAAAGTCTTGGTCTGTTTAAATCCAAATGTAGAAAGTAGAAATTGTTTATGGAGTTGGAATTTACGTCATTTTAGTTCACAATTCACATGAGGTAAATAAAAGTGTTTCTTCCTGTTTATGGTTTTGTCTAAATGAGTTATGTTCGTCTAAAGAAACTGTTTATCATTTCATCTAAAGAAAACCAAGTTATGTTCAACTCCTTTTGTCTTGCTGGTATCAACCGACAAATATGGCATGGACAGATGGTTGTATTATAACTATTAACAGGTAATTTGGCACTATGGAAAAAAGTAAATGTCCCTGACCATAATTGTACTGAATTTCACAATTTATAACATTTTTTGCTCATCACTACAGCAACAAATATGTTACAAAAAATAGGGTAAGCTGATCAATAATATATCAGAATTCTTTACAAAAATGGAATAAGGATTTCATTATTACAACGTAAACTTGATGGCGTGATTTGTACAGAGGCATGATATCAAAATAGGTAGCCTCACGAAAACTTTCCTTAACTAAACAAAACCAGTATCTCCAAAACAAAAGATAATGAAAGGAGAAGATACCCATGAATTTGCTCTTATACATAACAACTAACTGAGTTATAGGAGACACCAATCATCTTTCCATTATATTTTGAGATGAGGCTCAATAGGCATCGGATTCTATAGTAACAAAAATACAACATAAGGCTGTTCGGTACCGGTTCTGTTTGGTGCAGCAGCACATCAGAACCCTACAATTTAAAGCATAATCCCTTAATAAACATGATGCCGTCCAAAAAGAAGTTTGCTTTGTGTGGTTTTCTAAACCTCACAAGTGGAACTGCTTTAGATGCTGTCGAATTGCACCTTTCTATGGCGAATAGATCAATGGGAGCTTTTTCTAGAAATATAAAATGCTCTCAAATTATAACTTCAAAAATCAACAGAGAAAATAGAGTACCTCAACTGGTGCAAAATTTCCCTTCATTGAGTAGCTTAAACTTTTTTTCTGACGTATGACCACAGAGTAATACAAATTGCATAGCTTTTTAACCTTCTACGCAGGGCTTGTTCTGGTGGTGCTCCACAGCCAAAATCCAACTGCACAAGTTACAATTTAGTGATCATAAACAGCGAAGCTAATTTATAGATGGCAGAGGTATAGTCCTTATGCTGGTATCAAAATTCTTGTCCTTCAGCTTCCACATCTCTAATCATAGTTGATCGAGATGCTTTTGTTAAGCAAACAGCGAGTTCCACTAGAATTACATATGATTTAAAATAATTAAATTGGAACAAACTGAAATTGCCTATAATTAAGTATGACTACAACATGAGTTCCAAAGCAGAAATAAAATACTAGGAAATATCAGTCAATAAGTCACCATAAGAAAATAATGAAAAGAAGAAATCATACCGGATACTGACAAGTATGTTGTAAAGCTGTTTATCAATGTAGATTGTCCGTTAGTAATTAATGTATTTCGAGTTGGACGTGTAACATCTGTTCATGTAAGATAGCTTTTCAGTATATAGATGCCGGTTTCTTAAAAAAATTATATAAAACAGCAACACACAGCAAAATCTGTTCATGTAACCCAAAATTATTGTTCACTTCCAATAATTAGATATTCTGTATGAGATGGCCACTTTTGAGTTTTGTCCAATAACAATTAATAATTAGATACATCTGACGTTTTTAAATTACAAACCTGCACATCCAGTTCCAGTTCATCAAGAAGTAAAACCCGAGAGGCCGGGCCGCCTTAGGCCCCGACAGGACAGAGGAGAAGAGCAGCATCTCTGTCATCTCTCCGCGTTCACACTTCACACCATGACCAGAGCATCTTTCTGTTCATATTGAGAGAGAGGAATGGAGCAGCAATGGAGTGGATATTGGGCCTGCGCCTCTTACACGAAGTTTGGTCCCATCTTTCTGTTCTTACACGAAGTTTGGTCCCATATTTTTTAGACCGTTGATTTCTCTACTGAATTCACAAAGCATGTATTATTAAATTCAACTCATTATATTGTCTACATATAAAATGTTTACTCTCAAGTATAGAAATGCTAACAGTACTGTTTGTGTACTGAACAAATAATATTCCACTAGTAGTTCCATCACATGCTAGATAACATCTTTAATCAAATTGCATTATTAATCGAAAATAGACCGAAGTTAGGAAATATCATTAAGAAAATTTATTCTTGAATAGAGTTCGGTTCAATCTATGGTGGAACTTTTAGCATAAATATCATATGTATCCAAATATAATGACTTTTGAAAATCAAACTAAAAATCTTTCTGACTGTGACAATTACAATTACATCAGTTATAGAAATCCTTCCTAAACAGACAAAAACAATTCAATCGGCATTTTGTATGATTTAGTCCCAAATTCTTATGGATACACAATGCCCTGAGCTGTTAGCCTCAGAAAACAGACCGGATACACCTGACACAATTTATGTGCGCATTTCAGAGGGACAACTAATTCAACTAAATAAAACTGATTATTTACAAAAATCAAGAACTACAGTCTATTCTTTTCTTGTTTATTTCAAAATTCAAAACATATCCTTGTTATTTAAATTGCAAGCTTGAATAATGGCCTCTCTTACATACACGTGACTCTGTGAATTATCACATACAACTCCAAGGGCTAGATATCAAAGCAGATCTTCTAAAGAAATATTTTGCACAAAAACTTTATTTATGTGACCAGCTTTTAATTCTAACGGTCATTAATTATCACCATCAAGATATCACAAATTTTCGGAAGCATGGTTCCAATTAAGACCAACAAAATCTGCTCATATGTCGTTTTGCTAGATTTGTTTAAAAAAAAAAAGATCTTCTATCAAATCCAGTTGTTAAGGCCCATTTTGATACCCCTTTGAAGTCGGCCTATATCTGTCTCAAACCACTTAATGCCAGGATTATATAGGCCTAGTTATGTAAATTATCATCGATCATATTTAGTGTATATTTCAAACCTCCACAAGTTCATATATTGTGATTTTTTTTTTTTTTAAAAAAAAAACAGATATGTTTGACCCTTCATAGAGTTCTTAATAGTATACCAGCGCCTAGCGGTACTTGTTAGGACAACTAATTCTGAACAAGGTCGCAATATTGGTTAAGTTAGGATCAACCAACGACAATAATAATAATTCTGGCAACATTTTGTTAAATCAAGTTAACAAATTTTAGAAAAAAAATTATAAACATATTGACCGTAACAATTTTCAACTCATATGATGAACGGTAGAACTTGATCAAATTTTAATATTTTTTAACATGTGTGATGTCTATTTAGTATATATCACATTTGAAGAGTTAGGTTCCAAAATTATGAGTTATTTTGTATGGTTGTTTAGATTGTCAAAATTAATTTATATCCAATGAATTCCAATTTTTTGTCTTATCCGTTGGAGCAATAAAAAGAAAAACTATAATAGCATATAATTACCAAATTTCTCACAATCATTTTCTTAACAATAATAAAAGTTGTTAAAGTGATTGTTTTATATGACCAGCACAAAAATTAAGAATTAGGTTGCAAAAAGTCCAAGACATCAGTGTAAATCTCCTTCCATATTTATAAATTTTAACCAACAAAAAAATAATAATACAACAAACATAAAAAATGTCTTATATCCACCGGAGAATTTTGTATTTCTCAACAAACTAATGCATTTGCATCCACAATAAGTGTAAAGAAAACGCCAACCCCTTCTCTTATCCAAAACAAAAACCAAATCCACCCGCTCCTTTCATTTCCCTTCACCTTTTTATGGATGGAGATGGCCCCCTATGAGAGCGAGACAACAGCTGCCCTTTTCTGTTGTTTTGGCTAAATGCTTAAATTAGTGTTATTCTCTCCAGTTTCTAAGAAAATGGAGCGTGCAGTATTCAGAAAAGATGGAAGGACCAAGAATGGAAACAGAAAATTAATTTGTAATGATTTAAGACGCAAGAAATTTTATAATAACTGTTGAACATGCACATTTTTCTTCTGATAATTATGCATTCATGTAATAATAATGTTATGTCTACAAGACCTACTAAATATTATTATCACATAAAATTATGCATACGTGAAACTTAGATTTATTCTTCGCCTCTACAGATTGTTGCTCATGTCCGTACCTTATTATCTTTTACTATATTATAATTAAAATTATTTGATAAAAAAATAGAATTAATTTTTTTATATTAGGATAGTTGAAATTGAATTTTGAATTCAAATATTTCCCATAAAATATTCATACCAAACCGAAGACTCAAAATTAATCGTCCGTAGTTACTTGAACTACAGGGTGGTTCTCTGGTTGCTGGCTCCATTTTTGTATGAATTGGTGAGGAGAGTACATGAATTGGCTCCATTTCTGTATGAATTTGTACAACAGTACAATGCATATATATTTGATAGAAAAATACCAGATTTCTTCATTGAAGACTTGAAGTAGCAGTGTAGAAGAGTACACTAGACAGAATCAAGCCACACAGATCATTATCAAACCCAATCCACTTGTTTGTACACTTGCTTTCTGTATATACTCTTTGTGTACTGGGCCCACTTGAAAGTGACTGCGCCTGTTTGAAAGTATTTAGACAACTCGTTTAGTAAATGAGAAAATGTATCATCTAAAAATGATGTATTTGCTGTTTGACGCTTCCACTTGCTTGAAAATGTATTAATTTCTATGCTTTTTCAACAACATAAAAGAGACTTTTAGTTCCATAACAAGGTAGGAAGCTTTATGCAAATTGTCTCTTCTTTTCTATTAAAAGAATCTCAAAAGCTATTGTGCATGCGCAAAAGTATTCAACATAAGAAAAGTTGGAAAGTTAATCAACCACCACTAATAAGGAGAAATCACACCGAATTAAGTCATGGAATGTGTGAAGGAACCAATAAGCATGCATACTATTTTAAAAGCAAATAACATGTCTGGATCTCCTGTGGCAGGGCGATTATCACTTATCAAGGGGTGGCGAGTCATATGAGCTGAGACCTAGATAACATGAAGATATCAGTAATCCGCAACACAGCGTCCGGTGTAAATTTGCATTAATGAAGAATCTCAACTAACAATAACATGAAGATGTATTTACTTTAAAGCAAAGTGCATAGACATTAAAGCAGAATTTTTTTTTTTTTGGATATAATATCATGCACGAGAGTCTATATTTGATTACAAATCATTTTTATAATTTATAATTATCTGCATGTTCATATGGTGGCAGATGATCTATAACGGATTGGGGTAAAAGCACACAAGAAAAAGATGCCATATATATAGTTTTCAGTGAAGAAACGATAAAATTTTGTCACGCCAAAGATGGGTTTATTATACAAATATTGTATTCAGCATCTTCTTTTCAGTAACCATTCAACTTCATGTACCTAATAATTTGTTTCTCTTGTTTTTTTTTTTTTGAAATAAAAGCCCAGGTCGAGCCCGATGCCTTTTCATTAAAGTAAAGAGAAATAGTACATAAAAGAGACGGGTTTCAGAAGATGAAACCCTGGTAAAAGAAAAAAAGAAAGAGTAAGTCTAATAAAATAAAAAACCAAAATAAAATCCGAAAAGCCCAAAAAGTTTAAAAGATTAAAAGCAGAGGTCTAATCAGGATTCAATAAGCGCCATTCTTCTAGTATGAGGAAGGCAACAGTGTTTGAGTCACTGGTATGGTCTGAGAAGGTTCTTGTGCTGGAATGCTGAATGAAGGTTCTTGAGCATCTCTTGTTGACTTAACCTTCATCAATTCACCCATAAAAAAAACTTTTATGTTGAAGATTTAATTGTCATTTTTCTTCATGTCTTTTAATATTTTTCCTTCTCTGAACCAGCCAAACTTACAAGTAGATTTTGGGCTTGAGTGCAAACTTAGTTACCCAATCATCCAAAAATCCTTTTTCTTTTACAACTGGTATACAATATTTTGTCTTTACTGTGTGGCTAGGTTTTCCCATCTAAAACTAATTTGTTTGAACACTGGAAAGTACTAAAGACAACCATTAAAAAATGCAAAAATCAAAGTGGAACTTTCAAATGTTTTTAAAATTTTGTAAACCAAGTTGGTGTGATATTGTCTAATCAAGTTGGAGGAATCTTTTTACGCTGGAAGGGAACCACATTGACTGGTACCTGGAAAAGCATTAGTTATATCTATCCCCCACTCTTTAATACCAAGTTGAAAGCATATCCAGACGATATCAACTGATGCTGTAGGTATATAGTTGGCTATTGGATATTATAGCTAGAAGAATCATCTTATCCTTGATAGTGCCATGATTCTATGTTGTCAATTCTTATGTGACATTTCTTTGTGTCGTGAAAAAAAATTGTAAACTGTCCTGAATAGATAATTACAAATCTAACCTTATCTCTCTAAGCCAAGGTGAAATCCTGTTTGGCTACATAAGGAAACATAAAAATCTCATAGCAATAGACTTTTGTTATAATAGAAGAAAATTCTAGTGAGAAATTTCTTGAAAGGATATGTTTGTTGGTAACTCTTTTTCAAGAAAAATAAAAGGTTCCCAAGAAATGAAGTAATTCTTTTGGTAAAGAAAGTTCGTCTTGTTTGGACTTTTTGTATCGTTTGATAGACAATATTCTTTTCAATCCTATGTAAAGTCTATTTACTTAAGGCAAGTTCTATCCTAATAGGTACATCACAAATAACAAAATTGTGTTTTTGAATTTAGTACCAGAAAATTTTTTAATATCACAAGTATATACACTTAAAATTGAAGGACGAAGCCCAATTATTGAAACCAATAAAACATCCAACAGTGTAGCTATAACCATCTAATATTACAGATATAAACAAATATACAGACAAACATGAACTGAACATGCGGTTTTGTGTAGGTGTCATAACTCATAAGTGTTGGTGCAATTTTCCCTTCTTTTTAAAGTGCGGAAGTTGGTAGTTTAGATAATTAACTAATTAAGGGAACATACTTGAAATTCGATTTAAAATACGATTCGCAAAGCTCAATTGAACTGTATAATGTAAGACTTAAAAGTCAAATAAGCATCCTCTTTTAAAAACGGATATATGACACCAAATTATCAAGTCTAACTTTTATTTAAAAATAAAAAGATGTCGCAATTATTACTGAAAAGTACAGAGGTAGGTACCAAACTTCGTAATAAGAGAATTGTTAAAGCTTCTTTAATTTTATTTTGGAAATGAGGATTTCAGGTTGGATGAATTATTATATATCCACTATTACTAAGCAAAAATTATTATACGACCATATGGAAGTTGAGTGATAGTTTCAGTGCTTCACCTACCACTTTTTTTTTTTTTTTTTATAAGATCAATAGGGCAGGCAAATTTTGCAACTCGCCAGTGGCGACCGAAATAAACAAAAACAACAATATTATAGTGCATGGAAGCCACATCTTAAGAAATTGGAACTATTTCATAAAAAAATTGCCTCGGTAAAATTAAGTAGAGGCAAATGAATTTGTATCCTTTTCATTGTTTGAAGGGATGCATTTGAATACTCAAAAAGATCAATCACGCTGACAATTGCATACCAAATCAGCATTTCACATGTAAATAGATATGTTTAAGCCTCAAAGGAAGGCTGATGGATGTGACCGGAATTTCTTCCTTGTGCAGAGCTGTGGATAAATCCAGGATCATTTTTTTTTTCTTAACTGAAATTTATTCTATGTATTTTTAATTATGCAAAACTAAAAAACGAAACAACTATGAAGTCATACCTAAAAGATTTGCGGATCAAATAAACAAATTCATCTTCATCAATATTCATATTGCCTCAAAATTTATGCAGTAAAAAATGATTTAAAATTTAATAGCATTTAACATCAGTCGAGAATAATCAGATAGCCTCGTACAATTTTTAGTCTGCCCTTGCCAAATGCACCCTAACTAGCTTCGACCATGTTTCTAAATTTCAAATTTTTTTTTGGATAAATACAACACTATCAAATCAACACATTCTAGGATCAGCAGATGCGTGAATTACTATGATATATAAATTCTTATAATCGTCATCCGTATGCTAGTCAATTAATTAGGTATTGCCAATTTACTATCGCCGCTCAATTTGGATCTGTTTTTTCAATAGAAGTGTTCAATTGCGGTGCTTTTAAGTATCATACTAAAAAAAAAAAAAAAAAGTATCTATCTCATAACCTTCAGTGTAAACGGGTTGAAATTGAATCTTGAATTTTACCGTTTATCTCACAATCTCGACTTCATGCGTTTACCCTTAGTATCTACCCCTTTATTTTTTAGTGCCTTGATAGGTATAGAAGAACAAAAAAAAAAAAAAAAAAGGACTGGTCAGTAAAAAAGGAAAAAAGGGAAAAAAGAAAACAAAAACCAAACGGCAACAAAATGTATAAGGGAACATTCCGTACTAAATTCCAAACAACAGTTTGAAGGAATTTAAAATCCAACGGTACACTTTTCTCTGCATTTATTACCATTATTAGGATTTACGTCATTGGAATTTATTTTTGCTTACTGGTATATCATCTCCATACTATTGTAATTAACTTCAATATTAGTTTTTGCTTATTTTGCTAAAATAATAAATCATGACAACTCCACATGTCGGTAAGTCAACATGAACTTTTTTTTTTTAACAGCTGTCATTTGTTTGGAATTATTTTTCGTTTCACTTTCTCTCTTTTCATCATTATTACTGCCAAAGCCAAACCAAACCAAAATAACATTAGTGCTCCAAATATTTTGGTGTTAAATCTCCCGACAACTTTTCAAATTTAGTTGGAAGGAATCAAGGAACCATTAATTAATTATCATAAAGGAAAATAGCAACCATGCATCATAAAAAATTAGTTGCACAACCTTCTTCTCATGGCAAAGAGAGGAGACACGGGGTACAAACAGGAGTCTCCTGTCACTTGTCAGTCTGTCTCGGCTGTGTCCAGCTGGCATGCGTGGGTCCATACCTGCCAGCTAACCAAGCACTAAAAATCAATTTTAAAGATCTCCGGGGTCGTTTGGATGGGTTAGGAATAGCCAATTCCTAGGAAGGAATAAGGATTTTCGTTGGGAAGTGTGTAACTTTGTAAGAGAGATGAATTGTTTATATTAAAATTTATGCCCGGAATTGGAAAATCCCTAAATTCCGGCCCAATCCAAACGACCCCGGTCCAATTCCTAGTCCCCAGCATTAAATTGCTCTCGTTTTCACTCTTACCTTCTTCCATGTACGAATTACACAAACATTTATGATTTATCTCTATTACATTTACATGCTCTCAATGTAGCAACCCAATCCAATGAATCCATGCAAGAAATTAGAAAAATTTGCATCTAGGACTAGGCCCCACCACAATTCCACGCCGACTTACGGAGTCCAGTCACTCAGTCAGGCAGTCACCAAACGGGCTAGCTAGTGTGGGGCCCACATTTCATATATTTCGGACGGCCATCTCCTGTCCATCCATGCTTCCTTCCTATTGACCATTAGGCATTAGCTTAAGTTGTAGGTGGGGTGATTTTGGCACGTGGAGATTGTTTGGAAGTTGCTATTACGATGTTGATGAAATTTTGTTTATATAATATTTTTAAGTGAAAGTTCAGTACGCGGCTTCCTATGCACCGTGGATTTTTTTAGGATAATTTTATAAATTGACAAATTTAATTTTAACCAATCTAATCTACATATTGAAATCTCATAGTAAACCAAATTTTACAATTTTTGAGATTTTATTACTATTTTTTTTCGAATTTTTTAATACCTGCTATTTTTGGAATGTTGTAAATAGTAGTTTGTTTCTAATAATAGCATGTTTTAAAAAATTTTAAAAAAAATAGTAATAAAATCTCAAAAGTTATAAAATTTGGTTTGCTATGAGATTTCAATATGTAGATTAGATTGGTTAAATTAGATTTGTCAATTTATAAAAATATTTCCAAAAAAATCCGCGGTGCATAGAAAACCCTATGCACTATGGTGCATATTAAACTTTCTCATTTTTTAATGCTTTCTTATTTGATAAGGTGAATATCGATATAAATACTTTTCGTTAACTTATAATGCATATATGTGTGAAACATTTACTTAGCTCATGAAATAAGAGCAGGGATAAATTATTTATTGGTTTACAAATAAAAAAATTTACATATTTTTTGTCAAAGCTGGGTTTACTTAGGCTCGCTTGTTCGTGCGGGAGAAAAAAAAATACGAGAAGATTGGATTCAATCGGGTTTTGATCGATTGATTCTAATGTTGGTGCAAGAGCATGATAGTCAGAAAATTATATTTTTATTATTTAACTATTATTTTTTATTTAAGAGGATAAAGTGGTATTTAGAGAAGAAATTTACATTTTTCTCTAAATACCACTTTGTCCTCTTAAATAAAAAATAATAGTTAAATAATAAAAATATAATTTTACTTTTGGGTGGTAAATTTTCAATTTCCTTAGATTTAGATGGCACAGAAAATATTTTCCCTTTTATTTATAGTTGCATACTTGCACAGTGATTGATTTGTAATTTTTTCATATGTTCTATTTAAATTAAATTAATTTTTGTAAACTATGAGATCCATAAATATATTTTATGATATTATGTATATGAATTTAAAATAGAAGTTTAATTTTGTTGCCGATTTATTACCAGTAGACAGTAGTCAACTAGATTAAATAAATTGTCAGTTAAGTCAATACCTTGCCAGTGGACATTCCAAATTTTTATTGAAAGAACTAATATGGAAAAACAAAACATGCTAACTTGCCTACTATAACATATATACAGTTAAGTCATCCTTGACTTCCAACTTATTGGCAATACTTAATGCTAGGATATGTTTCACAATTAAATCACCAACATAGCATTGTGGCAGTTAGTTATTTTTACAGCTAGGTTCATAATTTTCACAAACGCTTCACACTTATAAAACAAAGCCAACCAATAATAGCGTTAGATTAACGAGCCCTGAACAAAATTCATCTGCATGCAGAATCTTTCCAAAAAAAAAAATATATTTGAAAATAAATAAAAAATATTAATATAGAGTAAGTGTAATTAACAAATCAAACAATTTTATGGCAGATTCCAAAAAAAAAAAAAAAAGACCGGGAAGGCCAGCAATTAATATGAGGGTTTTATTTTAATGGTAAAAATTATATTAAAAGAGTAAATTAAGATAATTGGAACGACATTAGGTTTGTGTAGGAATTGTCATATGACACTGGATCCACTCAACGCAGTTGTTGGAATAGGGATGCTAAAAGTCTTGTTGGTGTGTTACAGTACCAGTGTACCTATTGGTTGGTCGGATCGGATCCGGAAACAGGTGACTAGCTGCTTCCACGTTTTACATGTTTCTTCTGTAATAGAATAGTAGATCGTACCTGGCCTTTGCTTCACCATTTTTTGATTGAAAGGTAAGTGCGATTCAAGTTAGTTACACCGGTGGTCTGTGTTCTCAAATTGGTCTTATTTGTGTTCCGGAATTATTAGATTTTCAATTTATTTTTTTTAAGGAAAACGATAAAATGAAAAGGAACTAATTAAAGAATAATCTATATTTTAATGGTAAACTTATTTGAAGTTGGATCTTCAATTTTAGGAAATTAAATTAAGAAAATAGAATATGCAAGAGGTAATCTCATTTAAATCAGTTTGACTGTGCATGTAAAAAGAAAAACACGTTGCAATTCGATATTCAACTTAAGTAAATGTTTAAACATCAATTTTATAGTACATCCATTCACATTTGAACAATATTTTTCCAATTAAGAATTAAAATTGTAGATCGTACCTATTGGTTGGTCGGATCGGATCCGGGAACAGGTGACTAGCTGCTTCCACGTTTTACATGTTTCTTCTGTAATGGAATAGTAGAGTTAAATAGTTTTTTCATTGTTTGGAAAAGCGAGTATAAAGTGTTGAGTTAAATAATTCAAATTTGATCAGTTAATTATAAAAAAATCATTAAAACTCAAGTATTTAAAATTTTAAGATTTTTGGTTAAAAAACAATTTTGAAATTAACTTTAAATTTAATGCATATTCTATTAAGATAATGAGAAACGCATCTTTAATTTCTAATTTTAATTTTCTAAACTTTTAAAAATGAACTCTCAATTTAAATAATACTTAAATAAATGCTAGTGATGTCATCTCATATATATAAAATTGTCTTAAATTTCAACATTTCATATATGCGAATTAATATCTTGCATCGGTCCAGAAGCACTTTTAACATCTTATCGGATGTTTGGGAGGCAGAGCCAGCCTCCATGTATGCTTAGTGGGAGCCAGACATGACAGCCCAACAATTTTGGTTTCCTTGAAGCCAGAGGAGACTATTGACATGCATCATGCATGCGTTGGTGCCGCATCAATTCATCCTAGCATGTTAAATTAGATCTATATAAAAAAAAAAAAACACGTGAAACTATGCAAGTCAATAGTTTACATGAGATAGACTGTTCTGTTCTTTTGTCTCCTAGCGAGTTTATTTCTTGATAGCACTAAAAATTTTAGCCCTCATATTTTAATTCTTAGAATATACTTCTTTAATGACGTATCTTGATAAAACATGAAAATCGAGTAATTTAAGTATTGTTCGTTTCATTTAAACAAGATATGAGGGAATAAGTATTCATTTAGTACTAGTATAAAATCTTACAACTGTGTTTCGGGTTAATGATATAGCTTCGGGTGAAATACAACAAGGAAAATTGCAAAGCAATGTTTTTTTTTTTGAAATGAAAATGCCCGTAGGCTAATTGCAAAGCAATGTTGATTTTGCCATAATTCCCTATTTTGTTGAATAATTCAGCCCTTCATTGAATATATATATTTTAATAAAGGAAATTTTGTGTTGGACTAAAATATTCAACCGGATTTTCCCATTATTTTAAACGAACGATCTGGATTTCGACTCATGTAAAAAAAAATAGTCTACAACATAATTTGCATTTTAATAATAATATTGGATCTATAAATCAGGAAAATTTTGATATGAAGGTAACATAGTGAGAATTTACTAGAGACATTTGAATTTTTTTAAGAAACTTTGAATCAATTTTCTGAGATTATATCAATATCATATAATTTGGATTGAATTTAAATATTTTGTTTAAAATCAAGGAGGCAGGGGAGGTAAGAATTTTACCCATTCTTGTTCTGAGATTATATCAATATCATATAATTTGGATTGAATTTAAATATTTTGTTTAAAATCAAGGAGGCAGGGGAGGTAAGAATTTTACCCATTCTTGTAATAATTTAAATCGTGGTAACAAAGAAAAAGAGCTGCAATAAATTATGTGTCAATTGTAAGGGTTATTTAGAAATCCTTAAAGAGTTGCGATGAATTTCCCTCCAGCTATAACAATTTTGGAGCCAAACAACTTTTGCAATTTCACTTGGTATAATTAGTTCCACTAATCGATATCCATCACATCAGTATGACTTTGAAAAATACCATATTCTCGTCGGTAGCTCTGTACTCATGCATCATATAATGTGAAATTTTACAAAAATGAAGAACACCTGAGTGTTGTAATTTACCATATATAATCACTTGCATAGAAGTAGTTGGATAGTAGCTCTAAGCCTCTAACCTTCCTATACATGTCGCTGTATATAGGAAAAAGAAAATCTCATTGAACCAATAATCAGTGAGTGGACTGATGATTGCTGCTACATGATATTAAATCAAACTGGACTCTGGAGACATATATTTGGCAAGTGTAAAAAAGACTTGCAAGCTATATCAATCCTTAACCGCTTACAAGTTACAACCCACTCATAGAATGTTATCGGCATCAAACAACCTCTACCTACTTGTCAAAATCAACCTAGCACATATAATTGGTGCCAAGCTACCTTTTTAAAAAAAAAAAAAAAATCGATATGACGAGGAATTGTAACATTTTGCAATGATTCCATCCTCTTAGTTTGGCAAAGAACAGTATAATGCATATATTTCACATGTGATGTGAACAAGCAGAGCACATAAATCACAAGCAACTGGGTTTCCTGAAATGTGAGCATGATTGATGAGTGCCAGATTGAAAATGACCTCTTAGGATACATTTCAAGAAATTTAGGTTGCAATTTTAATTTGAGGAATACCTATATGATTGAGTGCATTATCTAGGGATTTAACCCCAAAAAAAAAAAAAGAAAGAGAAAGAAAGAAAGAAAACTCTTCACAAAACATATCTTAATAGGGATAAAAAATAAAAGTGAAAAAAGGGTAAAACTTCAGCACACTCAATGCCGTGACTGAACATTTAAATCTTAACATTTGATTTTGGATTGGAATTAATTTAGGCATTGTGTGACATTCATTTTTTTTTTCATGCACATACGTCCATATTTCATAAATTTAATTGAAATTGTGTCTAATACATGATTATTTTTGAGATAATCAAGAATTAAATTTCAAATTTGTCTTGTTCTTTGGATCGCGTGAAGAAAAAATAATAATAAATAAAGAGATAAATCTTCTATCCCGTCAGATAATAAATAAAATGATATCGCTGGTAGGGAATAAAAAAAAAAGCTGGAAATAAGGGGGGAAAACTTGAATCACAACTTAAATAAAAAATACGTATGCATGCAGGAGAAATATAATAGAGAAATAAGAAATAACTCATATCGATCATCCAAATCACATGAAACGAGAGTCATCGATCCGTTCATTTAGTACTCGAAACACATGGTTAAAATTTGAAAGAGATAAAAATTATATTATTCTTTTAAAAAAATCGAAAGTTATCTTCTTATCTCCTTCCTACAAAAATTGCTAAGAAATCAACAGTTATTTTCTCATCCTAGCTATTTTATCCTCCAATCAAGCATAATCATATTTGGAAAAAACACAATAGATAGCTAAGAAAATATCCGATTATATTTGATAATAGAATGAAATAACTAGAGTGAGAAAAAGATAAAGGTTGTCACTTTAGTCGTTTTCTGTATCACACTTTTAGTCATTCTATTTATTTTGTATCTTGATTTTATCAAACTTTAAAACAAACAAAAAAAATTGTCATTCAGCTTTTCAAATTGGCTTAACTTTTATGCTAAAATTAAATGATAAAAATGTAAAATATTAGGAAAATTCTGTCATGAGAACCAATTTCTGAATCGGATTTTAATCTCAACCGTACATTTCTAAGAAAGATTAATTCATTAGCACTCATAAACAGTTGCGATTAAAACCTGATTCAAAATTAGTTCTCATGGCAGAATTTTCCAAAATATTATTTAGTTTTGTATTATAATTGTATATCGTGATAAATTAATAAGTTACGGATTTAAGTAAGAAAAATATGTAAGTAATGAAAATTCTTTATCCTCTTTGAACGATGATAATAAATTCGTCTTATAATCTAAAAAAAAAAAGAAAAAAAAGAAATCCGTTTAATCTGTCGAATTTATTTTTCTGTACCAAACAACTCCTTGGATTATTCGTCACGTGTAATAAAGCACCCAAAGGCACGCATACGCATTACATCCAGCGACTTTAATCCGAATATCTTATCCGACCGACGCCCGATGTTATATCTAATTCCGTGCATCTATCCTATAAAGAACATCGTGTAGCAGGTCATATGTACGCTACGTCAGCTGAAAAACACACATAATTATACAAAAAGAGCCGCACAAAATTTGAATTCTACCGTTATCCAGGCGTTAATTGCCTTTATCAGCGATTTGTGCGGTGACTTTGTCGATTCTTTGACCGATAACGATGCACGCCGTCTCTTTTACTACCCCTTTATTTTCCCTTTGGTGAATCTGGACCGTTCGTTTTCCTTCTCCAAACAGTTTTTATTTATTTGAATTTAATAAGAACCTCTCAGATCTGTTTGTTTCGGTCAAAGTTAGATCGCATTGGTGCAAATAGTCAATAACATGTGTCTTATTACTGATAGGCCATGAAGCTCCGTATTTTTATTTTAATTTAATTTTATGCGGAAAGCAAGCAATTATTTTAATCTTTAATTTGACAAATTGAGATCTTAATTGTGTATGGTCAACATATAATCTATATTTAAATTCGACGTGTAGAGCGGCATAAACTCAATTGAGAATTATTTTTTCTTCAAAAGATATTTGTGCCTTTTTGACATAAATAATTGTATAATGCAATCTAATGAACCTCATTAAGTATATAACTTAGACCATTGATTAAATAATAAGTTGAATTTTCATACGATTTCCTGCCTTAATTATATGCTTTCATATAATAAATCCGGCCAGGTAATCATATAATATAAGAACTTTTTGAAAAATTGACAACCTACTAATAATAAAAAAATATACAATATATAAAATTTTTTAAACAGTCAAAGTCACTGACAGAGAGGTGACACGAAATCCTGACGTGGCAAGGGAGAACGGTCGTGATCTCAACAAATGAAAAACCTACAAACTTCGCCAAGATGCGGTCAACCTTACCGAGGAAACCTAAATTGACTATTATACCCTTCCAATGCATGATAGTGATTTCCCTATAATCTGGCGTGGATATGGTCGTAATAAAGTCAAACTTGGATGGCACAACCCTCACCGATTCCGCGGCTATCCCTGTATACATTTGGCTTCAAAAATATTAATTAACTAGGGTCTCGGGACCAAGAAGAAAACCGCTACGCAACACCAAAAATTGCACCCAGAAATACCCAATTAATGCATAAGCGGCAGGGCTAAATGATTGCCACGTCAGCAGTACTGCAACGCTAGCTGTTGCCGCGTGTTGAAAATCAACAATTTAATCACATCAAGGTTGGACCATCTGGTTGTCCGACACGTGGCACCATCACAAGGTCCCCCCACCCATTTTACTGGCTGGGGGATAAGAGAATTAAATGCTCATATGCAAAAGGGAAATGAGGTACAGAGGATTTAATTTAATTAATTTCTTTTTTTGGTTGGCGGAGTGGCGGAGTGGCGGAGGCGGATGGAGACGTGAAATCTGGACCGCTCATCACAAAATGTAAAGAGGTAAAGGCGCCATCTCAACCGTCAGCACGTGGAGGCCACGAAACAAGGTGGGGCGCGCGACTCCAGCTAGCCCTTTGGGATGCTGTACTCTGCTGGCCGACCTTATCCTGAACAGTCCACGTCCCTCCATTTGTGCAATAACTGGAGTGGACAAGTGGTTTTGATTAATTAAGTCTAATTGGCCTCCATTTGATCTCTAATTGGAGGTATGGTGAACCCTATCCGGTTTGCTCTAAGCCCGCTTTGGTTCCAATCCAACTACTTTAGCCAATTTTAGCGGCCTTGTAAGTTCCAAGCGAATATCCTATTCTCGCCTCCTCTTTTCTCCTCTTGAGTTGAGTCCTCTCTACACAGAAAAGAAGAGAAGAGAAGACTATACCAAAAATTTAATTTAATACCGGGAATAAAGTAGCAAATCGAAATCAAATCGCTCGATCTCTATTCTCATTTTTCCCTTCCACTGTCTTTCTCTTTCTTGCTTTCTTTCTTCTCCACCTTTACACAGCTCCGCTCCCCCACCAGCAGAGACTTGGTCGGAATTCGTATTCCTCCGATCGAAGAATAAATTCAACAAATTCACGATTGTCTCCTTCTATTATCCATCCATCCATCCATCCCGGAATAAAGGAGGAATATCCTTACATCCGATCGGTGTATCACCTATCATAAACCTAGGGTTCCATTCCATACCTGAATAGGTTATTCCCACTCAGATCTCCAGCTGAACCAAACCAAGATTCGCCAAGATGATGTCAAGATCTTATACAAACCTTCTAGATCTGGCGGCCGGGAACTTTGCCGCTCTAGGAGGCGGCGGGAGCAGTCGGTCGGGGATGCGGCGCATGCAACGAGTCATGACAGTACCTGGAACTTTGTCAGAGCTAGACGATGAAGAACCTGCCAATAGCGTATCCTCTGATGTCCCTTCTTCTCTTACCTCGGATCGAATAATCATAGTAGCTAATCAGCTCCCGGTGCGGGCCCGGCGGCGGCCTGATGGTCGCGGATGGTCCTTTGCTTGGGACGAAGACTCGCTCCTTCTACAGCTCAAAGATGGCTTGCCTGATGACATGGAGGTTCTGTACATCGGGTCGCTTAAGGTTGACGTCGACCCGACCGAGCAGGATGACGTGGCACAGACTTTGCTTGAGAGGTTTAAGTGCGTGCCGGCTTTCCTGTCTCCGGATCTGCATGAGAAGTATTACCAGGGGTTTTGCAAGCAGCATCTTTGGCCACTGTTTCACTACATGTTGCCCTTCTCGGCGAATCATGGCGGGAGGTTTGATCGGAGCTTGTGGGAGAGTTATGTGCTTGCTAATAAGCAGTTTTTCCAGAAGGTTGTGGAGGTGATCAATCCAGAGGATGATTATGTGTGGATACACGATTACCACCTCATGGCGCTCCCCACATTTCTCAGGCGAAGGTTCCCAATTTTAACTCGATTTTGATTTTCACTGAAATATGATATTTTCTATTGCCCTCTCAATGTCATACTGGGAATTGATTTTTTTTTTTTTTTTCCTGTTCTGTTGAAATGAGGTAGAATTGGGGTTTAGGTAAAATATTAACACATCAAGGTCACATTTACTCCATGGACATGCTCTTGAGTGGTCAGACCACTTTTGATGATTGGAACTGCAATTCCTGCTTTCGGGTCTGACGCGTCAGCATCAAAACCATTTGGAATTAGAAATCTTTTGTAGTATTTCTGATCATCAACTATTATGCTTATACTGTGTGTTTAATCTATATCAAAATTTGGGAGTAAGTTAACAAGTAAATGTCTGATTTTTTTGCATATCTATGCTATGGGCTTCACTTGAATAGACCACTCATAATTTAATATCTTTTTGGTAGTTGGTAAGTGAGGTCTTCACCTAATTGGCTTTTCACTTGAAAAAATTGTCTCACAGGTTTAACCGGCTCCGGATTGGGTTCTTCCTCCACAGCCCATTTCCCTCCTCAGAGATATACCGGACATTACCTGTCAGAGAGGAGATACTTAAGGCTCTCCTCAACTGTGACCTGATCGGCTTCCACACCTTCGACTATGCTCGACACTTCCTTTCCTGCTGTAGCCGTATGCTTGGCATAGAATACCAGTCCAAGCGAGGCTACATTGGTCTGGACTACTTTGGTCGGACTGTTGGCATCAAAATCATGCCAGTTGGCATCCACATGGGACAGGTGCAATCAGTGCTCCGCCTGCCTGACAGGGAGTGGCGGGTTGCTGAGCTGAGACAACAGTTTGAGGGGAAAACTGTTCTTTTGGGCGTAGATGACATGGATATATTTAAGGGTATTAATTTGAAGTTGTTAGCTTTTGAGCAGATGTTAAAAATGCACCCCAAGTGGCTAGGGCGGGCTGTCCTTGTGCAGATTGCGAACCCCGCCCGTGGCAGAGGGAGGGATTTGGAGGAAGTACAAGCTGAAATAAAAGATAGTTGTAAGAGAATAAATGAAGAATTTGGTCAGGATGGGTACAATCCTGTTGTTTTTATAGATAGAGATGTCTCCAGTGTGGAAAGAATTGCTTTTTACACCGTGGCTGAGTGTGTGGTTGTCACGGCTGTACGGGATGGCATGAACCTGACGCCATATGAGTACATTGTATGCCGGCAAGGGATACCAGGTCAATCTGAGTCTGAGACAGAGGTTGATGGGCCAAGACGTAGCATGTTAGTAGTTTCAGAGTTCATAGGGTGTTCCCCTTCTCTTAGTGGTGCGATACGGATTAACCCGTGGAACATCGAATCCACTGCCGAGGCTATGAATGAGGCTATATCACTCTCTGATGGTGAGAAACAGCTTCGGCATGAGAAGCACTATCGATATGTCAGTACACATGATGTGGCCTACTGGGCCCGCAGCTTCCACCAAGACCTGGAGAGGAGTTGCAAGGACCACTTCAGAAGGACTTGCTGGGGTATTGGTTTGGGTTTTGGTTTTCGGGTTGTGGCACTTGACCCGAACTTCAGGAAGCTCAATGTGGACTCTATTGTGGCAGCATATGAGGCGTCTAAAAATCGGGCTATTTTACTCGACTATGATGGCACATTGGTGCCTCAGTTGACAATTAATAAAGTACCTAGTGCAACTGTTATTAGGATAATAAACGAGCTTTGTGTCGATAAGAAGAATGCAGTCTTTATTGTGAGTGGCAGAGGTAGAAACAGCCTTGAGAAGTGGTTTGCCCCATGCCCCCAACTTGGAATTGCTGCTGAGCATGGTTATTTCATGAGGTATGTAATGTATTGCGCTGTTGGATTTGCAGTTTCATGAATAACCATGTAAACCTTTAAGCATACCATCACATAGTGATTGAATAATTGCATATCCTGCACAATTGTTTTAGTTTGAAAGAAATATGAAAGTTATCCTCCTGAGTTCTAGGATTTCTACTTTCTATAAAGATGCCCAATGTAGTCCTTATCTTTCTTTTTTAGCTTATTGCGGATGGAGAGACGGAGGAGAGGCTGGGTTAGATACTATTTAGTAGAGACTGGCATAGGTCCTATAGTGTATAGAGTAAATCTGTGATAAAACTTGTCTATAGTATGTAACATTATGCTAAACTGTAGGTGGAATAGAGATGCATCATGGGAGACCAGCATGCAAAACTGTGACTTTGGATGGATGCAGATGGCAGAGCCTGTGATGAAACTATACACCGAATCGACTGATGGATCTACTATAGAGACGAAAGAGAGCGCCTTGGTGTGGCACCACCAAGATGCTGATCCCGGCTTCGGGTCTGCTCAAGCCAAAGAAATGCTTGATCATCTAGAAAGTGTCCTTGCAAACGAGCCTGTTTCTGTTAAGAGTGGTCAATTCATTGTGGAAGTTAAACCTCAGGTCTGCCTTTCTATTTCTTCAAAGAGGAAACGTCATAATCTACCTTTACAAACAAGTTGTATAAAAGTTAGAAGCCATCACCAATTATCTTTTGTATGGTATCTCCTAAAGCATGAACTACACCTACTACTTTCATCATTAAAGAAATGACAGACAGTATTAATTTTTAGGGCTAGTTTGGGATTTTCATTAAAGAAAATGGTTACAGAATGTGTCTATATTATTTGACTTTATTCCTAGGAGGCTGGGAGCATATTTAGTTATGACCTCTTACGATCCATAATGTTTTATATACGTATAAACATGAAATTTGGTTAATATATGTAGGGAGTTAGCAAGGGGTTGGTAGCAGAGAGAATCTTGACAACAATGAAGGAACAAGGGAGACAAGCAGACTTTGTTTTGTGTATAGGTGACGACAGATCTGACGAAGATATGTTTGAAAATCTAGCTGATTTAGTGAAGAGAGGTCTTGTCTCTTCTAATACATCATTATTTGGTTGTACCGTCGGCCAGAAACCAAGCAAAGCTAAGTATTATTTGGATGACACTAATGATGTGTTAAGCATGCTCAATGCTCTTGCTGATGCATCTGAGCAATTTGACTCGGATGATGATTTGGGGTTATCTCTTGATAGAGCTTCCGTATCATGAGAGGTATTTGTATGCTAAACAAAATATAGTTCTTGTCTATAACCGACAGCTTTGAATTTCTTCTTTTTCCTTTGTTGTTTTCTTAATTTATATTTTTTTCTGTCTTATTTTTGTTTTTGTCTCTTTTCTTTGGTTTTGAAAATTCGGTTGGTCGTATCTTATGAAGGGTTGAGAAATAGGAGAGAATGTATACTGATGGTATGAGGGGGATTCCCTCCAAGGAGGAGGTGATCTAACAAATGTGAAATTGACATGTTAACAGAATGAGTATTTATTTTTGGAAACAGATCTTGGTCAACTGAAGAGGTCTGAGATTGGGTCATATTTTCTTGCCAAATTACGATATTGTATGTAGACTAGATGTTACTTCTTGTTCTGTAAAATCGGCTCAAATTCAATTGAGTTTACCGACTAAACAACCCATGAAACAAAGGATATGAGAATAGAAAACCGCTTGAAATATTCTATCGTGATTCGCTAATTGGTGTGGCTGCATGAATTCTTGATCGGGTCAATTATTCATCGGTCCCCTGCACTTATTTTCCTTTCAATCTGAGATGCATCTTACATTTTAGAGAATGCACCTGGATTTCTCTGTTTCATATCTATTATTTCTGATTTTCATCCAGCATATGCACATCCATAAATGCGTTCTACATTCTAGCACATCCATAAATGTATTCTGCATTCCTGACATAGAGCTAGGATTTGTACGAAGAAGAATTCGAGTGAGAGAAGGCAAGAAAGAGCTGGTAGATCTGATTAGAGTTGCGTCGCTGTCATCCCATTTGACCACGTCCAAAACCAGTAGTTCACTGGTTCAGTTTGATTTTCAAATTATTGCTGTCTTCCACTAGTAAACCAAGTAAGAATATTGACAGCCATCGAATTTAGATCCTGCAGTCCACAATTTGCGCTGGCCTTTATCTTTTTTTTTTAACTAAAGCACCCAAAACAGGGGCCCAATATTATAAAGAAAAAAATCGTTACAAAATAAATCTAAACTCCAACAAAAAGCAACATCAGTGCCACGACTAACAAGAACAAGCAAGCATATTACAAAACAAACACACAAAGCCCTACTACAAAAACTAATTAGCAGTAGATTCAGAGGCATCAGAGACGTGCCCATCCTCCCCGGGTCCTGGATTAACAATCACCCGAGCTGCCCCATTCCTTGCTTGTCCCGAATTATAATGCACAAAGCTTGCCTCGAGACCAGTACGGTTGCCTGTCCAGGAAAGAAAAAGGTTAAAAATCTGAAAAGTTAAAGAGGAGAAAAGGGGTAATCCCTTATCTGCAAAAAGAACTCCATTCCTAAAATGCCACATAATCCAACAACTAATGCACTAAAGCGAGAGCCAAGATAAGTCTTATCCTCCTTGTTTAAATGCTGCCAGTAGCGCCAAAAGTCAGCAATACAAGAAAAATTAACAACAAGGCCCCTAGAATTATGAGTATTAAAAAAGGTCCAGAAACTTCTAATCTCCTTACAGTGAAGAAACAGATGATCAACAGACTCAAAATTATTACAAAGAAGACACTTATTGGGACCCACCCACCCCCTCTTAGCTAAATTATCTTGAGTTAAAATCTTATTTTGAAGTACTAGCCAAAAAAACAACTTTACTTTGAGGGGAATAGGTAAACTCCAAACTGAATCACATTTTCTAAGAATAACCCTTCCATTATTCAAGAAATCATATACAGGTTTAACCGTATATAATCCGGAGGAATGCCAAGTCCAAATTGCACTATCCCTAGAGCTAGAAAGAGAGGTATTATCAAGTAATAACTGAATATCCACTTTTTCTTGCCTAAGGATATGAGAGACCCCTCTAGTAAGAAAAAGATTCATTCTACCCTTACCCCAAACATCAGCTAGAGAAGCAGAAGGTTTTTTAGTCTTTTTAAAAGCTTCAGGAAACATAACCGACAAATTAAAGTGACCATGCCACTTGTCGGTCCAAAACCTAATATTAGAACCATTACCAACAATTCTTTGAATCCCCATCTTAATAATAGGAAATAAAGAACAGACAGCTTTCCAACGAAAAGAAGCAGTGGCGCTGGCCTTTATCTTGCATGTTATTTTGACCGTTCAGTTATATATGTATTTAAACCACCATATAAGAATTATGGTATGTTCCATTCTTTTATATATATGCTATATGTATGTTCTCCTCTTTTAATAAATTTAATAAGCTTTGTAGTGTTGTTGGCTATACTCTATCTTCCCTTTCATTTTTAAAGTGCTGCTGACTACAATTCCAAACCCGTGTTTTATTTGCCATTTACCCACCATTGTATGATTTATGTTACAAAATCACAGTAAATCAGGTACATCATCTATAACGGCAGCAAAATTTGAGGGTTTCTGAAGCGGTACACCACCTTGCTAGATGGAGACCGACAGAACCAGCAGCTCTTGCCGATGTCCCTTTTATAAAATGGTTATATGCTGTATAATCCATAGGAAATGAATATATTCGTACGGATTGTTACTATTATCAGAAGATCTAAATCTTCAGTCTGGTTTTGTCAGTAACCACATATAATAATCCATTAGGGCTGCTTTCGCTAGGAACAATTAATTTATTGACACATTGAAGTAAATTACTTTATTATCAGCAGTAATCAACCATTTACGGTCTGTTCACTTGCAAAAGTTGATACGAGCAATCATAACATCAAAACAAGCATTTTTTCACGCCACAAACCTGTATTTTAGCCGGGGAAAAAAAAGGTAGGACAAACACGATAACTTCCAGGGAATCCTCTTCTGCAAAAACAGAAATAATACGATAAAAATGCAGTACAGCGCAGCACAAGACACAAAGGGGAAAAAAAAAAATGACTAAAGAGCTAACTACGAAGAAAAAAGATTGAAGCCTTATCTGGTACATAAAGTTGATCAGATTGAGAACAAAAATAATATCTTAGCAAAGTTCATGGTTCCATCATATATTACCAATACTTATTTCATATTCCTTTATTCAAATAAAAAAGTAATTGTGTTCATGGTTCCATCATATATTACCAATACTTATTTCATATTCCTTTATTCCAATTAAAAAGTAATTGTGCCTCATTGTATCTTTGAATGCCCAATATCATCCCAAAAGCGCTGCATGAAAGTATAAGAAGCCCCTCCTTTCTCTATTGTCTTTCTAAATTCATTTTTCACCTCTTCGGCTTTTTCCCTGACACGCTTCCCTTACATCAGAACCTTCAATCAGACATCGAATGGCCCGCTCGAGCTCATCAGCACCCACAAACCTATTATGTTTCATGTCCAATTTGAGCTCCAAGGCAACACCCATTTCTTTAACCATTACAAAGGCATTCAAGCTCTGCTCTCCATAAAGTGGCCATGTGATCATCGGCACACCGAACCAGAGGCTCTCTAAGCATGAGTTCCAACCGCAGTGCGTGAGAAATGCCACCACTGCTGGGTGGGCCAGGATCTCCGTTTGTGGGATCCATCTGGGCAACACCAATCCTTTGTCTTTTGTTCTCTGTGTAAATCCTACCGGCAAGAGTTCGTTCAGGTTTTCATCTGTAGGAAAGCTGTTTGAGTACATAAATTATGAATGTTAGAACCAAGTTTGTCTAAACAACCAAATTTATCTAAAAATTCTATGACTAAACTACTATATTTTTTCACATATGTATCAGGCCATTAAGTAAAATTATCATGTATAAAATGTAGATGTCGACCAGATTCTGAATTCATTTAAGCTGGTGCACTTAAAAAGGGTTCTGAAAAAAAAAAATGAGGAGAGAAATGTTTGTTGTCGGTGTTACAATGGAATTCAAATGGAATTTGATTATAAATAGAGGAGGAACAAATTTTCTAATTGAAATTTTCTATATTAATTATCAATCTTCTTTTACATGTATGTATAGCCTATTTATAAGGCACATATAGTCGGTTTTGTTTTTACCGACTTTACACCATAAAACAAAAAATTACAGCTCAATGATTTTACCGACATTGAGTTTAATCATAGCAAATTACAATTTGAACTTTTCTTCTTTCTAAGAATGTCGGCAGTACTATTTTTTTCAATCCTTTCACACACACATTTTTTTGTGTCTGCCGACTTCAATTTTTTTTATTTTAGTTTATTCATCAAATTCCTCCTTTAAACTAAAATTTCTTCCATCTTTCATTCCGATCTTCGTCTTGTAATTATTGAACAGCTCCGTTGGCAATGCTTTTGTGAAAATATCTGCTGCTTGATCACGACTCGCCACATGACTCATTTGCATATCTCCATTTTTAATATGTTCTCGAATGAAATGGAATCGAACATCTATGTGCTTGCTCCTTTCGTGATGCACCAGATTCTTGGCTAACTCGATCGTTGATTTATTGTCGACTCGAATTTCAGTCGCCTCATGTTGCGAAAGTTTTAGCTCGCGAAATAAATTCCTCAACCAAATTGTGTGGGCAACATACCACGATGCTGCTACGTACTCCGCTTCGCATGTCGACAATGTTACTATTGGCTGCTTCTTCGAGGCCCATGTAAATGCCGTGTCTTCCATATAGAACACATAACCTGAAGTGCTCTTGCAATCATCTACATCTCCGCACCAATCACTGTCGGAGTAGCCCATCAATTTGTATTCTTTTGAATTCGAGTAAAATAACCCGAGTGCTTCTGTTCCTTTGATATATCGCAAGATTCGCTTGATTGCCTTCCAATGCGAGTACTTCGGTTCCTCCATAAATCGGCTTACCACGCCAACACTATATGCAATATCAAGTCTTGTGCATGTCAAATACCGCAAACTTCCCACTAGGCTTCGGTATTTGCTTGCATCTACTCGATCTCCTCCCTCAAACTTAGAGAGTTTTGCACCGAGCTCCATCGGTGTTGACACGGGATTGCATTCATCCATTTTATATTTCTTTAAGATGTCTTTTGCATATGCCTCTTGAGATATAAATATTCCTGCATTTTCTTGTCTAACTTCTAACCCAAGAAAATATTTTATCAATCCCAAATCTGTCATCTCGAATTTTCGAGTCATGACTTCCTTAAATTCTTTTATCATTTTCTCATCATTCCCTATGAATATGAGATCATCAACATATAAAGCAACGTATAGCATATTACCTTCATTTTCTTTCACATACAGTGCATGTTCATACGGACATTGCTTGAATTTGTTCTTCTTGAGATAAGTGTTGATTCGGGAATTCCATGCTCGAGGTGCTTGCTTCAGGCCATAGAGTGCCTTTTTTAATTTCAGCACTTGTGTCTCCTTTTCGGCTTTCATGTATCCGGGTGGTTGCTCCACGTATACTTCTTCTTCAAGCACGCCATTTAAAAACGCCGATTTCACGTCCATTTGATAGATTGACCACTTGAATTGAGCTGCTAGTGATATAAGAAGTCGAATTGTCTCCATTCTCGCAACCGGGGCAAAGACTTCATCATAGTCAATCTCGGCCTTTTGTCGATATCCTTTCGCGACGAGTCTCGCCTTATATCTCTCAATTTTGCCTTCAGCATTCATCTTCTTTTTGTATATACATTTAACTCCTATGGGTTGACATTCTTCTGGCAATTCTACCAGCTTCCAAGTGTCGTTCTTTTCAATAGCAGCGATCTCTTCATCCATCGTATTTCGCCACTTTTTATCTCTCACTGCTTCTTCAAATGTAATATTTTCGACATCTGCTAAAAGACATATTAAATGTATCTCAGGTGTTGATTCATATAGATCTTGCAAGTTTCTCGTTCTTGGTTGTCTTGGCTCGTCTTCTTCGTCGGACGTTGAATTACTTGTCGATGCAGTTATTGGTGTAGAAGTTGACGGTTCGCCTTCGTCATAAGTTGGCTCCTTTTGATTATTCCAGTCCCATACAATTTCTTCATTTACTTGCACATCTCGACTTATGATCACTTTCTTTTCAATCGGGTCGAACAGTCTGAAAGCTTTCGTCTTCTCGTCATACCCGATAAACACATATTTCTTGCTTTTATCATCTAACTTGGTTCTTCTTTGATCTGGTACGTGCGCATAAGCCACACTACCAAATATCTCGAGATGTGATACCGTCGGTTTGATTCCGCTCCAAGCTTCTTACGGTGTTTGATCCATCAGTTTTGCATGCGGATATCGATTCTGTACATATACGGCACATCGTACCGCTTCTGTCCAAAACTCTTTTGGCATATTCTTGATTTTCAACATTGACCGAACCATGTCGAGAATGGTTCAATTCTTTCTTTCTGCTGCACCATTTTATTGAGGCGAGTAAGGTGCTGTCAGGAATCTCCTTATGCCGTGTTCGTCGCAGAAATTTGTGAAGGCAGTTGATACATACTCACCACCTCTATCCGACCGCAATGCCTTAATATAATGGCCGGTCCTCTTTTCAACCATTGTCTTAAATTTCTTAAATACTTCTAGTGCTTCAGATTTTTCTTTAAGAAAGTACACCCACGTCTTTCTTGTATAATCATTAATAAAAGTAATAAAATACCTCTTTTCTCTAAATGATTTGGGTGTGATAGGACCGCATATGTCGGTGTGTACCAAGTCGAGAATTCTCTTCGCACGATACTCTGCACTTCTAGGAAACGAGCTTCTTGTTTGTTTGCTAAGTACACATCCTTGACAAAATTGCTTGGGGTAATCTATGTCGGGTAAACCATGGACCATGTCCTTCTTCGCCATCTCTTTTAGGCCATCTCGGCTCAAATGCCCAAACCGTAAATGCTATAGCGAGGCTTTATCCGTCATATTGATTTTCAGACATGTTTCTTGCACGTTTCTCAAATTGAGCTTGTACGTGCGATTCTGGATCATCTCCACCCGTGCAATTAGACGATTTCTTTTGTCTTTCAGGAACATCACCCGATTTTTCATGAAAATCGAGTAGCCTTTTTCCATCAGTTGTCCCACGCTCAGAATATTGCTTTTCATGTCTGGCACATAGTACACACTTTCAATTGTACTTTCTTTACCGTTATGATAAAATTTGATATTACCTCGACCTTTTACTTGGATCTTTGATGCATCACCAAATAAAACATGACCTTCTTTAACCTCTTGCATCTCTTTGAATAGATGTTTGTGCCCGCTTATATGATTGCTAGCACCGGTATCGAGATACCACACCATGTCGTTGTCGGGAATGATATCATTATGTGCCATCATGAGAAGGCCATCTTTTGACTCTTCTTCTCGAATAAAATTTGTATTTTTTTTCTACCTTCTTTGGCAATCGACAGTCTCGCGCATAATGCCCATGCCGACCGCAATTATAACAATCGATGTCGGGACGGTATCCACGGCCACGTCCTCTACCACGAGAATTTTATTGAAATTCATTTGGTTGCTGCCTTTGATTGTAATTGTTCTCTCTTCCGCGACCTCTACCTTGATTAGGACCACTACCTCCAGATCTACCTCCTCTTCCTTGGTAGTTATGCTGAGCATACATCGCTTTATCTTCATTAATTGTCGCTTTTGCTTGTAGCGTCTCGTCAAGAGATTCTTGTTGAATTCTTTTCATTCTCTCTTCATGGGCTATCAACGATCCATTCAACTCATCGATCGTCATGGACTCTGTATCCTTCGATTCTTCAATCGCCACCACCACATGGCTAAACTTTGAATTAAGAGAGCGTAGTATCTTTTCTATAACTCAGTAAATCTTTCATCTTCTCACCAAGCCTCTTCATTTGATTAATTATGGCCAATACTCGAGTAAAGTAGTCTTTTACGAACTCACTTTGTTTCATCATAATCGTCTCAAACTCGGCTCTTAAAGTTTGGAGTCGAACCTTCTTCACTTTGTCAACTCCAACTACCGAATTTCTAAGAATTTCTCATGCATCTTTAGAACTCGTTTCATTGGCAATCTTCTCGAACATGTCGTCATCCAATCCTTGATGGATAATACTCAGCGCGCATTGATCTCCACTTCTTTTCTTTTGCAACGCGTTTAACTCAGCTACTGTGAGTTGGCTATCATCGTCCGGCAGCAGCTACGTTATGAGAAACAAGGAGATGGAGCAGCTTGCCATCGCTCTAGGTTTTATGTCAATTTAATCAATCTATTTGTTGAGAACATCTTAATTTAATGACAACACTAGTACGAAATTGATTGAAATTGATTCGAGGTTATGATTTTTATACTTGAATCGTGCCAACTTTCCCCCAGACTAGAGAGTTGAGACAAACATTAATGCTCTCAGTCAAGTGCATTTTTTTATTATTATTTTTCTCTATTATTTTATCAAATTATAAGTCTGAGGAGTATATTATAGTTTAGTTCCAGTTGCCTTGTGGAGTCGTGCTCATACCTCACCCTTATTTGTGTCTTTGGATGAGGCTTTGGATGATGCGTTGAATAAGGAATAAGAATAAAGATTTAGAAATGTTAACCTCATCCAAATTTTTTATTCTTGTGTTGTTTGGGTTTCACAAGAATAAGAAATTTGAAGCTTATTCTTATCCAATTTTTTATTCTTATGTGTTTGTTTAAATAATTTTAACATCTTCAGTTCTCAACACAGAAATGAGTGGAGCAAACTTTATCTGGATTGTTCGCCTCCTAAAACACACAGAAGAGAATGTGAAGGCACACGATCCTGACGCATTTTCCACCGAGTTGCCGGCTTGGTTTATGGCACATTTGCAGAAAGAAAAAGGGATTATGGTTAACAGTTGGGCCCCGCAAATGGAGATCTTGGCTCATCCTAATTTGGGTGCATTCTTGACTCACTGCGGGCGGAGCTCGATACTGGAAGGAATGAAAGCAGGTGTACCGATGATTGCCTTACCATTGGAAATTGATCAACCATTGAATGCAAAACTAATAGTAGAACTTGGCATTGGATTGGAGATCCCACAGCAGGTACTAAGATCTCTTATCTCTACAGTAAGCTTTTGATTTTTTTATTGAAGATGATTGATTAATGACATTTGACATAACGATAATGTAATCTTGTTCTACTCATGATCAGATCCATATGTTTTTTTGACTAGTCTCAATTGCTAATTAATCTGCGTACAATATATGTCTGAGATAATCTACAATATCAGCAATCAGCAAGTATATATAAACTCAACTTTGGTTTGGTAAATTTATCTGCAGTGTCTTGGAAATTTTAAGGCAGAGGATGCAGCTACTTGCATTAAAAAGGTCTTGAAATCTGAGCATGGAGAGAAAATGAGGGAAAAGGCAGAAGACATGTCAAAATGGACTTACAGCCGAAATGAGGATGCTGATATTGAACTCTTGGCTCGAAAAATGGCGGTGCTCTGCAATTCTCAGGCTGTAGGTGCCAATAGTTCAGTACTTCAGTTAAAGAAGTAAAAAGGAAGTCATAGAATTCCTGCATGTTTTAGAGTATTTCAGTGGCCTAAGTATAATGGGCATATTTGAAGGACTCTAGTTTTCTATTGATTTGCATTTCTGGAACAATCATGCCTGGTCTTTAAAATTTTTTGTTCCCCTGAACGTTATTTAAATTTTAAATTTGATTAAGTTCTTTTTTGGTTCTCATAAAGTCCAAAACTAGAACCTAATTTTCCTGCATGTACTGATGTACACTGAAAAGTAAACCAAAAAAAAAAAAGTGTATCGTGCATCTTGTTCAATCTAGAGGGCTAACATTAGATGTTATAATATTTTGGGTCCACTGGTCCAGCGTTTCCCTCTAGAGTTCTAGTATGGAACTTTCATTGAATTTGGGAAGAAGCATAGAGCGTTGTGTGGGAGACCATCAACGGTCTCAAACCGAATCTAGATAAAAAATTTTGATCTGGTGAGAGTTTTAGGCCCTCACTAAAATGATTTTTTTTATTAGAATTCCATATAACTCCCATGTTAATTGATATTTTTTTTTATCAAAACAAAAGGATTTGGTTTCATTTGATTGGAATTTCTATGTTATTAGACCCAACAAATCTAAGAAATTAATTCAAATCAAATGAAATCATATAAATCATGTGTTTGATCAAAGCCTTATTTTAAGGAAAGAGTCTCCAGCTTTGAAATTGTCCTAGGTTTAGAAGGGACTAAGCTTTATTTTTACTATCAAAGCTGTTACTCGAATTAGTTTTAAAAGCATAAACATATATAAAAGAAACTTAATATTGAAATTGAGGTAGATTATGAATATTATTTTATTTGAACAAAAGTTCTGCTAACTCATTAATCCTTTAGATATCTCTTGTAGAATTAACTTTAAAAGTCGATGCGACAATTGCTATATCAAGTTGAGAACTATAGAACAATTATTACTCACATAGGGTGTGCTTGAATCGTTCTAGAATTAGTTATTCAGGATTAAAAGTGTTATTTTTAGATAGTTAAGGATAAATTTACTTGGATTAAGAGTGTAATTTCTAAATTGTTTCTGATCCAGTTTTATTTGGATCATTTTTTAAATGCATTCCATATATATGCTGTACTGCGTACCTTCCCTGGGCCTGGGAAATAGAAATCCACATTGAGCAGACATCACATGTCAGTTCTTTAAAGACCATCCGGTTCGAAATAGTAAAGATCTTTGGCAAACTTAGTGCAAGATCAATATTTTAGTGTATTGTCTTTTTGCAACCGAAGTTCTCTATAGAGTCCAATGAAAGTCCAGAATAATCATTTTGGAAATCCAGAACTAAGTCATCGTGTTATCGTGTAGTAGCTGATAAATAATGAAAAACAAAAATACGTTTTGAATGGAACTTTAAGGATTTGATTTGGACGATTTACTATTTGAAATATTTCCTTTATCCCGTGGTGAGTACATAGTATTACAAAGGCAACAAAAATACAGAGTCGATAAACGTTTATTTGTACAACATTATATATCACCATGAACATGCCAATAGACTCATCTACATGGATATACATGTACATAAATAAAGGCTGAAACTCTTTTAATCATATTTAATTACCTTATGAACATGCATATGTAACCATCAACATGGAAATATATGTACATCAATAGAAGAAGCTGAATCTTGACCTCATTGGAAGAGATAAACCTCGTCAAACCCACTTCTGAAACAACAAAACAGTTAGTTCTCATCTTTTCACATTTGAACGGAAATGTACCTCTTGTACTAAAATTGAAATATCCCATGAAAATGTTTCCTACATGTCTGATGTATGCAATTTAGAGCAGGAAATTCTGAAAGTGTTTATCCGAAATTGTCAAAAAAGATAGCAACATTACAATAAGAAAATGAGATTCTTACCCAACTGCACCAGAAAATCTGGGCGCATAATTATAGATGAGATTATCCAACACCTTTTTCATTGAAGGTCTTGTGGATGATTTCCGTGCTTCACTGCATATAATAGGTTGATATTATGCATTGTAGGTTCATTTCCTTGTTTTCGTAGATGATCATTTACAAAATTCTCAAGAAAGAACAATATCCAGAACTAATGTCCATAATTTCTCACAACAATCTTGACCAATACAAGATTGTTTGACAGTTAAATGGCTGGTTGAAGACAATTTTGTTTTTTTATTAAAAAAAGGGAAGGTCTAAATGATGTGAAGTGAAGAGGTATGCTTATCCACAACTGACCTAATGAAATAGTTGCCAACAGCTTGAGACACCAAAATTGCATCCTCAGAATGTGGAATAGCTGAAACTCCCCATTCAAAAACATTTTTCTGATATAACAAAAGTTAGAAATATAAGCAGAGCTACATAAGAGTAATTCCCATTGCTTGTAATCAATAGTTATTTATCAGTATACCTCAGGATGCCATTGAAGAGCAGTCACAGGATAATTGTAGGCTTGGACACTGGATACATATATCTGATACAAATAGTTATATATAAAATCAAGCCTTGATGAAAGGATTAGAAAAATAGAAAAGCATATATTTATTCTACTACCTTGCCATCTTTGTCAGGTGTGGTTGTCAAAATCCGGAAGAAATTCGACAATGCATCATTTGTTTGCAGTCTTTGGGGAGAAATACCAAACTTACAAAAATATACAAAAATAAATTAAATATTGTGAATAATATAAACACTCTCAAGAAAACATCACTTGAAATTAACTTACTATATGATTTTGCATTGCAAGGCAGTCAGTACTGAGCTTTTCAATTAATTGTGGGGAAAATCTGTAGAGTAGACAGAACATAAATAAGTTACACGTCCAGTTAAACATTAAAATGAAAAATACCCTTCTTGGTAATATTAGCATACACATGTAAATAACCTAAGCACATCCCAGCATTTTAATTTCAGTTCAAACTTATAGCAGTAAGCCAGTAACTCGTAGTATGTAATTATTGCTTCTAAAGTAACTTAAATTGATTTTCATATAGCATATCCAATTATACCTTATTACCTTTGAAAAATAGAAATGTTAGTAGCAGCATTATCTACAAATTGAAGAATAGATGCTTGATTTTTTGCACTAAATCTCTCAAGTATGTTGTTATCCTATAAAATCAATGCAAATTTATAAAAAAATTAGATGTGAATTAGAATAAATAACTTGTATTCTAGTCAAACTAAAGAGTTTGAATGGTTAGCTTTCTTTGCTTTATGATTTAAATAAACACACATCAATGTTAGTTCTTACAGAATTAGCTTTAACATACCAGATTCAATGCGGAGAATTTCAATGGATAAATTTCCATCGATTATAAGAACCTTAAATTTAGCTTTGTATACAAAACTTTTTAACCATTTCAGAAAACTTTTTAACCATTTCAGAAACAAGGTTACCTTAAGATTGAAAGTTAAGATTTGTATAAAAAATTTTTAACCATTTCAGAAATAAGGTTACCTTACTGACAGCCTTAGTTACAAGCTCAAAACCTAAGCAAATTGCTAACAAGGGGAAGTGTTCCCCTTCATCATTTCTGTCCAAAATAATCTGACACAAGGTAATTGCAAATTGTCAGATAATTAACTGATAGAATAAAGAGTTGTTAGTTCAAAAGAAAATATTAGAAGAATTACAAAGAAAAGTACCTGAAAGACATTCTTGATTCTTTCAAAATATGGGCCTGTCTTGGCAGAGCCGCCAGTGAAAATAACTCCATTCACCAACTTCAGTTTCTAAGAAAAATATTGCAAAATATATATTAGTGTTTTTAACCTGATATAATCAAATGAAGTTAGCTTTTATAATGAAATCATCCTAATTATAAAATGCTTTCCGTGAACACAGAATTAACTTTGTTGGTTTAGAACATTAATTGTACACCCATATAGAAGCACTAAATCAATGAGGTAGGGTCTTTTAACAATAAGATAACTTGAAAAACTTGACATTGTTCACAAAATCTTGTAAAAAAGAACTTAAAAACACGAGCAAAGCATAGGCATGTCCCTGCACATTTTAGTAACCTATCAAAAGAAAATTTTCTTTGAAATTTAAGCATTTTTTAATAAATTTAGATTGTTGAACAGATGAAATCGATAGAAAAATTTAGTATGCATGGTAATATAAAACCATATAAATCATGCCTAGAATATTAACTTTCGAGCTTAACTTTATTTATTACACAAAAATTAAAAAATTGCCAAGTTAGATAACTATAAAGATATTTGTGAACAAAAACTCATTAGGCTCAACAGCGCTTTCCCCTATTATACATGTACAGCTTTTGTTTGCTTATATTATACATTCAACGGGCTAATTAGGAACATCCGCATTTCAAATTTATCTAAAATTCACAACAGATCACACTTCCACACCTTCACAAGACCATCCCTATCCATCAAGCAAACAATTAGAGATATATATATAGAGAGAGAGAGAGAGAGAGAGAGAGTCACCTCTGCTATGATCTCCTCGGGTTCATTGTACACAATCGGCACAACCCGAGCGCCAGCAGCTTCGATGAATTTCACGTAAGAAGCAGCGATGTAGGAAGCATTGGTGGCGTTGCTCAGGCGACCACTGGCGCCGTCGCCGGGGTGAGTGACGATGCCGATGACGGGGTAATTGTACGACAATGGTTCTGAGGACGAGGAGGGACAGTTCTGAGCTTGATTGGATCGATCGGTGGGAAGAAGGATGGATTGAGAGGTTGCGAAGGAGAAGAGAAAGAGGAAGGAGGAGGAGAGTGAAGTAAAGAGCGAAGATATGGATGCCATTTTTGTGATTTGGAAATTTGGAAATTGGGAGTTGTTGGTGGTTGGTTGCTATCTCTGTTTTCTTCTCTTCTCTTCTTAGCTTTGGTGCGGAAAAAAATAATAATAAAAAATAAAATGAAGCTAGGAGCGAACGATTCAAGGTGGGATCGTTTTCAATCTATTATGCACAGGTGGGAGCTTCTATGCAGATTTCGACCGTTTGATTGAGATCGAGAATTGATCTTGTCCCCAGATTTTTGCTAGGTGTATATATATGGGAAATAAACAATTGATCCCTGTTTTCTCGTGGTTTGACAATGAATGAGCGGATCCTCTCGACGTTTTTTCAAAAGACTGCCAAAAGATTTTTTTTTATTACTTACAAGCATTTTTGTTTAGCACAGGAAGGAAGGGATGATGTTTAATATGTAGATGAGCATTTTTCGTGTATACCCTTTGAAAATAAAAAAAAAAAAATTGAAGTTTGCTAGTAATAGCTCACATGCTGACACAAATGGTGATGCGTGCGTGCTACTATGACGAAGAGGAAAAAAAAAATGAATTAAATTATTATTGCATTATTTTATACCTTAGTTTACAGTTGCATATCGTTTTATACTTATAAAAAACAAGCTATTGTGAATTTCTCCAACTTTAATTATGATTACAATCACCAACTCGGATTAATTAATAGACTGAAGATTGAGGAAAGGAACATGCGGTGAAGGTTTATCTACTTTAGAGTGCAGAGGCAGAGAATCATTGTAACAATCATATGTTGAAGATGTTGGATGAGGGAGAACAACTGTGTCTATTTAAAATTTTGAATTGTAAACTTGGGTGAGTAGTAATTAAACAAAATTAGATAACTGTCGTACATAATCTTGAAAATAATATTTTACGTTTCTCTCTTAAAAAATATGAGGTAAATAATATTTTTCTTCTCTCTGTTCTTTTGTTATCTATTTTCCTGCTGCTGCTTACTAACATTATTCTTTCCTTCTTATATAATAGTATATGAATTATTATTAGGGCCGACTTCAGTATATAACACACATCTCAGCGGAACTTGAACATATACCACAGGAAACATCATCCATACCACTATGAAGCACAACATCCTCTGCGTTTCTCACACAATAAACGTCGATAGATGCAGCACTATGCGTACATGCTTCTCTATGTTAGCATAATACAATGATGTATATATATATATGAGATAATTGTGGTTTTCATCTTTATAATTAATAGCTAAGTATAAGTACACAACAGTGTGGGGTAATTTTCATGCTATAAAGGGGCATATCTTTATCATGTGGCAGGGTTTACAGGATAATCACATCTTCATGCTCTATGAAATACATGAAGTTATTAAATAGATCCTCTTACCCATTTCTGACAAAAGCAACATAAAGTTGTATTATGATGGCAAACAAAAGGTGAATATCACATCTCGTAAAGCACATCAAAAAGGAACAAAAATTAATCAAGTTTTTGCCACTGAGGTGAGATGTCCCATTTTCTCAGTCAAATTATCAACATTCTTCCTATTCAACCAAAACCCCTCCTTTACATTTCTCGTATCAGCCGGGTCCCGTCTTTCTGACTGCACCTCTTCATTCGACCCAGGCTGCTCTTGCAGAAATTGCTGCCAGAACACATCATTCTGCCCTGTATTTCTATTCTGATTCTCTGCTGGTGAAGATTCCACCTCAGCAGCTGTCGGCTCCAAATTCATGTCAATCTCTGAGACCTTGTTGCGCACCTCCGGAGTTGCAGCAACTTCAGCTACAGCAACTGCAGGGCTCTCAGAGTGACTCGTTGAGTCAGCCAGATTCGGGCCATTGGTCTCCTCTGATGAGGTATTCAGCTCTGTCAGAACAACAGTTGACGTGGGTACAGAGGGTGTTGCAATACGGTCATAATACATGTCTTCTTCGCCATAGGCCTCGCTAACCCCACGAAAAAAGTTCTCTAGCGAGTTCAAAGACGACTCTATTCTGTCAAAAGGTTCTGTATCCAGACCAGTCAGGGGTAAAATCGTACTTTCCACCATATCCGCATCCTCATGCCTTCTCCTCTTGTTTACATGGTCAGTCCGACACTGAAAATTTGACATGAAACCGGGTTTGCTTACAATTTGGCCCAAATACGAGATCAAATATTTCTGACGATCCTCCAAAACTAGGAGTTTCTCCTCCAAGTATTGCATTTTCTGGTCGATATCCTTTTTCTCTGCATGCTTTTGGATCTCTGATATAAGACCACCTTTATCCAGTTTGAGCTTGTCAATTTCCTCCTGCAGTTCATGCCTCTCTGCTTCTGCCTGTGGGCCCGTCCCGCCAGGTTGGATCTGAGAAGAGTGGCTGAACATCGGCTTTCGCCTGTGTATATTTTTCAACCGGTGCCTTTGCCCCCTTACAAAGTCATCATTTGCAAATTCCCACTGTTCAGGGTCTACTTTGTGAAAACCCTAGTTTAAATCAAAGAAAAGGATATCAGGTCACTAAAACAGTTTTATTTTCTGAAGTTCAAACTAGTTAGTGCTCGGGAGCATGAATTCATAGTTTTTAAAGTGGTTTTTTATCAAATTTGGTTTCAATTTAATTGGATAAGTTGCAATCTGAATGGTATCAGTAAGGGAATTATACAGCTTCAGACGACCAAATTCTTCTTATTTTTTATTGTTATTTTCATTTTTCAAACAATTCGTAAACAGAATAGAAGTAGAATTGGCCATTAAAGTCTAATTAGTCATGTTCCCATTGATGCCATATATAGACATAGGAAGTACCAATTGTGGAAAAACTTCCATAACAACCAATTTACAGTTTACTGCAGGAAATATTCCAAACTTACATAATGTAGACATGTTCATATACTTTACAGCAAAATCTTTAGGCAGGAGGGGTTAAAGAAGGCAGAGGGAAAGAAAGGGGAGAAAGACCCCAGTTAGCCTACTTCTAAAGTTCTAAATTTACAAGGTAAAACAAAGCTCAATGGCGAAGAATTGGGCACAATCATGTTACAAAAATCTCAATTACTATTCAACCTCACCAAGGCTCCACCCCAACAAAAAATTAATTTGGGAATAAACAATTCAACTCTGCATCCCCCAAACTTTCGTCTTCTCTCTTCCCATCCCTTCTCTTCCACTCAAATAATAAGCAATTTCAGAAAATTAAAAAAAGATCAATAATGATGCATAATTTAAAAGCGAACAGTATCATGAAGAAATTAACTTACGTGACAATCACGAAACTTTAAGCGAAAAATTTCTTCCATAGAATAATTAGGTCTTCAAATAACTTTTTAAAGATTATAATTTCTCTGTTTTATTAAACAAAATATTCTGAACAAAAAAGAAGAGAACTTACATAAGTATTAAGCTGTCTAACGAAGCTGGAGAAGTTTTTGTGCTTGAAGAATTTAGAAAGCAATTCGGTTGCTAATTTCTGAGGATCCCACACAATAAAACTCGAATTACTCGAACTCCACGAAACGATATGGTTCGTAGAGGAATCATCTACCATCTCGTATGTCTTTGTCAGAAACGGAGGCAACGAATTGGAATTGCCTTGCGCGCTTTCCATCATCTCCATCCCAAATTCAAAATCAAGAGAATTTCTCAGAAACCCAACTTGGATACCTTACATCGATCGAAGAATCGAGCTGAATATAGAACCCTAGATTTGGATACGCTCGAAATGGAGAGAGAACCTTGGCGCGAGTACCGGAGAGGATGAACAGAGAAATTGAAAGAGAAGTGACTAGTAAGTGAGAATAGAAATTCGCTGGGGGAAGGAAGGATCGAAAGAGGGAAGGAGAGAGAGAAGATGCGACGCGTTGAAGAGGAAATTAGTGGGAATTGGAAATGATCTTTCTCGGGAGAGATTTGGTGGTGTTCCAGACAAGAAAGCCTCCTACTCGTGGAATTTTCCAGAAGAAGAACGTTCCACTCTCTCCAGTTTTTACGTTAAAATTCCTCTCCAGTGTGAACATTTGGAAACGGCGGGGAAGGGACTGGAGGGATACTGGATTTTGGATTGGAGAGAGTTCTTTCTGACAGGGTTCGTAGTTGTCTCATTTTACTGTCCGAAGCCGCGGAGGCTTCTAAACAGTTCGGATTACTCTGATTATTATTCTCTCTTTCGGAGAAATATCAGAAGAGAAAAATTCAAGGATGACAATTTGTTGGGAATAATTTGCACACTCCAAAATTGATTCAACACTCCTTTCTAGACTAAAATACTCTCAATAAATTGAAAATATTACAAAAATGTTTATATCTTTGAACAACACTCTCAATTAATTAGGGGTATTTTAGTCTAAAAAGAAGTGTTTTATCAATTTGAAGGGTGTGCAAATCAATTCCCCAATTTGTTCGCATTAAGCATCGTTTAAGCAAGTAAGGTTAATTAGCGGTAAGTATTGTTATTGCTGCTAATCTTGGCATTGATATGTTTATTGTTTTTCTTAGTTGAGATTATTATTACCTTTTTGGTATGATTTATTAAGGTATTTTCATTATTATTATTGGACACATCTTCGTGCAGTTATTAGCAATGTATATTTTTCTTTAAAAATTAAAAATTGAGGTTTGAAGTAGTATATTTTAACGTCACATAAATCGTACAGGTTCTTAAATCTTTACTAACATACGATAATACATCACAATTTTTTTAAAGGAAAATTGATTAAGAATTGTACAGGGGTAGGGTTAGGTGGCGGAGCTAAATTGTTTAGTAGCAAGAAAAAAAGTTATTATTTTTTGGTGCATATGTACTTATTAATTAGCTACTAATTAAGTGACATGATCAGGAGTTCTTTTCTCACAAACTTTATCTGATTTTGTCACTGGTACAGTGGTACTACCTACCCTATTAAACACCGAATATTTCGATTCACGACCTTTCAAGTCTTCGCCTTCAAGGGATTTAACTTTTAACTAACTTTCGAAATTAAATTAAAAATAATGAATACTGAAACATGACTTTTATGAGAGTATTTTGTTTCATTTAATCAACTATGTATTGCACAATCAGGATGTGCATTATTTTTAGAAATAATTTGATCAAGTATGAACATTCAAAGTAATAATGTACAGTTTAAAAATAGTTAAGTGTGCATTTGATCGATTATATTAAAGAAAAAAAGAAACACAAGATTTGCATTTTTGTAGTATTTAGAAGTTCAAGACAATTGCCGTTAAACACATTCGACAACTATGAAAAATAATTCTAAATCAAATTGTCTCGACAGAGAGGATTATATTTTATTTTATTTCTTTTTTTTTAGATAAGACCGATAGTGTTAAGTGTACCCTGCTTACAAAAAAAATAAAAAATAAAAAATCCTAAACGATGAACGAAAAACTAAAACAAAACAAAACTGCAGTTTCCTCACACATGAGATATATTTTTTTCCCACATACTTTTTTTTTAACTATATAAATATTGTAATTGTCCTCTAAATTCTTAACCTTAACAGACCTAATATTTTAGCCAACTTAAAAAAAAAAAAAAGAATAGCCAAGTTGAGCATTCTTTAGTACCCATATACTCCATTGTGGACTCATCCAAACACAAAAGGCCCTCATCAAAATGTTTTTTACATGGGATTTTATTTCATTTCAATTGATTTCATTGTATTTTGTTGGATCTAATTATATGGAAATTCCAATCAAATAACATCAAATCCGTTCATTTTGATCGCAAATTTTCCAACGAAATGAAATCCCATGTTCAAAAAAAAAAAAAAGGATTTTGATCAGGGTAAAAATAAAATAAGGTATAGTCCTTATTCCCTATTCCTCCATACATGCATTGAAGTATAAGAGAGACCACTCAATTGAAATGCATTGTTATCCCTCTTTATATTCAATGCACCATCCAAACATAATTAAAAAATAATATATAACTTCTATACTCTATCAAAAAATTATCCTCATTCCTCACTCTTGCCTCTTCCTCTTTCCTTATTCTTGCTTATACTTATGCAACCAAACACACCAATAACACAACCGGCCTATGAATATTTCATGAATAGTCAGGACATTGAGCATGAAAGTGCAAAATAACAAGTATACACAACAATTGCCAAGTATCATTCCATAATAGTGTTACTTATATTTTTTTAAGGTTCAAAAAATAAGTTCGGAAATACAAGATAGTGTTGGATAATTCCTATCCATATCCCTACTAATAAAAATACATATCTAAAGCTAAAACCATAAATATTCCTACCACTTATAAAAGCACATACCTAAGAGCTAAAATAATTAAATGAATGATGTAAATAAATGTTTACTCTATACACTCTTAATCATTAATCATGTAAATCAATGGTTGGATGTTAGCGATTAATATAAGTTTATTGGCTCTTCACTTTTAATAGAAAAAAAATTGTCCCTAAATTAGTCGTTCACTTTTAATCATTAGTTGTACACTGTCTTTGGAAAGAGAGTACAACACATATTCAAAACTTCATTAAAATAATAATTATTTTTTTTCATTTTGAAAATACAGCATATATGTAAAATTTTCTTACCCACCCATTGGGCGGTATGTTTGCTAGTTATGTAAATGTACTTTTGCATGTGACATTTGTGTCTAAACATATACACAAAGTGCCTTTAATTATAAGTGTTTATTTTACAACAAACAAGTGTGCAGTATGAAGTAGTAAGATTACTTAAAGTTCATAAAAGATGGTTGAAAGTCGAATTTATAAAAACTAGTTGCCATTTTATTTTCCTTTTTCTAATTTTATCTATGACTGTGATTAAATTTATCTGTAACCACACGCAGATATAGCTCACAGAGTACATAAATTTGTCCAAGTTTTGCTTGTACCTACCTTGGATCTACCCTGATAGCTACACAATTAACGCCGCTAGTTGGTAAGATAATTTTCAATGCGACAAAAAATATTAATAGCATTTCGCTTATTAATTTGATGTGAACCCTGAATTAAGTTTACATAAATGCCAAGTATAGTCCTTAGACTAATAGGTAAAATTGCAACAATATCTTCGTAATAAGTTAAAAAAGAAAGGCATCGTGTCCGCAATTAGTCAACAAACTACAAAACTTTAGTAGTAGTTTGAAATGCCGCAATCATTTAATTTTGTTAATCAAATTATAACGTGGGATCATCAACAAGATCTACTCAAGATACTCTCTCATATAATAAAAAACATTTTTTAGGCAGTGTATACTTTTCTCCAGATAGGAACCCCTTCACCATTCTCTGATGTCGCTTTCACTGCCAGCTCCCGCTATTTAGGATAAATTAGTTTCCAAGTATAATATTTTCAAGCAGAGGATCCGGTATCACAATCTATTCTTATTTTTCTTTTTTCATTATTAATATTTGAATTCAAAAACTGCGAATAGTTATTCTTCCTCGTGGAGAAATGCATTTTGATAGAATACATAATTTTTCGTGTTTCTTTTATACAACACCAAACCTTAATAATGAACTTCCCAAAATTTATCTGGTACACTTAATTAATTATTTGGTACAGCTTACAAATTATTGATCTTGTAACAGAAATAGTTATGAACTATTACTTAGATACATACAATCCACATCAGGAAGGACAATATCAATAATTCAAAGAGAAGTTGCGGAAAACTTGCATCACTAAAATTTTATTTATTTATTTTATTTTATTATTATTTTTTTGTTGAGGGGGTTTTCGTCACTAAAATGTTTCGCCCTGAATCTCTTTTTGTGAATGGTCCAAATTAGTTTTAAACAGAGTAACATTGAATCCAACGCATTTAGGTGTGAAATTTAGAGAAGGGAAGTTCATTTTAGGAAGGGCAACATGAGGACGCTTCAAAAACAAATAAAAAACTAAGAGAAATGCTAGCGTCCAATATGATCGCTTTCACGTTTTTAAATTTCTAATGATCAATCCAAACCATTCAATATGTTCTCCCTATTGAAAACTTACAAGAAACCAATTTTTACATTTTTTCGAAATTTTTTACTATTTTTTTGGTATTTTTGAAAATTCATAATATAAACATTATGGATCGTCCAATAATATCGATTTTCTAAAATACCAAAACAATAGTAAAAAATTTCAAAAAAAATGTAAAAATTGGTTTCTTATAAGTTTTCAATATGGAGAACATATTGAACGGTTCGGATCGGTTATTTGAAATTTAAAAATATGAAAACGATCGTATTAGACGAACCCCATCCGTCCAATATATTGGACTCTAGCATTTCTCAAAAACTAATTATAGTCCAAGCAAGAGAAATCTTGAGACATACATACAGTGAAAAATTAAAAGATCATTTTAGGAGATTAAAAGGAGGTCGAAAAAGTAAAAGTGGAAGACAAAAATTGGGAGCTGATACACGTATGAATTCTGTCTAAATGACATTCCATAATTACCAAACAGGAATAAAAAGAGAGAGAGAGAGAGAGAGATTTATTTCTTGACAAACTGGATTCTCTTGTCACGGATTGGTAAAGGGATAGGCTTCTGGGCTTGGTGTGGATGCTCTGATCCTTTGTATACCTTGAGGTGTGTGAAGAGTGCTCTTCCCAGCTACAATAAATAAATAGTTATAAGGCAACAATCAATATGAACTTTACTTCAAAATTTTGTTCCATCTATTTTGCCTTTGAGTTTAACAAGGCAATTCCTGGTCCAGAACTGAGAAACCTCTCAACATAGAGCATGGCCTTGCAACAATGACAAAGTACTGTGGCCTGGTTCTTCTATAACAGAAGCATAAAAAACTTCAAAGCTCCTATGATTTGTGAATTATAGTACATTTTCCCAATCCTGATCAAGTGTTTGAAAACCATGTATAATACCATAGCGGCATAGCCTACACTTTTCCTGCAGTGCCCAAAATGCACTTCCATTTCTTAGACTGTTGAAGGAAAAATGCTGGAAATTTTGGGTATTTCTTCAAATATTTTATGAAAGGAAGGTCAGAGTTGGTATTTTAATGTTCAAGAGAGGTAGGAAATTAAACACAGATTGTCCTTTTTCAGCTTTTGTTAGCTGCCCTATATTTTTTTACAGAAAAAACAAAAAACAGAGAAAGGAGAGAATCAGAGAATGCAAGCATACCCGTCCTTTAGGAAGCATACCACGAACTGCATGCTCTACAATTCTTTCTGGTATTCTTTTTTGCAATTGATCGAAGGTCTCTACTTTCATGCCACCTGGCCTTCCTGAATGCCTCCTGTATAGTTTCTGAGACCTCTTTTGACCTGATACTGCAACTTTCTCTGCATTTATCTGTTTGCCCGAAAGAAATTAAGAACAAAGTGTTATTTTAATAGTTATGTTATACTGTCAACTTAAATCCTGATCTTCTTGACACCTTATAAAAGATGTTTCTTCAATGCATATGCCCTAAGCCTTTAGCTAATAAGTTAATTACACAAGACAGTCAAATTACAGAGATGGAAGATGCAAATAATGCAAAATGTTGAACTTCTTACTCTACATCCACTGTGTGCTTCTATTGATACAGAATTAATATGTAGATGTTAATTGAGTTAATATCAGGCAACATTGTCATCTTTTCACATTGTTAGGGCTTTGTTGCTGCTGGCATATTGATAAATAGCTCCAATATAAGTCAGATTCAGTTGCAAACATGGCATGGATATAGTTTGCAGATAACATACGATGTCGAGTATGATTTGATTTCCAATAAATTTTGTTAGATTTTATAAAAGAAGTGTAATGTACCACGATGACATAAGCACCCATGTCAACACTAGGTGTGTAGGTGGCAAGATTCTTTCCTCTAATGTAATTGGCTATAGTTGAGGCCATCCGGCCCAGAATTTTGTCAGATGCATCCACGATGTACCACGTCTTTTCGGTATTTACATGGTCAGCTGCTTTGGGATACCATGTTTTGTTCCATATATCCTACAAATATAGGCCAAACGGTGTTATCCTTGAAAATAAAAAATTATGGTGTTATGCAAGAGGACGTATTGGATTGATAATTTATCATGCTGATTTCTCTTAAAGGTGCACATATTGTGTTTGACTAAATGTCTCTGAAAGAATCAATTGTTAAATTATGATCAACATTTTTCACCAATTAGTATTCCAGTGCAAAACATGAACCAACAGCTACATTGCACCCACTATAAACCACCAATTAGAGTCGAAACAGGCAATAACTCTGACAAGTGCAAATTTCAACAAATTCTCCAACAATTAATTACAAAATTAAACAAAATGTTACCGGGCCATTGATTTCAGACTCCTCATACATCCATCGTTCCTCGGTTGGAACCACTGCCATCCCTGCCCCATTCGCCTCACATCGTACCGAAACAAGCCTTAGAGACGCTCTCTTAAGGCTCAATGAAACCCCAAAAGAAGACGAAGAAGCAGAGAAGTGAGCTTTCTGAACCCAAATCGCCGAGCTTCTACCAGTTGAACAGCGATGTGGCGTGGCGATAAATGCCGAAGTAGGAATCATAGTCGCCATTGATAGAGCAGAACGGGTGGTGTAATTGTGCAAGTAGTAGTGATGCGTGGAGGTATCAGTGTAGTTGTTTTGAAGCTTTCATGCTGCCATTGGAGAGAGGTGGAGAAAGAGGCAAAGACGATCGGATAAGAATTCAGATAGCTTTATTATTGGGCCTGGAATAAGTGGGCCTTTCGAAAGGCCCGAAAATATATATATTGCCTTAAACAGCATAGAGTATAATTTTGAGGTTTTTGTACATGTTAAGAGACTACGTTTTGCTAGTACCTTCTCACTAAAAAAGAGACAAATTAAAATATTCTTCTAACTTGTTCCATTTTTTCTAAGAGCAAATTTTGGAAGTTCACTGTCTAGTAATATGATCCTGCCTCATAATTAAACAAAGATGTTATCTGACTCTTTGGTAATTACAATGTGTTTGCAATTATAATTGCTATACTCATTCTAATTATCTTTCGAAGATTCCTACTAATACAATAGTGAGCCTTGATACTATGTTGGAAATTTACATATTTTACAAATCAAATATCCAAAGAAATCGATCTGTATCACCGTACAGAAATGTTTAGTGCCCAAATCTCATATCATTTTTTCACGGGGGATTTCATTTCATTTCAATTGATTTTACAGGATTTCATTAGATCTAATTATAAGAGAATTCCAACCAAATAATATCAAATCAATTCATTTTGATCAAGAATTTTCCAACGAAATGAAATGAAATCCACGTTAAAAAGAATAGGATTTTGATCCGGGCCTAAAACACATCTTCTCCAAAAAAATTCTATTCACACTTGCATATATCCTAGTGGCTCAGTGGTAAGAGCACTAGACTAATCTCCAAGAGATTAAAAATTCAAACCCCGCATTGCGCATGCATCTTTAATTTAAGAAAAAGTTGGATGGCAAAAACCTTCTTTCTTTCTCAAAAAAATTCAATTCACACCGAGGTACGACCAATAGAATTATCACGCGTACATTTTGCTTGGTGTATTTTTATTTTTTTTATTTTTTATTTTTTTGTCTATTTGAGACCTCCTTAATGCACGTAATGCGACTTGACTTGAAACGGTGCACGTAGGTGTGCGTGTGAAAGCATGTGAAATCAACGAGATCCCTTTTGACTTTGTGACAAATTTATCAAGGTCTCAGGTTTGTGATAGAATCGACATTGCAGAGTTGTCTATTATTTTGACTCACGCACAAAAAAGGAATAATTTTACTGTTCCAACAATTTACTAAACCTGGTCAAATCGGAAATCCTTGAAAGTCAAAACTTTAGAAAACAACACAACGAAATACGAGAAGCTGGCATCTATTTTGTGTTGCTAAAGGATAAAATGTTTTGTACTGAACAAGATATAGACGTTTTTATGTTAAATAAATCTACCGCGTATCGCTTTCAAAATAAAATTTAAACAATAAAAAAATTATGTATTTTGTAGCATTTTTTCAATGCATATATCAATTATATTTAAAATTTTGTTTGATTAGCATCAAGAGATTGTAACAGTTCAAAGATGTAGAAAAATTTTGAATACTTATTTTTTAAATTGAGTTCTCAGATCGAAACAAAGTCAAAGATGTAAACAAGTTCTGATACTGATTTTTTTTTAATTGAGTTCTTAATTCACAACAAAAGTAAGTTAAGGATATCATAATTTTTATATACAAGCAAAGAAGCTGATCAACAATTATTATAGATGACATCATGAGATTATTTTTTATTGTTGAGTTTTAAAATTTTTTATATTAGAATTTTAAGAATTATAAATGCGGCGAAGGCATTTTCTCCAAAGTTTCTCCAAAAAAAAAAAAAAATCAAATGATAAAACGAGGGTTTGCATTCTGTTTTTCATTTCAGCATCATAAATTTTGGTTGCTTATATTAGTGTCATTTTATCATTTTTGGTGCAACTATTTAATTATTCTTAAATATTTTTCTTCAAATTATCGAGATTGCCAAAAGCAAGGAAAAATGGTATGATATATTTCTTAGTCCTCTGTATATATACTGATATATTTCTTAGTCCTCTGTTCCACTTTTGTTGTCCTTACGGCTTTCTTTTTGGTTATGCTAAGAAGTTGATTTATTTCTGTTTTTCATTTCAGCATCATAAATTTTGGTTGCTTATATTAGTGTCATTTTATCATTTTTGGTGCAACTATTTAATTATTCTTAAATATTTTTCTTCAAATTATCGAGATTGCCAAAAGCAAGGAAAAATGGTATGATATATTTCTTAGTCCTCTGTATATATACTGGGGCAGTTTGGATGGGTTGGGAATTGGAGGAATTTCCAATTCCAAGCATAAATTTTATTATAAACAATTCAATCTCTTCACAAAGTTACACACTTCCCAATAAATTTATGCCTAGGAATAGACAATTCCTCCAATTTCCAACCCATCCAAACGGCCCCACTGATATATTTCTTAGTCCTCTGTTCCACTTTTGTTGTCCTTACGGCTTTCTTTTTGGTTATGCTAAGAAGTTGATTTATTTGAGCAATAGTATACTCAGTCCTCACGCTATCATACAACTATATTTTCGTTTACTTGTTCAATTCAAAAAACGGGGCTGATAAGGATCATCTCCAGATTCCATCATCCTCCATCATCCATGAAAACTCATTTTTTATTTTTGAAAATCTATCGTAACTATCATTTCCGTTTTTGGAAATCCAGCGCCCATCCCTTCCTCCCTTCTGTTTCGCTCTCTTCCCATCCCTTTTGTTTCGCTCCATTCCTCCTTCTCTCAACGTCACACTTACCCCCTGTCCCACCCTCTCCCTCCTAATTGTTTTAGTTCTGGAAACAAATGTTCTAGTTAGTATTGTAAATGTTCTAGTTAGTATTGTAAATGTTCTAGTTAATATAGCAACTGTTATATTTAATACATATATGTATGTTTGGATGACACATGCGAATAAAGAAGAAGGGACAAAAAAATGGGACCCACCCATGTTCTTGTTCTCGTTCTTATTCACTCGAAAATGTGAAACAAGGGATAAGCCTTTTTGTTCGCTGTTCAGCTTGTTTGTGTCTTGTTTGGGAAACGTGAACTACGACTGTTCGCGAACAGCTAGTTCCTTTCCCATGCCAAACATAGCCATAACTATTCTAGTTTATATAGCAATTGTTCTAGTTAATATATATAATTGTTCTACTTAATATATATAACTGTTCTATTTAATATATTAAGGGTGTGTTTGGTTTCCACCACGAACAGGCTGTTCGCGAATAGCCGTAGTTCGCGTGAACCAAACACCTCACGAACTAGGCTGTTCGCAAACTTCTTGGATTGTTTCAAGTTCCTCGATTTTCACGAACTACTCACGAACATCTCACAAACTAGGCGCTATTCGTGGCTCCTTGTTCGTCTCTTGTTCGTGTTGGAGTTAGGTCCTAGAAGCCAATCATTTGATAGCTATGAAATTAGTTTATGTTATTGATGATATTTGATCATTTGTTCCTAGAGTTTATTATTGACAGATCATTCAGGTTGAGGATCTGAATTGTGGATCTCTGTGTTTCATTTATAGTTAGATGATAATAATAAATCTAAATTGTCCATAATCTTGATAATTAACAAGGAAGATTAATTATCTTAAAAGATTAGTATGCAAGTTAAGTGATGATTAAGTTCTACAAATCATAAGTAAAGAGTTATCAACTTAATTGCATATGTATATGTTATTAGAACATAGTACAGGACATGACCCAATGAAATAAATATATGGATTGTGTTATGTGTCATTATTTATTTCATTTGAGTTTGATTCTAAGTTTGAGATGGTTCAGTTTTTCCACATGATGATAAGTTCTACAAATATCGTTTACTGATGATTCCTGATAAGGGCTGCTATACGGACTTTATTTATGTTCTCTTGAATTGTGCGGGAAAAAACTGTTCATCAAGAAAATCGTATGTCCCTTACTAATTTACTTAGTGAGTGATGATATCTGTTTGGGTCCCTTGATGGAGATGAATTGTTTGTTAGCAACTTATACAATTTTCTCTAGATCAAGAAATGTATAATTTACAATAATGACACATTCCAATCTTGGATTATACAATGATATCATGTGACATAAGAATCAAAACAATGAAATACTTATATTCCTTATGCAGGATTAAAATACTGTAGCAGTACAATATTTATGTTAATTGGGAATCATAACGTGTTGCTAGATACCGCTTATGATTATTGAAAATAAATAACGATTTATTTTCATGGCCAACATAGCATAAATCCTCAAAGGGTCACACAAATAAAGTTTGAACCATACAGTGCATTATTTATTTATTCACAGCAATAAGTGCGATGAAGATATGATAAGTTGATTAATTAATTATATACCGTTATGAACCGTTATAATTAATTAAATCAAAGGGATCATATAGAAATAAATTAATGCATTTGCTAATTCCAAAATAATTATCAATGAGTTGATAATTAATTTTATTCAACATATTTTAATTGGTTGAATTGAAAATTCAGCTTAATTAAAAGGGCAATTTAATTGGACCTTTAAATGAATGATTTAATGTGTTAATATGAGAGCAAAATAACAAAATGAAATGGCTAAATTAGACCATTTCGTGGCCAGCATATATAGGACAATTTTGTCCATATTGGATGAAAGAAGAATGAGGTTTGGATGCCTAAATATATGGTTGTTAATTAAGAAAACAACACCTCTAAATTTAGCGTTAACCTCTTCCTCTCTCTCTAATTAATATGGACGAAAATTACAGAAAAAATATGAGATTTTTCTCTTCTATTGCTCTCTCATATTATTGCTCTTCCATAGGAATTCATATGTTGAATATTAGCCACAAATTAAATAGTTAATTTTGTGAAGAAAGATAACAAGGAATTAGCACCGTTCTAGGGTTTGCTAGCACAAACCTCTAGAATTTGGTTAGAGCTTTTGGTGGACTCGAGACCAGCGTGGTTGTGGTGATTGGAGGCATGCCATCGACTTCTATACCATGGATCGAGCCTTCCAATTGCGAGTTTGGAAGATGTACGAAACTCCTCCCCGTTTCTCATGTGTGATTGATGCTTAAATACTAGATCCTTTTTGTTGTGCATGTTTAATTAGATATTAATTAGTAATAAAAATTAAAATTGCACAAGGACTTGAGTTCCTAACAGTTCGTGCGCGAACCAAACACACCCTAATTGTTCTGGTTAATAGATATAACTGTTCTAGTTAAACATATATCTGTTCTAGTTAATAAATCATCCCTGAGACTCATCCCCTCTATCCCTCTATGTTTCGCTCCCTCCCCCCTCTCCCCTCCCCTCCCCTCCCTCCTCTCTGATTCGCTTTGTCCTCATCCCCTGACGCTCATCCTCTCATCCCCTGGACTTCCGAAAATAGAAAAGAAGTTATTAACACGTTTAAGAGGGGATGAGGGGATGACGCTGGATAAGTACTTTCTGGAAATAGAAAAAAATAAAACGCGTTTTAGAGGGGATGAGGGGATGACGCTTAGGAAGGGATGACACTAAGCGATTCTGATTCAGAAAACCAGCGATACTTTTGGTTATTTTGGGTTTTTAGAAATTATAAATTCCTTCTTCTGGCTAACATTTTTTTTTAAAAATGAATTTTTGGCAAGCAGCCCTTTTAGTTTGGTGGATAATTTCCTTTTTTTAAAAAAAAAAAGAAATCGATGATTTGCATGCGCGGAGAAAAAGCATTCAGCTATAGATTTGTTTTTTGTCTGCATTGTATATACAAAGTTGTCGTAGAAAAATCTATTTAGAAGGTCCAAAAAACTGAGTTAAATTCAACTTTAGACAATTCAAAAGTTTCTATATATGTTCAGCTAATAACTTTTTAAAAAGCATTTAAATACTCTTAGTTGTAATTAATAGGATAGAAAACTATAACTACAACCGAAGATACAATCAAGTCATCATATTATAAAAAGATATATACAGGAAATGCGTGATATACGGCGCCGCAAAGATTATAAAAAAAAAGAAAGCATATTTTAATGTACACATCTTGCAATAATATTAATTCGAAATATAAACCCATTTAGGAAGGCAATTAATCATCTTTTTCAAACCCAACTTGAAATAAAATATCATATTATTTCGAGGACAACTTATTTCTAAACGGAAGAAATATTAATTACCATGATTCTTGGTGCACAAATAGCGATCATTAACAAAATCACAATAAAGCAGGGATCTATCAATTGTCAAAAGACCCTAATTTTGTTTAGAAAAATGGTTGAATCGAAGTGCCATTTGCCAATGGATCAGCTACGTGGCGGATGCTGTCATTTTATTTGGAGAACCTCGTCCACAAAAATTTAATGAAAGCACTAAGAACTAGTACTCTTTGTCAAACATCTGTCAGCTCACATTTAATGATAAAGACCCAATCCAACTGTGTGGTTCCCCCAGGGGGTTGGTCAGTGTCGACGACCAGTCAACTTGCTTTGTGGTCCCTCAATATTAATTAAAGGGAATTCATAAGCAGACAAGGTCTACAATTAATCAAAAGTTCAAAGCAAAAGGTGTATTCTCCCAAATTAATAAAGAGCAAAATGCTTGCCTCTTTCTATTTTTTCCCCGAACAAGTATTATTACTGCAGTCTGAAGTGAAGTAGGTAAATTGTAATAAAATTACCTATCCTGGTCGACAGAAAATAGGATTAGATATTAGATGTAGATATTTTGAATGGTCAATAAATTAAATTAATTCACATTTTCTGCAACACAAAGACAAAGTTTATTTTTAATGAAAGACTGACCGGTCAGACAAGGAACTGAGCTATTGATTTGTATATACAGATATCCGATTGACACAATCTCAATTCAGATCTTTTTTTTTTTTTTGACAACTTAGCAGCGGCTGCTAAGGAATCTCAATTCAGATCTTTCACACTATTTTTAATTAAAAACAATAATGCAAATTTTTTTAAAAAAATTTCACTAGAAACTAAATTCATAAAAATATAAAATTAAAACTCCAATTTGCTTTAACCAAACAAACTTTTATTGTACTTGACCTCAAAATTACATTATATATTATTTACAGCCGAAGAGGGAAAGAAAACAACAAAAATAAATAAAAAATGAAACTGTCTAACTAACAGCCGAAAAGGGAAAGAAAACAAAAAATATGAGAGCGCAATTCTCGCAAATTGAGTTGAATGAAAGACTTAAGAAGTAAGAACCAGAGCCGCCCATAATTAAAAGCATCTCCTAACAAAGCGCGTTTCTCTCTTCACTTTCAGACGATCAATCCCTGCGGTCAAAAGCCCCTTCCTTTTCTCCATCTCCACCTCTCTGCATCCCTCACCCTACATCCCCAACCGTGCAACCAACTACTGACACTCTAATAATACCCCACTGTCAGTGGTCAACCACACGCAAGAAAGGACTATTGTACCACAGGCAATCTGAAAAGTTCCTTTCTCCTCTTCTGTCCTTCTCGGATTCTCCTCTCGATAGCGTTCAACACTGAAACAAATAAATAATCAGTGTTTTCAATACCGTACAGGATACCGGATAATTCCGGTAATACCGGAACCCGGAACAGTAACAGAAACGGAGGTATCCTGTATTGTGATAAAAATACCTGATTTCGGTCACTGACAGGTTGGAATGCCGGTAGGGTATTAAAAGCACTGCAAATAATAAAGCCAACGAACGAACTCTTTATTTCTTCTTTCCTTCTTCTTCTTCTCAAGTGGAAAATAAAATGCGACCAAGCTTGAGGCGCCATTGATGGAACCCGACGAGACTCTTACTTCGACGCTTTGGAACGCGGTCGACGCGCTCGGCCGAGGCTTCGACGTCACCGCTGACCAGAGGTTGCTCTATTGCAAGGGCCCCGCCGGATCGCGTCTCGTCGTCGCCGGAGACGGAGGCAAGAAGGACTTCGCCGTCTCCGATAATGTCGTCCTACGTGGCGTTCCCTGGGACGTCGATGTAGATGTCTGTGATCGGCGCCTCGAGCTGACCCGCCCAGATGCTGGTCCCTTCGTCTTTTCATTTCACAAGGTTTCATTAATTAGATATTTTTTGTAATTGAATCAGTGTTGTTGTTATGAGTGATCAGTCCCATTGTAGTATGGTAACACTGGATAATAGATTTAGATTATGATTATGCGATTTGATATTATGTTTTATGCTATTGTTACTGTCAAATGGCATCTATTTAATAAATTTCCTTCTTTTGTATTTTTTGTAGATTTAAAACAGATTTTATGTTCCTTTATCTGATGTTTTTTTTTTATATGTATTTCAATGATTTCAGATGGCAGAATATTTCAACCAGAAATCAGGTTTATCTGACAAGGTTCCTCTTGGAAGCTTCAATTCCATGTTCAGTTTTAATGGCTGTTGGAAGACTGATGCGGCAGGAACAAAGGCTCTTGCAATGGATGGCTACTCAGTTCCTCTTTATAAAGCCAAGCTGGTTAACCCCAACCTAGTTTTAGATGAAGATGTGAAGCGTTCAGTGCCTGCTCTCTGGGACCCACCATCCTTGGCTAGGTTAGTAGGTAATACCTTGTTTGCACTTCAGTTCGAAGTAGCTACTTGGCTTACCATACTATTTTTTACGTACATGTAATTGCAAAAGTTTCTGCCATTTGAAATGACTTAATTTAGACAGAACATACCAAAAAAGTTGGTTACTTGACCATTTTCTATGTACTTTTGTGATCATTTGCTATTTTTGTTTCACATTTGCTATATGACTTTTCAAATATAAAAATTGGCGAACTTTAAGTTTCACATTTGCCAAATAACAATTGAAATTATAATTTTTTTTCCAACTTCAAGTTTTAAAGTAGTACTAGATGTGAAAAAAGCTGTTTCAGAGTCTCTTGTTTGGTGAATGGAGCTATATAAGCTCTTTGATGTAAATATGTTGTGTGTAATTATTGCCCAATTACATTGTTTCAATATATTTTGGAGAAATTGTTAAGTACCACTTGGATGGATACATAAGTTTTGTACTTGTGTATGATAACTATATATTTATTATTCTCTTTATTTTTCATTTGTTACCAGCTTCATAGAGAACTATGGAACCCACATTATTACATCTGTGACAATTGGAGGTAAAGATGAGGTGTTTGTTAAACTACATTCTTCGTCTCAGCTATCATTATCTGAGTTTGAAAACTATGTGAAAGATATTGGAGATCAGAGATTTTCAAACTTAGAAAATCAATCCACAACTGTTCCAATCAATTATAAAGAGAAGGTCAGTCCTCTTATATATATTCAGTACAAGTTTTTTTTTTTCTACGAAATTGACTTTTTGTTTGGTCTATACCTTACTTTTTCCTTGGAATTTTTGGTGTTGCCTTTGAAATCAAGGACAATGCGACAATTAACCTTAAAAGAAGATTGTCAAATCTGTTTTGGTGGGTTTTTTGGTTTGCTCATGTAAGTGGAGCATTTCACTGTCTGAAGCTTGGTGCTCCACTTTGGGGTAACAGATGCATAAGCACATATATGAGGGATAAGTTGTCAGTGCATTTATTCAACAATATCGACTTGCGTGATATCAATTAAGGTTTGAATCTTAAGACTTTAGGGGTTTTGTTGGATATAAAAATAGCCTAACATTCAAGTTCATGCAAATTGACCGTTGTTGGATAATGCATCAAGCTTTCATTGATTTCAGACTTTTAAAAAAAATTCAAACCATATGAAGGGTAAGATGTGCACTAAATTTCATCTTTTTTGTTGGCATGATATATGCACCATATAAATCCTTCCTACAATGGTGGATTTCAAATTTAGATTATATTTGTGAGAAACTGACAATCATCAAGATTGTCAAGTGATCTTCCTCTGATTATATTTATGTATGTGTTATGTACTTATGTGTGCAAGCACTGGAGGAGCCAGGAAGTGCTTCCTTCAGGCCCACATTACTTTATAAAAAATATGCTTATTTTACTATTTTTCTGGAAAATTTTTTGTAAAAATAGACCTATAATTCAATTAAGCTGTCAAATTATGGCCCAACCTATTATAATTCCTAACTTTAAATTAAGCTATCAAGTTATGCTCCACCCTGTGTGCAAGTGCTAGCTAGGGCATGTTGCAGTCATGCCATTGAAACCTGGTTCATTGGACCCAATATGTTTCCGTTCGTTTCCCAAAAATAGCAGCATTTTTATTGAAAGGACAGGATCCAAAATGGAACGATAAAAAATCGGCAGGTTCGGTCGCCCTCTGGAATTGACCGCAATTTGACCCTAAACAAAATGAAATGATTCTACATCTGTGTTTCCATATGGAATAGAATAACTGCAAATTCAGCCGCAACAGAATGAATTTGACTACTTTTCTTTAAAATTAAGTCATGAGGTCCAATGTCCATGCAGATAAGTGAGCTTTAGCAACTAGAGTCTGCAAATGGAAAATAACACTATTGATAGAGAAAGCTAGGATCTATTTTTAAAAAACGATTCTCTTTTTAGCTTCAATTAGTTAATTTAATTTCTTCTTTTGCTTTTGGCACAATATGCAGGATATAACAGTAATTTTTAGGAGAAGAGGTGGCTGCGATCTGGTACAAAATCATGAACAATGGACAAACACTGTACAATTTGCACCTGATATCATAAGCATGACCTTTATTCCAATTATTTCTCTTTTAGAGGATTTGCCTGGAAAAAGACACCTTGAGCGTGCCATTGATCTCTATTTGGAGTGTAAGCCCACCTCTCTGGTCTATCTAATCCATTGTTCAGCTTTACAAAGGATCTTTAGATTTCTTTGCATAATCGATCTTAGGTTTTGTACCAGATGCCAGCTTATTTTGGTTTCATTATATCATTTTTTTAAAACTTTCCATCCTTCGCTTGGTTTGTTCAGTGCTATTTAGTTGATAATTTCATGCATGTTGAAGGCATTGTTGCAATTTTTTTTCCTTTAATATGAGTGCAACTCCATGGACACAAAAATATAATATGTAAACCCTAAAGAACCAGCAGGTTGCAACTTTAACAACTTGTCATTTTTAGTGGTGTTATAAGAGGCCATCTGCTTGTTTCAGATAAACCTCCGATTGAGGAGTTGCACTATTTCTTGGATTTTCAAATGCAGCAAGTTTGGGCTCCAGCGCCTAATAGTATACCTGGTCATTTGAGGAAGGAACCTGTATGCCCATCTCTCCAGCTCAGCTTGATTAGCAAAAATAAGCTTTATGTCAGCCCAGAGCAGGTAGCACTTTTATTTACAACTTTTTACTTTAATAGCAGATATGTTAAGTACCACAAAAGACATGGCCTTGGCCTTTTGAGTTCTGTCACATTTGCTTTTGTAAAGACCTGTCATTAGACCTTTAACATTTACTATGTTATTTCTAATGCATTATCAATGTTTTCTAATTCTCTTGTGTTGATTCGCTTGATTTGATGTGAAATATAACATTCTCTTATTCTGGAATTAAAGGAATAAATATGACAGCTCCCAACATTTTGTTATGCAAGCCTTGCAATATGATTCTTCCTGATCAATACACATTGAAATCTATATTTTCACAATTATTTCCAGATATCAGTGGGTCGTAGGCCTGTGACAGGACTTCGCCTCTCTCTAGAGGGATCAAAACACAACCGCCTTGCTATCCACCTCCAACACCTAGCCTCACTTCCAAAAATCCTCCTACCACACTGGGATTCCCATATTGCAATCGGGCCTCCAAAGTGGCATGGACCTGAGGAGCAGGACAGCCGCTGGTTTGAGCCAATCAAGTATAAGCACCTTGCCCACGTCAGTACTGCCCCGATTGAGCACTCCGATTCGACCATTGGTGACTTGTCTGGGGTCTTCATAGTTACTGGGGCACAGCTTGGCGTCTGGGATTTTGGTGCCAAGAGCGTTCTACATCTAAAGTTGCTGTTTTCTAAGGTTCCCGGATGTACTGTTAGAAGGTCAGTCTGGGATCACAGTCCCGCTCCTAGTTTGAGCACTGAGGAGGCATCTTCATCTGCATCAGGTTCCGGGTCCAAATCAGCTTCTGGATCTGGGTCGAGTGATGGTGCAAATAAGCTTTTGAAGATTGTTGACATGAGTGAGATGCTGAAAGGGCCAGCAGATCCGCCAGGACACTGGGTTGTCACTGGTGCAAAATTGGGGGTCGAGAGGGAAAGGATTGTTGTCAGAGTTAAGTATTCTTTGTTGAACTATTGAGTATGATTCTAATGTGTTTGTGGTTGTAATTTATTATGCCCTTCTCATTTGCTTCATCTGTGTTACGGGATGAAGCTTTTTTTTTTTTTTTTTCCTTTGTCTTCGTGGTATGATAGGTACACAGTTTGGTTCTTTTGTTCTTGTTTTCTTGTACATTCTATGAAATTTAACCTACTATTCTTTTAAGGAATTTTAGCCCTTCTCTTTGTTAATTTTGGATTATAATATTGGCAATTCCTATCAGCTCATAATATCCAGTTGTTGAACACTTTAAATTGTTGTCTTACTTCTTACAATTATAGTTATTATTATCGTCATCATGTCATAATTATCTACGTGAGTGATGATGCGTAATTTTGAAACTGACAAGAAAACTGGACTGGGCTCAGACTGAGAGCCGATGTGTTTCCATTTTCCAACCCCGAAAAAATTAATAATGACGTTACTGTTCACACAAATTACGGTAATAACGGTTAAAAATTCAGAATTTTAAAAATAACGTTGTTGGATCGGCGTTTGGATTGCCGAAAATACAGAACGCTTGGATCGGCAATTGGAACGCCGATCCAAGCTTGGATAGGCATTCCATTGCCTATCCAAGGTTGGATCGGCATTCCAATTGCCGATCCAATTAATCCATAGCCTCAATGAGCCGTATCTAACTTTTGCACTTTTTTTTTATTTGTAATTTTGCTTTTTAGCTCTCAATTTTTTTATTATTACAAAACATATAATAAGTGATTAGTAATTAAACATAATTGAAACTTCTATAATGAAATATAATTATATAATTAAATTATTTATGTTAAATACATAATATTGTATATGTGTATAATACTTATTTATACATATATATATTATGTATCATATATTTTATATATTAAATACATATTATTGTATATAATTAAAATATATGATAAATATTATTATATGTACATAAAATGTACATATATTTCTATGTATATTTATTTATACATTAAAAAAAATTTATATATTAATATCTACATTTAATGTATAACAAAAATTTTTTATTGGACTATTTTGAAAAAATAATAATATTAGGGTCATCGGCTAATAAATTCAACAAAAATATATTCAATTTTTTCGCCGATGACCCTAAAATTATTATTTTTACAATATAGTCCAATAAAATTTTTTGTTGTACATTAAATGTAAATAAAAATATATAAAAGATTTTTTGTATACATTAAATATACATACATGTTGAATATACATACATTAAATATATAAAAGATCTTTTATATATTAAATTGTGCATGTTGAATAGCTTTATACATATATATTATATATCATATATTTTAATTATATACAATAATATGTATTTAATATATAAAATATATGATACATAATATATATGTATAAATAAGTATTATAAACATATACAATATTATGTATTTAACATGCATAATTTAATTATATACTTATATTTTTATAATAGATGTTTTAATTATGTTTAATTTCTAATCATAAATTATAAATTTTGTAATAATAAAAATTTTGGGGGCTAAAAAGTAAATTTTACATTAAAAAAATAAGTCTCAAAAAGTAGCCAAAATTTTTTGTTTGGATCGGCAAATGGGTTGCCGATCCAAACAACAAAATTCAGCAACTTTTTGACTTTATTTTAATGCAAAATTTACTTTTTAGCCCCTAAAATTTTTATTATTACAAAATATATAATTTGTGATTAGAAATTAAACATAATTAAAACATCTATTATAAAAATATAAGTATATAATTAAATTATGCATGTTAAATACATAATATTGTATATGTTTATAGTACTTATTTATACATATATATTAGGTATCATATATTTTATATATTAAATATATATTATTGTATATAATTAAATTATGCATGTTGAATAGTTATAGATATTACTTTTTCAGTGCTATATTTTGACTTCTTTAACTCTATTATCATATATTTTAAATGTATCTTGTGTGTGTAGTTAACATCAGATTTGTACGTAATTTGGAGCATCCTCTAACTAACAAATCTGGACCAGTAATCTTACACATAAAAAGAAACATATAAAAGATTCCAAGAGAGAAGGAATAAAGGGAAATTCCATGCATTGTCATCAAAAGAGGTATAGACAAGTGTAATCTTACCTTCAAGGCTTCAATCATAGAGTATTTATTTTACCACACCGTTAATGCTAACTATCCACTATCGTATACAGTGAATCCTCAAACTTACGATTAACAAACTTTCGAATGCCCTTTATTAAACAACTTACCCTTGATACCATCAAAACACATATTTACTCAGATCATTTTAGAATGATCAATAATTATTCAAAACTAAAAGTCAAATATCTGTAACTGTGCGTTGTATGACGAGAAGAAGTTATAAATAGGGGAAGATATGCTCACTTGACAATATTGACATGCATAACAAAATAAATATTATATCATTCATATGAAAGCTAATAAAGTTTCAAACAGGTTTTTTTTACAGTTCATCAAAATACTTAAAAATTCATAATAATCCAGATTTAGTAACGTATTTATAAACTTATTATTGTCTATTTTAAATAAAAATAAAAATTAGTTGACCATAAATTATCGAATTAATTTTTGTCTATGGATCCCATCAAACTTTAGTTAAAATAATATGTATTTAATATATAAAATATATGATACATAATATATATATGTATAAATAAGTATTATACACATATACAATATTATGTATTTAACATAAATAATTTAATTATATAATTATATTTAATTATAGAAGTTTCAATTATGTTTAATTACTAATCACTAATTATATGTTTTGTAATAATAAAAAAATTGAGGGCTAAAAAGCAAAATTACAAATAAAAAAAAGTGCAAAAGTTAGATACGGCTCATTGAGGCTATGGATTAATTGGATCGGCAATTGGAATGCCGATCCAAGCTTGGATAGGCATTCCAATTGCCTATCGAAGCTTGGATCGGTGTTCCAATTGCCGATCCAAGCGTTCTGTATTTTCGGCAATCCAAACGCCGATCCAACAACGTTATTTTTAAAATTCTGAATTTTTAACCGTTATTACCGTAATTTGTGTGAACAGTAACGTCATTATTAATTTTTATCAGGACCCTTTGTTATACACAAATGATAACTGTAATTTGCAATTTTACTATCGCTTGATTAAAGTGGACAAATAAAATAGACAAAGTGAACATTTAAAAAATCAAAGTGAATATATACAAACAAATAAGTTCAATAAAAATAAGTTGAATATCTAAATAATAATATAAAAAATAAAATTTAATTCATAATTAAATAAATAAAGTGAACACATTAAACTGAACAAATAAATGAACATGGCGCGCGATACGCTAAGGAATGAAAGATAACAATTTCCTTTGTTATACGAGGAATGAGGTTATTGATTTTCCAATTCTAGGCTTCTGACAGCACTATCATAAAAAAGAAGAAAGCTCAAAATGCTCTCTCTGGCAATTTCTGCATGTTTCCTGTGTGCCACATCCCTTCCATGCGAGTTGACACGTACAGGCCTAGCCTGACACGTGTATTCTTTTGTTTTTGTTTCACTGTACTCCAGACCCTACTCACTCAACCTTCCTATATCCTCCGTTGATACAAGCCTGTAAAACATAGGAGAAACTAGTAATACCAGGAGGGAAGAGAGAGGAGGAGACCAAAAAGAGAGAACAAAGAGAAATCATGGCTTCCAGTGATGGAAAACCGGGTCCCACTCCAGTGGCTACTGCAGATAAACCCACACCGCCAGGAGAACCAACAACACTGAGTTCCAAAATGCTCGACAAGGGGGCAGCGATGATGCAGGCACTGAAGCCGGTCAAGGAGATGAAGCAACATGTGTGCACTTTTGCGCTGTATGCGCACGATCTAAGCCGTCAGATCGAGACACACCACTATGTAGGCCGTCTCAACCAAGACGTTCTCCAATGTGCGGTTTATGACTCCGACAAACGCAAGGCGAACCTAATTGGTATCAATTAACTAATTTGACAATGCTTGTTTGTTTGCATGATATAGATAATTAAGTCGCACTTCATTCTAAGTTGAAGGCTAGATAATTAAGTCGCACTTCAATATTCTAAGTTGAAGCCTAGCATCCGAACGATAAGAAATTTAATATGTTACCAAAAAAAACAAAATGGTTATCACCAGAGATTTGAATTTGGTCAATTGACTGGTAGGTGTGGAGTATATTATATCTCCGAAACTATATGAGACTTTACCAGAGGAGGAGCAGAAACTGTGGCACTCGCATGCATACGAAATAAAATCGGGTTTATGGGTGAATCCCGGTGTGCCACAGATGCTTGACAAACCAGAGCTAGAAAACATGGCATGCACATATGGCAAGTTCTGGTGCACTTGGCAAGTAGACCGTGGCGACAGCCTACCACTTGGGGCCCCTGCTCTTATGTTCTCCCCTCAACCTGTCAACCGTGGAAGAGTAATAATTATCTCTTATCTTTTCTCATCAAGTAAAATTGCTTGCAAGTTGCAATTTTACTTGCAAGTTGCAAGTTGGAACTCAATTGTCAGTATAATGAAACAATCATAACTTTCTGTACCAAGTTCTTTTGAGGGCCGGTTGGCTATTGCCAACTAGCAAACTTTCTGTACCAAGTTCATTTTGGGCATCAATTGACTTCTTTCATGGGATGTCAGGTGAGGCCTGACTTGGTGCAAAGAAGGGATGAGAAGTACAAGATCTCGACCGAGGAATTGCGAGGATCAAGGGTCGACATACAAGAGCCAGAAATCCATCCGAATGCCGATTACTGGATGAAGGACAACAAGGGGTTTGCTGTTGACGTCAAGCCAGCCGATATGAAGCGCTTAGCTCCATTTCCATAATCAAAATATTGGTCTGTTTTGTTATGTAAAGTATTTCGCCTTTTGGGTTTGAGTAGTGAAAAAAAAAAAAAGATGTGTGTACTTTGGGGTTACTTTTTGGTATTAAATGTAGCAAATCTGATGACCTTCACCGATATGGGGTGTATATATATATATATGCAAAAGTGTAACGGGTAATATCTTTGTGACATGCTTGTGCTTTTGGACGATTAGTATATTGTGTTTTTACTATGTTTCCTTTTTTTTTTGTGCTTCTAATTAAATGGTTTTTGGTATGGGAGCATGGACCAAGTTTTAATCATTTTATATGATTTTAATCCTCAAGCTGTTGAATATAATGTACCAAGACAAGTTGATTAAGGTGCATCTCTGCCTCTGTTGCTGTGAGAAAAACAAATTGCATCTTAGGTTTTTGGTGTTTACTTTGGTGAGTGTATGATTTAAAATTAAGTTATAATCGAGAATAAGTTTTTGGTATGTTGGTAAAGAGCACTGCACAGTGCATTTTCTGCCGTCTGTTCCGTGATCGAACTGTACAGTACCCCAAAAGTCCCTCTTCTGGATATTCTGTGGCCATTTTGTGTGGCATTTTTGTAATGGCAACACAAACTTTTACACAGGAGACCAACATAAAATCATATTAAATTGAGAAAAAAAAAAAGGGCAGCGGCGTACAAGGATATCGCCTTTTTTCAGTTAGCCCCTCTATTTTTTGTACATTTTGGATTTAATTCTTCATATTATTTTTTATACCCACTTGCTTTCTTTTATTACTATTTATCTATGTTGCACGGGTGCGGGTGCGGGTGCGGGTGTCGTATCAGATACGATGCGGGTGCACGGGTACGGGTGCGGGAATACATCATTTTTCAAAAAACTAGAATACGGAAGTGTATATAAAATAATAAAAATAATTAACAATAATATTTTTTTTAATTAAAAAACTAATTAAAAATCAAGGAAAAGAATGCACAGGTACAAGTAGTTTATTTTAACTATGCCATGCTTGGATGAAATATATATATACAAATACAAGTAGTTCAAATTAAAAAAAAAATTTGCTAGCCCACCAGAAACACCTTTACACCTATATATACACGTTTTTTTTTTTAGATAACCGGCCCAATAATCATGTTATTTGTCCGGTTTTTGAAGTGATATGTTAGTCCCACAAGAGTGCAGATATAAAATATAGAGCCTATATAATCAATGAGTTATGATAGAAGGTTGAAGAGTTGGCAGAATTGCACATGGTGTGCGTGGATGCAATGGCACGTGCAGAGATTTTATGTGTTGGACCACGGTACCGAATTGTTGACCGTATCCAACAGTCAAATTGATTAAAATATTGAGATTGAGATACACCACCTGACGTAACCGGTGCGTATCGTACACGTATCGGATACGGGATATGCTAGGAAATTCCCGTATCTGGGTAACTTAGCTATTTACCAATCCAAATTGTATTATGTTATATTATTTATGACATTGTCTTAACACTAATTACGAACAAACATAATATTATTTCACATGTTTTAATATGGAATTCTCTAACTATAATTTTATTTTGATATATTTCACTATAATTTGTTAATGATTTTTAGTTTAATATTCCAAATAAAATACTCTCCTAACATGAATTTCATTTTTTCAAAAATAGCTACTCTAAAAATAAAATTATAAATATAGACATAAAAAACTAAAATTTTCTTTTTAATAAATAGCCACATGGAAAATAAAATTATGAAATAGAAAATAAAACTGAAATTTTGGGTTTACATAAAAGGCACGGTGAAATTAAAATTACAAAAATAGTTTCCAAACCAGAATTTCCTTTTTCCAAAAATAGCTACTATAAAAATTGAAATAGAAATATAAACAAGAAAGTGAATTTTCGTTTTTTATAAATAGACACATAGAAAAAAATTACAACAATAGTACACCAAAATCTGAGTTTTCATTTTTCAAATATAGGCACAATGAAAATAGAATTACAAAAATAGCCACAATACTGAATTTCCTTTTTTAAAAGATAGATACTCTAAAAAAATAAAATAATATTTACACAAAAATTAAAATATCTATTTTCATAAATAGACACTTAGAAATTAAAATAATCCGAAATTTTGTTTTTCATTAATCGGTACGGAGAAACTAGAATTATAAAATAGTCATCAAACATTAATTTTCATATTTAAAAATAGCTACTCCAAAAACAAAATTTTAAAATTTGACACAAAAAAGTGAAAATGAAATTACAAAATTAGGCACATGGAATATAAAAATATAAAAATATTAAGCAAAATCAAAATTTCCCTTTTTCCAAAATAGTAACTCTAAAAACAAAATTGTAAATATAGACTTAACAACTAAATTTTCTTTTTCAAAAAATACATAGTAGGAAGTTAAAATTATAAAAATAGTAAATAAAGCATGAACTTAGGGTTTACATAAATACGAATTGGGAAAATTAAATTATATAAATTGACATATGAAATATAAAATTATAGAAATATTACGTATAACCAAAATTTTGTATTTTCATAAATAGGCACGGCGGAATTAAAATAATAAAAATAGAAACGTTAAACTTGAATTTTATTTTTCAGAAATTGGCACATTTAAAAAAAAATTACAATACTATTCACATAACCAGAATTTCATTTTTTCTAAAATAGGTATTCTAAAAATAAAACTATAAATATAGATCTTAAAACTGAATTTCTTTTCAAAAATAGACAGACGGAAAATGAAATGAAATAAATAGTAATTATACGGGAATTTTGCGTTTACATAAATAGGCACAGTAAAAATAAAATTACAAAAATGGGAACATACAACATAAAATTAGAGAAATATTATGCTAATCATAAATAGGCAGTGGAAATTAAAACTATAAAAATAGTAAAAAAATATTGAATTTTCTTTTTACTGAAATAAAATAAAATTATTAAACTAGTCATTTTGGAAAATAAGATTATAATTATAGACCAAAAAGCTGAAATTGCCTTTTTCAAAAATCGACAGATGGAAAATAAAATTATAAAATTAATAAATATAACAGGAATTTTGTATTTATATAAATATGCACAGTGAAAATTAAATTATAAATATAGACACATGAGAAATAAAATTATAGAAATATTACGCAAAACCCAGAATTTTGGATTTTTATAAATAGGCGCAGTAAAATTAAAATAATAAAAATAGTAAGATAAAAACCAAATTTTCTTTTTTCGAAATATGGGACGGTTAAAATAAAATTACAAAACTAGTCACATAACTTGAATTTCATTTTTTTCCAAAATAGGTACTTTAAAAATAAAGTTATAAATGTAGACCTAAATACTGAATTTTTATTTTTTAAAAATAAACGGAAGGAATATAAAATTAAATTAATAGTAAATTGACCTGTAATTTTGGGTTATATAAATATGCACCGTGAAAATAAAATTATAAAAATAAATATTTTAAAAATATAATTATAAAAATACTACGCAAAAACCTTTATTTAGGATTTTCATAATTAGTCAAGCTTAAATAAAAATTATAAAAACAGTAAGAAAACCTGAATTTCCTTTTTTTAGAAATAGGCATGCTAAATACAAAATTTATTAAATAATCGGAAGACCTAATTTTATTTTTTCTGGAATAGGGATTCTAAAAATAAAATTATAAATATAGACTTGAAAAATGAATTTCTCTTTTTCAAAAGTAGACACATGGAAATAAAATTATACAAATAGTAAATAACACAGGAATTTTTGGTTTACACAAATTGGTAAGTGAAAATAAATTAGAACAATAGACACAAGAAAAATAAAATTATAATGATACTACGCAAAACAAGAATTTTAGATTTTCATAAATAGCTACGACAAAATAAAAATTATAAAAATAGTAAGATCAAACCTCAATTTTTTGTTTTCTGAAATTGGCTCGGTTAAAATAAAATTACAAAACTTGTCATATAACGTGAATTTCATTTTTTCGAAAATAGGGACTAAAAATAAAATTATAAATATAGACCTCAAAAACTGAATTTTTCTTTTTAAAAAATAGACAGATGGAAGATAAAATTATTAAATTAAATAAATAGTAAATTAAACGAGAATTTTGGGTTTACATAAACGACCCCGTGAAAATTAAATTTAAAAAAATAGATATATGAAAAATATAATTATAAAAATATTATAGAAAACTAGAATTTTGGATTTTCATAAATAGACACGACAAAAGGAAAATTCTAAAAATAGTAATAAAACTTGAATTCTCTTTTTTCGGAAGTTGGCATGGTAAAAATAAAATTAAATAAATAGTCATGTAACTTGAATTTGATTTTTTCCTGAATATGTACTCTAAAAATAAAATTGTAAATATAGATATAAAAACTGAATTTAGTAACACCGTCAGAAAAAATAATCTGCAAAAACTCTTTTCTCGGAAATTTATTAACGCCATCGGAAAAAATGCTATCGCGTGCCATCGCTTAGCAGCGGTCTCTCGGTGGTCCCCTCAACGAGCATCTGTTTTTTTTTTGTTCACTCTGTTGTTATAAGTGTTTATTTTATTGGATATAAATGTTCATTTTTTTGTTATAATTGTTCACTATGTTCAATATGTTTATTTTATTTTTTTATTTCTTAACCAAATGTTTAGTTGGATTAGTTTAAATGTTTTGTTAATTAAGTATAAATGTTGAGATAGTTGTAATAAAAAACATAAATGTTATAAGTCAAAATGTTTATTTTATTGAGTATAAATGTTTAGTTTAGTAAGTACAATTGTTCAGTTTATTATATATAAATGTTCAGTTTATTAAGTATTAATTTTTAGTTTTTAATAGATGCGTATGGAAACAGAGGAGGTCACGAACTGGACAAAAAATACATGAAAAAAATTAGAAGGGGTCATGAGGAACAGTTCAACTAAAAAATTTTTCGACTCTGCCCCTAGTGCGTCTCTCTCCTTTGTCTAAAAAATTTTCAATTTAGTAAGTATAAATGTTCAGTTTGTTAAGTATATATGCGTAGTTTATTAAGTATAATTGTTAAGTTTATTACGTATAAATGAGACAGGAAAGATGTTAGCACTAGCGACACATGAGACTCACGCGATGGAGCGCCCTCTTTTCAGAGATGGCGCGCGATAACAATTATAATTTCTTTGGAAGAAATACTGCTAAAGAAAAATCATTTCTTCGTTCCCCAATTAACCCCGTCACTGGTCCCATTGTCAACAAAACAATACTCCTCACAAATAGCAACTTGTAATTGGGTGATATGCATGGCCCCACCTGTCGTTAGCACAACACTCGGACAAACGAGCGTTGATTGGCTGTCTTAGGATCCCACAACGGATAAAATTCATACAGCTTTGTAGGGATCCTAGAAAGAAAATTGGGCTGATAATTGAAAGTAAAATGAGGTGTGTAGGTGGGGTCACCATTTGATAAGCATCTACTAACCAACCCAATAGATGATTAAGGCATACTAGGCACGTTGTTTAAATGCTGCAGAAGTTGAAAACAAGAGCTGGAATCATTCAAAACTAAGTAGAGATGAAACTGTTAAATGTTGAACATGGGAAGAATTGAAAAGAAAAAAATGAGGGAAATGAAGAACAATTCATTGGATGTTCCCCCGCTCTCCATGAGCTGTCTTCTGATTGGCTCTCATTAGGGACCCACATGTCAATACCTTGACCCTCTTACAAATGGCAGCGAGCTACACTAGCCAGAAGAACAAGTGTGTTAAGTTGAATTTGACAAATCTCTCTATTGGTGGTGATATCTGCACGAGGAACAGATGAGCTAAGTAAAGTTAAACGAAGACGGTCCCACAATACAGTGATAGGAAGAAGAGAGCCGAGTGTAGAGTGAAAATTGCAAACTGAAAGGGGATGTTAAAAGTTAAAACATGTTTCTTGACCCTCTCAGTAATAAAAATTCTAAATAGTCGGTTCAAGGAAAATAAAATCGAACAGGTCGCAAATCGGATTTAAAAGTTTGAGACTTCTGATTGGCTGTTGTGTTGGGTCCCTCCCTTTATTTCAATTCTCATTGGTCCATGCCACCTGGTTCATCTTCTCTAACTCTCAAGGGGGTCGTTTGGATGGGTTAGGAATAGCCAATTCCTAGGAAGGAATAAGGATTTTCGTTGGGAAGTGTGTAACTTTGTGAGAGAGATGAATTGTTTATATTAAAATTTATGCTCGGAATTGGAAAATCCCCAAATTCCGGACACATCCAAACAACCCCAAGGAAATGAAAACAGAAGGAAAAAATGAAGGGTAAAAAGGGAAAATGCAAGCTCCTGCCATGGTCCCCTCCCTCCATGTGTTGCCTCCACCTATACAACAAGACAAAACTTGGGAAACTTGGCCCCCAAATAGTCTTTTACAGCTACAAGATGAAGAATAGAAGGTTGAGATGCATCAATGTAAAGAAACAGCTCCATGAACCCAAATTGCGCCTCTAATTTTACTCTATTTGTTAAGAGCACATGAGAACACGATAAGTGAAAGGAGAGGCACATTATAAGCTGCTTGGGGAGTAAGATGTAAGCATGTCTAATAAAACTGAGCTTATTTAAAGATCAAGAGGTCATAGAGTGTCTATGGATTTTTGTTACCAAAGAGTACTTGTTCAATAAAAAATGACTTCAAATGATTCTACAAGAATGAACTCCAATTTGTTTTTAAAAAAATGAAGTTACAATTGACGAAAATGATTATATATATAGTGGTGTATGGTTAATAGTTGTGGTGATTATTTGATTTAAATACTTAGATATTTTGTAATCTCGCACTACAAGATATATTTTGTGTAATTTGCTTTATGTCTATTGCTGAACTCCAGAGCTTCACAAAATGTCGAGGGACAAAATATAATCGTTCGTCCTACGGGAGGGTTTTTCAAAAAAAAAAAAAAAAAGGTTTGATTTCATGGACGAAACTAGATATATTTTAACATATATAGATTAAAGTGCTCGATTTACAAATGACATGTCGAGTGACAAATAGATCGCTTATACAATAAAAAGAGAAATATTTGTGAACAAATAAAAAAAAATGAAATATTTAGTTTTAATAATCGTAAAATATCACTTATTCAACTTAATAATAGATTGTGTTGCTTTTCAACCTTAAATCCGTCATTTGGTGGAACGTAATAATGAGCAGGGGGCCAGGGATATAGCAATAAAATTTAGTTTGTCTTTGAGAAGGGCCTGCTGGACTTTTGAGCAGTCTATAGTTTGAACTCTTTTATGTTTAGGAGGACCAAGATGTTTCAAAATATCTTGGCAGGAAAGATAGGTTACTTTGGTGCTGGAACAGTAATGGAAATTTCACAGTTTCTTCAGTCTACAAAACTATCTCTACGGCAGGAAAGATTTTATTCCCACTAACTCGCATTTGGAATTTCTGCATTCCCCCTTCTATGAAGTTCTTTATGTATTTACTCTGCCACGACAAGTTACTGACACAACAACAACTTAGAAGAAGAAATTTGCTGGCACTACCACCTCTTTGCATTTTATGCCAGCAACAGATCCTAGAGGACTCCCTACACCTGTTCTTCTCATGTCCCTACACATTAGCAATTTGGGGGAGAATTACCATCATACACACCTTGCCTTCACTGCAAGCTGCCTATACTATACAGGAGCCCATGCTTCTAACCCTTCAGCAGAATTGGAATGACAAGAACTTCCATGTTTTTCTGTCAACTACGTTTTGGGCTTTATGGGTGGAGAGGAACAACAGAATTTTCAGAGCAAGAAGCAGAGATACACAAGCAGTTAGCACCTGGATCACGGAGGAGGCCAAACTATACCTGCGTTTGTGCTGATGGCTGGTTTTTGTTGAGGATGTTTTTGTAATTTTGGTTTATTTATTTTTTTTATTTTATTTTTTTTTCCCCTTTTTCTGTTTGCTCTTTGGCAGCCTCTGCCAATGTTTCTAAAAAAAAAAGATGTTTCAAAATAAACCAGAACAAAAATTTGTATATGTGTCCTAAAAAAAGTAAAGTTATTTATAAGCGTGTTTGCCAACTTATATAAAAAATGCAAATAACTGATCTCGTACGTACACACATCATGTTCTTATGGATTAGGAGTTTAGGACCCGTTAATGCCGGTTTAGACTAAGCCGCAATTGCAAGAATCTTAGCTGGTTTGCCATAAAATTTTATAAAGCTTGGATTTTTGCTTCAGATCATGGAAAAGGCAAGTGCAGCATCCAACTCATTTCCTTTTTATAATTTGGCTGACAAGTCCCCATGTCCTTGACAATAAATTAATCAAAATGTCCAATACAACATTAATTACCATATAACCAGAAACATTAAAAATACTGAAATCAGGAAGACAGAAAGGAAAACAGCAAATTTGATGGACATATTAGGGAGTTAAAAGACTAAGACTAAACTAGTAACAAAACAAAAGTTATTTAAAACTATAGTGAGAATTTAAAAACTTAAGGGTCCCAAACTAAAAATAGTACAAAATATTTGAATAGCGTAACTAAGACCAAGTATCATAAAAAAATATAAATAAATAAAAATCAAAATGCACTTACAAACATGAGGCATGTTCCATTTATGTACCACCTCTCTTTCTCTCAAACGAGTCAAACCCCTCACCACTCTAACCTTCTCGGCTTCACTAAACACAACCAAATACATGGCGAACCCGAATCCGACAACCCAATACGGAACCGAGGTGTACTCCGTGTGGGCCCTGCCACCGGAGTCCGTACGACCTCGCCTGAAGAGCCTCATGTCGGGTCTCCGTGCCGAGTACGGCGGACCCGAGTTTGAGCCCCATATAACCGTTGTCGGAGCCATCCGATTGACGCCCGAATCCGCATTGGAGATGATCCGATCCGCCGCTAGCAGGTTGCGCCCGTATAAGGCCAAAGTGGCGTCGGTTTCCAGGGGCACATTCTTTTATCAGTGCGTTTATCTCCTGATTGAACCAACTAAGGAGGTATCTTTGTTTGTTTGATCCTTTGTAGTTTTTGTTTTAGTTGTCAGAATTGTTACAGTTATGTGGCTTGTGTCATTCATTTTTAACAATACTAAATCCACCCACCAGGATGTATTTACCAAAATCTGAAGATAATCTTTTTTAATTGAGTTTGTGACAGATGGGAAAAGAAATTAGATATGTGAGTTGTACTTAAACAATTATACTTAATTGGATGGTGAAATGGTAGATCAAATGATGGATAGATCAAATGATGGATAAATAGATTGTTTTATGCTTGCTTGCGTTGGAAAATAAACTATATACTTAGAAATGATTCCTCAATTTGTAATTTTTGGGTTGGTTTACGTTAAAGTTGCTGTAAATATAATTTCAACTTGTACAGTAAGTGCGCAAATGAGAGTTAAATATCATTAAAAGTTTCCAACAAAAGCCAAATGAATTGAACCCACCTTAAGCAAATATGCATTAACTTTTTCGTCAAAATTGGCTATAAACTCAATATGGCCCAAATGACCTGCCAGAAAATATTCAAGTTGTCTCTTCTAGACATGACTTGATAACCCTAATGAACTTAAAAATTCTATATTAAATGTGCTAATAACTAATATCGATAATAAATGTTAGATTTCAGTTCTTGTGATAGCGAGTTTAGTAATACTCTTTTGAGAATCTGAGCAGTTGATTCCTTCATATTGGTTGAGGAGCATTTTAGACATCATGAGAAGTGATACACAAAATCAATGTTTTAGGAATAGTTTTTTTTATAAAAGTACAGATGAAAGAAAAGCAAATGAAAGAATTTAACTTGTATGTCAAGTTGGGGTTGGTACCAGTTCATGCATAAAGTTTGAAGGGTATATGTGCAAATAGGAAAATTGGTAGCCATATTTATGAAATGCTAAAATATTGTGGTTTTTGTGTTCTTAGGTGGTGGAGGCCAGTGCACATTGTTGTGGACACTTCGGATACCAGAGCTCAACTAGTGAGTGAATTCTTATATTGCAGTCTAAACTTTTGACTAACATTATTTTCAATATTGGATTGTGAATGTGTTTTTTTGGTGCATATAACTGATAATATTTGGAACGCCATTTTGTATATGATAGGAGGCTACAGTTGAGAGGCTAATCCCTCCCATGACATCTTAAAATGGATTTCTCCCTAATTGATAGTGTATAAGTTTTTTTTTCTTTTTTTTTAAAAAGGAAATTCATCACAACCCTCCGTTTAATTTAGCACAGTAGATACCCAAGCTACCTTGTTGCTTAAATTAGAGGAAAGGAGGTATTTTGTTATCTTTTTGACAAACTAGTATTGGAGGCATGCGAACTTTAAATTTTCATTTTAGAATGGTAGATGATCATCTTTTGATTTGAAGAGTCAACATAATTATATTGAGCTGATTTACATGTATGTCTCAATTCTAGCATACATGCCACATCTGAGCCTATTGTATCAAGATTTGACAGATGAAGAGAAAGATAAGGCAGTAAAGAAAGCAGAAGAATTAGATAAAGAGATAGGTGGCTTGGAATTCGAAATTTCTGAGTTTGCTCTGTACAAAACAGATACTGAGGATAAGAGCTTGAAATCTTGGGAAAAAATCGAGGTGTGTCGTCTTGATGGTAAATGAGCTTAGTTGAAAAATCTCCGCTTAAAACGTTGTTTTTGCCAATCCCATCTTTTAGTGTCGTCTTGATGGGAAAACATTATTTTTAAAAAAAAAAAAATATATCAAGTTGGGTCATGATTGTAAGATATTTTGAAGTTTTAGTTGTGGATTGGAGTGTAATATATTATGCTGCTTCATCTGTTCAAGAACTTTGGATTCTGTTATGAATAAGGAAATATTTTCCACTTAGAACAGGCAACTAGTGACATTTGATTGCTTGTAGAATATGCCACTTATAGAATATTCAGTTTGCCCTTGAAATTTTGGATAATGTTTGTTTGTGATTTTCCTGGATAGACTTTAATACTGCTGATGACTTAGAAATTGTTAGATAGGTATAGCCACTACAACAGCTACATATGGTCCAATACTCCAAATGCATATTCTTTAATAGTGATGTTAACATAAATGGTCAGGAAGGTCAAGCAAACTGTTGCTGTACGGCTGTACCAGGTTGCTGGTACACATAGGAACACGAGTTCTAGAGAAGGAATGAAGGATTTACTTCATCGACAAGGATGTGCTGGATAATTGATGATCCTTATCTGGTACGTGTTATACTGCGTGTGCACATGTACTTAATTACAAGAATACGTTTTATATTTTAACAATCAACTACATAGTAAGCTAAAATAAATTTGCTTGTCCCGAATTGGTATGTTTATCTCCTGGTACAATAACTTCACGTGAAGCCAGATTTTGGAAAATTTACAGTAGTGCAGTGCGGAGGGGGGAAAAAACCCACTGTAAAAATAAATGAATGTGGCTTCAAAATCGAGGTAATTTGTTAATTTCAAAATCTTCTGGCAACGTCCATAGTTAGTTATTAATCTCCTTATAAACAGAACTAGCCCAATTATTGATTACAGAATTTATATTGTTTTATACTGTAGTTAGCCCTCAAAAAAATTTTAAGAGCCCTCATAATGTTTTGTACTGTAGTTGACTTTGTTTTAGTCAGACAACTATCAATCCTAGTTTTTATTATCAACCGAGATTTTATCCACCGCTAGTTGGGTTGACAATGCATCCCCTTCTATGTGGATTCCTCTTTACAGTCAGTTATGAAATTGACTCGTCTCCCTCTCTAAGTTTTGCATGAGATATCACGTTTGTCAGGCTTTCGGAACTCGGTTGCAACTTGCAAGAATAAGAGTGCTTTGTTGGCATAACTACCACCCAAACTGAGAGAACAATTTTGTGCGAATTCCCAATTTTGTTAAATAAAAGAAGATAAATCAATACGCACAAATCATTATTAAAATCTATATATAACGAGAAAATAGTGAGAACAACTACGATACACATACACCGGCTGACAAAAGCACCTCTTTCTACCTCGTACATATTACACACATCCAATTATTAACAAGTACAACAACAACCATAACAACATGTATCTCAATCGTCTCCGTATGTTAATCTATCTCAAATAACTCCATGCAAAATCACAAACTCAAAACCCAACAAAATCGAAGAGAAACCAATGGAGACGGCCGAAGCCCCATCTGTCGGTGCTGGTTCATTTGGCGGAAATGCTGGTGTAACACCGCCTAGCCCAGCTGGGCCAGATGCCGGTCCAATACCTATTCCAGCTCCAGTTGGGGCAGATGCCGGCGTGATTCCAATAATTGGCCCACCTGATATGGGTGCAGGTGCGATACTGACACCTGTACCTCCACCTGGTACAGGAGGTGGTGCCAAAGCTCCAGCACTAGAAGGGGAGAGTGCGCCACCCGGCTGTGCATTTGGAGGTAAAATGCTACCACTAGGTGGTAAAGATATAGAGGGGAAAGGAGAAGTTGCGCGACCTAGGTTTGCCATGTCATTTCTCAATGCTAAGACTGTTATAATAATTTTCTGGCCCTTGTAGCATCGGTCTGCAATGCCACTTATGAAGTAGAATGGACCCGATCGGTCGAACATAAACACAGAGTAGCCGCCATGCAATGATTGGATCGGGTTGCTTGGATTGCATGTGTTATAGTCTGTTTCATTCACTAGTAGTACCGAGTCGCCTCTTTGGTATGAAAACACTGCAAAAAGGAACAGTACAAGGATTTATTTGTCAAAAAGCATAAAACTTGATATATCTACATTTTTTTTTTTTTTTTATTTCTTAGATGAGTTTGATTGCAATTCTCTCATTGTGTATTGATTTCTTTATTTGTGTAGTCCACACGAAAATATGGTCAATCTTGAAACTTCTATAGTAGTCATTAATTCAATGATACAAAAATCAAGCAACCAAACCCTGCAAATTTAAATTAATGATTGATATAAAAGTTTATACGGCTAATTTCACAGTATCAAATGCCATACAAGTATTTTGCTCTTATCAACTTTCCTAGAAATCAAAAGCAAACAGTAACCATGTAAGAGTACCAGTACCACTATATCTGAAATTCTATGTTTGCAAAACATACAAATATATAGTAATAAAATAATAAAAGAACAGCCAACCATTAAGAAGCCACCCAACAAGACCCTCAAATAAATATATTTGCAAGCATGACATATATGTAAATAAAAGAACTAAGGCATGTAATTAGGCTTAAAGCATTCTATTATGAGATTTCTAAATAAGTCGCCAATTTTGATATGAAAGAGATATATACCAAGAGTATCATTGATTTGAAATCTAGTGTTCTCGGCCCAGTGATTGTAACTCTCCGAAGGGCTCAGAACCCATCCATCCCTTCCCCCAACAAAGTGCACATACCCCTCAGTTAATGCAACAAAACCCAATAAAATACCCAAAATTACCAATAGAGAACCATCAACCAAGCCTCCCAAGCCCTTCATCTCTTCGTTCTCTTTTTAACTCTCAAGCACCACTCTCCAATAAAACATCAAACAAAGGTTTGATAAATTAATGATATCATATATATATCCGACCGATGATCAATAAGAAAACAAAGTAAAAAGTTTGATGCCATGCACGGTGCGGTGTCATGAGGACACGTGGAGGCCACAGAGCGATCCAACAGCACCCTAGATAAGATCCATTGCACAAAGAGCACCGCTTGCAATACTTGGCCAAGACTGTCCGTTTGGCGTTTGTCTTTCTGTTTTGCATGTGTAACGAAATTTACAAAACAAATGAGGTTATTTGAGGCTGTAATGGGTTTGGGCCTATCTAGACATGTTCAATTTGGATGCGGTTCGACACGGTAGAAAACAGAGATGCTAACGGATTGGTATAGGCTAGGATTTTGGGTCCGACCAAGTTTCTGTTTTTAATAAAAGAGTAATATACATACCAACGGTATATTGTTTATACAATTTGAACTTTACTGAAAATTAATTAGCTTGGAATTTTACTTAGGAAAATAAATTAGCTTGCAATTTACAGCAATCGGTCCTATCCAGAACCAGAACCATACATATGTGACAATGAATTTTGACTTATTCCCTTCAGAATTCAAACTAAATCATATATCAAATTATGAGTGAAACATAAAGACATTTGTCAGAGAAATATCCAGAAAAAGAAAGCAATTTATTTTTATCCAAAAAGACCACAACCGACAGGCAACAAAATTATCAATTTGACAATTCTGGGTTCACCGGTTCACCGATTAATTAGCCTGAACCTCACCTGTCCAATTTATTATTACCTGAAAAGTTAACATAAATAGAAAACATATCCGAATTTGAATTTCTTGATTTTTGGATACCCGATAAGCATTTTTATTTACAAAATACAAACAAATTGGACTGAGACATACGCCACTACCGCTTCTCAAAATTAATTCATGGTTGAATTCCATGACAGATTGACAGCTGAAAAAATTAAGATTACTTAATTTTGAACAATATAGGATATAGCATTTCTCACAAGCTAGCTAGCTGCACCTAGGAAACCCTAATTGCCTTAAAGGGATAAGTATCATAACTTCAAGTAATGAGGTTTCTGGCAAGTGGTAACAGAAATAAATTGCTTCTGTTCTTCCTCGAATTCCCATGCAAGAAACATGAACTTGGCATTGCCTATTTATTGCAGTACTTGTCAATTTATGAACAGAGATAATACATACAACAGCTGTCTCCATATATTTATATTTTATAACCGTTTTGAATTTCTGATTTCTCTGTATGTGAGGGTTATGATACAACTGAGACAGACATGTGGACCCTCTCCTAAAACCTAAATAGCCGTATTTATTTAATTTTTTCAAGTATTGCATATAATCTATAGTCTGTATACTATATGCCATCATTAAAGTTTTGTTAAAGAACTCTCGTTACCTATGAAGCATGGCTAGTTTCCTCTTTGGCACAGAAAAGGCATATATTGCTTAACTGTTCATTAAAGCATTTTTGTTTCATACTCAAAACAGCTATGATTATTGATTCTTGAGAATGCTTTGTTGAGTAAAAACCTACACTATTAAGCACTGAAACCTTGTTATTTACTAATTACTGGAGATATGAATGTATATGTGTCGCTACAGTATATATACAAATTTGAAGTTTCCATTTTTTAAATTTGAGGGCCAGGTGGCAATCACCTTCCATTTTTAAAATTAAAGTTAAATACAAAATTTTTACAGAATGTACATATACAGGAAAGCAGAGCATGATTCTCTCTGACTCACAGAAAATGAAAAATGTTTACAAACATTAATTGTATGGCAAAATACGTGAATAGGCAGTATGGCAAAAATACGTGTCACAACCTTTAAATTTCTTTATTTTCTTTGGAAACAAAAGAAGAGATTGAATGCATCTGACAGGCAACAACTAACCTCTATAGCCCTTGAACAGAGAGCATTTAAGCCTCTTCTGTTCTCTATATCAGGAGAGACTCTTTATCTTTTAAAACTTGCTTCTCTTCTTTGAGAGGAAAGGTAGAGAAAAGTGAGAGAAAGTACCCATGGCGAGTGAGAAAGGAGTGAAGTCACATGCTATGTGGTTTTTCCTAATACTATTAACCTCTCAACAAATGCTTGCTCCAGTTGAAGGTCGAAAACTTGGAGAGGTTTCTGACCAGAAGAACTACTCACCAGATCCCCACCACCACACTTGTAAGTGTTCAATCTATTTAAGTTCATTTTTCATTTTTTGTGGTTACTTCAAAGTTAATCTAACACAAGGCAAACTTTTTTCAACCACTAAAAAGATATACTAAAAAAAAAATATGAAACAGTCTTCTTACTCCACAACCTGGCTTAAAACATGCAAATAATTAGTACTCAATAAATGTCGACACAGCATTTCTTTTTTTGTAACAGACTTTTTATGGATGCTACATCTTATTTGGCATAGTATATGGGAGTGCATTTTACAGATTTATGTAGGTTATTTTACATTCTTTTGATTTAAATTAATATTAATGATTCTCATAATATCATGCAGCTACACCAAGTGAAGGCACTCGTAAACCTGCATGCATATATCCGACACCGTCTACACCCTTTTCACCATCAACACCCTCTTCACCGTCAACACCATTAACACCGGTAACACCATCTGTACCCTTTACACCAACACCTTCAACACCTTCTCAAGGCTATACACCATCCCCACACCACGGCAGCACACCATCCCATGGTAATACACCATCTCACGGAAGTACACCACACCACGGTGGCACCCCATCTCACGGTACTGACCCATCATATGGTACCCCATCAGCCCCATCACATGGTGGAGGAGGGTATTATAACTCACCGACTGTGCCTGTTATCACACCTCCGTCTACACCATTCACACCAACCCCTCTTGTACCGTTGACGCCTACTACACCATTCACGCCCCCTGTTTTCCCAGTGATACATACACCACCTACAACACCTGTGCCGTTTGACCCAAACACTGTGTTTCCCGGTACCTGCTAGTAAGTGATTTATATCTTCTCAGAAGTATTTCGTTATTTGGTCTCGAATTTATTTTCCTTAATGCAAACAACTCTTTTTTTTTTTTTCTTACTTGCAATGTTTCTGTTTTGCCTGATTAATGACGGAGAAGCTGCTTATTATTTTATGTTACTACTTACTAGTACTCCAGTATTCAACAATAATAAACTTTTCAAACTCACTTTTGTGGAAATGGATATAAATAAGCAATTTTTATTGTATATATATAATAATATTTCAACTATAAATGTTGAACTTGAAAAATATATGAGCTAATGTGGTGTGTGATTTTGCAGCTTTTGGAGTACACATCCTATGCTGATCTGGGGCTTATTGGGTTATTGGGGCACAATAGGCGGGGCTTTCAGTCCGCTTGCAACATCAACCTTTGGGCAAGACCTCAGTTTTCCAGAGGCTCTAAGCAACACAAGAACCGACGGTATCGGTGCTTTATTCAGGGAAGGCACAGCGTCTCTGCTGAACTCGATGGTTGATAGCAAATTTCCTTTCACAACTCAACAAGTGAGAGATGCATTCATGTCCTCCATTCACTCAAACAGTGCAGCCGCGGCACAGGCAAAGGTGTTTAAAAAGTTGAATGAGAGGCACCTCAAGCACTAAGTAGGGTTTAATTAGGGTTTTTGTGTCATGTTAGTTACCGTGGTCGTTTGTTTCTTAACTCGTAGTTTCCTTAGTGAGTGGTTGTCTAGTATGTTTGGGATGATATGTGCACTTTACTTTTATGAATTATGGTTTGTTTTAGGTTCTAAACTTGAATTTTAGATATAACAAATCTGATGCATTGTGGCGGCTTGTGATACGATGAAAGGAGCTTTGAAAAGATCCATGCATTAATTGTCTAGCTTGGAAAATGTATGACTAGCATTAGTTCTCTATACTGCAGAAAATTTAATGATCCTATATATCATCGCTGTTACTTAATATCAGCTTTCGAAGGAGTTAAAAAAGGTATCTGTTTTAGAATTGAGTGGCTAGATTTTAAATCGCGTCATTCAAAGACGGGGGACCTGTAATCAATTAATGTTGCCTTGTCAAGAGTTATGACATGCAACATATTAAAATTCTGTGGGTCCATGTCATAGACATCATCATGTCGTTGTTGAATTTTCCCTTTGCCATGCCAAGCCATTAGGGTATGAATAGATTATAGACGTACAAAGTACATAGATGTACCAAGTAACAAGTGAATGAAGCAAAGATTTGTATATATGGTCCCGTTAAGCTCATCAAAGAAATACCGGCCGTGTTCAAGATCTGTACGGTATTGCTGCCGAGTAGATCCTAATTAATGGAGAGCTTGTTTAATTAATTTCATTTGATGAAAAAAAATGCTCTCCACTTCTCCTCACCCAACCAAAAATACAACTTTTACTTTTACCAAGTTGGTTTCAGCGCAGAAAAGCAAACGCTAGACTACATGCTCACACAGCCATAATATTATTAAACATAAAATCGCGGTTCCTATCCGTAGGAGGGCGACTTACTTTAGTTAAGTCAGTTCTTAGTGTCTTACCTCTGCACTTCATGCAAGCTTTAAAATTACCTCCTTGGCTCATAAAGCACTTGGAAGGGATTAGAAGAAGATTCTTCTGGAAAGAGAAAGATAGATGCCTTGGAGGCCACTGTTTAGTAAATTAGTCAAAATGCTCCTTACCAAAGTCTAATAGTGGCCTGAAAATCCTTGACCTTGGGAGACAAAACCAAACCTTATTACTTAAGTGGCTTTGGAAACTCAAATATGAACCAAATTCTACTTGGTCATTCACAGTGCAACTGCTTTATGGTACTTCAGAAGTAAATGACTTGCTCTCCTGTAGGATCTCTTACGGTCTTACAGATATCCTTCAACATGGACCCTTTTTTAATCTATCTTGTAGATTTCCAAATGGAAATGCCCTTCCTTGGTGGAATTGGATGACTACTGGAATCTTTTCCTCCTCCAGTGCCTACTGTCCAATAGTGGTGTCCTCTCCATGTACCATCCTTTCTTGTGGAATGTGAAATCGCCACCGAAAGTTATAATTTTTCTTTGGCTGTTGCTTCAAGATCGGCTGCTTACGCAACAAAATTTATTGTTGAGGGGTTGGTCTTCTGCCACCGCGTGCCCTTCCTGCACATCTACATCCGTAGAAACGACGGATCACCTCTTTCTACAATGCCAATTTGCAATAGATGTTTGGACCTTAGTACAGATTCGATTCAGACTACCTTCGTTCAACCTCACACTTGGAATTGGCGATTTTTGGCTCTCACAAAGAAATTCTAATTCCAAATTGTGGGACACCATCTGGGCTTCAACATCTTGGAACATTTGGAAGGCGCGCAACAAAAGAATTTTCTCTGATTGCTCCACCGCTCCTGATTTTTTGTTGAAAGAAATCTGCGCATGTGTACAATCTTGGTTGAAACATGCCTAATTTTAGTTTAGTTTTTGTTTTTATTTACTTTTAGGTTTTTCTTTCTTTTAGATCTTAGTTTTTTATTTATTTATTTATTTATTTTCCTTCTTCCTTTTGTAAATATATTTTTTATTTAATAAAATTTGCCGGTGTGGTACTTTGCCACCCGACCCTAAAAAAAAAAATTGTTTAATTTCTTTACATGTACTCATTATATTATTTTATTAGCGGGACGTACTATTTTACAGCTTTCACCCAAAATAATCTTGCTCGGCCTTTTTTTTTTAATAAATTAAAGCCTAGATGGTATTTAACTATTTATGAACCAAGAGGTACAAATTAATTAAACCGATAATTAGAACATATATCATGGCACAGTTCTGTATTTCTATAAATGGTGCGATTAAATATAACTTAAATAACTTTTTGAAATCTTTTAGAAATCTTTTAGAAAAGTACAGTCAAGAATAATTTATTCAAAAGTAACATGCTTCACTACATTTAATATCACTTGGGTAGTTGGTTTGAGTTAAAGCGCCAAAAAGAAAGCTCTGTGGATGGAGTTGAATTTCAATCACACCTTAAATGCCTTATTCGTCTAAAAACGGGGAATGATTTTTTGGTCCATGTTAAGAAAATTCTGAACGGCGTATATCATTAATATGGTAAGAAACTGTCAACCTTTTTTTTCTCAAAGAAAGAACCTCTAATTAATTGCAAACAGAGACCAAAAAGAACAAAAACAAAATAATAAGGAAAAGAAAAGAAAAGGAAGAATCTCATTCCAATTACTAGCCCTTACAATTACACCTCTACTCACACACCCACCCATTTTCATCAACAATCCCTTTATTTTAACAACTACTCTCATATGATTCATCTGATAATCGAAAATCTAAACATGGTACTCTTCTATCAGATAATAGGTGGGCCGGTTTGAGAGGAAACTCGTTACACCTAACCTTTTAAATTAACGCGCCATCTTATTTAACAGATCCATATTCCTCTTAATTAGTTTCATCCTTCAAACATCTTTTGGCATATGAACTAACAGGCTGGTAAATAACCCATTAGAGGGAGTTCATTGATGTTATTATTTTTCAATTACCATTTTGTCAGCCACTTAATATTTTGTGATTCTTTCCAAAAGACCAACATCTACCAAAACTTGAACTTGTGACAATGATAAAATTCAGATCAATTGCGCGAGTACAATTAATCTCTCATCGGATAAACTTCTGCAATTGGGGCAATTTGGGATATTATCCCAAAAATTGCCAGCTGGACCGTTCCATCCATGTGCTTTGAAGGAAAAAAAAACGCATGCATTTGGGATCAGGTATCTGGTATATATATAAGATCTGTACCAGTCACTAGTAAAACATTAGGGTTTCATTTGAGACTGTTTAATACACTTAGGTCAATGTGGTTGATTTGGGAAATGGGTTCTGCTCTTATTTCAAAAACATCAAGACAATAGAAATTGCTTGGTTACTACTTTTTTTTTTGTGACAAGGTTTTGTTGCTTTAGCTTTACACTTCAACATCAGGGTTTCTTATTAAAAATGTGGTTGCTTTAGCTTTATACTTTAACACCAGGGTTTCTTATGAAATAGCAAGATAAATCCGAAAAGATGATTTAAAGTACCTTAAATCGTTCTCTCTCGAGTACTCTTATTCACTTCTGCGCTTTTCTTTGCCCGATAATGCAATGGATAATTGGCTGTTTATTGACCAGTTCTGCTTGCCAGGTAATTGTACGAGCTTTTGAAAGTTTAACTCTATGGGCTTCAGCCCAAAAATCTACAACGGCTCAAAAACTTTTTTCACGAGTCCCGAGTTTTTTGGACTGAAATCCTCTACTGTCGTTTCCGACGGTAGAGGCCTACTGCCCTCACACATTTCATTTATATATAAAAATTTTAAAATTCAAATGCTAAATCTAAACCATTGATTTTGTTTAATTTTACGGGCGATGCGTTTTCATATAATTTTTATAAAATTTGGAGTCGATTTAATACTCGATTAAGTGATCAAATTATGAACGTATTAGAATTAATCTAACCAGATTCGTTCATTTATTGACCACTTGATCTAGTGTTAAATAAATTCTAAAATTTATAAAACTTATATGAAAATACATCTCTCTTAAAATTGAACGAGATTAACGATTTGGATTCAACAATTGAAATTTTTAAAATTTTAAATATTAATAAAATTATGAAGGCATTAGAGGGCACGACAGTAGAGGATTTCAGTCCCGAGTTTTTTTACTCACTCCACTGCCATCCATTGACAATGATAAGTTAATTTGACGATTTTGACAATATTTTTAATCAAGTTAAAAAATTTCAAAACTAAAAATACATTTTAAATCAAAATTGAGGTGATTTCAATAAATCTATTATTTAATCAGAGGGCACTAAATGTAGATTGTTGTATATGTCAAATTATTTTGCTGGACGGTAGATATCAAAATTTTTTATATCAATTGTACAGGTGTCACAAGTCATATTTTAAATATCAGATGAAAGAATAAACTTATATTTATTTGTTTATTATTATTAAAATTGTCAAATTAATATATCTCACGTTTGATACTGACTACTCTTATACTATATCAATGTACTTTCATGATAAATCCGACCAACAAAAAGTGTCATATAAACTAATAGCTAGCGCTATCAAATTGTTAGTTAATTAATTATAGTTATCAAATCTATAAATTTTCATGATTGTCGTCAAATTACCATGTAAAAATAAAAACTTCACCGATCTGTAATTAGATTTATGTATGAATGGCGTGATTTATTCATACAATAAATGAATATTTACGATTTTATCATGTATAAGCATTAAGCAAGCATGTCAACAGCAACAAGAAAGGTTCGAAAAACTTGCAAGTTGCAACAATGAGCAAAAAGCTGCATTATTCAAGCGTCATTCACGGCGATATTTTTTTATGCGGGAAGTCGGGACGATTAACACAATTAACACAACAGGGGAAAAGAAGTGGTCAAATGGGTTATTTTATTTATCACTTATCAAAGCTGTCTGTTTTCACGTGCAATGAAATAGCACTTTTGACTTTTGACTGTGCAAACTGCAAAAGAAAAGACTAGTTACTTCTCCTGTGGGCCACGTGCCGCACCAGAGGCGCATAAGGTAGCATCGCTTCACCTTCTCAAGTATTCGTCTACTTTTACTTGGCAGCCGCTGTCAAGTCTTTCTAAAAAAAAGTATTCGTCTACTTGGCGTGTTGAACAGGTCTAGACCATGTGCCATTGACACGCACCGACACTTGCGGGCATATGTGCCAATGTGTTATTCACCTTCTTATTTGTATGTTTTTTTTTTCAATGAAATTTTCTGTACGTTTTTAATCTTGTATTTGTAGGTGTTCATGTATGTGGACACTATAATCAGGAATACAGAATATAAATTTTATTTATTTTGAATTGATCACGCTACAATAGTAATTTTTATAGCATACTTATTTAATAATTTAAGAGCCGTATATATGTCCAATCTGAATGATGGAAGATACGCATCTACGATTCTAATTTCAATTATACTTTTTTTTGAGATATTAAATAGATGTTGTCTAATATAAAAGTTGAATGGTAAGTTAAAATATCCTGTCATTCAGAAAAAAAAAGTTTAAATATCCTGATGATTATTTTTTCTTCAATGCAGGTGGGTAATCGGAATGTGTGTATTCAATTTCAAACTCCAGTGTTTTTTTATCCCAGCTTTTTTTTTTTTTTTTTTTTTTGATACAGCAGCTTTGCTTTATTTTATTAATTTATTTCAATGTAATTGCCTAGAAAGCAGCTTTTCGTAGGTGATACAAATATATTTATTATTATTATTATTACACACTAAACTTTTTACTTGGAAACCATGGGGAAAGAAATAGCGGCATTTTGTTATTATATTTTAGCAGCACCGACAAAATACCCCCGAAATAAGTTTCAACTGACTACAAAGTGGTTAAAAGTAACAAAAAGTGTGATTTTCTATCCTTTTTGTATATCATTAATTAAATTGAAAGAAACAAAAACAATAAATTGAAGAGAGGCAACAGAGCGTGTCAAAAGTAACCCAAGTGACCAAGTCCAATCAATCTTTGTTACCTCAAATAATAAACTAAAATAAATAATAATAATTCTATTTCTAAATTCGTCCTGCAAGCTTGTTTGCCATAATTACTAATTATCTATAAAATAATAAAATAAAAAAAGATCTGTATGCCAGAATATTTTTTTAAGTATTATTGAACATGATTTTCAAATTTCAATGAGGTTATTCTTTGTGAGGGAATACAGAGGATTGCGTCCTTAAATAATAAAAAAAAAACATAAAAAGCATAAAATTATGGGTAGGGTGCACCATTTCTGCTCTTTAAATGTACTTGCCTCTCACACATTTTTTTATCGGCGGGATGAACCATACCGTTTTTATAATACCGTATGTAAAAATATTTAGAGTGATTGGACTGTCTTCGAAAATTAGAACATATTTTTGGTTATTTGAGGGGGAAAAACACCGAGCAAGAGATGGTTTCTTTTGTTTGTATTCCAATAATGCCATCGTAGTCCTTGTACATATTCGTAAATGATTAGTATTGCAAGAAAAATGAACATGGGAGTCTTAGTTCAAATGGTCAGTGACTCTGTCGTTATTTTAGAGATTAACGAGTTCAATTTTTCTTGGACGCGCAAGAGAGATAAATTCTATTTCACATAGTGGGTTATGCCTCTTAAATGTTATTGGTCCCATATATTGCGATGAATAAAGTTCTTTGCTAAAATTATTTCACCATTTATTTTATATTTAAAATGAATTAACTCAAAAGATATTGTTTCCAAAAATAACTCAAAAATTCTATCTTCAAATTCAATTGAGACTTGAGAGCGATTTAGCATTAATATAAATATATAATACATCTCATCCATAACTTATGGACCATAAGCCCAACTTAGCAAAACACAATATAGTAGAATTAAAAATATTGGGAGGCATTGAAATTGTTTTCTTCAAAAACACAATATAGCTTTATATTACAGAGTCTAAGCAAAGTTTATTAGTCAATAATTTACACTATCCAGATAATAAATAAATATATCAATTTTTTTTAAAAAAAAGACAGGAACACAGCATCATACAGCTGTACAAATCTGAAGCATGTGTGTAGCGTTGCAGTGAAGCATCACAGCATTAACAGAATCTGGCAACACACAAATAGTAACATATTCACACTTAAAAACCTTCTTTCTTTTACCATTTCCTCCTCTCTCACTTATATATATACACTTAGCGAGATACGCGCTTTCTACTGTGAAAGAAAATTCTCAATCCAAGCCTCGAATTCTGTAAGGTTTCTCTTCTCACGCTTGATTGCTTCGATCCAGCTCTGATTCTCTATACCAGTAACTCGATTTGCTCACGTAATTGCTTTAGATCTTTCGATTTGCTAATAATCACTCAGTTAACTAATCAGCTAAAGTTTTTATTTGATTTCAATTTGTTTCTCTGAGTAATTTCTGAATTGTAATTGAAAGATGATACTGTTTTTCTGATTTAGTGTCTTCACTTGTGATCAGTTCGAGATCTAAACAAATTTATGCCGAGATCTTTTCCTACTGTACAAATTTGAAAAGTAGCAGTAGATCTAGCTTAGCGGATTCAATCCGCGTTGGAAAATAGAATTTTCTTAAAGAGTTAGTTTTGGCACCTTTGAAATGGTTCTGGAATTCTGAACTCTTGCGTTTTATATTGATTTTACTGGTTCATCAATACTTCCTGGTTATTAATCTGAAATCATTTAGTGTCATTAACAAGCCAGCTATACCAGTAAAGCATTTTTTTTATAGTGCTTGCAATTATAGAATTTCCTCCACTTCTTTTACCAAAATGTGTATATTTCCTAAAATTGTACCCTCTCTTGAATTTTCATCACCCATGAGTTACAAAAGAGAGTAAGGATAGTTATTCGAATTTTTATTTAATAATTAATTCCGTTGGAAACATAAAACATAATGCAAGTGCATATAATATATTATAGGGAGAAATCTTTCCGTGCCACCCAAAATTTGTGAATTTCAGCAATTGCCACCCGAAAGGTAAACCATCTGATTTTGCCACCCTGAAGCCATTATATTCAACATTACCTATTATATGCACCCCAATTGTGTACCTAGATTAATAATTAATCCTCCTTTAAACATTAATTATAAAGTTGTATCTACTGTAACCTCATATTATTGTGTTACCCGCGATCTTCCCTTTCTTCTTAGGTACTGTACGGCAGGATAATTCTTTTGGTTAATTATAAATTCCAACCTTAGATCAGTGTTTTTAGGTTGACTAATTATTTTATAAATAGTTTTATTCCTTAGGTTTGAATAATTTTAATGATTTGGTATAATCTCTTCCTAATTTGCTTACCTAGAATATAAGTAAAATTTAGAAAGCCATAATTTATTAAGAAACAAACCTTGCTCTGATACCAAGAGTGGGGTAAGTGAAACCCAGGAGATTTTCTACTAACTCTGACTTAGAAAAAGTACTGGCTAGAAGGAAATTTTATTGCTGATTTATTGTACAAGAGAAGAGAGGATGATTTCTAGTTGTGAGGAGATGCCTCTACTAGTGAACCATCATACTACTTATATAGAAGGAACGCTACCGGTTGGTGAGCTCGATAATTGAATGCGGGTGCTCATTGGGCCCCATCATCCATTTCAATTATTCGTCTACCACAGTTGGTATGTCCTTATCAAGCTATTAGTGGGCATATTAGGTACAATAATTGCCCATAAAGAAAAATAAACTGATGCCATTTCAAATGGCAGCCAACTAAGAAAAGATAAAAGAATAAAAAGACAAGTGCGCACTACCATAGTGGCACCGAAAGTAAACATATTATTGAGATTTTCATATGATGGTGGGTCTCTCTAATAGTAATGGCCTTGCTGGATGATGCAAAGTTTCTGATGGATTGCTAACAGCTCATCAATGTTATGATTAACTGGTCCCAATGCGCTATTGGCCCAGTTGTCTTTAGATGCCCATTGCTCAAGCAGTATCTTCTGCAGATAGCTTAATGCTATGAGCCTCTTTACTTCTCCTATGATCTTTTGTATTTGTTCATTATGAATTTCACCAAGTCTGAGTTGCATGGTTCCTTCTCAATGAAAAGACCTTGGATACATTGTTAGCAAGTCTCCAGTAATGACTTCATAATCTTGCAGAGAGTCTGGCTCTCCTCCTGAGGTCGCCCATCTTTCAGCTTGCTAAAAAGCTTGCCGTCCTTCTGGCGTAAAACCAGTGGTTGGACTTTCTTCATGGATTCTCATTAATCTTAGCAAATGATCAAGCACCATTTTCTGTAAAAAGATAAAAGTTCACACAAACAAATTATTAGAAAACTAAAATTGTCAGTAGCTTTCCGTAGATTACTACCGGACAGTTCCTAAGATACAAGTATAGTGGGTTTTTCCAGCGGTCCACCATGCCCGCTTGCTTCCATCTAGAGGTTCTAGTATGGCCCGAAATCTAACATGTTGCCGATGTGACCGACAGTTGTTGCTAGATGAGCTAGAATATCATCTGGTGCGCCTCTAGTTTCTTCGAGCACCTTTTCTAAATCTGCCAACTGCTCATCAACAAAATAACAGTTATCGGTTTCACCATTTTTGCTGTTAATCGTGACAGTGAGTCAGCTAGTACGTTCATTTTCCCATCTATGTGCTCAAAATTAACTTGCACCCCTGTTCCTGTAACAAAGTCAACAAAATTAATCCACCGAACCCTTGACGGTTTGTTTTGTGTTGATTTGTTGTAGAAACTGATTATAGCCTGACAATCAGTCCTGAGAGTGATCTCCTTCTGATCCAGGTAATGAATTTTGAGTGCCTTCATTGTTTCCATGCATGCATGTATCTCGGCATCGATTGTTGACTTAATCACCGAGAATTTTTCACTTGCATATGCACACACCTTCTCCGTACTTCTGGGGTCATGCTTGAATTTCTTCCATTTACATACACCACCCCATCCTTCCATACATCCATCAGTTTCCAGGATGATGTAGGATCCTTCCGGAGGTATCTCAAGATCTGGGAGCTGCTGTACAGCTTGCTTGACTTTTCGGATAATTTCATAATCCGAACTTTTGAGCCTCTTGTCACCATGTTCACTTGTTTTTTAGTACAGCGGCCCAAGCAGTGTATCCAATTTTGGAATATATGATCTGGCGTAGTTGAGGATGCCAAGCCATGATCTCATTCCTGCCTTTTCCTTCAGCTTTTCTTCATCAAATGAGATAATTTTCTTGATTATGTGCGGCTGAAGTTTGATCTTTCTGTTTCCAATAACTGCACCTAGGAATTCGATTTCCTGCACAGCTATTTTCATTTTCGTTGGGGAGAAAACAAGCCCCCATTGCTCACAAATTGATAACATGGCCTCCAAGTGCCTGGCATGCTGTTCTTCATTTTCAGAGAATACCAGTATATCATCAATGTAAACTGCTATGAAACTCTCTGTTCCTCGGAAGCAGTCATCCATTTTTCTTTGGAAAATTACTGGCGCATTCTTTAGACCGAATGGCATGACCAGCCATTCATACAAACCATTTGGAACGACAAAAGCCGTCAACTCAATTGATTCTGAGTCCATTGCTACCTGATGAAACCCGCTTTTCAAGTCAAATTTTGAGTAAATTCGACTATTACCGACCTTTTTGAGGATGGTGTTGATTCCTGGCAGGCTGTACTGATCTTTATGAGTGTTATCATTGAGAGTACGATAGTTGAATACCATACGCTCCTTTCCTTTAATTTCAGCGCCGATTTTCGGATCAATAGATGTACCCGAATTCACCATCATTGCCATGGTTCTGTGTCGGCTCTTACTAGGTCGTATCACTCCTATTTTTAGCAGCGCCTGAACATGCTTGTCAAACTGTTCCTTCATTGCTGGTGTTACATGTTTTAGCGGCTTATCTTGGATCGTGATATCCGGGTTAATAATATCAAGTTTGCATTTCACCCGATTTTTCTCCCAGTGTTGAAGAGGATTGTCTCCAATATACCCTTATTCTTTAAGTCTTTCAAGGAGAGGTCGAAACTTCTCCCGGAATTTTTGTGACTGCTCACCGCAAGAGTATGCAGTAATCCTCTGGATTTCCAAATACTCAAGCTCGGACAGATCCAGCTCTTCGATTGCTGCTGTGGCCGCCACCTCAGCATCCACCTTTGTTGCAATTGTTGTGACATTTTTGTAGAATGTCACCATTTGCCCTTCGATTCTGAGCCCTCCTTGCATGGCTCGAATGAAATTACAACCAATCAACATCTGAATCCCATCCCTCTGTTCCATTGGGAACGCATAGGTGAATGGAATTCTGAACCGATTTTCCTCAATAGCCATCATTCCGCCTTTTAGTTTCTGGTTAGCTATCTGAGAAGAATTCACCCCGTTAATCTGAATGGGGTAAGCACTTGGTTCCAGTGCTTCTTTTGGAACTGCACTTTGGTCTACGCAACAGACTGTTGCACCAGTATCCATGATTGCTTGAATTTTAAATTTCTTAACCCCTGGTATTTTCATTGTTAACTCAATGTTGTAGAGTCTGTTTAAGACCCTTCTTCCTTTCCTTGGATCCGGGACTTGAGTACTGATGTACTCATTTTCCTCTGTCATCATTTTGATAATCACTCCTTTTTATTTTTAGATGTGATTTTCAATTGCCTCATCATCCGAATCCATTTCCTCAAAAATTGGTTTTTCAGGAGTTTTTCCTTTTGTTGGATCTCGCATCTCGCCTAGATCCTTTCTCATCTCCAATTCTTCAATTCTTTCCTTTAGCCTTTGATTCTCGGCTAACAGGAAATTTATATACCCAATCAATTCGTTGATTAGGGTATCCTTACTGTCGTACTGGGGTTTTGACCTTTGAATTATTATTTTTCTCCCCAGATTGAATCTTGAACACATTGGACAGACTGTCAAATGACACAGGCTGCAATGCGCTCGCATGCGTGGATTAGTCTGCTCTTTGCAAAACATACATCTCATGTACTCTTGCGCTACAGGGCCATTGTCTTCCCATTGGTGCGCACAATTTTTAACTTCCTGAGGTAGTGAGACTGCTACTCGCCATGAAACTTCTTCATTCGTCATCATCATCGCGGTTTCGTATGGCATATCACCTATACCAGCCATCAGAGAATAACTAGTACCTCCTTCCCCTTCAGAAAATGAACAGATTGCATCGCTATCTGGTTCATTCTGATCAATCGAGAGCACGTCCCAGTCGTCATCTAAATCTAGATTTTCGACTATTGCTGCTCTTGCAATGTTGCCCTTTTGCCGCGTGCAATTTCGGACAAAGTGTCCTTCCTCACCACATATGAAGCATTTGCATTTTCTTATTTTATCAGCATGCTTCCTTTTGAATACTCTGATGTGAGTATCATGTGGTTTGCCTCGGTATGTCTTTGCCTTCCGAAGACCATACTTTTTATTTTTCTGATAGTAGCCTGGCACTGGTTTGCGGCTACAGAATGATAGATCCTTGAGACTTCTCTAGAGTGCCACTCTTTTGCACTGTTCTGCCAAATACTGATAGGTGAAGTGTATTCTTGGAATAACACCTACAGTATTGCCCGGGTATTTCTCAGCAAATGCCTTTTCAATTTCTCCGCCAATGATGGGAGGTATTTTCCTGAAAAATTTTGTTGAGAGTTCGGGAGATATAAACATCCGTCCCGATTTTGCGGCCAAGATCTTGTAATCATTGATGTAATCGAAAAGATCAACATTATGGCATGAAAGTCTTTCCAGATCATTGTATGCTCGGTCTTGTTCTTCTGTGGACCCGGTTGTCGGATCCTCCAATAGAAACATTCGCCTGATCTGAGATATAACATTCTGTGGATCATCAGCGATGTTTACCAGTTCTTCGTATTCAGTGGGGTATGCCATTCTCCACTGAATCCAGGTCTTTTTCTCCGTTTCTCCTAGAAGATTCTCAATATAATTGACCTTTGATTTGTTATCTGCCCAGTTTCTTTCATTGATAAGATTAAGGGTAATAGATTCCCAGCGGGAGATAACTTCTGAATATAGCCCAATGTCTTCTGGTAGGACCAGAATTGCGCCTTGACTGGCTTGGGCTGTTGGCAGGTTAAATCTTTCACTCATTTGTCTTGCATAGCCACCACGGATATTGTCTAATCGTGCTTTTATCTCCGGAACTTGGAGATTCTGTGGCTGCCTTGAACCCAGTGGGTACATAGCATGACCCATGATTGGTTCTGGTGGTATACTTGTGAGAGAAGACTCTGCTGACGAGAGTACCGTCTCCACTTTTTCTTTGAGATTTTTGAATTGTGGGTACTCCATCTCTTCAAGCATGTAAATTGTTTCTGATGAATATTCGTCCCTCTTTATCTCAGAATTTTCAGAATTTGGGAAACTAGCATCCCCACCACCTTTCGTCAGAAGACTTAGCAAGTCTTCGTCTTGATCTGCAGGTGCATCTAGTTGAGACAGGAATTGCACTGTAGAGAGTAAATCATCTTCAATTTCATCGTCAGACTCATCCCATTGACAAGTCATCATCAAGACTTGCTCTTCAGACCATTCAGCCTCTGCCTCTATGGTCTCTAGCCAATTAAACTCTGCAAATGTCATTTGCACAAGTTCATCCTCGTTATCTATCTGCTCAATAGTAAACCATTGATACGGGTTTATTGGTTCCATCATTTCAACTGTTGGCTCAGCTTGTTCGGCTTTTAGAATTGCCAGGAATCATTTTTCCAATAAGGAATCATCACCTTGCTCAGCTTCATCATCATTTTCACTGAATTCCTCAGGATCTGTATAGATTTCTGGGAATTCCAGATCATCATCGAAAGACCAATCATCATCTATTGTGAATACGAACGGTAATTCATCATCTATTGTAAGTAGATTGATAAATTCTTGCTCGAGTTCTTCCTCATCATTTTCTCCTCGAATGACTTCTTGCTCAGGAACTGTTGTATATCCTGAGAATCTAACGGACAATGAGCCATCTGTCCTTGCTCGAATTCGTGCTGCTTGAGGATTCTGGATCTGTGAGATAACAGCTGGTCTCACAAGCCACTGCCTTCCTTGGAGTTCTGCGGTTGTTCTTTGCGAGCCAGGGATGGCCCGAACTCCTCGGCTTGCTAGGTGGTCCGTCACGTTTTGCACATTATAACGAAAATTTGTGTGGCTTGTATTGGACAATCGCCCAATAAGTGATCTTGAGAGTAAGAGATTACTCTCACCACCTTGCCATCCTTCATACCCGTGAGTTTGAATCACCAGTTGAATGTGATCCCTAAAATCACGAATACTTAGTGTCATATCTGGAGCAGTATATGCCAACTGCATTCCAGATGTAAGATCCATTTCCATAGAGCTAATAACAGCCCTATCATCTCGCCATCTAGTGTCTCTGATTAACACTAGCGCATTCACACCTGCACTCCGTCTGTGCAGCGTGTATAATCGAACCATGATTAGTCCGATATGCAGATGTTGGAGTCCTTCTTGTAAAAGCCTGTTAAAACTTTCTTCAGAGATAAATGGTAACTCCACCTGTTGGCCGTCTGTGACCAATGTTCTTTCATCCGAGCAATGTTGGTATACTCGGTGTCTGTTTTCTGTCCATCCAGCTTGATACAGAGTCTTTGCTGGAACCTGCTGTGCTCGTCTGTATTGAGATATGTTGAGCTCAGCATCAGGATTCATTTGTGACTCAAGGCTTCGCTGGTATCTTCTGGATTGACCAGGGAGCCTCCTTTGAGCCTCAAATCTGAGTCTAGATCCCAGGCGGTAGCCACGGATCTGATCTTCAACAGTAGGAGTTCGATTTGTGTCTCTCTCAGACACTGATGGCCTTGCCTCCTCTGTTGTTGTTTGTGTTCTGCTCATGCCGTCTTCTTTTTCTCGGCTTCAAATATTTCTTTTGGATTTTTGAACACAAAAAGTTTGCCTTTTAGTTTAGGCACTGCTGGCTTACTAGATTCACCTAAGCTCAGCTTTTGAAGTTGTTTTTGGATCTGATCAAGGGAGTCGGATAGATCGTCAGGTTGAGTGACTTCATTTCCCTTCACAGTCTCGAGTCTCTTAACTGCTACCTTCAGATCTTCAACTTCTTCTGTCAACTTAAGCAATAATTGTATGATTGTGTTGTTTTGCTTAAATTGAACTTCTGTTGCTCTTCCGGTGATGTCTTGTGGTCTGACAAAACCGGTTACCGGTGGCTAGATTGTTTCGGTTGCCTTGAGTGCTTCCTTGTAAATTGTACTGTTTGCAATGAGGCGCCAATCGCTCATAAAGAAGCAATAAGTTCTATAAGAATGTAGGGATTATTACGGGTTTTGTTCTTAATTTTTTTTTTAATGACCTTTAATTTCATATATCCTAGACTTAGCATTTCGGGTTAAGTTATACCATCTGTTAAGGTTTTATCCAAATTCCTAAGTTACACATCTGGTTTTTCCTTGGGACAATTCTTGGGGTTCTACAGCATTTTGAATATTTTAATTGATTTGTCTTATATGGTGCGGGTGGTATTTTGCTAAGAAAATAGTTTGTAGTGGCAATTTGCCAATTTCCCACTTTTGGAGTGGCATGAGCCTAATTTTCCCTATATTATATCACTATATCAGTAGTTTCTCAGGTTAGACATGCATGGGTGTAACTAGTCTTAGCCGATAGGCCATGAGCTACGCAATATTTTTAGCGAAGCTAAGTCTGGTCCTATCTTTAGTTCTCATCTTGGTGGGACCCTCCACGTGATTGATCAGATGTAATAGAGAGAACAAATGGAAAATAATCGACGGATATGATGAGCAGAACTAAAACGGACGATGCAGATTGTTTACGGTACTAACTACAGTAAAAGTACATCTCCACGTGTAACTCACGTTTGTCCAGCCTTATATATTTCTAATATATATATAATTTTACAACCAACCTCTGCTGGTTGGGCTGAAATACGATTTATTATAGTAACTAATGACACGAATAATCCACTCTGATGCAATTCAAGGTAGGGTCGGACCCGAATCCGAATCAATTCGCAAACCCTAGCGAGTAACCCTATTCGGTTATTCCTCTCCGCCTACCTCGATTCATCGTCTCTGACCCCCTCTTCGCCTCGCCTCCAAACTCCTCTTCCAGATCGCCTCGCCTCACTAGTCTCGACGCATACCAGCCGCCACCCGCCTCGTTACTAATCCTTGATCCTTCCCACTCCACTCGCCTCGTTACTCATCCTTGATCCTTACCAGGTGAAAAGAGGGAGAGAGAGAGAGAGGGGAGCTAAACAGCAATGGCGACATACAAACCGAAGAGCATTCTCATAACAGGTGCTGCGGGCTTCATTGCATCCCATGTTGCCAACCGTTTGGTCCGTAACTATCCTGATTATAAAGTTGTTGTGCTCGACAAGCTTGATTACTGCTCAACACTAAAAAACCTCAGCCCAGAAACCCGCAAATCACCCAATTTTAGATTTGTCAAAGGTGACATTGCCAGTGCGGACCTAGTTAATTATCTCCTTATAACTGAATCCATTGACACCATAATGCACTTTGCTGCTCAGACCCATGTCGACAATTCTTTCGGGAATTCTTTCGAGTTTACCAAGAACAACATCTATGGAACCCATGTTCTTCTAGAAGCATGCAAGGTGACTGGTGGGATCCGTAGGTTCATCCATGTCAGTACTGATGAGGTGTACGGTGAGACTGATGAGGATGCGGTAGTGGGGAATCATGAGGCGTCTCAATTGCTACCAACAAACCCATATGCAGCTACTAAGGCTGGTGCCGAGATGTTGGTCATGGCATATAGCAGGTCTTATGGTTTGCCAGCTATAACAACAAGAGGGAATAATGTTTATGGCCCAAACCAGTTCCCTGAGAAACTTATTCCAAAGTTTATTCTGCTAGCTATGAGAGGGATTCAGTTGCCCATTCATGGAGATGGATCAAATGTAAGGAGCTATTTATATTGTGAGGATGTGGCTGAGGCGTATGAGGTTATTCTTCACAGAGGAGAGGTTAGGCAATTTAAATAATTAGAAAAGTTTAGCTGTCTCTATAATTATGGAAATTTGCAATGAACAAATAAATCGTAGCTGGTTTTGTTGGTACTGAACACCATATAAGCACTTGAAAATATGCTTGAACTGCACTGACTTTTGCACTGGTGATGACGTATTTACAATTATAACAATTGACCCCAAATATTGATGAAATACAAAGGTAAAATTATTGTATGACTTCTTTGTAGCTTACATAGGCATAGGGCCAATCAGTTTTCATATTGTGTGAATTTTGAAACACAGCATATCTAAAGTATAATGAACATATCAAGTTATCAACAGTTATAATTTTTAGGTTTTGAGTGTTCTAATCGAGGTGTCATGGTTGTCAATATATTTATTTCTTCTCTTTACTGTTACTAGCACCTAATAAGATTGAAGGATATTAATGAGTAATGGTATTAATTGTTGAGCAAGTCAGTCATCATGTTTTAGCTATATTTACATTGTATGCCGAACATATTGAAGAGGTCAATAACTAGCTTTTCTTGGCTTACTCTGTTTCAATTTGGAATAATGAAAAGCTAAGAAATAAGAGCTCTTATCCAGGGGGTAAAGTTGTCAATATTTGTTTGGTTTCTTTGTGCATTTATTTCAGAAATGTTGAACAATAGTTAAAGGTGAGTATGTTGGCTGTAATCTGGATATGCAAAGAAATACTGGGTTTAATTTGCAATTAAAAGATTCCTAGGAAAAATACATTCTCTAATCATTGGATAGCAACTGGTATATATACAAAATGAAGTCTGTGCTTTTAGTTTTTAACAATACAAAAATTTCAGGTGGGCCAAGTTTACAATATTGGTACAAAAAAGGAGAGGCGTGTCTCAGACGTTGCGAAGGACATATGCAAGCTCTTTGATCTTGACCCAAATAGAGTGATCCGTTTTGTTGAGGACCGCCCATTCAACGACCAGCGCTACTTCCTCGACGACCAAAAGTTGAAAAACCTTGGATGGTCTGAGCGTACCACTTGGGAAGAGGGCCTGAGGAAAACCATGGAGTGGTACACAACTCATCCGGACTGGTGGGGTGATGTGACAGGAGCTCTTTTACCACACCCTCGCATGCTTATGATGCCAGGTGGGGAGCGCAACTGGACAGAGGAGTTGGTAACCCTGGGATCGGCCTCATCTAAAGAAAACAGTACCAAGACTGCCGAACCAGCTCCTGTTTCAGAGGAAAAGCCAAAATTTAAGTTCCTATTATACGGCCGCACTGGCTGGATTGGGGGCTTGCTAGGGAAACTGTGTGAGAAGCAAAATATACCTTATGAGTATGGTACCGGTCGCCTTGAGGATCGGACCAGCCTTACGTTGGATATTCAAAGGGTTAAACCAACCCATGTATTTAATGCTGCTGGTGTAACGGGTCGGCCAAATGTTGACTGGTGCGAATCACATAAACAAGAAACAATCCGTACCAATGTGGTCGGTACACTAAACCTGGCAGACGTGTGCCGTGAGAATGGCTTGTTGCTAATAAATTATGCAACTGGTTGTATTTTTGAATATGATGAGGGTCACTTGCTTGGTTCCGGCATTGGGTTCAAGGAGGAGGATAAACCGAACTTCACCGGGTCATTTTATTCAAAGACTAAAGCCATGGTACGTGAACTGCTATGTTTTTATAGCTTTTATCTGTATGTTATGTGACATGATAGTTTTGTCATTACTTATTAACTCATTCGTGGATTACAATTAGTGCTTTTAGTTTAATGAATGCCAAAAATACATTATTTCCAATTAGAAAAGGAAAACTAACTTGAAAGCATCAGTACATTAAATGCTGAGGATAGTAAAAATCAACTCATTTTTGTATTATAGTGTGATGCTAGCAGGCCACAATAGCATTTTGACATGCAAGTCCTAATAACACAGACAGTACTCAATAGTTACTTGTGTCAAAATCGTTGCATTTAATAAGGCTGAGTGGCTGACATCCAATCCCTCACTATAAATCGAATGTTAATTCCAGGTTGAAGAGCTCTTAAAAGAGTATGACAATGTGTGCACACTACGTGTGCGCATGCCAATTTCATCTGACCTGTCAAACCCCCGTAACTTCATCACTAAAATTACCCGGTATGACAAGGTGGTGAACATACCCAACAGCATGACAGTATTGGATGAGCTGCTTCCACTCTCTATTGAGATGGCAAAGCGGGACCTACGCGGCATATATAACTTCACAAACCCTGGAGTTGTTAGCCACAATGAAATCCTGGAGATGTATAAGAAATATATAGATCCTGAATTTACATGGAAGAACTTCACACTAGAGGAACAGGCTAAGGTTATCGTGGCACCAAGGAGTAACAATGAGATGGATGCTTCCAAGCTCAAAAAGGAGTTTCCGGAATTGTTGTCAATTAAGGAATCCATTATTAAATATGTTTTTGAGCCGAATAAAAAGGGTCATTTCTGAGCACAGACGACTGACTGTTGTTTTAGTTTTTCCTTCGTCGTCTCTATTTTTTAAGTTAAGATTAACTATTCTAGTTATTTATTTGGGTCCGTTGTTTACGTAGTTAGGAGGTATTGATGTTTCAGGTATGTAATAAGAGTTGCTTTACTGTGAAAATGAGTTTAATTTTTTGTGTCACTGGTTTAGCTCGGGTCTATGTTATTGAGTTATTATTAATAAAATATTATTTTCTTGCCGATTAAATTCTTGGGCTTGGATAGTGTATGGACATTATTAAATTACTTCGGTTATCCTGTTTATTGATAATGTAGAAAATAAAATTTTAGAACTATAAATGTCAGTAATGCGAATGGCGTTCATGACAGGTCGATATCATTTGTAAATTTTAGAACTATAAATGTCAGTAATGCGAATGGCGTTCATGACAGGTCGACATCATTTGTTTTGATAGTGAATTATTCGTTCACTTTTTTCTATAGTCGAGTGCTAGCAATTTTGAAATGCTTTATGCATTGCACATTAGTAGTTTTAAAGAAAAAGAAATGCTTTAATTCCGGCTTTGAACTTCAACTAAATCCTGAAGTTTCGGATTTTATAAAATCCAGCTTTTGTAGGTCCCAGCTACATAATTTAATCCTTATCCTTATAGAAAAAAGCCATATTACCACTAGAACACACTTATCCTACATCTTTTATTTATTTATTTATTATTATTATTTTTTTTGGTCTTTGCAAAGATGTTTCAAAATACTTGGGACATTGGAAGAAACTAATTTGATATTTTTTAAAAAGAGTCGTAGACTACAAAAATAGGAGGAATCTAACGGTGCACACGATAAAATTAGGTAATTATTTGATGGTCTCATCTAATAATATTATATATATACTAGTCAGCCCATCAAATGTGTGCAGACTTCAATATGCGAAAAATTATTGTTCTAATAGATATTTCATTCGCATACTGATATCTATATTTCAATATCCAACGATCCATGTCATTTCTATTTTATACACTAAGTATATATATGAATAATTCACATCTCACGTTAGATCTTAAATGAAAGTTGTCTATGTGTTTGCATTTGATTTTTCCACTTAAATTTAAAGCAATGTTCTTTGAATAAATTTGGAATTAATATTTGAAATTCTCTAATGACTTTTAGAAGTGTTTTAGCATTTTCTGTGTTGGAACAGTATTTCTTTTGCACTGTCTTGATTTATATTAAGAATTTTTAATTTCAACAACATTATTTTATTGTTGGATAAAATTATATCAATTCTTTTAATTTTGACCGTTATCTTGATATAAGACTTGTTTTTGCAGTTTCAGTGGAATGAAGTTAGATAATTGTGCGACCGGCTTCTGCTACTATAACTCTAGAACTTAAGACTATTTTTTTTTTTTCTAAAAGGCAATCATGTTTTCTAATTAGAAAATTGTAACGTAACTAACTGTTGTATGGTAAACCAAGTCTCAATAATAAATTAAATTTTATAAGATTGCATGAATTATATGATCAAGAAATTAAATAAAACAAATAATTTCATCAGTAAAATTTGCGGAAAAATTTGATAAAAGGATATGAAAATACTCTGTATGATTTCTAGAATTTTTCTGAGTAATTGCCACATTAATCTGATCTCTAGAAAGACTTAATTAGGTAAATTAGTGAAATAGCTAATTTACAAATAAGCTTGTCAGAAATTGATTAGTCGAATGGCCACACTGTTAGGCCACAGAAGATCCGGAGTCCATTTAACATATGCGACGAAACAGAAGAGAGACACTCGTCCCTCTCTTCTGTCTCGCCGATCTGTCCGCTCTCTCTTCCTCTCTTTCACCTCGAGGGAACCTCCCTCTTGAGCACCTGCTGGTGCGATGGTGTCGTGCTGTGAGTGGGTCGCAATGGCGGTTGTGCTGAGTTGGTTTCTAGACTTGCGACACCTCATCCTTTCTCCTCGTGTGTGCACGAGCTGAGCTTGTCCCTCTCTCCTCACTCGAGGAACTCTGTCAGGCATTGATTGATGGGACGACGTGGTTAATCCTCCTTCGCTGTCTGAGTATTCCCCTCTCTCTTCTCCTCTTCTCAGATTAAGGTAATCTCTTTTTATAAAAAGGGCCGAGATTAGGGTTGTAATTTGGGGGAAAATTAGAAGAGGGAGTTGCGGATTTGACTGAGACAGTGGAGAAGGTAATCATGGTCTCTCCTAAACTAATAATTTTAATATCAATTCAATTAAGAAAAATTGATATCGATTTGGTTCTTTTGTGATTAAGCCATAGGTGTATGGAATTGAGCATGTTCCTTATTAGCTTGACTTTGATTTTGGCTTTGTTGATACTCGAGTTCCTGAGGAGGTTTGTAAGGGATTCAGCTCAAGGTATAATCTCTGTTCCTATTTAATTTGTAGTAGCAGTAAGCTAAGAGATTTTGTTGGAGAATCTGTGTTAATTAAGCTCATCCTAGTGATGCTCAGGGATTTAGAGGCGAATTGACTTGCTAATTATAGTCTGAAATTGATATGCATAGATATTTTGCCTGATGTGAGGGAATTGAAAATTGTCAAAGCTTAAATGTTGCAAGTAGTGAGATAGATGCATTTTGTTTGACTTGTGAATGCATTATACTTGAACTGTGTACATGGAAGGTGTACTCGTTCCTGTGATTTTCTGATTAGGTACAAGTGTAGTTGAAACTCTATTTTGATAAGTGGGTCAATTGAAGAATTTAGAAACTTGTATGGGGAGGTGTAGTAAAACAAAGGCATTTTCAGGATATATGCATGTATCATGTGTAGGCAGTATGCATAGTGAAGATGCATATTCATATGATTTTCTGTAAAGCATAACTGGAACTATATTTTGTCAAGAAAGAAGTGAATTTCTGTGAATTACAGTATTCAGTTAGTTAGATCTATGCATATACTGATTTAATAGTAAAGCTTTCACATATTTTTGAGTTGGGCAGTAGCTACTTGTGCATGTTTGTGCATGTACATGAAATGGTGTATCTTTTGATATAATAGAGAAGCTTTAGTATTTGATTTGAATGATAAATGTACTTGCTGACATAATAAAAAGATTTTAACTTTGTTCTATACTGGTCAGTAGTTACATGTTCTTTTGCATTTGATATCATAATTATTTATCGGTATTTGGACCTTACTTGGCATTCAAAAGACATTCAAATCATTAAATTATTCAATGAATTGCTATGTTTTTCCAAGGATTTGGCTTTGCCGTCGTCTTTTATCTTATTTTCAGGTTTCTTGATGATTTCTGGTGGATTCTCAAATTTTAGATGGATTTTGGCACTTGACATATGCTAGACGACTCATTCCTAGCACTTGGAGGCACCGTCCAAGCCATCGTTCGAACCGAATGACTCATACTCGGATCGAAGAGGGTTATGCTTGGATCGAACGTTCAATTATTGCATAAAATGGTGGATTTAGGAGAAGAAAATTATCAAATAGAATCAATAGCATTGAAGAGCTCATCCTAAGCTTTCCAACGGTTTTTGAATTGCCTCAATCGGAGTCCGGATGAAGGAATTATGGCCGAAATACTAATGGAGACCAAAATCTGAATATCATGCGTACTGTTCGGTCCGAACACTATTCATTCGGTCCGAATGAACAGTTGTTCGGTCCGAATGGCACTGTAGCAGCCTCTGCTGGATTTTTTCTCCTCTATTCGGTCCGAACAGAGCACCGACAGAGCTCAAATGACAAGTTTTTATGCGGGAAATTGATTATTTTGGCAAGTTTTCTTTCCTTAGTGCTCCAATTACCTTTCTATGTGCGTGGAAATCAGTATAAATGCGCCCCTAGACCAGAAGGAAAAATGGAAGCCTCTACACCTCTAATTCTACCTTCCATTGCTCAAATCTACTTTCCATAGCCTCCACACCTCTAATTCTACCTTCCATTGCTCAAATCCACTTTCCATAGCCTCCATCCACCATTATTCATCAAGGCAACCTATTCTTGAGGCGACGGCAGCAAGGAGAAGTTGTGACACGCCCCTGCAGCACTCCATCGGCTTTGAAGATTGAAGATCAAGCATAGAAAGACAATTCGGTTTATTCTTCCTATGTTTTTATCTCTAATTTCCATGGGCTTGTATCTTGTGATTTCTACTCTTGTTGTTGTGTGTTTTAATACTATGTTAGGCTTAATTTATGTAGTCTTAGGAGTAGGAAAGTAACTTAGGTTTGGATGTTGTGATTTGACTTGATATGATATGATATGTTTTGTTGATTTGTTTTGTTGAGAATTATGTTAATTGCTTGTTTAAATTGCTTGGTTAGATCTAATTAACTTCTAGATGAATGACCACATTTAGTTAAGTTCTAAAGTTAGATTAATCAAGATAATTTAGATAAAGTATTTGGGATAAATTGTAGATCCGAAAGGGGAGATTAGTTGACACAAAAAGTGTAACTTTTAGACCAGTCCAAAAGACCTCTAAATATCCTCACGAACTCCAACAAACAAGTTTAAGTTGATTGAATTCTATACCAAAAGTTGTGAACCAATCGAGTTAATTAGGTTAGGTTGTAATTGAACCAGTGTCTAGTCCAACAAGCGAAAGCTGAGGTTTAGAATATCTAGGTTTGACCAACAAACCCTAGCGCAAAGCATAAAGTATCATAAAAAGTCCAAACCACACTCTTATACCTTCTGTTCGGACCGAACGGATCCCTGTTCGGACCTAACAGAGTGGTATACGCTTGAAAAACATCGTTCGAAGCACGAAAGTGATAAGTTCTGTGTTCTAGAGTCCAAACCAAGGTGAAACCTGAACCCTAAGACGCTTTTTATATTGTTAAAAACTCTAAAACTCCACTTTACCTATTTAGATATTATTTAGATTATTTTAATTAACAAAACAACCAAAAACATCTATTTTATTGCACCTTTAGGATTTATAACTCAAAACTCCATAAAAATATTCTCGTCTAGCTTTTGAAAAAGAATAAGTCCGGTATTCAATTGTACCGTCCCTTGGGTTCGACCCTAAAGCTTAACTCCAAACGACTAGTGAGGTTAGCTCTAGGTTTATAAATTTATTTGATATCCTAGGTTCCAAGCCTTCATCAAATTGGCGCCGTTGCCGGGGACGGTGTTGATATTGGATCCTTATTTAAGTATCAAGAGACTAGACTTTTTATTTTTCTTTTAAACTCACGCTTTCTTCTCCTTGATTTTGCAGGACTGGCAGGTAGAACTCGAAGGAGGAAGTCCCCACCACCTAAAGTCAGAAACTACTTCCTCCGGCGCTTCGAAACAGACCTAGAACTCCCTCAGTCCTCCGATTGGACCTCTGTTCGGACCGAACAGGAATCCATTCGGACCGAACAGCCACCCGAACAGAGAGAAGAAAGCCCAGCAATGGCCGAAACGCTCACTCCGGAGGCCATTGCCCAGCAGGCACGCGACCTGGAGACCCTCCGCCTCCAGTTAGAGCAAAGAGAGGCTCATTTGAATGCAGAACGGACTCGCCTCGCTGGCCAAAGGCGAGAATTTGACGACGAGCGTCGTCGATGGGCCAATGAAGACGAAGGGAGCGTCCACAATTCTGACAACGAGGATGAGGAGCCTCGCGAACGATCTCTCATGGAGTACGGAGCCCCTAGAACGAGAGACGTGGCCGGACCCGTGGTGATTCCGGGCATTGATGCAAACAATATGCAAATCGCCCCCGCCCATGTGACTCTTGTACAACAAAACTCGTTCTATGGCGATGAAAATAAGGACCCACATGCTCACTTGCAAACTTTTATCGATTGCACTCGTTTAATCAAAATTAATGGGGTTCCTCAACAAGCAATTAGGCTTTTGTTGTTTAGATTTTCTCTTAAGGATAGGGCCAACAAATGGTACAAAACACTCAAAAAGGGCTCAATTAGGTCTTGGGATCAAATGACACAAACTTTCTTAGATAGGTATTTTCCGGCGGAAAGATCTGATGCGATTAGAAGGGAATTGAACAATTTTGCCCAAAAAGAGGAAGAATCAATGATCATTAAATCTTTCTATAGTGAACTTTATGATAATATTAAAATCAATCTTGATTCTCTTTCAGGTGGGGCATTCAAAAGACTTGATGCGGCACGAGGGCGAGATTTGCTTGATTATTGTACAAGAAATTACACATGGTACCCTCTGCTCATCCACTGCCGCTCAAGTACTTCGAGGCAACAAGTTCATGAGATCACCACGAAGGATGCAAAGATTGCCGAGCTTGAAACTCAACTTGCGGCGTACTAATCGGCTCAAGGCACCCATCTCTACTCAAATCAATGCGGAGCATGCGGCGAGGAAGGACATACATCTCTTGATTGCCCTCCTGCTAAAATTGGTAACGGAGGGGCCCAAGTGAACTCCCTACACAATGGGCCTCCTTTCGGTTCAAAGTACCAAAATAATCCGCCAAGTTTGTATAGAAATGCCCAATTCAACAACAACAATAGAGACTAATCATTTCAAAAGAAACCCTTTTTCAATAGGGAAGAGATTCCAATTGTTGTTCGAGAATTTATGAATGAGCAAGAAAAGTTTAACAAATCTGTGGCTTTAGGATTGGACGAATTGAAGGCCACCGCCGACGAATTTAAGGGTAGTGCGAGCACCTTACAACGCTTGGAACCCATGATGGAAGCACACTTCTCCCGACCACCCGGCAAGCTTCCAAGCCAGCCTCAGGTCAATCCTAATGCAGAGATCAAGGCCATACATGTTCTGAGAAGCGACAAGGAGTACCAAGACCCGCCCGTGCCACCAAACGAGGGAATTCGACCCTCTGTTCGGTTCGAATAGATTTTTCAAATTGAAGAGGAGCCCATCCTAGAGCAAGTAAAGCTTTCCCCTCCACTCCAACAAGTCACAGAGCAAGAAAGACCACTTAAAGTACAAGAAAAGGATGCCGAAATGACCCTGACACCTTCTGTTCGGTCTGAACAGAATTCTCTTCGGTCCAAACAGAGAGTAGAAGATACTCAAAAAGAGGTCCGAAGTAAGGGTAGGAAGAAAGTGGAGCAACCAGAGTCAACCTACAGGCCTCCCGTCCCTTTTCCTCAGCGACTTGTGAAGAAAAAGGAGGATGAACAATTTCGGACCTTTTGGGAGATTCTTAAGAAAATGAAGATTGACATTCCATTCATGGATGCTATAGCTCAAGTGCCAATCTATGCAAGGTTTTTGAAGGAGCTATGCACCGGCAAAAGGTCCATGGAAGAGCTCAAAACGGTGGCCTTAACACACAAGAGTAGCGAGATTTTGAAAAGCAAGATGCCACCAAAACTAGAAGATCCGGGTAGGTTTGCTCTCCCTTGTACTATTGGTAATGCAACAATCAAACAAGCCTTGTGTGACATGGGAGCTAGTGTTAGCCTCATGCCTAAGTCGGTGTATGAGAAGATCGGATTCGGCGAACTTATACCCACAAATATGACTCTAAGACTTGCCGATTCCACGATCCGATTGCCGTTGGGTGAATTGAAGGACGTACCTGTGCAAATTGGCAAGTTCGTGATACCCGGTGATTTTGTGGTAATGGACATAGAAGAAGACAAGGAAGTACCGATAATTTTGGGACGGCCTTTCCTTAGAACCGCCGGTGTAAAGATGGATGCTCGAGATGGGACGATTGTGGTTAGAGTGGGGGGAGAGAAACTCCGTTTTGCAATAGATCATGATTTGAATTGTCCCGACCCGGCCAAAACATGTTTTATGGTTCAAGAGGCGGTCGAAACCGAAACATCTCTTGAAGAGCACTGCCACGAGGTGCATGAAGGCTATCAAGAATCTCTCAATGACCCCCTGGAGACCATGGAGATCGAACAAGGAGGCGAAATCTTACCTTTTCAGCCCTGTTCGACCCCCTGTTCGGACCGAACAGAGGTCCGAATAGGCCCGCAGCAGAATATAGGTGCTCTGTTCGGTCCGAACAACACTCATTCGGTCCAAACAGAGGTACCAAAAGTCGATTTGAAACCTCTTCTTCCGTCTCTAAAGTACGAAATTCTCAATCCTAGTCAAATGGACCCCGTTTTTGCTAACTCCAAGCTAGATACAGGTTAAACGAAGGAATTTTTGATGAGAAAAGGAACAATGGGGAACTCGCTTGGTGACTTGAAGGGCATCAATCAATCGATTTGCACGGATGGGACTATCTTGAAAGGGATTCGCACGAGAGACATCACGAACAAAGAATATGACAAATCAATCGCCGTTTCGCTCTCCGAGCCCGATCCAATCAAGACTTAGCAAAAGACGATCAAGCTAGGGACCTAAAACAAGCGCTTCTTGGGAGGCAACCCAAGGATCTCTCAACTCCTCTCTTTTATTTTAATAGAAAAGGCAAAAAAAATTTGAAAATAAGAAAACCCATAAAAATTTGAAAAACCAAAAATAAAAAATAGAATTTGATTGTTTTTATTTAATTGTAGGGATTTTTGAATGAACAAACGAAGGAAGATGCAATCTGTGCTAGAGCACCATGGGTTATGTGAGCCAACTAACCCCGATCGACCTCATACGGATTGCACAATAACTCAAGGAAATGAGTTAAGCCATCTTGGAAGTTGAGAGATCAAATTACGAGCAAATTGACACGTTGAAAAGCAAAAATTGGTTAAGTTCTCTTTTCCCTCCTATTTACTTTTCTATGTGATTGCATGCATTGAGGACAATGCTTGGGTTAAGTTTGGGGGGGGGGGATAGGAGAAAAATTGAACTTTTGATTGAAATTGCTCAATTTTTTGCAAATTTGGACGAAGTTTTGAATTGCACAACTTCTGTTCGGTCTGAACAGAAACATTGAATTATCTTGATAGGTGAAAATTCTGCATTTATAGCATAATAGTAAGGCATACTGAGGCATTTAGAGCATTGTTAGGCATGATTGGTGGATTATATGATGGTCTGGTACATGGCAGTGGAGTTGGTACCTTTCTGGTATGAGTTTCCGAGACTCAGGGGCATTTTTGTGAGGAAAGATATAAGTTTTGGACCTAAGTATAAATTTTTGAGGATTTGTTTGTAACATAGGCATGTTTCAATAAGTTTCGTGGGCTTAAGTGTGAGAAGCCAGAGTTTATAACTTCTGTGGGCTTATTTTAGAAATTTTGGATCTAGCGGATCGGATTATTGAGTTGGATCCGACTGAAAGTTGCGGACCCGTTACGACTTGACTCAGTCGACTGGGTCAGGTCGACTGGGTTGAGTCAATTATGATGTTTGGGCCGGTTTAAAACTAGGCCGTGCTTTTGTGGGCTGTCGCTGGAATTAATGCAGGCTTATAAAAAGAAAAGAGAAAATCATTTCGGGCCGAGAATTTCTGTGGGCTGGAAATTAGAAAATTAACTGTGGGCTTTGCGATTAACTAAACTTTTAAGCTTTCGGATTTAATTAGAACTTAAGTTAATTAACGGATTCTGTTGAGCTTGATATTAGACTAAAAGACTTGGACCCTTTTCATTAGTCTAATTATTCGATAGTGGGCTTTTAGGGAAATGATGAGAAATAGTCTGACGTTTTAAGAACGGATACTTGGCAAATTATTCAGACTTTCTGATCCCCCAAAATAATAATAATTTCTTGTTTATTGATTTCTTTGATCTATAATTCTTGTTGTAATAAATTTTCTGTTGAAGAGTTTAGTTATTATTTCCTAATTTTTGTTTGTTCTGTATGATTTTTGTTTCTGATTTTGATAATTAGGAAATGTGATTAAACATAAAATTACTAATGATCGAGCAAGCAACTAAATAAAATTTAGTTAAGATAATCACTTATTTAATTTGAGACTTGGGACCAAACAGAATAGTTTATACAGTTAGTTTCCAAATTTGGTTAAAAACAATTATCGACCAGATTAATTAGAACCGTTAAACGCTTATGTAACGGTACTTGATCTGTTGTCTAAACAGGGACTGATCTGGAGAGGGCTCAGGACCAGTGAAGGTGCGAAATTATGCGATCACTTTATTAAAATCAGGAAAATCGGTAACTTTACATTCATGCATAGCATGTTGTATTTTCGATTGATAATGCACTTTTGAGCATGTAATCATTTAGAGCCCCAAATAAAATATAAACAGCATGTTGAACGGAAATGCCAATTGATTTGAATTAAATTGATAAGTCTGATTTTGTATATCCGTTTGCTAATTAATTTGTTTAATCAGACTTTGAAAGGACTGGAATGGTTTCAAGAATTATAATTTCTATCTAAAGATAGACAGACTTGATTTGTAAATGAAACCATATGAAAATTCAGTCTGCATAAGCATGGCAAATAATTTATAACTCACTCTCCGATGTTTGGTTTGGCCACCAACTCGGCCGGAATATTAGCGCTATTATTACATGGTATTTTCCCTTGTTTGCTCTGTGCCATACGGTTTGAAACCTATAGAAAATGGGAAAAGCTTCTCTCTGTTTCTGTGGGCCTTGAGAACTTGAGTGACAAAGTTATTCTATAAATTATGTATGCTTGCTTTGCTCTGTTGCATTTTTGCATATTGCAGCATGCCTGTGGTTAGACCGTTTCGTTTGGTACCTTCGGTACGATCCTGAATCTGTTTTCTGTTACTTATAACTATTTGATAAAATTAAAATCTATAATTGTGGATTTGTATAAAGTATCGCATACTGGAACTAAAAATTTGCACTAGGATTTTTATCTCACTTTCGCGTTTGTTTTTGCATGTGCCTCAATGGTGAGGGTTCCAGGAAAGGCGTAGGCTAGTACGTCCTCGTGCGATCACGACAATCGAGTGTTCTTTCTTAAAGCTAGGTGTACATATCCCCAGTTTGAATTGTGATGCAACCATCCTACTCAGTATGGAAGACCTGCCGGAGGTCTTTGCATACCTTTATCTTGAGTTTCCAGGAGGTGATAGCCCTGGTGACGGCATGGTGCCGGAATAGGAACCTATTCTCCTCGCGCAAGAGGAAGCGTGAGGAATGATCTTTTGTGTGTGTGTGCTGTTGTTTGAAAACTGTGTGTTATGCCTGTTTGTAATAAAACTTATATAATATGAAATAGTCGGGTAGTTTTGTTGGTGGTTTGCCAGTCTTTTGTATAATAAACAACTGGAAAAAAGAGGTATGTAGGATAAGTAACCCGACTATAATAAACTTGTAAATTTACCTGGCTTGCTAAACAATAATGTGTTATGTTGATTTTGTTTTTAAACTTTGTGTTGCGAGAAAGATTGTTGGGAACCGAAATCAAGAAAATGGAATAAACTTAGATAAAGCTTATTTCACTCACACTTTCTTCGGGGCGTGACAAAAATTTGTCAAATACACGGTCTCAACTTAAGCTTATTCATGTTGCATATCAACTTCATGGTGCATAATCACTTAGAACACTAAAAGCCACGGCCGAAATAACCACAATGGAAGTGTATGAATCTCAGAGTTTGTAGTATGCTCTCAACATAATCAAGGACAAAGCCACATGAAATTTTATCCCCTTCCTTCATCTCAGCCAAAAAACAACAATAAATAAAAATAACAAAAGCCAGATTGGAATTGTGCTCATCACAGTATCAGATCACTAATTACGAAAGTCTTCATACAATAAAGTTCATTTATCAATGTATTTTTGGATAGTTTTTCTTTATAGATTTTTGTGGAAATCGATAGACTTTATTGTTGAAATTTTTCCTTCCTCAATGTGTAACCTGGTAAAAGATCTCAGAAGCATGAAAAAAAATGTCAAAACACATGCCGTCGCATATGACTTTAGGGCTGCTAGAAAACTTGAGATTGAAGAATTTAGTCTTCATTCTCTAACAGATTATTGCTTTTGTGTTAGATTTAAGCTTAAGAAATAGATCTTTTAAAGTCATGTATGCTAAATACAGCTGATCTAATTATCTACTTAAGAATTTTAGTCTTGTATGCATAGTAGATCTTTTTAATAAAGCCATGTATGCTAAACCACATTATTGCATGTGTATTCATGACATTATGCTAAAACACATTATTACATTTGTGTTAGATGTACGCTTGATAATTAGTTTAATTTAAAAAGTAGTGGAAACTGATAACGGGTATGGTGCATGTAGCATTGGTATGTAGGATATGATGGCATTTGTTGCATGATTTTTTTTAAATGATGCATGCAGTGTGTATGAAGTATTTACTTGACAAGTTAACTACCACATCACAAATGTAATTTCAGGTGAGCGATTGTAAGATCTAATAATTGTTTGGAGAACTAATTTGAAAAGAAAATAGAATATCGGACACCTCCTATATCTGCTCAAGCAAACGAGGAATGGCATAATTTTTTTAATTGAATTAACTATATTTTGGTAGTTGTCTCACAAAAACTATAATAATATGTTAACTGCAAAGTAAAAATTAATCCTTTTGTGTTATATTTATGTAAATCATGTTGGTTATTCGAAAAATATAAACATAAGGTTTTATTTCCAATCAAATGATAATTCTAACTTGAGAATGAATATTGTAGCTTATGTCATGCTTAAATTCTTTCATTACTTATCTCATATAATCATTCCTATAGTGGTCTTGGATCACTAAAAATTAATGCTAACAGCTCTACTTAAATTAGAACTGACTGGAATTCTCATATGATTTTTTTCTTTTCCAATTTAGCCCTTCAATTGTGTATTAGGTGGGTATAGATTATGAAACGAGATCTGGTCCCGCGCGGGACGGTGCAGCGCACCCATCTGCACCGTCCGATCTGATCTTCATGGTTAAGGAAGCCCCGTGCATACACCACACGAAAAAAAGGCTCCTGTAATGGTTAATATAAGCCTTTAATAACGGTTATGCTAACGTTACAGTAGCCCCCGTTACAGAAGGGTTAATAACCGTCACAAGATCTGTAACGGTTATTAACTAATAACCGTTACAGAATCCTATCTTCTGTAACGGTTATTAGGTAATAACCGTTACAAAAGACTAGATTCTGTAACGGTTATTAGTTAATAACCGTTACAGAAGGTATGACGAAATTAGGTATAAATTTTTATTATATTCTGTAACGGTTATTCAGTAATAACCGTTACAGAATCTTGTCTTCTGTAACGGTTATTACCTAATAACCGTTACCGATAATTACATAACCGTAAAAATATTATTTTAAAAATCTGTAACGGTTATTACTTAATAACCGTTACAATTTTTTTTTTTTTAAATAAAACGCCTGTTTTGGGTGGCTTGCCCATGTTTGCTAGCCGTACCAATTGGTACCAAATTGTACCAATATCAAACATATCACGCACATTGCATATCAAACATATCAAGCATAACACATATATATATAGCATATATATCAAGTTATATATACCAAGTATAACATATGCAACAAAACAATTAACATATATACAAATAATATCAAACAAGTCATGATAACATATCAAATTTATATTATTTAAATAATACCCCTTGCATGAAGTTCATTAACTCTATCACGATACCGTCAATCGTACTCTTTTCATATGGTTTTCCAACCGGCTCGATCATCTGCATTTGATTATAAACAAGTAAAAAATAATTATTAGTTAAATTATGATATCCTAAACCAAAAACTCTAAATCTTAATTGTTTTGATCCTAGCTAAACCCTAATTAAATCGTAATAGTTAATTAAAAATCACCGGGGGTAATTCTCCGCATGCTGTCATATAGGCTATTACGTTTCTCAAGGCGAGCATTGTAAAATATCCACACTCTGTGCCGCCTCTTTGTTTCGGCCCCTAATTAAGATTCAACAAAATAAATAGTTAAGATTTTTTATAGTTTCACAAACCGTAATAATCTTGTAGACACTTATTAGCCAGTTTCATACGTACCTCTATTTCGTACCAGTCAAATACTGTTCTGATCTTTGGGTTATATTTTCCCAATTCCATCAGGTATTGCTTGTATACCCTACATGCAATAGCATTAAATTATGTTAGATATCTTAGATATAATCTAATATTTTCTCAATATCAGACATAATTGTTTTGTTAATTTAGAAAAGAAAACTTACTGGGTTATGAACGGCTTAATTTTGTACTTTTGATTCTTGCGTTTCAAAGAATCAACTAAGTGAACAGTTCGCTTCTCGACATGAATAGCAATGAGAATCCAATGAAACCTGTAATAGAGTTTATTGTTTTGATGGAATTAATGGAAATTAAAAACTTCTTTTGTATCTAGCTATTTTATTCACTATATTGGTTCTTACTCCTCATTATACGCCAGAAGAAGATATGTGGATGGATATTGTAGAAACATTCTCAGAAGGTAATTCACCGCATTATTGTTTTCGTGTTGGATTTTTTTGCATGCCAACATCTCTGGATCCAATATGGTGATGCCATCAGGAATGGGTTCCTCCATCCAAAACCTACAAAAAATGGATATCACACTTAATTTTTTTCAAATTGAATTGAATAGTAGGCACAAAATATTTAAGTTTGAAAATTCATACTAGCAGTACAACTTAACTATCAACATGTTTAGAGAATCCCTTTTAAAACATTCGATGATGTCGCACAACTTGACATTGAACTTTACCTCCCCATCGTGCGTACCCCAGGGATTGCAATTAAAGAGCTCAAAATTTTTCTCATCTTCCGGTCGGAGCATCAACAAATTGTACATCTCCAGTTCGGATGGGGTAAGTCATTCAATGACGTCCTTTTCGAGAAGTGCGTCGCGAGTAATACGCGACCCCGCACTTGGAACCTTCGGACTCTCCACCACCTTCTTCACCACCTTCTTCCTGATCTTCTCTGCTGGTTTCTTGTTGCTCTGAATCTGCTTTCAAGTTAATCATATAATTAATTAGTCACACGTAGAAATGTGTGAAACAGATTGTGATTATTAAATGATACATTGTGGCATACCTCCACCAGAAATGACGGCCACGCAAATCGCCCTCCAATATTATCGCCTAATAGCTCTTCTGTCCAACCAGGGACTTGCCAGTGATGAAAATCGTCGCCTACTTTGAGAAGTTGGATATAAACATGTTGATCAGATAAGGGCACATCATGTACAATCTGACCAACAGTACTCAGAATAATATTTCCCTCGGCCATCTTAATCCTCTGACTTTGGTTATCAAGGAGGTAGAGATCGCACGGCGTTTCCTTCTGAAATTCGCAAATAAATTCAGATAATCATTCTAGTTACAAATGTAATAAAATTCATTACTTGATAGAAATGACATAATAATATGAACCTGAACACCGCCACTCGGATCTGGAGGCATATAGCTTGAGGCGACCTTTCGAAATAACTCTTCGTTTGGCATTCCTGAGTCCACCTCGGCTTTAACGAATTGCTGGGGCGTGAAGAATTGAGGTGGTGTTTGAACCTGCACTCCACTCATGGCCAACCATTCTTTGACCTCCTTAAAAGCTTCTTGTCTCGCTGCATTCCTTATTTAGCAACAAAGAATAATTATTAATGGTTATAAGAGAGAATTTGTGTTAGCATAAAATATAATCTATGTATGTAATTGTACCTTCTGCCTTCGTTTGACAGGTCCTTCCCATAAAATACCTCTGACTTCTCGGTTCCAATTCTCCGATGGTAATACTTGTGGAATCGACCCCCTCGGAATCACCAGGTATGACAATTTTGTCTGTAGGTTTGCACGAACCATTTTTTCCTCTATAGTCAGAGGAACCCATTCTATGAGGCTCCTTCCATTGCTTTCTCAACTCCTTCGCTTTATTACTCTTTTCCACAAATTCTGCACTTGTCCTCTTATTGTAAAATTCCTCCCATTCTTTTTGTGAGATTGGGTGTTTATCGCACGGATTTTTGGGATTGTTTGGATCGGCATTTGTGATGTACTCGTCAGCAATCCTACTCCTATAAGCCCTATGACTGATGCCCATAGCTGTGAGAGTGCTCTTCTTGGCTGTAGCATCTTCCTTGATGTTGAACGTTTTCTGAAAGATAGCCACACATTAGTTAGGGTTTGTACCTAGGCAGTTTAATTAGATGATTGAATTAAATTAAAACTTTATTTACGTACCTTGATGTCCTCCCATAACTCATTCTTCAATTCCTTTGTAACATCGTGGTGCTAGTTATCAATTGTGATTGGCACTCTTGCCCTAGCGAGATACCCGCAATATGATGCGAATTTGGCCACCGACTCTTTATCACCAGTCGGCACTCCTTCATTGTCAAACTTAATATGAAACTTGTGCCCGTCCGCTTTTAGTTTCCTGAACTCCTCCATTGTCGTCCTACTTCTTTTCTTCGATCCATTAATATCTTGAGTGATCTCTTCATCGCCGGATTCTTCCAAATCCTGTCCAGCTTGTAGGTGTCTATCTTCTCCAGACATATCTATTAACAAGTAATTAACAATAACATAGCAGTTGACAATTAAACAAACAAATTCAAACACATTCAATTTCATATAACATAGCAATTTAATCTCAAATAACATAACAATTGACAATTAAATAAACAAGTTCAATCTCAAATAATATAAAATCTCAAAAACAAACAAGTCAAATATAAAATCCTTGAAACCCTAAGCTAAACTCTAAGCCAAATCCTAACACAACAATTAACTATTCTTCATCCTTCAATTTGTTCTCGTCATTATCTTCTTCTTTCCATTCAAGGTACGGTGCCACAAGTTTTGCCATTAAGTGCTTAATGGCCATTTGAGTCATTTCGCTGACCTGGACGTCTGGAAGAATTAGATTTTGGTTGGGTGGGTTTTGGTTGGCGGGGCTTCCGTTGGTCGGGTTTGCTTGGTTGGCACGAACATTACGCCGAACATAAACTCGTTTGATCGACTTTTTCCCTTTATGGTTGCTTCCTTCACCTTTCTCCATTACTACCTAATTAAAACATCATAATTAATATATTTAATTAATCCTAAACCATCATATATAATACACAAATTCATACGCAATAATTTAGATAATAATTAAACATAGATAGATAATTAATTCATATAAAAGTTCATATACAATAATTTAGAAAATAATTAAACATAGATAGATAATCAATTCATAAAAAAGTTCAGACACAATAATTCATACAAAGGTTCATACAAAATAACATAGATAAAACTTCAAATAAACCCAAATTCTAATTTAAACCTAATTCTCATCCTCCTTAGTCTTCTCCTCCTTGTTCTGACTAGATCCCTCATCTATATGAATTTTCATTTTGAAATCATGACTCCTGCCACAGCCTGGAGGGAAACGACGTACAGCAGAGACGGCCCTTCTCTTGGGAGGCCCGTAAAAAAACGTGGGCTTGTTCACCACCACCTTGGGCGTTTCCTCGTCCACCTTATCATTCTCCTTCTCCACCTCCGCCACTTTCTGATCCTTCTCCATCTAATTTCAATAGCAATTTTATTTTTTAACCCATTATCCGTATTCAAATTGATGCATGGCAATTCAAAACCCATTATCCACAGGCAATTCAAACCCATTATCCACAAGCAATTCAAACCCATTATCCAATGGTAATTCAATTCAAATCAATTTCATTCAATTCAAATTGACGCATCAAACAAACAAACAATTCAAATCAACAAACAACAATTCAAATTAAAATATAGAGAGAGTTACCTTCGAGGGGGCTGTCGAGGGAGTGTGAGAGAGGCTGTCGAGGGGGCTGTCGCCTTGGAGAGAGTGAGAGAGAGGCAGTGAGAGGATCTGTGAGACAGAGAGAGAAATCGAGTGAGAGAGAGTGAGAGGCAGTGAGAGAGAAAGGAGAGAGAGAGAGAAATGGAGAGGGAGAGGGAGAGAGATTTACCTTCGAGAGTGAGAGGCTGCTGTCGGCGTCGAGAGTGAGAGAGAGAGAGGGGCTGCCGTTGGCGTCGGATCTGTCGAGAGGGAGAGAGAGTGAGATGGAGTGAGAGAGAAAGGGAGAGAGTGAGAAAGAGAGCGGCGAGACAGCTTTTAGTGGAAAAATTGACCTTCTGTAACGGTTAATAGCTATTAACCGTTACAGAAGTGTCGTATCTGTAACGGTTAATAGCTATTAACCGTTACAGAAGGTCAATGTTGATTTACCATTTTTTATATAGTATTTCGTTTTTAAAGAAATAAAATTCAAATATGAAATACAAATCAAAATAAACTGAAATTTAAAATAAAGTACAAATTTTTTTGTATTTTTTTTCTGTTCTTTTACATTTTTCTTTTAACAAAATGAAATTACAATTTTAACTATAATTAATAAAAATAAACTAAAATTAACAAAATGTTAAAATTGGCCAATAACCTGCAAAATTTAAAAATATATAAATATTAATATTAGAAATGAACATATTTTTAAAATATGTTAAAATTAAATTAGATTTTAACTCACATGGAATTATGTGGCCGTTTTCTTTTTTTTTCCCTCGCGTATCGACCCACACGCCTTCGGTGTTATCTGTACGTCGGTAACTGATCGATACTGGCTGTGATGTATCGTCGATACCGGTAGAAAATGGAGGTATTTCCTCGAAGTGGTCGTATGCTTCTTCATCCACGACATCTCCAACACCGACAATACGTCTCTTTCCTGAAAGTGAACATTTATATTGCTTTACATGAACATTTGTATGTAATAGTATGAACATTTATATTACTTTAAGTAAACATTTATATTACTTTACATGAACATTTGTATGTAATAGTATGAACATTTATATGTAATGACATGAACATTTATATGCTTTACATGAACATTTATTCTGTTTTAGGTGAACATTTACCTGGAAGTACATCATGCCTTTTCTTATCCGCCGGATCTTGAATGTAAAAAACTTGCATTGCTTGCTTATTTGCAAGTATAAAAGGGTCATCTCGATAAGCCCTTTTATTGAAGTCAACAGTTATGAACCCCATTTTGTCTTTTTTGACTTTACCGTGACCGTTGTCGTTCCATGCACATTTAAATAAGGGTATCTTGAATTTAAGGTAATGTAATTCCCAAATTTCCTCGATCCACCCGTAATAAGTAGCTGACCTTCCATTATCACTAGATAAAGCTACAACTGTGACTCCACTATTTTGCACAGCACTCTTTCCGTCTTGTTTCTTTGTGTACCAGGTAAATCCATTCAAGTCATACCCTTGATACGTCTCGACCACCGCATCAGGACGTCTTGATAACCATTTCACGGTTTCATCGACCTCTATCCCTTCTTTCAACCGGGACTCTATTTTTTCTTGAAATCATTGGACAAATTTTATTTCATGCTCTATGGTAATCAAGTTTTCAGTGTAAGAAGGGTATTGCTCATGTAACTCGGCCAGATGTTCGTTGATGTAAGGTGCCACAACAGCAAGGTGTTGGAGAACTTTTATATGTACTTTTGTTCTCGTTTCAAAATCCGGTACATAAGTACTAGCTCCAATTATACCTTTTCCTTCAAGTCTACCCTCATGCCGAGACTTTGGAAGACCGATTGGTTGTACATCTTCCAAATAATCGGTGTAGTACTCAATAACCTCCTCGGCAACATATCCTTCTACTATGCTTCCTTCGGGCTTAGAAAGACTACGAACGAGCCCCTTCAATCGACCCATTGCTCTTTCAAAAGGATACATGTACCGTAGAAATACAGTACCGCACATTTTTATCTCCCTAACCAAATGAATGGTCAAATGCACTATGGAGTCAAAAAATGACGGCGGAAAATACATCTCAAGCTCACAAAGAGTCAGTACAACACCTTCCTGTAACTTGTCCAAATTATTCGGATCAATAACCTTACAGCAAATAGAATTAAAGAAAAAACACAACTTAGTGATGGTTTTCCTCACTTCTTCCTTGAGAATTCCTCGAATTGCGACCGGAAGTAATTGGGTCAGCAAGACGTGATAATCATGTGACTTCATACCAAGTAATTTGTTGTCCTTAACACAAACCTTTCTTGATATATTCGAGGAATAACCGGAAGGAACCTTAATAGACTTCAGGCATCCCAACAAGCTTTTTTTCTCTTCCTTTGACAAATTAAATTGTGCTGCAGGTAGCCAAGCTCGGCTTTTACCCTTATCTTGTGCCGCTAGATCTTTCCGGATCCTCATTTGTCCTTCCTCGCATTCAGGCCATCTTTAGTTTTTCCTTGAATTTCCAACATGCAACCAATCAAAGCTTCACATATGTTCTTGATTATGTGCATCGCATCTAAGCAATGCCTAATCTCCAAACTCTGCTAATATTCAAGATCCCAAAATATAGACTTTTTCTTCCAAATCTCCTTCAGAATCTCATTTGCAAATTTCTTACTAAATTTTACATTTATGTCCTTAACCTGTCGATACACTCCTAAATCGGATAACGGTATTAGGGCCTTGTCTTTTTCCACATTACCATCAAACCTTTCCTTGTCTCGCCGGTAAGGGTGATTGCGGTTCTTAAGAAACCTCCGGTGTCTCAAGTAAATATTTTTTCTACAATTTTTCAGGTAAACAGAATGGGTGCCTTCCATGCAAATAGGACAAGCTTTCGCTCCTTTATTCCTATATCCACAGAGATTACCATATGCAGGAAAATCGTTGATTGTGCAAAATATTATGACACGGAGGTTGAACTCAGTTCTAGAGTGTGCATCAAATATTGTCACTCCCTTACGCCACAATTCAGCAAGGTCATCTATTAATGGAGCCAAATACACATCAATGTCATTACCTGGTTGTTTAGGACCTGAAATCAATAAGGGCATCATCATGTATCTCCTTTTCATGCATAACCATGGAGGAAGGTTGTAAATACACAATAAGACCGGCCACGTAGTCTGACGGCTACTCATGTTGCCGTAAGGATTCATCCCATCCGTGCATAAACCCAATCTCAAATTTCTAGGTTCACTGTCAAAATCTTCAAATTCTCAGTCTATATTAATCCAATCCGGAGAGTCTGCTGGGTGCCTGAGCATGCCATCGCCTTTTTTCCTACAATCTGCGTGCCATCTTAACAATTTGGCATCTTTTGCATTAGAAAAAAGTCGCTGAAATTTTGGTATTATTGGAAGATAAAACAACACCTTCGCAGCTGGTCCCTTACTACCTTCATCAATCTGATCGTCTCTCGGTCTATACCGTGACGCATCACACTTTGGACATTTATACAAATCTCTGTACTCATTCCGAAACAATATACAGTTATTTGGACATGCATGAATTCTCTCAACTCTAATTTTCAAAGGACACAACATCTTTTTAGCCTTATAAATTGAATCCGGCAACTGGTTATCTTTTGGAAGAAAATCTGTATGCAAAAGTTTGAGCAAAGATGTGAAACTGGTATCACTCCATCCATTTTTTGCTTTAAGATTGAACAGTTTGAAAACAGCATTAAGTTTTGACAGTTCACAACCATGATATAAAGCTATTTTATCTTCTTCACGTAACATACCAAAAATTTCAGCATTATCAACAAAATTTTCATCCACATTGTTCACAATTTCTTCTAAATCAGTATTCAATTCAGAGTTATCTACATTTCTATCATCGTCAAATACATTGACATCATCAATTTCATCATCCAATAATACATTTTCTTCCTCATACTGAGAATCCAATACATTTGTACTAGTACTAGTTCTATAAGATTCCCCCCCAGTCTCTCCATGGAGTGTCCACCGAGTATAATCCGATTGAAATCCATTTATAATCAAATGAGCTTTCACTTCTTCAAAATTAGACCATTTCAACAAATTCTGATAAATACGACAAGGACAATACATTTTATCATCTTCCTTAATTTTCAAATTCTCTTTAGCACAAACCATAAATTCTTCAACTCCTCTAAAAAATGTAGACGAGAATCGACTACTTGAGTACATCCACGTCCGATCCATCTTAACAATAAAATATATGCAAAATGTTAGGGTTTCGGATTAGACATGAGTCAATTTGTCATATTAGATTTTTGGCCCGGTTACCATCCTAGCCCACTCTTTGGATACTCTGTCTCATTAGCGAGCGTACGTTAGATGCAATGTGTGTCTGAGAAAAATTCGACAGCATTTCCCCTTATGTTCCCTGAATACGCCAACACACGATTAATTGCTCGTGCGTACGTATTCGTGGGAACATAAGGGGAAATGCCGTCCAAATTTTCTCAGACAAAACATTGCATTTAACGTACAACTCGCTGTCCTAAATGAGACAGATAGTATCCAAAGAGCAGTACTCCCGACCGGGAGTACTATCCGAGATTAATCCCTAATGGATTAATCTCGGACGGGCAATGACCTAAATTCGGTTGTGTTTCCGGTATTTTGGTCTTATATGACAATACGATTAACTAATGAAATGCATATGCAAATTATTAATGCATGCATAAAAATAAAATAAATAGAAAAATTTATTAAAATATACCTTAAAGTCGCGATGTAATTCTTCTCCTCTTAAATTATATCTGAAATTATATAAAAAAAACAATAAATCATTAATTAACCATTAAATCAAAATAAAAACCGAAATAAATAAGAAAAAAATACAAATATATGAAATATTGTTCAAATTTAATTTTTTTTTATCTTCAATCTGGTCTTCTTCTTCTTCTCTTTCTAATTCTTATTTTTGGGAATTTTTTAGAAATTGTTTGCTATTTTTTTTGGAGTGGAAATGAAAATGGAAAAAAGAGAGAAATTTCGGTTTTAATGAAGTGGTTGCGGCAGTAAGTGAGGAGAGAGATCCAGGAAGAGAAAAATATAAACTGATCAGTAACGATTTTTCTTTAAAAACCGTTTTAGAAGAGTTACAAAAAAAAAAAACCATCATATCTTCTGTAACGGTTTTAAAAACGAAACCGTTACAGATTTAATACCTTCTGTAACGGTTTTTATATAAAAACCGTTACAGAAGGTGAACCGTTATTTTTATATTTTTTAAACCTTCTGTAACGGTTATTATATAAAAACCGTTACAGATTTGAAAACCTTCTGTAACGGTTTTTATATAAAAACCGTTACAGAGTATTTAGCCGTTTTTTCTCTCAGCCATGACGAAAAAATTATTACGGTTTTTTTTGTAAAACCGTTACTGATGATTGGCGCCAATTTTCCCGCGCCATGTCCCACTATTCTGTAACTGTTTTTTAGAAAACCGTTACAGAAGGTCCGTTACAGAATCTCTTTTTTCCCGTAGTGATAATACCATATTGATAGGCCCGAACCGTCCAGATCAGATCGGACGGTGCAGATGGGTGCGCTGCACCGTCCCGCGCGGGATGGGATACGGATTCATAGATTATAAGTGAGAGATTTTGATTCTATTCAAGCTTATTTGTCTGTATAGCAATTTAGTTCTAATGTGTTAGAGATAATTAGTCCACTAAACTCAATTTTTTTTTATTTTCTTTAAATGTCTGCCAATTGAGTATTTGAATTCAGATTGCTGTTATATAATATGCAGGGGCAAGCTATTACCTGGGCCGAAACACACAACAGGTCATTCATTGATAACAATATTCATTCTTATTTTAACTGTCTTTGTTATTTAGTATGTATTTTGCACAATGCCATTAAATCTTTATTAACACTTTCAATTGTGATTATTGATTTTATGGTTGTTATTTTAAGAGTAGTTAAGCGCTACAAATTTGATCAATTCCAATTTAAATGAAACGATGGATATAGAATGATATACTATAGTTATTAGTTATTTTCCAAATTGGTTTCATCGGGAAAACAAGGCCAGCATGTCCATTTGTATGCCAAGGTGAAAACAACAAGTCTTCTTGCAAGCATCCTCCTGAGCTACTACAAATTATGTGGGTCCTGACTTTTTCAGTTTTTTTTTGTTCAAATATGCAAGGAATTTATCCTATTGAAAATATTATCAGTCAAATGATCTATGTTTTTGCTATAAAAAGGTTCATTAAGCATTTAATATGGCCATATTATTTTAGACTTATCATCAATTGAAATGGTCAATATTGAACATTGGAAATGGAACAAAGATTGGGGGGGGGGGGGGGGAGTGTTTGTCGATTGCAATGTTTTTTCAAGCTTATTTTGATCCTTAATTATAATAATATTCTGTTTGATAATGGGTAGTGCGACTGGTGGAGAAATGACTCTAATGTGCCTCAACGTCACTAATATTAACAATTATGGGCATAATTTTTGAAATGTAATTAATTTTTTTCTTTTAGTAATTAAAGGTAAAGTGTAACATGCCAGTCTTAAGGCATTTTTTCATTGCGCAAAGCGCAAGTTCACGGCTAATTTTATTATTAATATGTTTCTTTTTCAGCCAATTCAAAACAAGTAGAGTTGGGAGAGACCGAGAGACTATATATATATAGAACATGCACCAAGCGAGGTAACTGGACAAGATAAGTTGAGATATCATGCAACTAATAAGTGGGCTAGTCAAACATCAAGGATGAAAAGCCATACACCTTCATGTAACAAATAAACATGCGCATTACGATATTTTTCCTTTTTCTTTTGAACCAATCGTCATTGATTGGCCGAATTAACATTGTTTATGAATGCACATTAATATTTTTTTCTTATGAGTACACTGCCCGATTCCTCCAGCTTAATTCTTTGTATTCCCTTAGCCCTCATCTATTATCTGTCTTTTGCTTCCACTTTCTTTAGCAAAATGTAAGAATAACTGTTAATAATTCACTTCCAATTGAAAGCGCAGAATTTAGGGAATTGACATAATTTATTAATTTGACTAAGAATTCTGTAGTAACATCCAATCTGCCGATCATAGTGAAAAAAGCCTGATACATATACCTACAGTCAAAGGCCTTATCCATTATTTATTAATTTGAATAATAATTCTGTAGTAACAATATAACATCAAATCTCCCAATCCTAGTGGAACCAATACACATACCTACAGCAAAAGGCCTCATTTTCATCAAAGTCAGGCCATTAGGCCAATACTAATACTAACTTTATAAACAATTGAAAAGACGCTAATGCATAATAAAACCGAAAAATTAAAAAATAGTAATAAAATAATATAAAATATTAATAATAATATCTAAATAATCGAAATTATATAAATAATAACGCAATTACGGAATCCTGGAAACCGTAACAAGCTAATTATGAAATCCTGGATTCCGTAACTAGATTGTTACGGAAACTGGGATTCCGTAATTAAACTAAAGTCTCTCCTCTGTTTTTTTTTTTCTGCCGCCGAGAGAGATTTTTCTTTTTTTCTGCCACTGATAGAGAGAAAAGAGAGAGTCATTCGGTTTTTGTATTTTTTTTTGTATGAATTCTGTTTTTATTTTTTATTTTTTTGTTTTTTTGTTGTTAATTTTTTTAAATTTCATATAATTTTTAGTTTAAAATTTTGCATTCTAAAAATATTTCATATAATTTTTTATTATAAAAATATTTGTCATTATAGTTTCAAATTTTGTATTATAGTTTGTATTTAATTAAATTTTAATTATATTGTGTATTATATTTTTAAATTTAATGCACCTCATTATAGTTTTAAATTTATCATTTTGTATTTTGCGTTATTTAAATAAAATTTAATTATATTTATATAATTTATCATTATGAATGACTTGGAATATATAAAAGTTAATAAGTCGCAAACTAATAAGTCGTAAATTTTCTGCACTTATGAGCGAAATTAATAGGTACAATAATTCATAATAAAAAATCGCATAACATTACAAGAAGAAATAACTTAATAAACCACAATATAATTTAACACACGAAATGGAAAAAAAAAAAACTACTTCAACAAAACAAACTACTTAAACAAACCACTCACTAAGTTGCTAATTAAAAACAAACTACTTAGATATTTTGACTGTCCGCATATTGTAGAATTCCATCCCACCAGGGGTCTTCATCTTTCTCTTCATTTTGTCGTTGTTCACTCACACCTGCGTTGTCAGCGAATTGAGCGACTTCGTTCCAGAAAACTGCATCAGTTTGCGGACTCACAGTAGCGTTGTCAGCGAATTAAACGGCTTGATTCCCAAAAGCCGCATCGGCTTCTTGTTGTTCTATCTCTGTCATTTTAGCTATTGCAAATCTTCTTTGTTCATCTCTCTCCCTTTCCCGTCTCAGGCACTTCTTGATTTATTTTCCAATTTGTTCTTCCTTCAACTTTTGCCTCTCTTCGGCAGCCTTAAGTGCTATTTTCATCCTTTTATCCGCCTCATCTCTCTCTTTCCATTTCTTTTCTCGTTCCTCATACCAAGCTTGTCGTTTGTGGTCATTGTAGTGGTCACGCAAGATGGTCTTTTTGTAATTCAAAACCTAACCACACAATGTACAGCTCACTGTGTGGTCTCCACGAAAGTTGTAGATTTTTTCATAAACGGTCCAGTGTGTTTTTGACGCTGAATATGGTTTTTCTCTTGGTGTTTGTTCGGGGAACGGGTCAGGTTGTTTGTAATAATCTTTATACCAATCATAACTCTTGGGTTTGTTCAAATTTTCTTCGTGTTCCTGCGCTTTTTGCTCGAGATACTCCTTTTTTTATCTTTCCTCGCCACCATTAATGTGCCACTCATAGTGTTCTTTTAAGGGAATCCCGGCCGTGTCTTCCTTGATATTGTATTTGACAATCTTATAACATTGCAGACATATTGCAGAATAATCTCCTTTTTCCATTTCAGCTCTATTGGGTATGGAATGTTGGAAACATGTCCAGTACTCACTAAACATGAGGTCAATTGGGTACTTTGGCTTACTATTTGAGTTAGAACTATTTCATTTCTCCATGATAGTGAATTTTTTCAGAAAGAAAAATTGAGTGGGTGTTGCATATTCTGGTTGATGAAAGGTGATTTTATAGATAATTTTAGACTTGGAATCACACAATAAAAAATTAATTTCACGTGATATTTTTTTAGACCATGCCTGTCATTTTGCAGAGGGCAGATGGTCATCAGTATACATTTTCAGATTTTATAAGACCACGCATATCCTTTTGCAGAGGTCAGATGGGCATCAATATACTTTTTCAGACTTTATCAGATCACGCCTGTCATTTTGCAGACTTTATCAGACCACGCCTGTCCTTTTGCAGACTTTATCAGACCACGCCTGTCCTTTTAAAGATTTTATCAGACCACTCCTGTCCTTTTGCAGACTTTATCAGATCACGCCTGTCATTTTGCAGAAGTCAGATGACCATCTATACAGTTTTTGAAATTGGAGTATAGAAAAATAGGTCCGGCAGTAAGCATTGTGTAATTTTTTGAAATTTTTTGGAACCTTCGTCGTTGGATTTCTAGCGCAAAACGTTTGGTACCCAGAGCTATTTTTTTAGTTCAAAATTGTACAATCTTGGTGTTTTGTCAATTTTTTTATGAGAAAATGGTTTGTCAAAAAATTTTGAAATTGGAGTATGACAAAATAGGTCCGACAGTGAGCATTGTGTAATTTTTTTAGATTTTTTGGAACTTTCATCGTTAGATTTCTAGCGCAAAATTTTTGCTACCCAGAGCTGTTTTTTTAGTTGAAAAGTGTGTACAATATTGATGTATTCTCAATTTTTTTGTGAGAAAACAATTTATTAAAAAAATTTGAAATTGGAGTATGGGAAAATAGGTCTGGCAGTAAGCATTGTGTAACTTTTTGAGATTTTTTGGAACCTTCTTCGTTAGATTTATAGCGCAAAACTTTTGGTACCCAGAGCTGTTTTTTTAGTTGAAAAGTGTACAATCTTAGTGTTTTGTCAATTTTCTTGTGAGAAAACCATCTGTTAAAAAATTTTGAAATTGAAATATGGAAAAATAGGTCCGGCAGTGAGCATTGTGTAATTTTTTAAGATTTTTTGGAACCTTCCTTGTTGGTTTTCTAGCGCAAAACTTTTGATACCCAGAACTGTTTTTTTAGTTGAAATATTAATGCATTAGTATTTTGTCAAATTAATAAAAATATAAATGCATTAATTAAAAATTTCAATAAACTAAAATATATAAAAATAAGCATGTCATGTAATTAAGAATATGAATAAACATATATATAATTTTGAATAAGCTAACATATATATAAATAAACATGTCATTCAATTAAAAATATGAATGCATTAATTAAAATAAATATAAGTATAAATGTAACATAATTTAATTTTGCACTAATTTAATAAAATGTGATTAGTACGGATTCTGAAAATCCAACCCAATTCATTCCACGATAAAAAATGAACTGCAAAACTAAACAGTACAGACAACATTTAAAAATAGTTGATTTGAGCGGGAAGATGGACAACGGTGAACGATGGCCAAAAGAGGTGCAATTAAAAATTATGAAGCATACTATTAAAGCATGTACAAATTTATTTCCAAGTTGCATTATATTTAACTTTATTTTTTAATTTCATGTATAATGATATAAATTCATATTTACAGCCCCGATGACAGTTGTAACCATTGACGTTGAACGTGGAGAATTCGAAGTACATGTGCCCTACGAGAAAGATTTCCCGGGAAAAACGTGGAAGTACAAAGTTCTCATCAACCGCGATTACCAACCGGAAGATCCTCAACTACCGAGTAGGCGTGTTATTTGCGAATGTAAAATACCTCAACTGATCGGAATACCATGTGCTCATGTTGTTGCCGTATGCGGTAGATATAGGTGGGAGGTAAATGACTTTGTAGATGAACTGTACAGTACGGAGAATATGCTAAAGATATGGTCTTAAAGTGACTTCCGCTGCTATGGAGACGAAGAGAACTGGCCTCGGTACGATGGACCCGTAGTGTTTCCTGATAAGAATATGATTAATCAGGGCAGGCGAAAGAAGGACCGTAATTGGATGTGGATGGATGTGATGCGAAAGAATAAAAATAAAAAAAAGACGAACCAGAGCAAACAATAACCCACAACAACCTATGTCCATGGAGGAACTTCAATCTGGTCGCCGTACCAACACACGGAGGACGAGAAGTGCAAGGAATAGACCCCGCCTCCTACGGAAAACCAAGGTGAAACTTCCAGTTGCAAAGACCCGGTTGAACCAAGCCGTAATTCCATTAGTATCGATCCTCGGACTCAGAGTCGTATTGGTCCTGCAAGAGAAGGAACTGAACCACGCCGAAATTTTATTAGCGTAGATCCACAGTCAGCTTCAGCCCGATATGCCACAAGTCAGGGGACATCAAGTACACGGGACAGTCAAGGAGCATCGAGTAGCAGAGCACAAACTGAAATACGTGGTGGAATTTTTCACCTAGGGGCAAGAATATTTTCAAGAGATGGAAGAAATTAAGTGTAATACGTATGGAATGTACTATTTTTAATGTTTATGGTTAGCATTTATGTAATTTTAATGAACTTTCTTTGTGTTTTGTCAATTTAATTGTGATCAAACTGAAACTCTATAAATTTTGAAATTTGGGAATTACAAAATAGGTTGGGCAGTGAACATTGCGTAATTTTGATAGATTTTTTGGGAGCTTCCTTGCGTAATTTTGATAGGTTTGGCACCCGGCACAGTACGAAATATAAATCTAAAAGTCACAATACGAAATATAAATATATCATAACTATGTCATACATAAATAAGTCACAATACGAAATATACATAAATAAAAAATATAAATAAGTCCTAACGATGTCCAGTACCGGAGATCCACCTCCCCTCACTCAGGGACCAAATACACGGAGGACCTGGTGACTGTCGGGGATCTCGTCCACGAGCAAGTCCGACTGGGGATGGACGAGGAGGCATCTGAGAAGTGGGATGATGAGACGGTCCACTAGAATAAGAGGGTCCACTAGAAGAAGGCATGACCACATGTCTCACCTCCTCCTCATATGGCCTCCACACCACGTGCCCATGATCAATCTTCAAGAGTATATCCCGAGCATACTAAATACCGCTGCGATGGGGACCTTTAAACTTTTTCGACCTAAGTCGTGTCGTCCATTGCCTTCCAAATCATTACAATTCCATTGTACTTGTGTTTTTTCGAAAAAAAATGAAACACTGTTAAAGGTATTTTTTATTTGAAAATATTAAAAAAATACCTTCCGTACGGCGGACATCTATCGGCTGACGGTAGGCTCCAGCCCTGGAAACTTTTCGTGACGGACGGCCGGCAAAGTAACAGATGAGCGTACGACCACAACTGCAGCAATAGCCACGGAGCTGGAACCTTTTGACCGCCTTTTGCCATGGCGGCATTGTCCAAGCCGCGGTACAACATGGCAAGTGTGGCCGCACCCCAATTATACTTCACTGAATGTCCTGAACAAACATCCTGTAAATATTTACAAATATTTCGTAAGCGTTTCGATATTTTTAATCAAGTTTGTAGTGGTTTAAGGTTTAGGGTGTACGATTTTTAATATAATATTTATAAATAATTACCCGAACTAACTCCAGATAAAAATATGGAACGAAATCTCCCGTGGCATCTGGAAACAACTCGCAACCGATCAACTCCAGCACCAGGGCCCGTGTGTATTTGTCGATCCTGTCGACATCCTCTGTCCCAGACCCATCTCTCCACATATCACATAGTTTTACAAACGTCATCGCATGATTTTTCCTGCGTTAAATATACAATGTAATTACATATTATATCTATATATATATATATAACATCATATATCATAATTATAATTAAGTTTTAAAATGGTTCTTACTTCTTAGGACGTCCTTCTTTCGCCATTTCTCTGAAGCAATCTAGGACCTCCTCCATAGGAGTGTCCCACGGCAATGCAAGATCGGCCAGTAAAAGCACATCGTCGTAATCTGTACGATCGGTGACCGCTCGGCCAGTCGTAGGTATGTCTAAAATAAAGGCAACATCCTGCATGATAATTTTAAGTTTCTACTTATAAAACTAAAAAAAATAATAAATAAATATGTATCAACAAAGTTTTGAAAAATCAATACCTCTACAATCATCGTCATCTCGCCTACGCGGGGAAAGTGAAAGGTGTGAGTCTCTGGCCTCCAGAACATGGCCAGACCCTGTATCAGGGATCGATCCAATGGCATGTGACCTAACTCAGTGAAATGAATCAGGCCCAATGTCATGAGACGCTGGTCCATCTCTTCGCTTCGTCCCATCTTTGCCTTCTGCACTTCAGGCTTCCAACCCTTAATAATTAAAAATAATTATTATTTTCTATTTATATTATTTCGAACAAAATTAGATATATACATACAAAAAACTTACTCGTACTCCTCGAAGCTCCGACTCACGTAGGTGCAGGAGTTGATTAGCAAGGGGATGACCCGGGGGGGGGGGACAGATGAAGAAGCTCCGGCATCAGCAGCAGATGTAGAAGTGCCGGGATTTCCTGCCGGTGTAGAAGCGGCTGGATCAGTCCGAGGCCTCAAGGATCGACGTGGATCCTGTGGTACTCTTCTTCGCGGTAGCATTTCGACTTTACTGTAATTAAAAATCAATAAATTCAAAAACCTACAAAAAATTCGGCAGCATCTCCCCTGTACTGGGAGAATTTTCCAAAAATTTAAACCCTCATCCTACCCTATAATTATCCCCGAACAATCATTCAACAGAAACAATCATTCAATCATTCACAAGCATTTCTATTCAAACAATATACAATCTATTCACATACAAACATTTCTATTTACATACAATCATTTAATATTTTTACTATCAATTAACTATTTTTCACAATGAACTAACGATCCACATACAATCATTTATTATTTTTACTATTCATTCACTATTTTTCCTTTGAATTAACTATTTACAATTAATAAAATAAATAAATATACATATAGAAAAACTAACCTCCGGTAGAAGCGGTTGAAGTCTCTTTTCAACAATTTTTCCTACATTAAAAATTAATCCTATCAATTTTTAATAATTTTCTTTAATTTTTGTAATATTTAATTATCAAAATCTTAATTATTAAATGCAAAAAAAAAATTTAAAAAAAATTTGAATTACATATTGAAATTATTCCTATTATTTATAATTTTTTCATATTGTTTAAATTATTTTTACAATATATTATCTATTTTTCTAATTAATTAACTAACTAAACAACTAAATAAACTAAATAAATTAAATAATAATAAAAAAACATACCTCTCGCGTCTGTCGCTGTCGGCAGAGAGAAAATGAGGGTGCGAGAGGAGAGAGGCTGAGTTCGGAAACGAAATAGGGGTTCCACCCTAGTTACGGAATCCTAGATTCCGTAACAAGCCAGTTACGGAATCTAGATTCCGTAACTAGCTTGTTACGGTTTCCCGGATTTCGTAATTACGGTTGGAATCCCAGATTCCGTAATTGCGTTATTATTAAAATAATTTAGATTATTTAGATATTATTATTAATATTTAATATTATTTTATTATTATTTTTAAATTTTTCGGAGAATAAAGTTAGGACTGAAGGCCAGCCTAATAATTCCAGCACAAACGGCCCATTAAACAAGTCCTAGGAAAACGAAAAAAGCAATTCTCCCTAAGCCCATAAGACCTAAAATTTTATGGGTTTGAGGGTTTTCATTATTATTAGGGTCAAAATTGAGTTTCCCTTTTTCCCTTGAAAAGCCTTTCGTTCTGAGTTTTGTTCGTTTTTTTAGCATGATTTTATTTTATTTATTGTAAATTTTTAAATGGACATCACTAATGTGTAAAGATATTCTTTTGAAATTTGAGTTTGAACTTTCGACGAGAAAAAAAAAATTAAAGGAGATAAATAATTTTCTTACTTTTTTTTTCTTTTCTTTGTTTTTTTTTTTTTGGGAAGATGCTTGGCCTAAGTACATTAATTTTTAGATATTGACTGAGAAAAAGAAGAAGAGATAACACTGACGAGTTTCGAACCTATAAACTTTTACTTAAGACCAATTTTCTTTACTACTAGACCAGAATGATATTTACGTATATTTGAATAGCAAAGCAGCAAAGATATTAGCATATTCTTGCAATTAAATGGTCGAGATGCTTGCTTCATGTATCATGGTCCATGGATAATTACGTACAATTGCATACAAATCCAGCAAAAAATTGACATATTCTGGCTTTAAATGGCCTAACTTAGTTTGTTTATTTCATGCATCATCCTAACGTGACAATCAAATCCCCGCTATTTAAAGTTATATATTTAAATAGCCAACTTTGTCGTTTGAAGTCTTATCAAAAATTTATTTCCAATATTTGCTTGAAATTAGTTCATAATGTTCATTGCCATGATCTGTCAGTTGTTGATCGCCCATGCAAAATTAGTTATTATACATTGCTAACCAGCAAATTTTTTTAATTTAGATATTAGTAATATATGCTCACTGACTATTTCGTCGCCGTTGGTTTTGATTTCAAATTATTACAAATATTTGAAAATCCAAAGAGAGATTTTGGCACCAGTTTTGACTTATTCGGATAGTCAAAATTTTAGTTAGATAGTAGAACAAATTTACTGCTTGAGAATTCTAATAAAAAGACGGTCCTATTTGAGTAATGAAAAGTTGGAATGTTTTTCAAGTAACTCTTAGCTGGTAATCTTATCCAGTCACTATCTTTGACCTCTTCGTATAACTGACCATTTGAGTAAGAATGGCAACATGACATGTAATAATGTTGTGACTTTAAGTTTTATGGTAAATTATAAGCAACTAATTTGTCTTTACTGGGATGGTAGAAAACCTTTTTTTTTTCCCCAAAAGCAGACACCAAAAAGGTAATATTAAAACGTAGACCTGGTATATTTCGTACCTATTGGTTATCTGGTTAAGGCTAGCTAGCTTGGCTTTTCCGAGTATAATAATCTAGTTATACTACAAGAAAAAAACCGGGCTCGACAGACAGAAACGATGTCGTCCAATGACCAATCGTTAATTATATGCTGCCAACTAAACAAAATTTGGGAAAAATAAGCGATTGTATTAACTTTTAATATAAATGTTACTATTAGTTAGATTAAGCCGATTTCTCAAGTAATTTTATTATGTAGAAAATAACAAAAATAAACAAAAGTGTAATCTATATTAAGAATAATATCATCACAAAGTTCGATTATTTTCTTAACATATTATTTATGACGGCTTAAATTTTAATAATTAACTTACATAGATTAATCGATTTATACATGACTAAACGGATTTGATCGCCGATAGAATTTGATGGCTGCTTAATCAAACTTAATTAGAGGTAATTTGTCGTTGAAAACTTAAAATAAATAATTCATCAGTATAAAGTGTGAACTAAGAATATGACAAATGATGGCTGTCTATGCGTAATTCAGAGTTCAATAAATTGCTTGAACCATCCGCATGAGGAATTTATGAAAAATTAAGTACAAAAAAAAAAACAAATACGGAGTAAAGTTGACCTTACTAGTTTCAACATTTCAAGAAAAACACAGAAGATTAATGTTCACATATATAATCATAATAATGAATGGCCAACGATCCGATTAATTAAACGAGTGACAAAATATATTATTCAAATGCAAGCTAACAAACTAATAAGGGAGTCGAAATTTGCACGGACTAATTTTTAATCTGTCTTACATTCAATATCTTTTGTTGCATATTTCAAAGCACCCCCAGCTCAACATTAATAAATATATATATTATTCAAATGCAAGCTAGCCAACTAATTATAATAAGGGAGTCGAAATTTGCACGGACTAATTTTTAATCTGTCTTGCATTCAATATCTTTTGTTCCATATTTCAAAGCACCCCCAGCGCAACATTAATAGATTAGTTGTATGTTATCATCTGGTATTAATTGTAGTAAAAGACAAATCATTCGATAAATAAATATCTGACGTCATTTCATTGAAAACAACTATGAGTCTATGACCCAATTTTTTGACACGGTGACTTAATTTATTATTTCAAGCTGAAATTATGCGCCCATTTTTTTTTTTTGATAAATTAGTTTGTCACTTTATATGTATTTGAACTTGGAATGTATGAAACGGTCTAACTTGGGATAACAATTAAATTTTGAGATTATTGGAGGGATTAATGGAAGATGCATAGCAAAACTAAATATTAGAGCAATCTTAACTTTTAAATTTGAATTCTGACGTGTAGCACAATTATATACTTTTAAGGTAGACATTTCATTTGATCTGAAAATATTAACTCTTCAAATTGTTAATATAATCCTATAAGGCTACAATGAAATTATTGGAACACAAATTAAACATAACAAAATATTTAGCGGTACGCTGCGGAAATAAACCTTAAAAATTTATAAAAAAATTAATAAAAATCTTAATTTAAATAAAAAAAAGGAAAGGAAGGAAAGAGAAATTAAGATAGCTACGCAAGACCTAATTTCACTTCTTGTGACATCAAATGCTTCACATCTGTGGGTTGTTGGGTTATTGCGAGGAGACTATGGGCCAAGATTACCTTGTTGCAACCTCAATAAAATCCAAAAAATGGTAGGGTCGGTTTTGTGTTTAACGTTGGTTAGTAAATGACTCATCCCACAACAAATTGTACAAATAATTTACACACCGCAACTTTGAACGCCAAAGCAAAGCGAAGCATACTTACATACATGATGACGCCTCATTTGTTGGTAAGAAATAGTAGCAAATTGGGAAGTAGTAAGTAATGGCTCGCATTGACTTGTAATTTTCAGCTGGTGGGTATCATTGACTTGGACACGTGGCGCCCACGTGAAACCACGTACGAATCTTCGACGAATTTTGTCATTATTTGGACAGATGAATAAATTGCTTGCGTGTTAAATTTCTTGCTGCTTTCCTTTCACCCAATCAAGTTTAAGTCAAGGGATTCCTTTTTCAAAATAAAAAAAACCAGCTCATATGCATAAACTTTTTTTTTTTGAAACATTCATATGCATAAACTGAAAACCCATTCTTTTCAAAACTGGAGAAAATGGAGGTGTCCAGTATACAAATCCGGACGAACCATTTTTGGCATACATATCAAAATATGGATGACAGTTCTGTGATCGCATGCTAACAAAAAAAAAAAAAAAAAAAAAAAAAAACGATATCGTTATTGGATAAAATGTAGAATTAAGGGAATAATTACATGGGAAATTAACAAAATGGTCCATCTTTTATCGATTAATATTAATAGAAATTTCTTGCTGTTTAGCTGCTACACCCTGCTATCTTAAATTCTGAATTAACTCGTATAGTATTTTTCAATTTTGCAATTCTGTAATTATAAAACCAATATTAATGAAGTACAATTACAAGAATTCTAATTAATGAAACAGATTTTCAGGAAAAGAAGAAAAGTACTATACTATACATATACACAAGAGAAAGTAATTTCATGCAGCTCCACTCTATCTACAAAATTACGACAATTCCAACAACTTAATCCTCAAAACTTCTCCTTTTTTTTTCTCCCTTTGAGAAACCATCTTCAGAACCTCTAAAACCAAAACAAAATTCAAGACAGATCGAACAAGCTCTACAAAAATGCTGACTTTGTTGTCGGACGACCAAAAATATTTTTAAAAAAAGGAACAATATTAATATTAATTTGTGTTTTCTCATATGATTATCATAATATCATTTCTCTAGATAACCGGTCAAACGAAGAACCGAGGTTCGCATATCCCTCTGCTCGCGTCCCTTGAGTTTCCTCCCATTTCCAATGCAAACTGAGAATGGCATTTTATCGGCGTATCTTCTCGAAACCAAAATATGCGGCGGCACCATGCTCTTGCTAAGTGTACCGGCACCGGCAGCAAGACCATTGTAATCATCTCCATCATCATCATGATCATCATCTTGCATGTCGATTCCATGACCATGATAGTTGAACCCAGCAGTCCATGAATGACTGACAGGACCTTTAGACGGGATGGGAATAGGCGCTGATGTGCCGTGTTGGGCTCGGTTATTTGTCGAGTATACATCGAATCCCATGCTGTCTTCTTCTTGGTCTTGTTCATCCTCAGGCCAAAATATTTCCTCCTCTTGGAACTCTTCCATCAGTTTGAAAATTTGGAGGTAGTTTTGGATTTGGTATCTCTTTGTTGAGGTATTTGGAGGTGTATTTATAAGGATGGGAGAAGGCATAATAGATTAGCCTATGAGTTAGGTTAGTCGTCATGGACACACTAACAAGCAAAGGTTGCGTCATCCAACGGCTAATTTGGTGTTTAATTCAGAAAAAAAAAGATAAGGTTTCTTTTCTTTTCTTTTCTTTTTCAACAGGAGAAAACCTATAGATATTGCATGGTCCGGATTGCTTTCCAAGGTATCGCTTGGAGTTTAGATTTCTCATTAATTAGAGTGGCGGGGATGTTATTAAAATAACATGTTTTTAATAAAGAATTGTTAATGATAATGCTATTAATTCTACTGTTGATTTGGTTTGAAAAGCTGGTTTCCTTCAACATTCTGTCAGCACTTAGCGTTAGCTTGGTAAACTTATTGCAACATTTATTTTTATTAAAATAACACGATTTTCTTTAACGATAACAAAGATTCTTCAGGATATCCTATCAGATCATGACCTCCAAATTTTCTCACAAACCAGCATTTGAATCGGATATAATATGAGTTTGAAAATCATTCCTACTAATAAATTAAAAGTACATAACTAATATCAAATTGCACATGTTAATTATTTAATTAGGCAATTGACAAATTCATCAATATAATAAATAATCTATTAATAATTATGACGCTTATCTAAACACGCACTATAATATGAGATACGTATATCTAGGTGCACGTGATGTGCAGACTCACTACAGGAAACTGCTTCAAGTGCATCAAGCCGCTCTGATGCTATCGAGGCCAGTTGCATCCGTTTGTCGATGCCACAGACCTGTGGCATCAGCTTTTTTCTGGTGCGACTGCCATAGATGCTACTGATTCAATAGCATCAGTACGTCGATAGCATGGGTATTAATCCGATGCAACTAGAATTATCAATGGCATCAGTATACCTGATGCATGTGCTTGTTGTTTTGCATCCGTAGATCTCTTGCAATTGGTTTCGTTAGCATCAGTTAAGTGGATGGCAAATATCTTTTTTTCATCAAAAGATTGGATGCTACTATTTTTGTTAACATCAACTTAACAGATGCCAAGGTCCATTCTTTGCATCCACTAGACGGATGTAATTGATTCCGCTAGCATCAACCAAGTGGATGACAATATATGTTCTTTGCATCAAAAGAACGAATGCTAATATTTTTATTAGCATGAACTAAAACGGATGCCAAGGTCCATTCTTTGCATCCACAAAGCGAATGCAATTGATTATATTAGCATAAACCAAGTAGATGACAATATATATGTTCCTTGCATCAAATAAACGGATGTCATTTTCTCCATTAGCATCAACCACGATGATGCATCATTTTGATGCATTTGAATAATTTAGCAACGTAGTATTTTCTTTTAGAATCACAAATTAAATAATATAAAATATTTTCAAGCACAAATATAATATAAAATCATCAAAATTTTAATTTTCAAACATCCATTATCCATAATACTTCAAATTTACCAAACTAAATTGATACCATACAAAACACTCCTAGATAACCCGAATACCAAAATAATAGTACCAAATCAATACTAAACAAAAACATTGCGTACCAACTACCAAACTAAATCCCCAAATTCTATTATCTACCCAAATTCAAATCTCTAATATTCATCTTCTTCGTCATCACTTCCATCAGTCTCGAATTTTAACTCGTCATCATCACTTACATAGCTTTCATCACTTCCTAATTCCGGCTCGTCATAGTCTGATTCATCATACTCATTTAATTTTTTAAGTTTGCGTGCCTTCTTTCTTTCAAAACGTTGAACATAATCGACATCTTCGTCGTGGTCATTATAAATAAGCTTGCATACCTTCTATTTTTCAAAAGGTGGAACATAATCGACTTCATCATCGTCATCGTCGTAATGGATCAATCGACTAGGACTCCTAATGACAAAAAACCTATACTTGTCAACACCCTGCAAATGCAAATGCAAATGAGAATGAAACGTCAAATTACCACTTTACTAGTGTGCATGGGTTGCAAAATGAAAAATGATTGTATAATCTGAATTATTTTTGGAGCACGGTTTCATAAATTGGTTGTTCTATTTTAACTTTCAAAAAGTTCTTTTAAAGAAAAGACTAGAGGGCCAAGTTTAATATTGCTTTCAAAATAATTTGACAATTTTCAAATTTGTCTCTCCTTTTGGAACAAAATTTTCTCAATCTAAATAATTAATCTCAGTAACATGGAAGGATCATATGATAATTCTTTTTCACATATCCCGTTAAATATCAACAAGCAGAAGTAAATTGTACTTTTGAATTTCTGGCTCTTTGAATTTTGAAAGAAATAAAATATGTTATCAATATTATCATAGAATTTTTTTAAGAACTCACATTTGATGTGAATACAATTAGTTGTGTTACTGTTAACTTGTTACTTTTACAGATTGTGAACACTTCGGTACTAAGTTGGTACCAGTGCACCTGCACCAGCATCTTCTAAAATAATGAATACCTTGCAACAATAGAAATGACTTCCACCTCATGTTCTGATTTTCTTCACCAAGCATTCGAATTTCATTGATCACACATATCATAGAGTCATTGCTCTTTGCAATAAAAATTAATAGAACTGAATCGAATGATACATTATTATACATAAATCTAGAAATTTCAACAATTAAAAAGCATATTTAAACCTTGGAAATAATAGAGAAGAGAAGGAGAAGCAAAGAAAATTAGAGCAAAATTTGCAAATAAGATGGAAAGAAAGTCCTTACTTGTCGGGTGAGGCAATGATTCTTCATGGCTGGAGAAGTGATGATTGTTCGACAACCGAGAGAGGCCGAGGATAGAGAGATCATTGCTCAATCTTTTGACAATGGAAAGAGATGATTCTTCAAGTTGGATAGAAAAGGCGATGAGACGAAACGTTTCTCAGACGGATGTACTTCCTTCCAACAAAATTATTCAAATTAAAAGAGGTACTTGACCAAAGCTTTATCACTGATCGAGAAACAAACCAACCAGAAATTCTGTCATTACTTCACTGTCATTAATCCTCAAGGTAGAATTTCAAGAGAAAGAATTGTTCAAATTAAAATAGGTGTTTTACTGATATATGACCAGATGAAGCATACCAAATTTTGAGCGAAGTTCAAGAATGCAAGGTGCTCAAACCGTATAGCTTCTGGGTCAAATCGCTTGGTAGACCTTATCACAGTATTATTACTAATCAATCAATAAACTCATCCTAATATTTCCAGGATATTTTGAAGCTTATTCCACTTAAAAAGAACCTGATTTATAGCAAAAACCTACATCTAAGATTGGGGAGATGTTGCAACAATACTGATCCTCTAAGGGTTGCTTATACATGAAGAAAAATTAAATAAATAAAAAGAGAGATAAAATTTACAAGGTCTCTTGGAGAACAGTTGATGTAAGCGGGCAAGATCCCAACGACACAAAAGGCGAGAACCATGACACGTTTGAACCCTCGCTACGCTTTGGGTCACCATTCTGGAATGCTTGGTTGGAAATGTCTCTGAAAAGGATGCTTCCGCCGAATTCGCTGAGAGGTAATGGTGGGATTTGGTTTGAAGGAAGCTAGAGAGGATTGAAGGAACGCATAGGTACAAGAGGCGAGGCGAGAAAGAACTCTAGTCGGCTGATAACCCTAGACAAAAATTGAAAATGCGAAGGTTGGTCTTATATATAATTCTATAGGAGGGAAAAACATATAATTCTACCATATACAATTAACAGTTGCTCTTACATCTTCGAATTTTATACGAGTACAATCATGTGGTAAGTATGTCTAGAATATTTCGGAGGGAACATTTTGACGTTGGCTCCTAACAAATAATACTGCTTCAAATTATTTTCCTTAATCATATGTAACTATAAGTGCATAATTTTCGGGTCCAAATTTTATATATATATATATATATTTCAAATCTTTTAACTATTTTTTTATTTTTAATTGGAGGATCCATAATAAATTAGATTGAGGATTTAGTAAAATTTCAATAAAACAGTAAGAAAATTAAAGAAAAATGAGTAATTTGTGTTGATCGTTATAGATTTGAACAAGTTTGATAGACACACCATAAAATCATATGGACTCTACCATTACTTAAATAAAACTATGTTTGTCATTTATTAAAAAAAATAAGAGTGAGTTTTCAAATATTTTTTTTTTCACGGCACTAGCTAAAGCAATTTGTCATTGATATGCATAAACAAAGTTTTGCTTATATTTTCATTTTGAGATAAAATTTAGTTTATATAGGATGCATGTGGTCCATCTAACATATTTCATTCTCGTGTTCAAATTTCAAATACCTGATCCAAATATTCGGATTGAATCTTCATATTGAAAACTTATATGAAACAAATTTTATACAGTTCAATTTTTTTATTATTTATTTCATATTTTTAAATACTGGTCGTAGAACTTGTATGGAACGTCCAATAATAACGGTTATTAAAAATATAACACTAAATATGAATTTTTTTACTGGATTAAAGGCTAGCTTAGAATTATTTAAAAAAACAAACGATTAAAATTGTGCAAGTGCTTTTCTCATGGCACAAAATTGATTTTTCCGTTAATGCATCGAAAAATAAACATGCAATAATAGAACTCATTTGGTAATTTTGAAAATATACAACATTGATGTAAAATGGTTCAAATACTTTATTATGACAGAAAAAATATTAATATGATGAGTTTATCTTTGTTAACTTATTACATAAAAAAATTGTGCGTCCAACGATATGTGCATTAGACAATCATCAGCTTTTAGTTCGGGTCTGAATTCACAAAAATGATACAACACGATCATGTTGGCTCAACATATAAGCGTGTTGCATGTCGCGTTTGAATGTATAAGAAGAGTTTAACTACGGTGAGATGTATCGCAAAAAGTGCTCCGTGAGTCGTGATCAAAACTCCTATATCTGATTCAAAATGACCGATCCAACATGTAGTAACTCAATATCAAAGAAAAACATACTTAATATTTTTTTTAAGTAGTAACTCAATATCAAAGAAAACAATACTTAATATTTTTTTAAGTAGTGACTCAATATAAAAAAAAAAACATACTTAAATGAAATCAATTTAAAGAAAAAATTGATGCATTTTTCAAGTTAAAACTTTATTTGGAATTTCTTAAAATATCTTTATTAATTAATAGTTTAATACATTGGTAAATTTGTGAATTGATGTAATATTGGTTAATTTCTTTTTTTCATAAATTAAAACTTTACTATGCTTTTTCTCATTATGGTTGTTTCATTTTGATTTTTGAATGAAAATGTGGACAGGTTTAGTTAATTACCAATTTATGGTCATTTCATTTTATGTCGTTTTTTCTGTTCTTTTATTTTTACCAAATAAAAGGATGAAACTCACTAGTATTACTATTATTTCTAAGAAAATGCTTTTAAATGTCTTAATTTTTTTATATCCAATACTTTTTCTTCCTATATGAATTGAAATGTGGAACGAGCTTGGTGAAAAGAAAAAGAATATGATGCACGTTTTATTACTATTCATTTCTTTTATCATTAAATTTCCAAGGCAACAAATTTGTTATGAAAATTCAATGATCATCGTCATTATTCTTATTAATTTCATAATTCTATCTAAAAAATTTATCAGAAACGACTTATATTAAAATTTATAATTTTTTTATTTTATCCTTCATTGGGTTAATATTTTATTTATTAGAACTAATGAAATATACATTAGAATAATTATGATCGTTATAGCTATTATAGTTAATATTGTGAACTTTAATATGTTACTCGTATCTTTTATTTCAAAATTAACGCAGCAATAAAAATAACAAAGAAAATGCGCTAGAGAAGGAAATTTGGAAATCAAGAATTACTATTAATTGTCAAACATGTGAAATATTTGATGTGAAAATAATACCCTTAAGGAAAATCAATTTAATACTTCTTTTATTTCTCATTTGGTAAATACATAGACAACCATCAACTTTAGTATTTTTTTCACATTTGGTCCATATAACCAGTCTAACTTTATTAGTGCAACAAAATTGCACAATTGGAGCAGCAAAACTGCACAAAAATTGTCCTGCACAGATCTGATCTACCTCAAGTTGCTACGTTATTAAAACCGGTAGTGCTTCAATTTAAATCCCAAAAATTAACCATCTTAATCCTAAGGGAGGTAGCCCAACAGTCAAAATTCAGCACTAATACTTTTGTCATTACCAAACCCTGACAGATTTTGCGATTTCACCAAAATTACCTCCCCCAAAAAAGAAGGAAAAACAGAATTAACATATTATTGAACTGCTTTCGCTTTGACCTTTTCCCTTTATTCTGAAAATAATTAGGTACTTGAGTTGCTTGCTGGTACTTGAGCTGTAGCTTGTTTCTCTTCCTTCAGAAACAAAAAATATGTACTACTAAATTCTTTAACTAAGATGTACAGCCTGAAATCAAAACTTATCTAACTAATAATATCTTAAGTACTTCAGCACCAGTGAGGTTGCACCCCTGAACATGGGCCCCACCTTGAACTCCCTGATGTGCACAGTGCACCAATACACCCCTAGACTTGGGCACCACCTGGATTTACAACATTGTTTGTTACCTTTTAGTACATCAGACTAAACATACAAAATCAAACCTACAGTCAAGTAAAACATGCATTTATAATAGAAACAACAGCCAAATCTCCTAAATTCAAAAACAGGTCACGTACAGTGACCTTCAATTCTTCGATTGTTTATAGAATTCTATTTTTCTTTTTAAAAAAGTTGCAAAAACAGGTCACTGTACATTGGATTTCATTTTTTTTTTAGTAAAATGCATCTGGTGTCCATGTTGTACCACAATTTATGCAGCCAGTTAATAAAACTTTCACAATGAAAAGGCTTCATTGGAAAAGTGATACCAAATTAACTGACAGATTAAATTAATCTAGATACAATGACAGGACCTAAACATAGAATTAGAGACTAGTTAAGCAATGTAGTTGCCAATTTCAGATGTCAGAGGTGATAACTTTGAGGCTTTCGACCCTAGAAAATGTTAGAATTTTGTGGGTTTCTGAAACCCATATGACCCTGGAGGACTAGTGCAAGAAGATTGTAACCTGGATACTGAAGTCAATGCAACATGTGTATAGTAATTTGCCTTGAGAAGCAACTAGTGATTTTATGTGCTTTTTCTTGCAAATTGTTTGGCTACTTCGTGATGCATATAACATCTGTACAAACAGTCATTCCACATCAAGAAGTAGGCACATTACAAGAAAGGACAAATACAGGAAATAGAGGAACATACAAACATTGTATATGTAGTTATAAGAATGTACCCGAATTGACTTGTCAACGGATCCACTGAGAAGGTTATCACCTAGTGCAAATACACTGAAGCGAATTACAGACTTTTGTGCTCTCTGACCTCTTGTACCGGCATTGCTCTTTGACCCCTTATTTCCCATGCCTGATACAAAAACATATCCAAATTAGCAACAGTTCAACATAAAAACCATATACAATTTGCCTAAAAATTTCGCCTCAACCCTCAGCAGTTATGCCTAAGTTAAGATTTAGTTCAGTCTCAGTTAACAGAAGTAGACCTGGACCACACCGTTTAAGAAAATGTACTGCCATGTAACTAATTGAGGTACATTACTTCCCGAAATTATACCCTGTTAACTAAATCAAGCACTACACAACCACTTGATAGCAATTAGTCTCCTACTAATTCAATTTTTGAGGAGGCATACTTCACCAAACAGTCGGTTTAACATTACTGGCTCATCAATAAGGCCTCTCAGTTTAACCTGACAGTGTTTGAGAAAATGAAAATGAAAAATTGAACCAGTTGCTGTATTGAAAAAAGACCTTAAAGGTTCTATGTATTGAAAGAGCGATGGAGTTCCAGTAAGAATATGAGGTGGCTGCTCTGCTATTGCTCGCTCGGATGTCCCCAAATACAGCTCTATTAGCTAATTTTTACAACCATTTAGATAATTAATACACAATACAGGTGATTATATCTCATTAAAAGAGTAACATTCAACATGGAGCTCAACTATTGAGAAAATCGAAAGACAACTTAAGTAGTTAACTGCAATAATCTTTCATCCATCCTCCCATTCTTTCAAATTTGCAATTTAAACATAAGCTTAATTTCACTATCAACCACCAATTTGCGTTCAGAATAATAGAAATTTTACAGAAAATTGAAAAGAAATAAGATTTAGCATGAAATATCTAAAAGGAACAACAGTAAACTTACCTCCTCAAATTCGTCGTTCTAGGAAAAACAATCCCCTTTCAATCTACAATAGAAATTCGTAGCAATCAGTGAATGATTTAACAGTAAATACTTCTTAGATCAGATCTAAATGCAATCCAAGTCGGTTAGAATTCGAGCGAGGAGAGGAAAAACTTTACTTCGATAGCGATTTGGTAAAGGCTACAATTGCTTTCGAGTAGAGGAGAACTCTAGAAAATATTAGATTCAGGTTATGATTAGGAATGTCTGAGAAAAACCGGGTCCGGTTAGAAAAGAACTGTGTGCTTTAGAGGTGTGTGGTTCCCTTCTAGTGTTTCAGAAGAGCTCCATGGAACGCCTTCTTCCTCCGAGAAAGCTAGAAAAAAAAAATCGAAGAAAGAATGGAAAATGAGAATAAGAGAGAATACTCAGAACGACACGTTTATTACTTTTTTAATCTCAAAAGCTGTTGATAGGTTTTATTTTGGTTTAGAAGCAAGAAGTGTCTTAGCCAAATTTTTGGAGCGAAAATTTTTGGTGCGAAAATTTTTGGAGCGAAAATTTTTGGTGCGAAAATTTTTGGTGCGAAAAATTTTGAGGGAAAAGTTAGAGGGAATTTTTGTTCCAATTTAGTTTCGTGGATCTTTTTATCTGGATACCAGCAAAAGATGCCTCTAATGTATGGGCAAATAATTAAATAAACAAAGTAACATTAGGTAATAAAAATATCTAATTGAATTTTCGAGCGATAAAATTTTTCAAAAAAATAAATTGTTGAAAATGTAAGAAAAATGTAGTATTTGTTAGCATCAGTCGTCGTAGATGCAACTTACAATTAATTGCATGCAAAAAATTGATGCTATTAAATAAAATAAGATGGCATCAGCTATTTTGATGCCTTGCTCTTGTTAGCATCCACATAATTGGTGCTAGGAACATAAAAATAATTTTTTTGTAGGTATCCGAATTTTACGGATGCAACTGATAAAGAGTTGTTGCTATCGTTAGAAGGTTGATGCTATTGCTGCAGTTTCCTGTAGTGACTCTATGTAAGAGCTCAGTGAATAAATATATGATTAAATGAACAAATCAACTCAAAGTTTGCGTGTTACACACACTTGTTTTCCTTTTTTAATAACGTGTAGTTCTATTTTCAGACTCAATCTGTGAGCATGAGGAAATAATATAACAGATTTTTATCTTGACGATGTAAAATATCCCAGGAAAAGTTCTTTCTTTATTCTATTTTTTGTAGAACTTTTTGGGGAACATATTTAATGCTTCAGAATTTAGAAAAAGGGTACTCTTTTCCTTGCTCAGGTGGCTGCGCATCGGAAAAAAGAAAGCTGGCAAACATGATGATGAATAAAAGATAAATTTTTTTTCTTTCTCCTTTTATTTTATATGTTGGAAAATTTGTGCTGAAACAAGTCATAAGTTATTTTAAAATCTTTAGCATTTAGATGTATTCGTATCCATGTCAGAAATTGGGATAAAATTGCTGTTATTATTAGCATATATATATATCGAAATTAAGATCTGTAAAGAAGACTTGGTTCGAATTGAAACTTTAGAGCGTTGATATAATATCGGTTTTATGCTTAGTTTTCTAACATTTAATTAATGGAAGTTCTTTCATGATTTATGTTTCTTAATTTATAAACTAACGTATGTCTTATGTGTCTTCACCATTTTAATTATCCCTCTTGGAGTTAAAAATAGATTAAATCCACGCATGACTTTTCCTGTTTTACAGTACCAAAAGATCCCAACAATATATAAATAGAGAATATTATAGTTATTCCCAAAAGTCTTCACCTCTTAAATATCCCCAACTTGAATATGATCCAACTTTGTCTATATATATGTGAAAACAAAAAAAAAGTGTTCATAATACAGTTCTAATAAATATTTCAATTAGAAGCAAAACAATTAATTATTCATTATTTAAAAAGATGAGTGTCAGCCCGTATGGAAGATTAATTACAGACTAGGTTACAGATTGAAGAAGCAAATGATTGTATTTTTTTTATTCAAATAAGTATACATTACAACTGAAATGAGTGTTCATTGATCCTGCATATGAAACCAATGTGCATCCAAGGTGGGTTGAAATAATCAATTTGGAAATTGACGGCAACTATTCATAGCAAAAATATATTTTGGATCTTTTGACACATTTCAATATATAGTTGTCCTAAACTGAAAAACAATAGACGAGTGTTAATTAATTCGAATAAGTATGTATTCTAGCATCAAGTGTACTTTTTATGTGTATTTCCATAAAAGTATGCATGTTAAGGGCGGAGATTTTTAGAAGACTTTGAAGGATGTTATTTTGACTATAAATAATTTTGAGACATCATTAAGCAATCAGCAATATAACATTTTATTGGTTCAACACTTGTTTCGTATATATAATAAGAACGTCACCATTTAGAGCACATTTTTTTTTTTTTATATATATAGTTTGTTCTATTCGTGTTCCTTTCTTTTTTCATTATTAGAGGAAAATATCTTTTCCTAGGTGGAACATGCGTAATCACCGGGAAAAAGTTTCTTTCTTGTAGTGCATTCTGTTGTTGATTCAATTTTTTTTAATCAATTTTTTAACAATTTTTTGAAAAGCTAGTACACTTAAAGTTGAAGAAAGAATTATATAAATAAGCATGACTATTCAAAGTTTACAATTTCTTTTGCTGTTTTGACGCTTTCTTTATTGAAAATTTCCATTCCTGGTAAAATTCACGTCTCCGCTGCTACTTCAAAGTAAAATTTCGATCTACACTTGGAAAATTTTTAGCGCTGTTGAGAATATATACAAACTCTTTCATCTCCGCTGCTCCTCCAGGTTAGGGCGGATCCAAAATTTTTTTTAGCGTAAGCACCATTACAATATATATAATATAATTTAAAATTAGAAAAAATAAAATAAGTGCTAATTTAACAAAAAGAAAAGTCATTTTAAACATATATGTAATTGTATACTGTTACAAAATGCATCATTTTTTCCTCATAATCTAGTCTTTTTCGAATAATATTTTTCTATCTACCACAAAAAATTAAATTTATTGTTAATTTTCTAATATAATTACGAGCGGAGCCCAGACACACATCAATATGCACAACCCACAATTAATAAATATATCACAAAGTTTTGAAAATTTACCCTTGGCACTTGCCTAGGGGAGTCTTATATTGGATCCGCCCCTTCTCCATGTCTACTAATAAAGAAAATTTGCGCATGTGTATACTCTTGGACCAAACATGCCTAGTTTTTTTAGGCTTTTATTTCTTGTATAGTCTTTAGTTTTTCCTCCTTTCTTTTTTATTTTATTTTTCTCTACTTAGTAAATATTTTTATTTAATAAAATTTGCATGTGTGGTAGTTAGTGTTCTCCAATCGTGCGTGTCGTGCCGTGTCGTGTCGTGTCAAACACGATCATGTTAGAGTCTCGTGTCATGTTGTGTTGACACTAACTACTTTTTTAATCGTGTCGTGTCGTGTCGTGCTGAGTGGTGAGAAGAGGCAACACAACACGCATTCTGACACGACACGACTGACACGATCGTGTCGTGTCGTGTTGACACGTCGTGTTAATCGTGTCAAAAACTTTTCTTTATTTTTTATAATAATTTATTAAAAACTGATAAAATAGTAAAATGGAGAAAAAATATTGTTGCATTTTATTTGACTATTCTAAAAATTCAGTATATATATCAGTACAAAATTGCCAGAATATTTTTGTTAAAAGATTAATTGATGATTTTATTTTTTCACTACCTCATTTCTTTATTGTTTGAACATATTAAAAAATAAAATGTTTAAAAAAGTAAATAGACGTTAAAAAAGAAAGTAATGTTATAATATGAATTTTAATATAAAATCAATTTAAATATTTTTTAGGAAAATAATTTAAAAGAGGAAGTATGTTTATGATGCTATTTTTGGTAATGTTCAAAATTAAATTCGTGTTGTCGTGTCATGTTCATGTCGTGTTAGTTCGTGTTCGTGTCGTGTTGCGTGTTAGTCGTGTCGTGTCGTGTCAAATCGTGTTAAATTTTCAAGATTGCCAACACGACACGATTATGACACGACACGACAACACGATCGTGTCGTGCTAATTCTGTACTCGTGTCGTGTCGTGTCGTGCCAACACGATCGTGTCGTGTCATTTTGGAGAACCCTAGTGGTAGTTTGCCACCGACCTTAAAAAAATATGACATCATATCAAAAAAAGAAAACTTCCAAAAATCTTTGACTATAACAAATTGTACTTTTGTATATTATTTGCTATAATTGAAGAGGAGGTTCTGATGTTGCAAACTTTAAAGCGGGTGTTATAGGTGCAATCTCCAATTTTACCATTCCGTACCATCCGCAACCAAAAATGGAAAGGGCGCTAGGAACACCCTTTCCGTTTTTGGAACTTCGCGTCTCACTTCCGTAACCTCCGGCTCACTTCCGTAACTCCCATCTAATTTGCGACAATCTGATCCCTTATACGCTTATATTAAGGTGATCCCTTCTTACGACTAATTGACACTTATGGATATAAGTTGATCCCTTATTTCATCTTATAAATACACTAATAAGGTGATCCTTTGTTACACCTAATTAATCATTTATGCTTGTAAAATAATCACTTATTATATCTGACAAAATTTTATAAGATGATCCTTTATTATAACAATATGATCATTTATATTTATAAGATGATTTTTATCGTATCTAATATATGCACATATAAGGTGATCCTTTGTTGTGACGAACTGATCATTTCCGCTTATTAGTTGATTACTTATTACAACGTCTTTCGGCCGGAGGGAGGAATGGAGGTCGGAGGAAGGCGGAGGTCGGAGGAAGTAGGAGGTCGGAGGGATGAAGGAAGGGAGGGAGAGTGGTCACGCCGCGTGAGAGGGAGGAAAAGGGAAGAGGGGTCACGCATGCTGGGAGTTGCGTGGGATGACGCTATGGGATGGTACAGGATGGTAAATGAGAGAATGACTCTATGCAATTCCCACTTAAAAGTACCGTTAATACCACAACATCATTTTTAAATTAATTTTTCAAAATTTAAATGTAAACATGAAATTCGAACCGTTGATCTTGTTCAATTCAAGAGGGATGAAAGTGTTACCATATAATTAACTTTATTTGAATTTTGATATTTATTATTTAAATATAAAACTTAATAAAAAAATAAAGTCCTGATATTTGAACGACACTTCAAAATTGGACACTGAATTATCTAATGGACAGACCTGGTGCATTTTATCTAAAAAATATTTGAATCTCTCTTTTCGTGTCGTTCATTTTGATAAAAAAAACTTATTTGATGGAACTCTATTGCATAGGAACGAGAGCGGAGAAGAATAATAAAAAAGAAATGGGATGTGCATCAAAGAGTACGTAAGGATCAGAATAAAAAAAAAATTAAAACATCCTACAAATGCTATTATTTTTCTACTAGACGTCTAGACCGCCCTTATATTGGCAAAAAATATAAAATAAAAAAAAAACAGATCACATGCCCTGTTTAACCATTTCGGCCGGGTCTTTTCTTTTTTATAATTCTCTTTAAAATACAATTCCATTTTTTTAGTTTTTATTTTTCATTGATGTTCATATATAGAAATTAAACTAAACTAGATATATTTGGACTAATAGTTAGACAATTACACACTATTATGGAGCTGCGTATGTTGGAGAGAAAGGGAAGGGGAGGGAGACATCTAGCTGGCTACCTAGTCCTCTTTTTCTGGTGACTTCATATTTTGAAAGTTATTTGAGTACTTTTGACAGCATTTCATACCGTTCATTTTATGTTTCAAATTAGCAGATTTTTATGTATATATTTAGTTTTCATCAATTGAATTGGATGGTTCGGGTATTTTCTATCGCAATAAGTTTCGTAAACAACACACACATGAATTATTCTCACTATTATGATTTTGTTACTTGTAAATAATTTTTTTTTTTTTTCATTTTTAGCACAAAGAATGTTTTTTTATAAAACACTTTACGCAACTTTCAAACATTTTAAATTTTGTTAGGTGCAAAAAGGACAATATCCTACATCTTCCCCAGAAAAAGAAACCATGACTTGATATGATGAATTTAAAGTCTCTAGATAAAATCAGAATTTCGGTGTTCAAATATTTTAAGTTTGTTGAACTACGACAGCAAATTTCTGTGAGAGGGTAGTAGTAATAAACATTTTATTTATGGGACCCTGCAAATTTCTACTGATTTACTGTTAAGAATTATTACTTAATGTAAGATAATACACTAATCAGTACGACAACATCGGCAAATTTCCAAAATGATTTTAATTGAATGAGACAGATAGAACGACCTCCTAAAATTCAAAACAAATCCACTTCAAAACACTAAAATTTCTTGAGTTTCTAGATGAGAACTTCTAAAGGAAATGACTTCATACAGTGATGATGCTACAAAGTCCATCCAAACTCCAGGCAACAGGGCTCCACCACTCAATGAAAAACATGGACTTATATAGATATTTTTATGCATTTAATTCCATAAATTTGTTTGTTTGCTAGTAATATTAGTATATTACACACTATCAAACTTCTTTTTGGTTGAAAGGGACCCCAATTCATGCGTCACGCATGCATGCACGCACGCACACTTTTTGTGGCGTTTGCATGCCTTGTCCGTTTGGGAACCCCACATTGTACCGTTGATTTGCAGAGATAAGAGAAGGAATTCTCAGTTTAATTGCCTCAATAAGTCAATAATTGACAAACAAGTAATTAATTACTGAGTGCTAGTTTGGTGAAAGATAAGTCCAAAACACTGCTACTCTCACAACATGCGACTGGATAAGATTAATTCGATGAGGAAAGTTTCAATTTGCCAACTCGAAAGTGGTATACTTTGAAGAACAGTATTTTCTTTTTATTTATTACCACTCGTCCCCCCCCCCCCCCCACCCCACCCCCTCGAGGATTGTTATTTTTCTGGTTATTTGTTCATGATTTTTTAAATATTTTCTTTTTACATCCTTTTGGGCCGTGTACGTACTAGGATAATTAATCTATGCAATATATATAAAAACAAAACCTCAAAAATTAAATATGAGAAAAATAACTTAACTAAGACTAATTTGTAATGATTTGATTATTCAGTATTCACAAAATATATGATTTCTAGTTAAATGCTACATTCAGAAATGGTGGGAATTTCCTGGTAAATAACAAATTAATGGCATTCAAAGAAGCTGTTGATTGTTTAAGAATTTCACAACGAGCTCCGCTAAAAATATGCTTATTGCTAGTTTCTATGCTGTTACTTGGTTGCTTCTTTTAGTTTTCTTTGAACAATTCTTTTTGCAAGAAGATATTCCACTTGGTTAGTAATTAAATTAGTTATGAATCAGTCAAAGTCTTTCTTTTCTCTATTTCTTTTTTTTTCCCCTTGGTTGTTTAACCATATTCATAGCTCAAAAGGATTTGATATGAAGGCCGTTAATTTGTGTGTTCAAAACCATTAGTGTAATAAGATAATTCGCTAAAAACACTAGCATATATATGACGCCGAATTAAAAAAAAGGCATATATACAAACAACACTGTAAGTACAAGAGATATCAAATTAGATCAATCGATCAATCATAAAGTCCAATTGCTGCTCTCACTCATATTCTCATTCTCAAATATATACATGATCTTAGTTACTTACAAGTAGAACATTCATCTCAATTCTCAAATCCTCGAACAAAATCAATTATCAACCCCCCTAAAGTTGACTTAATCTCTACCTCAATAGAAAAGTTTCCTTCTCTAAATCAATCTTAAAGGGGGCAAAAAAAATAAAGGCACAAAAAGGGAGCATTATGTGCTCAAGGAAGTCGATCACCTCCGAAAAAGGATAGAAAATGAAAAAGAAAAGAAGAAAAAAAAAGGTGTGCACACACACAAACAAAGAGACGTGAATGCTTCTACTTCCCTAACAAACACCAAGTCTAATTAAATGCTATAAGAAGTAATCAAATCTGTTTCTCTTACATTTAGGAATATCTATGGGTGAAGAGATTTTCCTTGCTTCGCCTTTCGTCAGTTGATCTTCATTTCTAACCGAACAACTCTCAGGTGCAAATTTGAAATCATGGTGCTTGAAGCTTCCTTGGTCTGGCCACAACACATCCGCCTCTTGCCACTCTTCATCGCTTGAGATCTTCTCTGGTATGTTTAAAACGGAGTCGAAGTACGAATCGTCTCTGTTGCCCGGCCATGAGAGCTCAGACTGTTGCAACTCATCTTGCATGCAAGAAGAATTGGAACTACTAGATGTAGAAGAACTCGAAGGACTAGGTGTAAATTGGAGATATGTAGACCAATCAACGAAGCTTTTAGGTTTTTGCAAGGATTCAGGCCAAAAGATATCTGCCTCTTGGAACTCTTCCATTGGTACTGTTTTGAGAGCTAATGAAAGGTTGAATTATTGGAATATTAGAGAAGAAGCTTTGGATCTATGGACGAATCATTTGAATTTATGGTTTCGTACTAGAGAAGGATTATGGTCTACTGCAGATCTTCTGTGGAAATCAATGAATAATCCCGTGTACTATACTCTTCATTACAGCTAACCGCATATCTTGCTTGTTCCCTTTAAGCTACTGCTATTGAACAAACAAAGCGGGGCCCACGATATAGGGATACTGTAACAGAATATCACCGAAATGATGCCACAGAAGATCCCTTTTGAGATGAATTACTTGGACAATAGAATGTTACAAGTATCTCCCCTTGTGATGTTGCATCACATTATACGCGGTTGCTTGGTACCATTAACATCTTGGGTCGGAATCAACACTTGATTTTCCTGTCATTTTTTCTGGATTTTCATTTTTTCTTTTCTGGTTTCTGAAAATGATTCTTTTATATATGCGTAGAAATTGTTATATATCCATGCCTACTGTGTATATGATGTTTACCTAAAACTAATGTAATTACTACACAACTTTCAATTTGTTTTAATGAAAAAAAATAGTAGTTTAGGTTTGTCATTCAGTTCATTTCTTTGCATTACACTTTGCACCATTTAAGTTTTGATAATATGTTTTGCATTGATGGTGAATAGATCTACTGTGAGTCATGTGGTAAATGTAACTATTTTTCATGTCTCCACTATATCTCCATTTTCAAAACTTCAATAGTTTAAAATTGAAGAGTTAAAAATCAAAATAAACACCATCGATTTCATCTTCTTAATGCACACCTAAAATTTACGAACTTTCGACTTTTCTTTCATTGCCATCATGATAATCTCATGAAAACTTTTCAGACATTGAGTTTTTTTTTTTTTTTTTTTTTTTTCAAGTTTATGAATCACGTTGAAGCAAAGTCGAATTGACAGAAATATTATGTACATGTATAGAAAGCAATAAATATCATATGTGTACTGGTTTAAATATTGTAATTCAAACTTTATAGTTTTGGTTACTAATTAAGAATAATTAAAAAGTGAAAGATAGAGGCAATATTACAATTCTATGCTATTGGATGAAAAAGTTGCAAATTATCAGTTTATGTTAAAAATATTTTTGTTGACTAATATGCAAAGTTATTCAAATGACATTAAGATAAATATTTTATCTTCGTCCAAGCCTCTCTTATTTATTATTTACGTAGCATAAAAAAATATTATTGATGTACGGAATTTGTAGGTAACCATCAAGTCTTATTCATATCTTACGTGGCCCAACAGTCATGATAACAATGTTACTCCATGGAAACGACATATTAGACAATGCCATCTCGACTATTTTCATATTTTTCATTGGTCTCAGGTTTTTTTATTTATTTTGGAAGGTAGTGCCTCTAAATTATAATTGGTCAAAACAAATATTATTGTTTGTTTTGAACGACTTGCTCTAGACGCTGACTTCTAAAAACCCCAGACTAGGTAAGTTAAAAGCACAGCAATCATTGGCTAAAAAATTGACTGAAAAAAAATTTCTTAGTTGAGATATAAACATTCAAATTAAGAACACATCTAGGTCCTTAAAAGTTAATTTACAATTTACTCTAATTTCAAATAGTGCATTCTTTTGCGTTGTTAACAAACGCAAACTTTTGCTTACAAACCAAATCTCATTGTTTTGCCCATAATATTTTTTTTTATCTTTTTCAAGTATATAAATGAAAGTGACTCACACGAAAGTCAACTGCATAAAAAGGAAACATACGCGAAGGGTCATTGTTTACTTAAAAAGGGAAGCAAAATTGAAATCTCAAGGAAATATTTTAAAAAGGAAAAAGTGAGCAAGCTTGAAGTTTTCTTGAGAGAATTGTACCTTCATTTTTAGTTTAATTTGTTTATTGTTTCTGTATGGAATATGTTTTCTTTTTTCTCTAAAAAAAAGGAATATTGTCTTTCGTTTTTCTTTGAAAAATAAAAAGGAAAAAATGACTTGTTTCTCAAATAGAAATTAGCATGTGTTTTTACTTGCATTAAGAAGACGTTTGTGTGCAATTTTACATGTGTTTTTCCTTGCATTGGAGGAACATATAAAATATTAACAAGAAATTGGAATAGAGAAAGAAACACTCGAGGTGAGAAATTTTAGAAAGGCAACTACTTCCTCCAAGATCAATGGAGCCGGTCTAATTGCATCGTATAGGATATGTATATAAGTTGTAAATTTTAAATTGTTTTTCATCAGTGTTGATGATTATATTGCGTGTCAGAATGAAAGGAAAAAGACTATTTTTACAAAAAATGACCTGAATTCAAAATTCATCAGTTTTAGGCCCATTTAAAAGCAGGGCACTTTAGATTACCCAAAATTAACATATACGGGCCTTTAAGTTCACAAGGTCCCTTTCTGAGGGAACTCTGTGTAGAAAGCAAAAGTTTTTTTTCAAAAATAAGTTTTGCAAAGAATAAAAGATTTTTCACAAACACATTTGATATTAGTGTTTAATTTTTTAATGTAAAACTTGAGGTTGTCATGAAAATAAAGTCCAATTTTTATTTTTTTTAAAAAAAAGGTTGGTTGTTTGGAAGGCACCCATTTCATTAGATTTTGTTAGTCTTGGATCTACATCAAAAATTTGCATATCATACCAATTGATTGAATGGTTTAGAGTTTCTCTTCTACTATTCTAACCTTGTCAAAGCTACATAGATGCAACTCGTCGAACGAGTAGAAAATAACATAAAATAATTAGATTATTATACGGAATTACTTAAGATCACTCATTCTTCAGTGTCATACCCATCATCTCCTTCTCAACACATTTTTTTCTATTTTCGGAATACTTGCCCAAAACTCTCATCATCCCTTTCCATTTATGTCTTTGATCTTCATCCAGTAAGTATCAAGTGTTACCCACCATACCTCCCATCCATCGTTACTCATCCCTTCCCTTTCTAACATCATATATTATGATACTTATTGTTTTGATATATTTCTTAAATATCCCAGCAAATAATTCAAATTGTCCTGTATTATGATATTAATTGTTCTCATAATTGTCTTATAAAATAATACTAATTGCGCTAGTTTCAGATAATAATTGTCCTGAAAAAAATGTTACTTGTTATGGAAAAACTATTTGACCTAAAAAAAGCTAATTGTCCTAGTTTCAGAGACTAATTGTCCTAAAATAAAAAGGTAATTGTCCTAGTTTCAGATACTAATTGTGTTGGAAAAAAATTTTGGCCTAGAAAAAAAATTAATTGTCCTGAAAATAAACTAATTGTCTTGAACAAAAAAACTAATTGTCCTAGTTTCAAATGCAAAATGTTCTAGAAAAAATATTCCCCTGAAAAAAAATATTAATTGTCTTGGATAGAAAACTAATTGTCCAAGTTAATGTTTCTAACTGTCATAGAAAAATAACATTAATTATGCTGGAAAAAATGCTAATTGCTCTAGAAAAACTGAGGTAGAGAAAGGGAGAGAAACATATATAGGGGGCGTACACTATGGATGATAAATTAAGGGAATGAGCGAAAAAAATAGAAAGATAATTAATGCTTAATTAATTGTATTTCGAAAATAAAAGAGAAAAAATAAGTCATTAATTAGGAATATGATAGGATAATAAATTTTAAAGATGATCCTTATCACCTGATTATTATAGGATTACATCACCATCTAACTATTATACACTAATAAAGCGTGTGGATCCCATTACTTACGCGTATAATTGCAGTAATCACTCAACTCATTGTTCGATTTATCTCCTCACATGGACCTCGTCATCCATTTTTCTACAACACGATAAATGTAAAACAGAGCCTCACATTTTGCCTAGAATATATGAATTCTATTAAAATGTAAATGGACAGACGTACAAATCCAGTTCGTTTGACTTTCTTTTAATATACGTACTCGAAAAAAACTACTAACAAAATTCGTGACACAATAATAAATAATTTGAAGATGAAAATCAATTCTTAGTCTAGTAGCAAAGAACAATACACCTGAAATGAAAGATCGCAAGTTCGAAATCTAGCTGGAGGTCTTTGAAAGACATTTAATTTAAAAAATAAGTTAGAAGGCTTGACTTTCAATTTATTCTAAAAAAAATAATAATAATAGTTTGAAGACACTTCTCATTTTGTACAACATTCTACAAAAAGAATTATTTTTTATTCAATATTATGCTCTTTATCAAATTTGTACTGATCCCTATATTACAGTAGATAAAGCTCTTAGATCCAACATGAGATTTCTATCTTTTAGAATACAATTGAATAATATTCAACTTGAGGAATTAGATAAAATGAAATTGCAAATTGATAGCAGTAAACATTTAGATGAGGCTGAAATTGAACTGTGTTGGACACTTAGTAAAAATGGAAAATACTTTACTAGGTTGATGTTTGAATAGTTAGAGGATGGGGGAATACAAGTGACTTGTAAAGATGAAGTGTGGAAATTGAAGCTTCCATTGAAAATTAAAATGTTCATCTGGATTTTAAGTAAAAGAAAGTTGTTGACAAGAGACAACTTGATTTTGAAAGGTTGGAAGAGGATTGTAGAAGACATAGTGGCGGTGTAGCTGAGATTTATAGAAGAGAATACAGGGCGATAGCTTGCAGTTGATGGGTGGATGGGATGCGCTATCTGACAAGCTTGTTTTGTAACTCAAAACTTTCTGTTATAGTTCTTAGTTTCATTGGTTGCGTATGATTGAATTTTTGTAAATAAGAATGGCGATAGTTGGTGTATAGGTAACTGGGTGGGGGTTACTTTGGTTTTTGGTTACGTTGAGATACTGGGTACCGATTGATACCGGGTTAATGAGGGTTAAGTAGATAGGTCTGGTGATGCTTTTGGTTTCTTTGTGTAATGATTTGTATGTGAATCTACTTTTCGTGAATGAAAAGTGTTGGGTCAAAACCCACTTATTTAAAAAAAAAAAAAAACTACTGAATACCAAAATTATACTTATAAAATTTGCCCCATTTTAAGATTCAGGTTTTTAATTTCGGCAAGTATTTTTGTTTTCAAAACAAAATTTAAGAAAGCTTTTATTTTTAACAAACTATAGATTTGGTTTCAAATTCCGCTTGGTCACAACGACAATCCAAAGTCAGATCAAAGATTTACAAGCACAAGTTATGCACATTTTATTTATCTAACACCAAAATGAAATTATTTCATAAAAAGAGTTTTGAAATATAACTAATAGTATGCATCAACCAAGTAAAAACTCCGGCGTTCACGGCTACGTGTTGCCTATATGAAACCACATTGATCGGATTTTATATTAATAATTATCATTATTACTTGAATTTAATACGATCAAATATCTTGTTGCGTGTTTTCGCTTGCTATTGTCTTCTTAATCAATTGATTTTTTTAGTCTCTCACTTTATCGGTCCTTCTCCTTTCTGTTAAGTGGATCAGAGAGTGGAGATGTCCAGTACATTCCAGAGTAGTGATCTTCAATTCTGAGCTTCTTATGTAATACTATAATATATTTTTTTTCTTTCCCCTCTTTTCTGGGAAATTTAGAATCCAAATCCTTGGTTTTGTATTAATATATAAATGTTGAATTTCTTGATGCAAATTTGGGAGTGAGATTAATTACAATTTCAGAAATAAAAGCAATCATGCTTCAAAAAATAAGAAATAAAAGCAATCAGTATCATGTCTTCTCTCAGTATTTGATTCGGGCATACAAATTTCTTGCGCATGATTTATTCATTTGTTTCTTCGTTACTGAAATACACCCAATATATATGTGCACAGGTTTCATTGAAACTAAAGTTGCATGTTCTTCCAAAAAGAATTAAAAAAAAAAGAACAAAAAAGAAGAAGAAATTCAAGAAAAAGGGACAAAAAACTTGCAAATTTCTCAACCAATATAAAAATGTAAGCTGAAACAGTCTGGTGGTTAACCATACAAATAATAAGTAAATATACACAAAAATGGTCTATTCCCCACTGTCGGGAGAGGTGATGAAAAATTAAACCAAAATGGTAATTAGTTCAAAAAATGTAATAAAGAAATGAAAAACAGCTCTCATGGGCTTAAAAAAAAATGAAAGAAGACAACTAAACAAAAATATTTTGTCTTCAAAGTTCAAACAGAAGCTGGGTCATCATTCATTTCTCGAGAAAACCGGTCAGACGAAGAATCAAGTCTCGGATAACTGTAAGGTCACGTCCCTTGAGCGTCCTGGCATTCCCTACACAAACTGAAAACGCCATCTTATCGGTGTTCCTCCGATGAATCAAAAGATGTGGAGGCACTATGCGCATGCCATTATAATCATCCCCGTCATCATCTCCGTCATCATCTTGCATGTTGAGGCCAGTACCATTGTAGTTGAACCCCGCCGTCCATGACTGGCTGACGGTAACTTTCGAGGGAATCAGAATAGGTGTAGATATCGTGTGTTTGCTTAGAGTTATTGCCGGGTGTGGATCGACTTCCGTGCTGTTTTCTTCCTGGCTTTCATTGTGAGGCCACAAGATGTCTTCTTCAAAAAATTCTTCCATTCAATTGTTTTAGTTTGAATTATCGAGGGATTTTGTTTGTTCATTCATCTAGGGTATTTATAGGTGAAGAGAACTAGAGAAGGATTGATTCAATCAATAATATATGATTTAGCTGAGTCGTAAGGAGCACACTTGCAATCCCAATCCCGTGTCGCGCGACACCAAATTTAGCGCACCTACGAGCTGTCCGATCTGATCCGGACGGTTCATTTTTTTCGGGCCTTACAATCTGTTACATGCACAGGACTCCCATCATCCATCCGATCTTGATCAGACGGCCAGGAGCTGCGCTACACCAGGTTGTCGCGCGACAACTGATTTCAATTTGCACACTTGGGCTTGGATTGGTCCCACCAAAATGAGTTTTGCGTTGTCCGGTCCCAGCTGTGGAATATTCGTCCATGATATAATCAGATCCGAGTCATCCATTTTAACAAATTCTAATTGGTTAATATTATCTCATTTTGATCGTCCGATTTTAAATGAATAGCTTTTATCTCATACGGATTATTATTATTACTAGATCGGATTATTATTATTACTAGATCTGTAGGTCAAGCTTCGCTCAATGATATTGTAATTTTATTGTAAACAATATATAAAAAATTTTATCGTTAATTTTTTTTAAGTTGATAGATGATTTTGAATAAATGACTTTAATGGAAAGGATCTAATTTTTAAAGTATATTTGCTAAATAAGATATTTGATAAACTGATATTTTTATCACGAAAGAAAAGTAATAATTATAAAATTATAAATTCAATAGTGAAAAGTGAATTAGTAAAATGGAAATAATATTACATTGAATAATAGTTCCTTATATATTTTACACACTATATTGTTCATTTTTTGTATACAATTTTAAAAATTCTTTAAATGTAAAATTAAAATTAAAAAAATCACCTTATTGTTTAATAGAAGAAAAATAGAAAATTCATGGCTCATGTATTTGCCATCTTCGAATCTATTGTAGGCCAAATTTTTATCACCTGCACACGTATCACATCTCAATTTCTATTTGAGAGTGATGCGGTATCTATTATATTTGCCATTTCAAAAAAAAAAAAACGACTGATGAAAACTTGAATAAAGGAGATACTATAGATAGATAATATGTTTGCACCATTTGGTAGAGGAGGTATTTTTCGATTGCATCATTTGTCGATACATCTCTTAAATGACATCCTATGAAATATATGTTAAAAATATGGACATTTTTTATTGCACCCTTTAAGGCATCTACTCGATTGCATTCTTTTGCAAGGCATCTCTTAAATGGAACCCTATGGAATATAGGTTAAAATAAGCACATTTTCAATCGCACTCTTTGAGTCCATCAACACATTTTTATTATATGTAATGTAATTATTAAATTGTCAATTCTAATTGATTGAAGTGAAAAATAAATTAGTAAAATAGAAACAATAACACATTGAATAGTAGTTCCATTATATATTTTAAAAAATCTTTAAATGTAAAAATAAAATTCATAAAATATTTATCTTACTATGCAATTGAACAAAATTCATGCCTCGTGTATTTTCCGTCTTCGAATTTATTGCAGTGCAAAATTTTGTGACCTGTGCTTGTATCACGCCTAGAGTTCTATATGACATTGATGTGATATCTATTATGTTTTTCATTTCATAAATGAAAAATTATTGATGAAAAACTGAGTAAGGGTGGTACTATTTATAGATAATATGTTGGCATCCTTTGGTGTAGGAGTCATTTACTCGATGTATCTTTTGGCGAGACATCTTTTAAACGATACCATATGGAATATATATTAAAATAGACATTCTTTTAATCGCACCTTTTGAGGAATCCACCCAATTGCATCTTTTGACGAGACATCTCTTAAATAATATCCTATGGAATATATGTTAAAATAAACATCTTTTCAATTGCATCTTCTGGGTACATCCACACATCTTTATTTTTTTCGTAAATGAAAAATGATTGATGAAAAATTGAATAAGGGATGTACTATTTATAGATAATATCTTGACACCCTTTGGTGGAGGAGGCATTCACTCGATGCACTTTTTGGCGAAACACTTTTTAATTGCATCCTTTAAGACATCCCTTGATAGACACCTTTCCATTCGCATCATTTAGGGCCATCCACGCAATAAATCATTATATGTAAGATTAATTCAACAAATTTTGTACTTTTGTGAGGAGTGGCCCCATTGTATGGCTATTATTGTCGTATATTATAATCAAGATTATAAAAATAATATAGGAAACAACACTGTTGTATAACGAAACGGATATTTTAAGAAATTGCTTACTATTTAAACTTATTCATGGGTGGAAATTTAATAATATATATGTGGTGGGTTTTCATTGGATGCACTGAAATATTGAAAAACAAATCAGGGAAACCGACATTCCTTGCTCCTCAAGAATTTTTGTTATTTTAAATATAATAAAATGGCATTTTATAAAATAACAAGTTGCTTAGATGTGACTACAACAATATTCTTCCAGCTTCCGGGAAGTATCCTGCTTAATCAAATTTTAGAATTTGAGTTACCGCGACGATATGTACACCCCAATGTATTTTATCAATGAGTTACCTGCTCAATATGAAAAAATATCTTTGGTGCATACTAATTTACGGAAATTTCATTACATACTAATTCAAACTCTTGAATCTACTTCAAAATGACATACTCAAACTGTCTAATATAATCTTCTTATTATAATCTCATTGTCGACCAAATTTTACATTTTTTTACTATTTTTTTTAATGTTAGAAAATCGTTAATTTAATTTCTTCTTAGACAGTTCAAAAAAACAGTTTTTAAAAATTCAAAAAAATACTTAAAAAATTCAGAAAAAAAATAAAATTTGGTCGACAAGGAGATTTCAATATGGAGATCATATTGGACAGTTAGATAGGTCATTTTAAAGCAGATCTAAGAGTTTGAATTAATATGCACAAAAACTCTAGTACATTAGTATGCACCATAGATAAAACACATTTGGGTGTATGGACCATCCATGTATATCTGAGTCATTTTCAAAATCTAAAATTTAAACAATCAATCCGAACCGTTCAAGTTGTTCTCAATATTGAAAAGCTCTTGGAGACCAAATTTACATTTTTTTCAAATTTTTTACTATATATTATAATATTTTCAAATCGGAGGGCCAGAAATACTCCAATTAAAGTGTTTTTTGAAAATATCATAACATATAACAAAAAAATTCAAAAAAAAAATATAAAATTTGGTCTCCAATAATTTTTCGATATGGAAAACAACTTGAACAGTTCGGATTAACCTTTTGAATTATAGATTTTGAAAACGAATCGGATGTACGGAGGACGATCCGTACACCCGAGTGCACTATATCAAACCTCAGAAATAAACTTCAATTTTTTTTACTATTTATACTTGCAATCGCGAAAACAATAAGTTGATTTATACAAAAATGTTTACTTATCCATTCTAATTACAAAATTATTATATATCATATTTTAACTTTCCTCAAATTTAGCAAAAGAAATACAATACAGCTTCCTACGTCAGAGAACGAGTAAAAATGAATAGTAACAGCTCTTTAGGGCTGATTTTGTTCTTGCAGGATGACTAATTAAGAAAATAAAATGCACAGAATATTTCTACTTTTCAAACCTAAGGTCAAGCAATTATTTTTTTAAGAAATTCGGTCAGACGAAGAATTCAGTTCCGCATGACCCTGAGGCCGCATCCAAAGGCTGTTGTTTTTATAATTAAAATTAATTTTGAAAAAGTATTCGTTTAAAACTAGGAAGCTAGATTGTACAATCCCAAACGATGCGCAATCAAAGAAATTAATTGATCTGCGCTTAGACTTTGTCCTAGGCAAATATATATAAAAAATTTGTGCCTGGTTTTAATTGGACGGGGTGTTAATATTAAATAGTGCATGCATTGGTTGAAATCAGTATTTCTCGTTCCTCTAGCATTTATTTAGTTTTCAAACAATATAGAACTATATTACAAAATAAAACGGCTGATTAGCACATCCTGGACTCGCTGTTTCCTAGAAATATCCCTCCCAATCAAATGTTATTTTATTCTTTTTTGAAAGATCAATATCCAAATTTCTAAAATGAGTTAAGTTCAGGTGTCTTTTTTTAGATAGATTGCTGCCAATACAAAATGAAAAGTAAAGAAAAACCTAAGGCATAAAAAATTAAAGAAGCTAACCAAGACCCTAAAAAATTGAGGGTTCCTCTGGTAACTTGTGACTCCACCAAAATCCAGCTAGGGAAGTTCTATCTCCTCTATGTCTTCATTTCTAAATCTTCAACAATTTAAATTTAAAAATTCAAATATCAAAATAAAATCATCAGCTATTATCTATATATGTCATTTTTTTATGAGCATACATTAACATGTGAACAATTTCTAAATATTGAGTTCCCAAGTTTTTAAATTGCCTCGAAAGTAAAGTTGTAATTTTTCAAACTATTGTCTATGTGTTGAGGAAGTAATTAACATAAACCATATTTCATTATTTTATTTTATCTTAGATTTTAAGAAGTTTAAGACATTGGTATTCTGTTTTTCTAAGATTCTCGAAGGAAATAGTGAATATCTAGCAAAGCTGATTTAACTGCGGCTGTGATAGATTCAGAGGAGTGCTAATCTTTTTTTCCACGTTTTTCTACAGATTTATAACAATAAATTCTGCAAATTGAATTAAATGAACTCAATCCATATATTATCGATTGCGCCTGTAATTTCTTGCGGCTTATTCTTATTAATGGAGATGTCCAGTGCCTTGACCACTGGATATTCCGTGTGCATATATTCTCGCTTTTACTTTTTTTTTTTGTTTATCTTTTTTTTTTCTTTTTATTCTAGGAAAAACAACCCCAAAAGTTGTAGTCCACGGTTTCATTGTAATCATAATTTTATCTATGTAAAATAAAACCGAAAGAATTTTGTGATTTGCAGTTTTATTGTAGAAAAGTGGTACGATCTCCATTATCCACGGATTCAAGGCACAGAGGCTATAGCTAAAAAATATCGACATTTCAAATCACAACCTTAACTCTATAAAGGCAAAATCAAATGAAAACGAAAACTCAAGCACGGACTGAATTCTGACTAAACTTAATTACTAAATAACACTAATTAAATTAAAAACACACAAATAAATAAATATCTTTCTACAAATTAAATTATCATGATCCTTTCATTATTTCTCAATGTAGCCGGTCATCCGATGAACCGAATCCCGCAAAAATATAAGATCACGTCCCTTGAGGCTCCTTCCATTTCCAGCACAAACCGAAGATGTGATCTTATCGGTATACCTCTTTGAAATCAGAACATGCGGCGGCACCATCCCCTTAGTAAGAGCTCCACCACTAGCAATGGTACCGTTATAATCATCTCCATCATCTTCAACGCCAATATCACGATCACTATCATCATGCATGTGTTTACTGGTACCATGGTAGTTGAAACCAGGCGTCCATGTATGACCTGTTCGATCTTTTGTTAGGCTTAGAACCGGTGCTGGCATGGTGCGTTTGGTTTGGCCTTTCCTAGAGTATGCATTATGTTTTGTGCAATTTTCCTTGTAGTCTTGGTCAAGCTCAGGCCACAGTATCTCTGCTTCCTGGAATTCTTCCATCTAATTTTCAAATTTCAGAGGTTACTTTAGGGTTTGGTAACCTTACCAGAGTTATGTGAGTGGCTATTTATAGCATGATAAATGTAAAATGTTAAGAGTTAGTATGAGTAGACTATGAAGAAATTGTGACGCCACTATGTGTATACTCACGGAAATTTTCTACTTTAAATTTCCCACTGACGACTTGCATAAATGAAATTTTCTAATTTGAAGTTATATCATACTTAATTATCTAATTATATTGATTAGAATTAAACTTAAATAATGTAGGACTAAACTTTAGAATTATTTTCTTTGAAAAGATGCCAGAGAAACTGGCTTCCGTTTAAAACCAAAACGAAGGACAATATAAATACGATAGAAAAATGAAATGAACTTATTTTCGTTTGTTTTCTTTGAAATATGAATTTTTATTTTACGATTAGAGACGGAAAGCTAGTTAGTATATATACATGATTGAGTTCTATATATCTGTTTGATTATTGGCCAACCAATTTAATAGAATAGACGAGTATGGGTGCATTGATGTGCCACTGACAATAAAATGTAATGGTTAAGTGAATTTTAATTGTTGATGGAAAAATCGCAAATATCATGTTATAAAGTTTCTTTTGTAAATGCAACCTGCCTTTTTTTTTTTTAATCAATATGTATTAGAGGATACTACTGCCCTCTGTGGCAGGGTATGCTCTAGCTACGAGCCAAGCCTGCACAGAGAATGAGGTGAAGGTTAAGTAGAAATGAGAGAAGGGACTTTGATAGCGCTTCAAGGTCGTCTGAGATTCAGAATGTCGGAGAATGAATTGAATGGACCTCAATTCGAGTTTTGTAAATTAGTGACTAACTCCTGGGATCTTGATGCCACGTCTACCAGAAAAAAGGGCTTTCGCACTGCCTAATTAACACCTGTTATTGTGCATGATTGAAATTATGTTGAAGTCTTTTAGAACCGATTTTCGGAAAAATTTTATATACAGAAAATATAGCATAAATAATTTTAATATGAACAGAACACGATATTTTTTTTTAAATATAGCACAGTTCGAGCGGCAATAACATTGCCGTTGGAAGGGCTCTAGCGGCAATAGGATTGCCGCTCGAAGGTTTTTTTTTTTTTTTTTTTTTTTTTGCGGGCTGACAGATTCGTTTTTTCGAAAATTTCTGTTTTTTTTGCGCCAAGTATAGGTGGTTAAATAATATATTTTTGTGTTTAATGTATGGTTTTTTGTATTATATAAAAAGTATTATATATTTTTATATAATACAATATATATTATAGTTTCCGTTTTAATTATTTTTATATAATATAAAATATAAAAACTATAATAGAAAATAGAATACAAAATATAAAAAATCTAATTTTATATAATATAATTTTTATATTTTGTAACCTATAATACAAAATATAAAAATCTAATTTAATGCATGTTTAAATTTGTTGCACCTCATTATAGTTTTAAATTTATCATTTTGTGTTGTGTGGTTATTTAAATAAAATTTAATTTTATTTATTTTATTTAAGTAATTTATCATTATGAATGGCTTGGAACATATAAAAGTTAATAAATCGCAAAGTAAAAATTACAAATTTTTGAAATATTAAATGTTGGTAATTGAAACTTATATATTTTTTTAATTTTTTTAAATTAATAAGTTCTAAATTTTCTGCATTTATGAGCGAAATTAATAGGCACAATAATTCATAATAAAAAACCACATAACATTACAAGAAAATACACTCAATCCATACATTCATTACATAATAAAAAATATTAATACACACAATCCATACAAAATAAAAATATTAATACATACGAAATATTCTTTACTTTCTTGATAAAAAGTTACGGATTGTCGATGCAAATCTTTTTCCTTTTCCTTTGTGTTGCCCGAAAATACTAGCTGTGCTTGTTTGTCCAGTCGGAAATCGAGTAGACTCGGATCACATACTTCCGGATGGGACAGTCATGCTCCGCGGATCGGTACTGATTGAATTTCGACATGATTGGACTAACCCAATGTCGTCATGTCTGTTCATGTTTCGTGTATCAACATGAAGTGACCTTCATGCAAGTTGAAACGTTGATTGAACGTTTGGTTGGGGTTCCCTCGTTGGACTTGGTGGTCTGCTATCGTAGCGACCAAATTGCAATGCCTCAATTGGATATGGTGGTTGTGGTTGGCGTTCTTGGCTGGTCGAAGCTTCATTGGTTGAAGACTGACCTTTCTTCTTTGTTGGCTTTCTCGTTTTAGGATCCTTATTCTTTTTCCGTTCCATTTTGTCCATCCACATCTCCTTACGAATAATCTTTCGCCTACCACGATTGATCAAACTCTTGTCAGGTATGACTGTTGGCCCATTATAAACTGGCCATTGGTCTTCATCCCTATAACAATAGAATTGACCCGCAGACCAAATCATATGTTGATTCCACAGGCTGTAGCGAGTGTCTACGAATTGATTAACATCGTAATTACACTTCCTGCAAACCGCAATAACATGTGCACAAGCTATACCAGTTAGTTGAGGCTTCTAGTAACTACATGTTGTACCTGTAAAAGGTAGTTGAGGCTCGATTTGTTGCATCCCTCGTGTGATCTCGACTTGAAACTTTGGATATTGAAAGTCGTGATCCTCCCTGTATTCGCCTGGGACTTTAACACTAAATGTTCCAAGGTCAAGTCTCAACACGGTTGTGTTCATCGAAGCTGTGATTTTTAATATAATTAATATGAGAAATATATTCGAAAGAAACAAACATATGAAATAAATATATTTGAAGTATTTACCTGCCTTGGTACCGTGCTTCTGCAATTTTTCATGGATTATTTTTTGCCATCTTTCACCCAAATTTAGCCTCTGTAATGATTCTTGTGTTCTGACATTCATCCAGTAGGCACATTTATAAAATGTGCCTTCCACTATTGCTATCACCGGCAATCTTCTTTCCACCCTGAAAACACTATTAAGACTCTCAGATCCATTACTTGTCATTATTCCCCATTGATGCCCTTTGTCTTCGGATTGAGCCCACATAAATGGTTTCGGTCTCTCTTTCGTATCTCTTTCATTATGTTTTCCATAATTTTTCAGATATTCATAAGCCTTGCGATTTGATTCCTTCAATTCCAACCATTTCTCTCTGAAACGATCCGGGTTTTTTTTATTCGCAACTCTACACTTAAAAATATCTTTTAATTCCTTTTGTTTTGGCCCGCCTGCCTCTCTCCATATGTTTTCAGCAACGTGTTGCATGCAATATCGATGAATTGCAACCTTATATGGACCTTGTGCCTTCCAACCATATTCTGTTGAAGTAAATACATGTTTAATCGACTTATGACGGTCAGATATGACACAATATTTTGTGGTCATGTCGCCTATAACCTCAAATCTAACCCAAGATATGAACCAACCCCAAGAAATATTTTTCTCTTTCTCTGCCAATCCGAATGCAACCGGAATTAAACGATTTTCTAGATCATAACCGCATACCGTAAACAACTTTCCCTGATATCGGCCTGATAGAAAACTAGCATCAATCGATATCACAGGCCGTGCGTATTTTAGTGCTTCTATGCACGGCCCGAAAGCCCAAGCCGCCATTTTGAAAACTCTAACATTCGGGTCGTTCGTCTCCCAGGAGATGATAGTGTACTTCGTCCCGGGAGTCGTCTTCTTAATTGCATCCAGTAGTCGTGGAAGCTTATTGTACGCTCATTTCCAAGACCCAAATAATTGCTCTAATGCTCGCTCTCTCCCGCGTCATATTTTATTGTAAGTTGGTTACATAAGCGGATATCTTGTCCTTATGAGCCCTCCTACCATTTGAACCGTGAGGGCAAGATTTTTTCTTAATTCATCTCGCACATGTTCAGCAATAAGGTCGGCGGTAAGGTTATCGTGCAATGTCTCGCCAGGCGGTCTACTACAAGTATGGTTGGTTGGATTGGTAGAAATCTTCCAATTAGAGTTGAAACCTTCTGATATGGCATACAATCGCCACTTACATGTTGGTCTCTGTAAACAAATCATTATAATTCTTGATTTGTTGCTTGCTTGGGTTCTAACTTCAACATTATTTTTGCAAGAATAATCACCAACTGCTAAAGTTAATTGTTTCTTAGACCGAAAAATTCTACCCGGAGCGAGTTGTCCTTTATTAGCCAAATTTGGTTGCGACATACCAACTTTCTCAAAACCCGAAATATCACATAATTCACTTACAAGATGTTGTATAGATGTTCTTCCCGAGACATATGCCTCGTCACAATTGGCATAAAATGGCACTTCAGTTGTGATTTGGTCCTCGTCATCAGTAAACTCTTCTCCAGTGAAAAGGTCAGAGTGACTCAACGGACCTTCTTCGTCGCCTTCATCCCAAACATCAACATTTTCGTCTGAATCGTCATTATTCTGCATAGGCGACATTGTCGAATTATCGACACCATAATTCTCATATGGAACATCACCGCCACTGCTACCGGGTTGGCCAGATCCATTACCGCCACTGCTACCGCCACCGGCATGACTCTGATATGGTACATTCAGGTCTGGGCCTGTGCCGTAAACTGGAATGAAATCGACGTACAACTCAATTATTTGCAAACCCCTCGTCTCGAATGTTTGGTGGTAAAATAAACGCCATTCATCTTCAGAATTGACAGGGAAAAATAAAGATTCATATCTCCCCTGTACTATATCATTATAACGGCCTCGGACATCTATATTGTATTGGGTTTCAAAAATTTGGAGTCGATAATATAGTTCGTTTCTCATATCTGAATAGGTTGTTTGCAGAGTGCAACCAAAACTGAAAAAACAAGGTCCGGTAGTTGGAGATTGGTTGACATATAAGTTGATCGAACACATTTTTTTTTGTGAAAGATGGAATTAGAGAAAATGTTTACGAGTTTTGTAAGAAGAGAGATTTGATTTGGTTCATTTTCGAGAGTTCGTCTGTTCTTATATTAGAAAGAAATAAGACATAAGTTTCATTATTTGAAATGACTGAAACGACAGAAATGACAAAAGTTCGTCGAAAATCATTGAAATGACTAAAGTAAAAAAAAAATGCTTCTAGAGGCAATAGTACTGCCGTTAAATTCATTATAGTGGCAATGCTATTGCCGCACAAACCATTTTTTCCTCTTTTTGGTGTCGGCAGCTTCCTTTTTTTTCCCACCTTACCATTTACTTTTGCTTTTTTGTCGGTTTTCGACGGTAGTACAGTACAAATAAAATAAAAAATTCCATCTGTCAGCAAAAAAAAAAAAAAAAAAACTTTCAAGCGGCAGTCCTATTGCCGCTAGAGCCCTTCTAGTGGCAATGCTATTGCCGCTCGAAGGGTGAGCTCTAGCGGCAATAGAATTGCCGCTCGAACTGTGCTATATTTAAAAAAAATATCGTCTTCTGTTCATATTAAAATTGTTTATGCTATTTTTTCTGCATATAAAATTTTTCCCCGATTTTCATAAGAGACAGTTTAAAAAATAACAAATGGAAAAAGTTTTTAACTGGTTATTCTATATAACCGATGCAAATGCTTTTTCACTTAGCAACAGTTATTATATAATAACTGTTCTAAGAAAATCTGCACCGGTTATTATATCAAAACCAGTACTAAATTGTATAAATAATTTGCACAGGTGAATAACTCGTTTTAAATATGTTTATATTTATATTTATTTATAGAGAAAGTTTAATATGCACCATAGTGCATAGGGAGTTCTATGCATCGCGGACTTTTTCGGGGGTATTTTGGTAAATTGACAAATCTAATTTAATCAATCTAATCTACATATTGAAATCTCATAGCAAACCAAATTTTATAATTTTTTAGATTTTATTACTATTTTTTTTAATTTTTTAATACCTGTCATTTTTTTAAACAAACTACTATTTACAAATTCAAAAAATAGTAGGTTTTAAAAAAATCGAAAAAAATAGTAATAAAATCTCAAAAATTATAAAATTTGGTTTGCTATGAGATTTCAATATGTAGATTAGATTGGTTAAATTAGATTTATCAATTTACAAAAATATCTCCAAAAAAATTCGCGGTGCATAGAACTCCCTATGCACTATAGTGCATATTAAACTTTCTCTTATTTATATTTATTTTTATAAGGATCATTTGCAAATCTGGTTCTTTCTAAAAACCCCCGTGCTAAATATAAAATTAGGGTATTGAAGTGCTTCTCCATCTGTCGTGCCTCCATTCCTCCTATTTGTTGCGCCTCCATAGTTTATTCCAACCGATTTCAAGCTCCATTAATGTCTCCAACCAAATCATATTACAAAAAAAAAATTACAGAAAATTGCGAAACATTAAGAAAAAATAGAAAATAGAAAGAGGAAGAGAAGGAGAGTAGATGTAAACTATAATAGTTTGAGTTTGAGCTATATTCGGTGAGTTTCTATTTCTTTTCTTTATTATTTTGATTTTTAGATAATTTAGAATTAAATTGAACATTAATTAGCTTTATTTGGTCTTGAATTTGGATCAACTTTGATCTTCCAATCCTCTCTCCTCGCCGTCGTGAGCAGCTCCTCCTCTTCTTATTATTTTGAGGTTAAATTTCAATCACTAATTTAGCTCCAGAGTGTCTAAACCTTACTATCACCTTACAGGCCTGTTAGAGGGGTAATTGCAGTCTACAAACTCAAACGGGCTTTTAAATCCAGCACCTTGATTTAGGACTAAATACTAATAGAGCTAAAAGTTTTAAAATTTTTTACGGAGCCCAATTTAATTTTCTACGGAGCTTTAAAGTTTGTAAAAGAAATGCTCACATCAAAGGTTGGAGGATGAGACTATACTTCGGAGGTTACTAGCAACACTTTAATGAAACTGGATTATCACAACATATATATATATATATATATTTATAGAGTTTTGCTATGGTGAGTTGCAACTCACCAAAGGGTCGGTGAGTCGCGCTCAAAGTTCCTAAATCTAGTTCAAAATGACCGATTCAAACCGTCCAATATGATCTCTCTATTGAAATCTCCATGCAGACCAAATTTTATATTTTTTTGAATTTTTTAGTATTTTTTTCGGATTTTTAAAAACTACTGTTTTTGAACGGTTCAGAACTAATTAGATTAACGATTTTCTAAAATTTCAAAAAAAATACTTCAAAATTTCGAAAAAATTTAAATTTTGATCTGGATGGAGATTTCAATAGGGAGATCGTATTAGATGGTTTGGATCGATTATTTTGAACTAGATTTAAGAGCTTTGAGCGCGACTCACCGACCCTTTGGTAAATTGCAACTCACCATAGCAAAACTCTATATTTATATATACGTTATGATACATCGTGATGTATAGAGGGTTCGGTACATCGCGATCATATCCGTCGATAGTTTTGTAAATCGACAAAATTTAATTTTACGAATTCAATCTAAATATTGAAATCTCATGGAAAACCAAGTTTTACATTTTTTGAAATTTTTTTACTATTTTTTCTGAATTTTTTAAAACTTGCCTTTTATGATATAAATAATTATAAGAAAATTCCAAAAATGATATAAACAATTATAAAAAAAATTCCGGTTAAATCCCGTTAGATCTGAATTTTGAAAGTTCAAATAACCGATCCAAACCGTCAAATATGATCTCCATATTGAAATCTCCTTGCCGATCAAATTTTTCATTTTTTTGAAATTTTTAAGTATTTTTTCCGGATTTTTAAAAACAACAATTTTTGTAGGGTTCAGAACAAATTAGATTAACGAGCAACAACTATCTTGTTCTCATTGCGGTTATAAAAGTAGTAACCCTTTGTTTCCTTAGAGTATCCCACGAAAAGATATTTGTCCGATTTAGGTCCAAGCTTATCGCTCATCAGTCTTCTCACATAAGCTTCACAACTCCAAATCTTGAGAAACGACATGCTTGGTTTCCGACTAAACCAAAGCTCATAAGACGTCTTCTCAACGGACTTTGATGGAATTCGATTTAGTGTAAAAGCTGCGGTTTATAGTGCATAACCCCAAAACGACTTAGGCAAATCTGTTTGGTTCATCATCGATTGAACCATGTCTAGCAAAGTTTGATTCCTCCTTTCGGATACACCATTCCATTGTGGTGTTTCCGGAGGAATGAGTTGTCGAACGAATCCATACTCTTTTTGATAATCACCAAACTCGCGGCTCAAGTACTCACCACCTCGATCGGAACGCAAGACTTTGATCTTTCGATTAAGTTGGTTCTCAACTTCATTTTTGAATTCTTTAAACTTTTCAAAGGATTCGGACTTATGCCGCATCAAGTAGATATACCCGTATCTACTATGATCGTCGGTGAAAGTAATGAAGTATGAGTAACCTCCACGTGCGCAAACACTCATAGGTCCACATACATCGGTATGTACGAGATCTAATAAGTTATTTGCCCTTGTACCTTTGTTGGTAAAAAACGTTTTGGTCATCTTTTCTATCAAACATGATTCGCATGTGTCAATTGGCTCGAAAGCGAATTAATCCAAGAGACCAACAATTTGTAATCTCTTGATGTGTTTCTCGTTGATATGACCTAAGCGGCAATGCCACATCAAAGTTGCATTCTCGTGTGAAATCTTACGTTTTCTATTGTCATTTTCAATACTCCAAACATGTTCATTAAAAGTATCAAGCACATAGAAACCATTCAATAAATGCGCAACACCATAACAAACATCATCACGAAATAAAGCACAATATTTGTTATTTATTACAACATTACATCCATCTATGTCCAAACAAGAAACAAAAATAATATTTCGAGTGATAGAAGGAATTACAAACACATCTTTGAGTTCCAAAACAAAACCAGAAGGTAAAGTTATTTCCACGTTCCCAACGGTCATAGCAGAGATGCACGTGCCGTTCCCGACGCGGAGTTGAACTTCACATTTCTCAAGCCGCCTCCTATTATTTAGAACCTGCACATTTCGATAAATGTGAGCACATGAACCAGTATCAAATATCCAGTCAGTGCTAGAGATAGCGAGAAGGATTTCAATGACAAATATACATGAGGTGGAAGGCTGGACAGTTCCGGCCTTCTTGTCTGTGAGGTACTTGGGGCAATTTCTCCTCCAATGTCCCTTGTTACTACAATAGTAACACACGGTCTCGGAGTTGGTCGGGTTCTTCTTTTTCTTAGAACTTGCAGGAGCTCTCTTAACCGAACCTTGGGGCGTCACCGGACCTTTGCCTTTCTTCGTTCTGCGGGACTTTTTCTTACTCGTTTTGCTCTTATCACTCACCGCAAGAACATCTCTAGGCCCTTTCTCTTTCTTTAGACTTTCCTCAGTTTCGACAAGCATGTTCTGGAGGTCGTACAAACTCTTGTCCATGTCATTCATGCGGTAGTTCACAATGAACCCTGTGAAACTTTGAGGAAGAGAATTGAGAATGAAATCTTGAATCGCCCCTGACGGGAAGGACGTTTCAAGCCTATCAAGCTGTCGAAATAACCCCGCAATCTTCATGACGTGTGACCCGACTTCATGACCTTCGGCCAATCGAGTATTGGCGACGGCCTTGATGAGACGAGCCCTTTCAGTGCGAGCCTTTGTTTGAAACATGTTCGAGAGGCGAGAGATCATGTCAAACACTCCATAGCCACTATCCATAAACTCTTTTTAGAGTTCGAACTCCATGACAGCGACAATCAAGACAGACATCTCCATGGCGTCCGAGATGTACTTTTCATAAGAGTCCTTGTCCGCTTGAGGAGCATCCGCATTGGGAGCTGCGAGCAATGGAGTGGAGAGGAGATACTCCTTCTTCTCAAACTGAAGGGCTATCCTAAGGTTGCGGTGTCAATCCAACAAATTAGCACCGTTGAAGGAGAGTTTCTCCTTCTCTAAGAGAGAACGTAGCGAGAGAGAAGAATGAGAAGACATATACAACAATTCCAAAATTAAGGTTAATTAGTTTATGCATTTGTTTTATTTTCTAGCAAAGTAAAACTTTCACTTAATTTTATGTCCTTAAATGTAATGAATTTTTAAGATCTCCATTTTCGTCAAATTAGACCCGCTATGGCACATCACCCAAAATGACTAGACGAGGTAGGTTCTATAACCAATCATACAACTATGATTCTTGGTTCGCATCGCGAATTTCGTCCCGATATCTAAACTCTAGTTGGGTCTATCGGTAAGCTACTTCTCTCTATTTGCTCCTTACAAATCTTTTTATTTGTACCCCGACTATCGCATGACAACCATGACGTCCGCTTGGACGGACCGCGCCATGAGAAGGCAAGTGACGTGAAAGAGATAGAGAGAAGGAGGGTGGTCGACTTAATCAAATTTAATTTGGACATTCATTATGTGACTTTATTTGGTGGTCGTGTCAACATACACCCATACCTATCCTATAACATTTCGTAGCATTCAAGCAATCACATAATCACATGCATCTCAAAACACAAACATTGTTGTGGGTTTGTGTGGCTCCAGCTTGCATATTAGTCTTCGCCGCATCTCCATGTAACAAGACTAATCTAATTCAAGCCCTCCCACTAATTATATTGATCATATCCTATAATTAATGGAAATAAATACATGTGAAAAAATTTTAATTCCCTCCTAGGCCTTAGGGGCTTGCAAGCCTCACAAGTTACATTAAAATTAATCAAAATTAATTAATGGCACAAAATGTCGCATTACACACATTCACACATGCATACATTTACAAACCACAAGGTATTGAAATCTTGAGCCATACTAAACCCACGATCCTCCTACAAAACAGAGTTAGCACATATACAATATATATGTTAACTTGTTCTTAATTAACTTCATTAATTAGAATATTTGTGTATGCCCGTTGCTCGCTTTCAAATGCAAAGAAGATTCAATATCAACAACTACTTTGTTTAAAGCTTTTGAACAGAAACTGAGGTTATTTAAGGAGTGCTCTAATTAACATTTCAACCAATTGATTAATTAGAAATAATATTTTAACTAATTAAAATATTAAATGGGACCCGACAAAATCTAATATTTTTCGGTCTCCAAAAAATATGACATAAATCATAAAAACTCCTTATCATGAGTCTAACTACCAGTAAAAATTTCAGAAAGAGATCACTTACCATCAGGGAGAATCAAAAAAGACAAATCCAGATTTCGGGTGGGAAGTAGCGTTATCGGATTTTCTGTTTTTCACCTCAACCTTTTGGTCTGTAGGATCATCTTCCATATAATTTTCATGCAAATAATTTACACAGAAAAACTAGTATATGCAATTGTCTACCTATCCATGAGAAGACAAATAACCAGGTCTATTCAAAATCATCAAGTTAAAAGCCATACAAGAGACTTGTCCTGTTCTGAAACAGACTGACGACTGAAAAGTTTTGACCCAGTTGGAGTATCAAAACTTAATGAAAAATTACGAAACAAATTTTTACAGAATCCTAATTCGAAATATAACAACTCTATTCAAACACTTTTCTGTAAAAGTCCTTCAATAATTTTATTTTGTCAAAATAACCAGCTTGTTTAGGAAAACAGATCTGACGACTCTGATTCTTTCCATACTTGAACATTCACATAAAGTCCGAAACAGTTAACAAATTATACATATCCAGAAAGATCATTAAGTCTAGATTAACCCTAGCCAAAGATTATAGATAGTTATTTTCCAAAATAAATCGTTCAAGCCATAACAACAGAACTGTGCAGCAGAATTCCAGATCTGTGCACCGTTACCGTTTAAATCACTAATAATTCATAACAACTTATAAAATAGTGAAACCAGTGGCAAAAGAACCATGACTCAAAGATCTACAATCTTCAGTAAAAGAAAAAATTTTCTAGAAAGCTTTACATCACGAAAAATAAGCAACAAGACAGAAAAATAGATTTTTCCAGAACAGCAAGCACACACATCACTAATTAACTTTGTTTACTAATTTCTCATCTAATTAAGTGTTAAAAACGCGAATAACAACCTGGCTCTGATACCACTGTTAGGAACTCAAGTCCTTGTGCAAATTTTAATTTTGTTACAATTAACAAGTTAATTAAAGCTTGCAAATAACGGATCTAGTCATTCAAACGAATTAATACTTAAAATAAGAATAGTAGGAGGTTACATCTTCCGAAATCGTATTCGGAAGGCTCGAATCCAATCACTTGGAGTCGGTGGCGTGCTCGTCACCTCACAGTTGCCTCTGGTTGCCTCGAGTCCACCTAGAAAATTAACCAAAATCTCAAGACAAGTGCTAGCTTGTCCGAGAAGATCGCTAATTCCATGTTTTTCCTTCGCGTGCGATTAACTATTAATTGGAGGAAGGAAACGCTCAACGCATGAGCTAGAGAGAGCTAGATAGGCGCCTACAAAAGAGGAGAACTTTTTTTTCTTTCTTGTGTAGCCGTCGGCCAAGGAGGAAGAGTAGAGAGGCTAGGGTTTGTGCGTTGTCTTATTTCCATAAATAACACCTATATATAAACCAAGCTCTCTTGCAATTTTCTCTTGGACGAAAATGCCCCTTCAGGGCCGAAAATTTCAGATGGGATTATGGGCTATATAACATATTATATTAGCCCATTAATCCACTCTATTAATTAATCTCAAATCGGGCTTTCAGTTAACTGATTAACTAAAAGGCCAATTAGCTCGGTATAATAAATATGCGTTGAACTAACTTAATTATTAACATATTAATAATTAATTTGGAATTAGCATGTGCATTATATTATTTCTATATGATCCATTTGAGTTAATTAATTATAACGGTTCGTAACGGTATATAATTAATTAATCAACTTATCATATATTCGTAGTACTCGCTATTGCAAATAAACAAATAATGCACGTATGGTTAAAGTCCTATTTGTGTGACCCTTTGAGGATTTATGCTATGTTGGCCATGGAAAATAAATTACCATTTAATTTCATTAATCATAAGCGGTATCTAGCAACACGTTATGATTCTCAATTCGCATAAATAAACACTGTACCAATACACTGTTTCAATCCTGCATAAGAAATGGTATCTTATTGTTTTGATTCTTATGTCACATGATATCCTTGTATAATCCAATATAGGAATGTGTCATTCTTGCAAATTACACGTTTCTTGATCCAGAGATGATTGCATAAGTTGCTAGCAATCAATCAATCTCCATCATGGAGCCCAGTGGATATCATCACTCGTTAGGTGAACTAACGAGGGACATACGGTTATCTTGATGACCAGTTTCTCCCCGCATAATTCAAGAGAACATAAATAAAGTCCGTATAACAGCCCTTATCAGGAATCAGCGTTAGATAATATTTATAGAACATATCCTCATGTGGAGAAACTGAATCATCTCAAACTCAGAATCAAACACGTATGAAATAAATAATAACACATAACACAATCCATATATTTATTTCATTGGATCATGTCATGTACTATGTTCCAGTAACATATACATATACAATTAAGTTCGTAACTCCTTATTTAGGATTTGTAGAACTTAATCATCACTTAACTTGTATACTAGTCTCATCTGATAATTAATGTTTCTTGTTAATTATCAAGACTATGGACAGTTTTGATTTATTATTGTCATTTAATCATAAATGAAACACAGTGATCCACAATTTAGATCCTCAACCTGAATGAACTGTCAATAATAAAATCCAGGAACAAATGATCAAATATCATCAATAACATAAACTATAGAAGTAACCATAAAATGATTGGCTTCTAGGACATATCTCTAACATATTGCTGATCTGGTACAGGATTGGTACCAGTCTGGTACCCCTACTGTTGCTTGCTTTATCAAAGTTTGATATAATACTAAGTGATAGCTTTTACTTATTTTCAATTTGAAGATCAAAATAATAAGTTTGTATCCGGTACTCTGAAAGCACGCTACCCAATACAACTTTTCAAAAAAGAGTATGAACATCCAATATTCTAGCTTGAAATTTATTTTTTATCACAAGCCTTATTCAAACAAGTCTAAACAACACTTTTGGATCATGTTTAGGTGACGTTAAAATCAAAATCATAAAATCAATGCCCTTGATGATTTATTGATTATTGGATAATTCTGTTTCCTGTCAAATTAAAGATGCACATCAACAATATGATGAAGCGTTTGCCTTTGCAGTTGATTGAGGTGGCTATGTTATGTAGTTATGTACTCTTGATGCCTACCAAATTAAAGATGCAGATCATCTGATGCCTGCCAATTTAAAGATGCAGATCAACAAAAGATTCCTTTGCCAAACAATGATTATTGAACATTTCTGTTTCCTGCCAACTTGGTGATTATGTAGTCTTGATGCTTTATTTATTTTTTTTGTGATTATATTTGTTGTTAAGAATTTATGTAACAGGTATTGTGGTACACTTTGTTTCGAAACTATTATTGCTTCATGGTAGATGGCAATGACGTATTGATTTGATTGTGGGTTACAATAAACAATCCTATATCTCGAGGTATTGGGTTCTGATTTTGATTTGTCAATTTAATGAAAAAGGTGGGAGTCATTGTTGTACTATGTTATAATATAATGTGTGTTTGGTTGCTCCAAAAATAGAGAAGAAGAGAGAAGAGGGAGTAGAAATTGTATTCCTTATTCTTGCTTTTCATAGGATGAATGAAGAGGTCTTATTCTCCACTTTACTTCATATTTGATTGTGTCTATTCCCTCTTCCTTCTTCCTTAGTCCTTATTTTTGGCGCAAACAAACACACCTCACTGAAAATATATATCAGAATGAAATAAAAGAGAAAAGTACGAGTCTCAATGTGGAGGATATAATGAAGATCACTAAATTTGTGCCTCAAAAATTTGAGTCTAGTGAATTTTTAAGAATATTGACGTTGCTCTTCAACCTGGCGGCTATTAAGAGATAAATCAATTAATGAAATTTTTATGTGATATAATTGCAGGGAATAAACGACAAAACTTACGGAGTTTCTTGCTTTATTTTAACAGGGACTATTTTGTCATTTGGAGAAAATTGCGTTGCTCCCGGTGATAATTAGAGTGCCCAAAGCACTCCCCGATGAAAATTGATTACTGCCATTGGCAAAATAACCACCCGCGCCATCGCTCGCTGAGCAGCGCTCTCTCTCTTGACTTGTACTCACCCAACGCGCATAATATTTTTTTTTTATTTTGTTATTATAAGTGTTCACTTTATTAAATATAAATGTTCACATTTTATTATAATTGTTCACTGTATTATAAGTGTTCGCTGTATTCAGTATGTTTATTTTGTTTTTTTATTTTTATCTAAATTTTCTGTTATTTAAGTATAAATGTTCAGTTAGTTGCAACAGAAAATATAAATGTTATAAAAAAATGCTATTATTAAACCAAGCGAAGGGGTCACGAACCGGACAAAAAATACATGAAAAAAATTAGAAGGAGTCATGAACCGATTCGGTTCAAATTAAATTTTTTCCGACTCTACTCCTGGCACACATCTCTCTGACCCACGTGCGACTCTGCTCATTAGTTGACGCATTTAACTGAACACTTTTGATTATTAAACTGAACACTCTTGATTATTAAACTGAACATTTGTAACAGACACCTGCTAGTCAAGACAGAAACTCACGCACGCGTGCGTTGTCTGTTGAGCGATGACAAGCGATGGTTTTTTCGCCGATGTCACATATAATTACTGCTCCCCGATTGCAAGTCTCTGTTCAAATTTTCTTCCTTTTTATGTAGGCCCAGTGAGTGTCAAACTTTGGGCCTTACATCTGCTTTAAAATACTGGGCTGGGCTTAAATCAATTTTTTTTCAGATGCGTCCCTGGGACAAAAGGGGAAAAATAAATTTTTATAGGTTTAAAAATGTCATGTGCGCAAAGAAAAAGAAAATAAAGCTATCTCTGTGTTGTGGAGTGTGGTAGCCTAAATATTACTTAAGTTGACCATGATATATGTAGCTTCTCCTTTTATTTTTCATATATACGTTCTTTACTTGGTTTTTGTATTTGAACCCAGCATATACAACTAAAAGAAAAAACATAAAGGAGAAAAAGGTGAGGTATATATTATGGAAGGAATATCTAAAAAGTGTGATTAAAGTTAAAGAGCTCCCTCGATATTTCTAGTCTACAAGCATGAAGAATTAGTATCTAGACCTGCGATTGCATAAAATGTTGCGTGATTACATCATAAAGCAAATTACAAATTTTTTATGTAAGCATTGTTTAATATTTTGGCATCTCCTTTCCTTCATCTTAATTTTTCCCATCCTTTAAGCGCCTTTTGAGTCTTGACAAATCAATTGATTTAATAAAGTGAGTTAAACTAATAAAGAAAAATTTGAAGCACACTTGTGCAATTGGACCTTCGCGCTTTTGATGAAAAAAAAAATGATAGTTAGAATAGAATAGAACAGTCGGGATTACTGTAGAAAGAAGAAGATAATTAATAACTAATTATTAGGCTTGCCTTAGTCCTTATATGGATAAGTCATAAGTGTGTCAACTAAGTTCGCTTTAACTTAGGAAAAACCCCACCTTTTCCTAACAAAATGCTCTCAATCCGTAAAGTTAATTACTTTTGCTTGGTCAAAAATAAAGAATAGCTTAATTTATGATGCACTTGTAGAAAGCTAATCTGGCGTCAGATTGTTCTTCCCAATCCCTTAGAGAGGCGAATGAAGTGTGAAATTCTAAAAAGTTCTATATATTTATAAAATGCGAGGTAAGAAATCAACCGAAAGGGCCTCTAAAGATCATTTATTGTGGTTTATGATTTGAGAAACCGTTGTATATTAGCAGAGGATTTGCAAGTTGCCAAACAGGGAATTGCTCTTGTTCTTCTGTGACTGGAATGTCTTGTTCCTGTTGTATTTGTTTCATCTTGCAACTCCAAACTGTTTCTCAAATAACCAGCATTTCAGAGATTGAAGTTACAAATATATATATGTGCAGTGTGCATGCATATAGATTATGCTTGAGATCATAACTAATCATAGTTTGAGCCTTTGAGAAGTGCTCGTCTTCTTCTGTGCGGGATGTCTTGTGTGGAAAACATGCCGTTCATGTTGATACAACTTAATATAGAGTTATACTGAATGAATGATCCTGTGCAGATAAGATTTTGCTCAAGAGAGGATAAATTACCTTCTAATTAGATGTGCATGTACGTAAGTCTTGATTAAAAAAAATGGAACTAAATATTAGATTAAATCTAAAAGTTAAAATATGCATATGCCAAAATATTTTGGTCGTCCGATTGGACTATATGCAAATATATGTAAAATTTATTTAAGAACAAAAACACTACCTAACAACTCTTAGTAAATATTTAATAAATTAGTCATTAATCATAAGGAAAAACTATCATTAATTTTTTTCTACTAATTATCGGTCTATATATTAAAACTCCCTACTAGATTTCTATCTGTTAGGTATGCTAAAATTTAGTGCTAATTAAATAAATATTAAAATTTTTTTAAAAAAATTAGAAAGAATATGCCGAAATATTTTAGTAGTGATTTTTTTAAATTTTCAACTTCAAACTTTTATATATACTATATATATATCGAATGTATGGTTTAATTAATATTTATGATTTCTTTATTGAAAAGATAGAAGCTGATTAAATTCGTCTAAAAAAATATGCTTTCCAACTTTCCAAACTATTATATAAAAAGAAAACCAAAGAGAACAACCTATAGTTAGATATCTCCAGTACAAAAGATAAAACACAACAATATGTGAACAACACAATATGTTGTACAAAGTTTAAAGTGCAGAAAAACCATGCACCACAGATAATCACTTTAGCAAAGGCAATCAGGAAAGGAGAAAATGCTACGAAGATACTCTGGCCATTAATCCTTTTTATATCCCCTTTACATTTGTATTCATGTGATAAAGAAAAGTATGCAAGGGGGCATCAAAGGCTTTAGAGAAAGGAGAGTAGACAAGGAGAATTAATGGGAAAGCTTTAGCACCTCCCTTCTGTTCGTAAGGCAGCCGTGCGTGCACCTTAATTAAATAAATACACCTTCCAATAAGGCATGCATCAGTTAGTTATCTCATCATTAAAGCCTTAGCTACCAAGCAACTTTGGCCATGGGTCATACAGATTCCACAAAATAAAATTATATGGCCATTTAGTGTCGCCAAGCTTATTACCACCTCAGAACATTTGTCCCAATATATTCTTAATTGTGGTGCTTAGCTAGAATCTGATTTCATTTCAGGGACTAATTAAGTTTTTCTAAATTGATTTCGCATAGATGTGGAACATCCATCATATTCTTATAATTACTAAGTGGGTGTGTTTGGATGTGCAAGAATAAGGATTCGGATAAGAATAAGCTTCAAATTTTTTATTCTTGTGAAACCCAAACAACACAAGAATAAGGAATTTGGGCCCTTATCCATATTCTACGGTATGTTTGGTATCGCCTCGAACTGGCGCGTTCGCGAACACCATATGTTCACGCGAACCAAACGACACTCGAACAGCTAAGCACGCGAACAAACCCCTTATTCGCTATTTCATCTTTTCGACCGAACTTCGCGAATTTGGAGGCGAACTGGGAAAAGAATATTTTAATTGGGTTGGGTTCGCGAATCGGTGTTCATGCGTTATTCATCCAATTTGCCAAACATACCCAACAAAACCATGGTATTATAATAAAAAATTTTGGACAAGCACGTATTTCGAGATCCTAGTTCTTATTCCTTATTCAACTCCTCATCCAAACAACCCTTTAAGATTTAAAAATATTTAATAAGAACATTTTCTTCAAATAGTCAACTCTTTTTCCAACCGTCCAGCTCTCAATACGAAGTTGCAACACAAGACAAAACTATTGTTCTCTTCTCAAATTTATAGTGTGTGTGTATATATATATATTCCAAAATTTTGTGATAACATAAAATTAATTGCACTAACTGTTCTACGTATATTATTTTGATGAATTTTCTTTGAAATATTAAAGAAACAACAAAAACTATAAAAACATAAATGAACAATAAACCCCATTATTGGATGTTTTAATAATTTTCATAATATATATAGTGTACATACTAACATTTTTTTATTTTTGAATTACTTTTGTTGAGAATACATTAATTATGGATGTGTTTTGTTGCACAAGAATAAAAAATAAAAGAAGAACAGAGGGATGAAGAAGTCTTATTCCTTCTACCATCTATTTGTATGAAGAGGAAAGAATGAATAAATTGGCTTTTACTCTTATTTCTCCCTTGTTTGATGGTGCAGTCTTTCCTCTTCCTTCTCTACATTATTCTCTCTTATTCTTTGACAACCAAACACACCATCAAGACCGTTTATTAATCATATCGTTTTATATATTATATTCTTTCATTTCGACGATAATTTATCTATTCTATTTCCCAATAAAACGAAATATATAATCAAAAGCATTTGTGCCCATTTTGATATATCAATGTGTATTTTTTTTTTCTTTTTATTTGTTCTTGTTTAGGTCTAGAATTAAAGTGAATTAACTCTCTATCAAGCTTTTTAGGATGGAAAAGTGTATTACAAGAACAGTAAGATTGAGACGCGCGCCAATCATTTTAAACAAGAAATATCTGGGATCATTCCGGAAGGCTTAATAAGGACCCCACACACATATCATATTATATTTTATACTTTTTAGGTTAATGAGGTACTTTTTCTTTTCTTTCTTAATTTTTAATATGAAAAGCAAACCAGGATAGCTGACTCCCCCAAAAAAGCCCAATGAGACAGTTATCTTTTATGTCTTAGTCCATCGAACATATTAAGATATACTTTTATTAAGCTCATTTTCGTTTTCATGCCTTGTATAAACCGGAATTAGGAATAGCAATGGAATATTTTCGGCCACCCGATTACATGCTGGACTGGTTTTGCCAGAATTGTAGTCCAAACTATTTATTTTAATTAGATTCGATCAGCAGATATATAAAGGCAGCGCTAATACGTGACCTTTTGGTACTTTATTTTGGTTGTGTTTGAAATGAAGAGTAGTAAAAATGAGACAAGTGCAATTCCAAATTTAAAATAAATTAGTAAGACTATTTGAATTGTTATTCTGGTTTTGACATAATCTGGATTATATGAGTTTAAACTCACATTAAAATTAGAAGTCGAGAGTTTTATATATATTAGTAGTTTAAAATAAGTAGTTCAACTATTGATTTTGTTTTACTTGATTAATAAAATTTTTGTATATATATTTTTATTTTTTTTAAGTTCGTTTTGTATGTGTTTTAAAAAAAAAATCAATATAGCAAAATATGTTAACGATCTAAACTCAAGTATCAAAATTCATTTTTTTAAGTTATTAATCTTATACTTATTGATAACTCCAAAGGTTGAAAGTTGTTAATATAAATAAATGGGAATGTGGGTAAAATGTTCAACTTAATCATTTTAGACATATTTAAATGGAATTGATTTCCATCATTCCCAGAATCCTCATTAATTATCCAACGCAATCATTAATAGAAAGTCCAGGGGATGATGGGGATGATAGAATCCAGCGTAATTATCCACTGTACATTAATTATCCAGCGTTTTCCTTTTTTACCTCTCATCCCATCATCCCCTGGCGCTATTTACTCCCTTCCCTCCCTTTTCTCTGTTTCGCTCCTTATCCCCTTTCCTGGCACGCGTTTTTTTTCCTGAATAATAACTATTCTAGTTAAATAAGTAACTGTTCTAACTGTGAATACTAACTGTTCTAATTGTGAATACTAATTGTTCTAATTAACATAACAATTAAGTACATGAACCAGAACAATTATATATATGAACTAAAACAGTTATATATATTTACTAGAACAATTGCCATATTAAATAGAGCAGTTATATATATTAACTAGAACAGTTGCTATATTAAATAGAAAAGTTATATATAATAAATAGAACAATTATATATATTAACTAGAACAGTTGCTATATTAACTAAAACATTTATTCTCAGAACTAGAACAATTAGGAGGGAAGGGGGTGGGACAGGGGCTAAGTGACGTTGAGGGAAGAGGGAGGAAACGAAACAGAAGGGAGGGGGAGGGAGCGAAGCAGAGGAGAGGGAGGGATGAGCGCTGGATTTCCAAAAACGGACATGGTAGTTACGATAGATTTCCAAAAATGGAAAATGTGTTTTCAGGGATGATGGGGGATGGTGGAATCTGGGGATGATCCTTATCAGGCCCGATATTTAAATATTTCATAAATTAAGCTTATAGGTTTTTTTACCGAGCTGACAAGTGGTATTCCGCTTCAAATAAATTATGTACCTATATTTTGGAAAACTCTTAAAGAGGAAAAAATTTTTAACTAAATGGGAATGTGGGTAAAAGGTTCAACTTAATCATTTTAGACAAATTTAAATATTTCATAAATTAAGCTTATAAGTTTCTTTACTAAGCTGACAAGTGGTATTCCGCTTCAAAAAAATTCTATATATACCTATATTCTAGAAAACTCTTAAATCTGGAAAACTCTTAAAAAGGACAAAACACTAATAACGATAAATATTAAAATATTTTAGAAAAAGATTCTTGCGAGAACAAAAGTTGTCTCTATTGTCACACCACGAGCACCACAAAAGATTCTACTCAGTGCTATACCTCACCCCAATTCCGAATTCAGCTTGAATAATTGTTATTTTAGAAAAATGAATATGCATAGCTACAGCGCAAAGAAAACTGTTGTTTTAAAAGAGAATTACTTACCGTATCTTCTGAAGGATCATCCATTCTATTCCAGCGCTCCTCTTTTCTTTCTCTTTGCACAGATCGAGTGTCTTTCTCCCCATCCCTCATTCTGTCCTTCCATACATCCTCTCTTCTCTCTCTAACTCGCAATCTCCTCTCACCCCTTCCCTCCCTCTCTCTCCTAAAAAACCATCTTATAAGTATAAATGTTCAGATTGTTTTAATAAAGATCATATTGTAAAATCTATTATATATAATTAGGGATCATCTTTATAAGTTATAATATTTTGTTAGGTGTAACAAGTGATTACCTTATTAGTGCATTTATTAAATGAAATTAGGGATCATCTTGGCCAAATGGACATGATTTTGTACTACTTGATAGGTTTCTCTGTGATTTACAATGGGATACAAAGTACAGTAACTGTAGAGTTCAAGATCTAACCCTTTATGGCTCTGACCACTGTCCACTAAAATAAAAGTAGATACCCATCCTCCCATCTTTAGATATGACCCTACATGGCATTCTGATTTACATTTTAGGGCTTTAGTGGCTAAATGGCGGCATAAAAAACCTCTTACCCAAGACATAGGTTCCAGTTAGCATAACAAAATGAATCGCCTAAAGAAGAAAAGAACTGGCTGGAAACAAATTTTTTAAAGTGCAAAGAAAAAACTTGCACTAGAAACTCTTAAGTACTTAGAGCATATTCAGGAATGTAAAGACCTAAGTGAAAATGAAAGACTTCTTTGGCATGAAATTAAAGAACTTTTAGATAAAATATATTTAGAAGAGGAACTTCATTGGAAACATAGGACCAAAGAAAAATGGTTAAAAGAAGGGGATCTTAACACTAAGTATTTCCATAAGTGTGCTACCTATATAATAAGAAAAATACTATTTTTCAATTAGAAGTAGATGGTTAGATTGTAGATAAACAACAAGACATAGAACAATATTTATTTTTCTTACTATAAAGAACTTCTTGGATCCATGGGATACAAGGAAGGCATCTGTTAGATAGCTACTGGGATCAAAATTGTAGATTAACTAGTGAAGATCAGATAGTTCTTGATCAACCAGTGTCTTTAGCAAAAATACATAAAGCCATTTTTAGTTCTAATGCCACTGGTGCCCCTGGCCCAGATGGAATATCCTTTGCATTCTATCAACAGTTTTGGGAAGTAGTGCAAGATGACATTTTTACTTTAGCTCAATCCTTTTTCAATGGGGATTTAAGACTTACAAAAATAAACACAGCAGTAATTACACCTGTACCTAAGAGTAGAGATAGTTTACTTACTAAAAATTTTAGACCTATTAGTCTTGTAAATTGCAGCTCGAAGATTATCACTAGTATTTTGACCTATAGGCTTGAAAAAGTGATGGACAAGTTGATTGATTTTGTACAAACTGATTTTATGCATAATAGATTGATCCTAGATAATGCTGTAATTGCTCATGAAATTCTACATGATTGTAAACAAAAAAATCAAGAAGGGGTAATTATTAAAATAGACTTTGAGAAAGCTTATGATAGAATAAATTGGGCTTACTCGCAGGATGTGCTATCACATAGAGGTTTTAGCATAAAATGGAAACAATGGATCAATATATTATGTAATAGTGCCCAGACTTGTTTGAATGTCAATGGACATGATATCATCATATTTCATTGGTATTTGGACCGTACTTGGCACTCAAAACACACTCGAACCAACAAATTATTTAATAAATTGCCATATTTTTCCAGAATTTAGCTCTGCCGTCGTTTCTTCTCTTCTCTGTATAGGTTTTGATGATTTCTGATGATCTTGGAGAGTATAGATGGATTTTCGGTGATTTCTGCGCGCTAGACGACTCATTCCTAGCATTGGAGGCGATTTTCAACACACTGTTCGGACCGAATGACATCCTGTTCGGTCCGAATGACACTGTAGCCGGCACATCTGTCAGACCACATTCTCTCTCCTCTGTTCAGTCCGAACGGCTCCCTGTTCGGTCCGAACAGATCACCGCCATGACTCATATTCAAGTTTTTTCTACATGGCAACTCGTGATTTTGGCAACTTTTCCTACCTTGACGACCAGGCAACCTCCCCAAGCACCAGAAGACGTCCATATATACCTCTACACGCCTAAGGAAAGATATCATACATTCCATACCCTAATTCCACCTTTCCAAAGGCGTTTCTCTTTTCCACCTTTGGAGATCATCAACCTTGAAGCGACGGCAGCAAGGAGACAAGTTCGACGACCATCCAGCAACACCCCACAACCTGAAGATTGAAAGATCGAAGCATAAAGGAGTATTTGATTTATTCTTCTATGTTTTTATCTCTTGATTTGATGTGCTTGTATCTTTATTATTATTTTATACCTACTGTGTGTTTTGCTACTATGTTAGGCTAGTTTTTATGTAGTCTTAGGATTAGGGAAGTAACTTGATGTTTGGATGATGTTTATTTGATTTGTTATGTTATGATATGCTTTGAGATTTGTTTATTGCGAATTATTTCTGTTGCTTGAGTTAAAACACTTGTTAAAGCTCTAATTACCTTCTAGGTGAACAGCTACATCTAGTTAGTCTAAGTTAGGATAAACAAGACATGTTATGATATGCTTTGAGATTTGTTTATTGCGAATTATTTCTGTTGCTTGAGTTAAAACACTTGTTAAAGCTCTAATTACCTTCTAGGTGAACAGCTACATCTAGTTAGTCTAAGTTAGGATAAACAAGACATGTTTAATCCAAGTATTCGGGATAAATTGTAGATCCGAAAGGGGAGATTAGTTGACACCAAAAGTGTAATTTTTAGACCAGTCCAAAAGACCTCTAAATATCCTTACGAACTCCAATAAACAAGTTTAATTGGTTGAATTCTATACCAAAAGTTGTGAACCAATCAAGTTAACTAGGTTAGGTTGTGATTGAACCAGTATCTGTCCCAACAAGCGAAAGCTGAGGTTTAGAATAGCTAGGTTTGACCAACAAACCCTGACTTAAAGCATTGATTGACATAACTACTCATCTGAACTCACCTTTGCCTTCTGTTTAGACTGAACAGACTCCTGTTCGGACCGAACAGAGTGTCAACTGTAGCTAAAACGGGAAATTAAGTGCGAAAGTTCTTAGTTTCGAGTTTTAGTGTCTAAACTCAAGCGAAACCTGACTCCTAGGACATTTTATCCTCTGTTTAAACCCCAAAAGCTCTACTTTGCTTACTTTTATACAATTTAGTTTATTTTACCTTATTTCGAGTCTAAAACCAACAAAAAATATCTACTTTAGTGCATCATTTAGTTTTCTATTATTCGAAATCTCATAAAAATATTTTTGTCTAGCTTTTAAGAAATGATAAGTCCAGTATTCATAAATCCGTCCCTTGGGTTCGACCCTAAAGCTGTATTCCAAACGATTAGTGAGGTTAAGCTCTAGGTTTATAAATTTATTTGATTCCTAGGTATTAAGCCTTCATCAGGACATATCTCTAATTATTTTGTGTGTAAGAGGGGCTTAAGGCAGGGTGACCCTTTATCACCTTTTCTTTTTAATTTAGCAGCAGATACCCTTTGTAGAATGTTTACTAATAGTAGAAATTTAGATATAATTCAGGGTTTAGGTCCAAACTGTATGGAGGGTAGAGCAATCACTAATATACATTATGTTGATGACACTATAATTTTCTTGAAAGCATATGATAGGGTTGTAGAATTCACTCTATGGACCATGTTAGGTTTTGAGCCCATCTCTAGAGTTAAGATGAATCTTTCTAAGACAGAAATGCTACCAATCAACATCTCAGATGCTAAGTGTGCTGAATTAGCTGCAATTTTTTATTGCAAACAAGGTACTTTTCCTTTATCATATTTAGGGGTCCCTATTTCTTACAAAAGATTACATACTGCTGATTGGGAATATATAGTACATAAAATAGATAAGAAGATACAAGCATGGAAAGGGTCTATGCTATCTATAGGTGGTAGAGTGACTATGTTAAATGTTGTGATTAGTGTTGTCCCATGTATATTCTTTCTATTTACAAAATTTCTAAGACAATTAAGAAAGTAATAGATAGAAGTAGAAATAAATTTCTTTGGCAAGGGCATAATGGTCAGAGAAAAAAATCTCCTTAGTTAATTGACAGAAAGCTTGTACTAAAAAAGAATTTGGAGGATTAGGAGTAATAGATCTTTGCTGTATGAATAGTGCTTCATTATTAAAATATTGGTGAAAATTCAATGACCCATCTTTTCAAGGGATATGGAAAAACCTCATTAAAATGAAGTATCATAATTGTAGGAGTAGTCATAGGATTTCTCATTTTTGGACTGAGATTATGAAGTTACACCAGTTAGGAATAATATCTAGGAAATTTAGTTATGAGAATAGAGAACTATGTATCTTTCTGGACTGACATTTGGGAAGGGGAATGTTCCCTAGCCACTAGGTATCCCTAGCTTTTTTCTAAGTGTGCCAATCCATAAGTAACACTTCATGAGGTAATTGTACACAGAGGAGAAAATGTACATTTCCAAAACACCTTTATAGGTATGTTGATGATAGAATGGTATGAAATCAAACATAGTTACATTCCACGATACTTCATTCATGGCTCTGATATGATTATTTTTAGATGGAGTAATACAGACTGCTACAATACACATGATATGTATACTTTTTAAAATTTCAGAGGGGTGGCTTTGCATCTACCTTTCTCTGGTGGCAACTAAAAATTCCTTACAAAAATAGAATCTTCATGTGGTTGTTGAATAATAACAGGGTGCTTACCAAAGAAAACCTAAAGAGACAGGGATGGTCTGGTAATAGCAAATGTTGTTTCTGTGATCAGGATGAAACCAGAGATCACTTATTTGTCCTTTGTAATTTTACCAGAAAATTATAGTTTTGGATGGGACAATGTACCAACTTATTTCCACATTGGAACTCTGTTGATGATATGGTTCAGTCAGCCTTACAAATGAACAATTGCGATAGACATGCCTTCTTATGTATGGCTAGTGCAATGTGTTGGGTCATATGGCTAAATAGAAATGCTATAATTTTCAATAAGCAAAACTATAAAACAATTAAAAGTACACTAATCTAAGTTTGTTCTTTACTGAAATATTGGATAGGTTTGTTTGATGACTCCACCAAGCTGACAATGAAGAAGTGGTTACCCAACAATTGGGAGGAGATACCACTACAAGAAAGACCAGGTGCACAACAACTTTCGTCTCAAGGCACAGAGATGGCATGTCTCCAGATGTGGACACCAGTTTATTGATGTTTTTGTTGATGTCACATATTATGTTTGTGTCAAATAAATGTACTACAATTTGTTAGCTTTGTTTGTGACTATGTGGTTTATACTGGTATCGTTTAATTAGTTGGATTTCTTATGAAGTTTAGATTTGAGCCTTCTTACGGTATCGTTTAATTAGTTGGATTTTTTGTGAAGTTTAGATTTGAGGCTTCTGAAGGATGAACTAAGTGTAGGGGTGTTTGTCTTTTATTTTGCAATTTTGTTGTAATTTTTGTTTCATTTTAAAAATAAAACTGCGTGGCACTCCCACCTTTTTGTAGAAAAAAAAAAGATATAATAAGGGATCAACTCGTAAGCATAAATGCTCTCTTAGTTGAAAGATGAGATCATCTTAATATAAGCATATAGAGTGCATATGAGAGAAAAACGAGAGTCAAGGGCAGAGGAGAGAATAGGAAGGGAAACACATCAGGAATAGAGGATACCAAGCAGAAAGAGGGAAGCACGTGAGACAAAGGAGAGGAGAAGAAGGAGGGCGAAAGTGAGGAGGAGTGACGCGATGGAGCAAAAAAAGAAAAAGGGCTCCCAGCATCCTTTTCATTTTTAGACGAGATGATATGGATGATAATTTCAAAAATTGCACTTTTCATCCTGATTTTAAAAGATAGCTTGGCCAACATTTTCAATATATATATAGAGAGAGAGAGAGTTTTGCTATGATGAGTTGCAACTCACCAATGGGTCAATGAGTTGCGATCAAAACTCCTAGATCTAGATCAAAATGACCGATCCAAATCGTCCAATATGATCTCCCTATTGAAATCTCTATGTAGACCAAATTTTATATTTTTTTTAAATTTTTATTTATTTTTTTCAGATTTTTAAAAACTACTGTTTTTGAACGGTTCAGAACTAATTATATTAACGATTTTCTAAAATTTCAAAAAAATACTTAAAAATTTTGAAAAAATATAAAATTTGGTCTACATGGAGATTTCAATAGAAAGATCATGTTGGACGGTTTGGATCAGTCATTTTAAACTAGATCTAGGAGTTTTGATCGCAACTCACCATAGCAAAACTCTATATATATATATATAGAGAGAGAGGGGGGGTTGGCTAAAATGCTTTGCAAAGCATAGAAGGTGTATGCTTTAGAGTTTATGGCCATTCGATCAAGTTAGGATTCGTGCAGAGATTGAATTGGATGACTCAGATTTTAGGCACTAAGGCGTTGGGGTCTCCGTTAATTTAAATTTTCTTTCTTCCGTTTGAGACTGCCTCTGTTTCTTCTATCCTCCGTTCGATCAAAGCTCGCAGCCTCTCTCGCCTTCCCAGACCATCTAGTCTTCGCCCCGTCACACCCTCGCTTCCCCTTCCCGTTGACTCGGAACCTTGAGGCGATCTCTTCTCTTCTCCTCTCATGTTGTGGCTGCCTCATCAAAACCCTAGACGAAGGAGAAGATCTGGACTAAGGAAATAGTTCTTGTAATTAGCAAACTTTTTTCCGGTGATCTGAACAATGACAAAGTCTGAATGTCTGATTTTGTTCATTGGATTTTGGTCATATGTTTTGAAAACTTAGAAATCAGCTTGTACTTATAATTTTCTTTTCTTTTCTTTTTTTGTTTCTTGACTAGTTGTTCAATCATGATACGCCTTTAATAAGTTGGATACTTAATCACAAATGCTTGAATTCTATCTGAAAGGAATCTACAACTTTGAATTTTATCATGACACTTGTACAGGTATAATACTGATATCCCACTAGAACCAGTCTAGGAAGTCACTATTTTTACTTTTAATTTTTTTTCAATTTAGTTGAAAGCAAACTAGCTGTGTGCAATGTTAACTAGCTTAGTTTTTGTTTGAGCCGGACAAATTGGCTATATCTTTTTTGGTTGAGAAATTTAATTGTTTTGTTTCTTGGTTAAATATGTCCAATGAACTACATGTACATTGCAAATTTAAACCATTATTTCTGAATTTTTATATTTCAAATTTATAAATGTGTTCGAAGAATTAGCCGTCTTGCTCAAAACCTAATTGCACATAAATTAGAACTCTCACATCACTTATAATTTGTATCTAAACCATTAAATTAAAATAAAGTAACAATCATACATCAATCCCAAATACATATTGGAACTACATTAAAATAAAAATTACATCAATCCCAAGTACACAGTAGTATAAAAATTACAAAACAACCGTTAGCATTCAAAGTGGTTGATACTTCAATTCCTGACAGCCTCATGCAATATTACCTACTGACCCCTGCAAAATATAGAAATTGACAAAGTCAACAAACAATGCTCTTAACACATAGAAATTAACACTACCTAGTGGTACAATACTGAACTTATTGTTAATAGTTATGATCAACCAATTAGTACAGTACTAGTCATTATGTTATGATATCACAATCAATTGGCACTTGGGTTGGCCTCGTAGGTTTGGCTAACTGTCATTAAAAAGTGGAAACACCCAATTGGAGCTAATTGAAATTATCATTCTCAGCCACTATATTTTACTTGCAGTCATTACACAATACTTCCAAATGAATCAAAAGTTCAAATGCTTGATTACATCCGTTTTAACTCAATTATTGTACTATGATTAAAAGCAATTGAATACATACATCAAATATGGTAGAGCTCACTGTGCTTAACTTGCTCTGAGACTGAGATAGGTCTCAATTAAACCTTTAAGTCCATTCTTTCCAAATTTATATTGTGGCATAACCATACCTTAAGTCAAATATTGTGAGACAAAAGCACATAATAAAGATTTTATCATCATATGATTTGGATACACAAGATTATACATATACTAGTAAAATCAATTCCTATTTTATTTCATTCAACATTCCACTCACAAGTAGTTGAAATCTACCTCTACAAGGTAGTTGAAGTTTTTATTTGAACCCCCAAAATTTAAATATTGCACAAATCTATAATTTCAACAAAATTTTACAACTCGGCAATTGAAAATGACAGAATTACCTGTCGCAGATGTTGATTTGGCTTCAAATGCACCAGACCCAACTGACGAAAGTAGGGTTTAGGGTTCGTCTTCCTTTCCTCTTTGGAGGTGAGCACTTAGTGAAGCAGAGACGACTTGTGCCGCCAGACGAAGAGAGGATGGTTCTCCAATCTGTCGAGATCGGGAAAGCGAGAGAGAGAGAGGGCTGCGGAGGCAGTGAAGATGAGAAAGGGTTTCTCCTCTTTCAAAAGTGAGGAGCGATTGTGTTTTTTTTTCTCAAATATCAGGAGCGGCTATCTCAATGAAGGCCAGAGGTTAGAGGAGACGGAGAGATAACTCTAAACGGAAAAAAATAAAAGTTCACGGCAAAACACAGCACCTGAGCGCTTAAAATATGAGTGGCTCGGATTAGATGAATCACGAATCTTAACGTGATCGGATGGTTCAGAATACACTAAAGCACAGACCCTCTATGCTTTGCAAAGTATTTTAGCCAACCTCTATATATATATATATATATAAAGAGAGAGAGAGAGAGAAAGATAGGCTATTGTCTTTTGGATAGGACTGAGGTATTTTCCTATTAAGTTTTTAGCCTTTAGATGGTGTCAAGATTCGTGTCAGATAATAGATAAGTGGTGAGGATGGATGCGCTAGAGAGAGGGATTGTGCGTTAAAATTTTCCGTCTCTGCAACTCCGTTACTCTTCTATCTCTAAAAATCGCACGCTTCTCTCACGCTTGATATGCACACGATCTGTCTCTCTCTCAAATCCGTACGCATCTCTCTCACACACATTCGACCAAACCAAGCCCCCATCTCTCTCTTTTTGAAAATCCATACAAATTTCATGAAATTTTCATCTCGCCTCAAGCCGTCTCTCTCAAAAGCAATTCATAGTGCCTGGCCTTTAGGTTATCTCTTCATCTCTCAAATTTGATGGATTTTCTGAAATTTTCCTAAAACCCTAGACGGGCCTAACTTGCCTTAAGGTAATCTCTTCATCTCAAATTTGTTTTCTTTTTTTTTTGGGTTTAAACGTTTCTTTAGTGCCATATCGTTCAATAACTAAGCATTTGTAAACATTGTACATACATCAATTTTCTAAAATTGGACAATTTTGTTGTTAAATCTTGTAGGAATCCAATTAAGATGAGTACAAACGAAGTTAACGAAGGTGTTGCAATAGCGATTGCGGATGAAAATACTAACAAAGATGGCATCAACCCACATGAGGGTCTAGACCTTGTTCCTTTTGTCAGAAAAAAATTCGACACAACGGATTATGCTTTTGAGTTCTACAATGATTATGTTTTACGAATGGGGTTTAGCATTCAACCTTCTATTAATTTAACATTTATATTCTTAACCATGTTAGTAATTTTTTTTTAAGCTTAAGAAAGCTCAAGGAAAGGGTAACAAAAAGATAGTAAGTGATGATGAGGAGATGGAATCGGATGGATCACAAGAAGATGAGGAGGTGGAATCGGATGGTGAATATGAAGACTTGTTAAGTTGAATAGTAGTTAATGTTATATGTCCATTTTGAAGATTGAAGTTTGACCATTTTGCATAGAAACAAGATGGGTGTTGCGTGTTGAACATATGTTACATTTTGATGTTAGTTTGTTGTTACATTTTGCATAGAAACAGGATGAGTGTTGCGTGTTGGAGCATGATGGAACATGCTTGTATGTTAGTTTGATGTTTCATTTCAACAAATTAGTTTGACCAAATTGTTTAAACATAGTGCATTTGGATGGTTCAATATATTACGAATGTCCAAGTAGTTGTGAAAGAAATTTCTCCATTATTTTAGGCATCATTGCCAGAGCTGCATCCTTCAAGTCAATTACAAGTTTATCTAAATAGAAATTCGCAGTTAGTAATAATGTTGCATGTTGTATTTAGAAACAAAATAAGGGTTTTTACATATTTGTAAGTCTAGTGACTGTTAATTGGTAATCCAAATCCTTAATCTGTTTGATTAATCGTGATTAGTATTAATTATGAATTATATGATCAAGAAATTAAATAAATTAATTTAACACTAAAGTTTGATGGGATCTCTGATTTGAAAATATAGAATTATTCTAGGAAAGTTCTAGATATTTTCTGTATGATTGCCATAATAATCCGACTTCTGAACTAGTCAAATCAATCTGATTAGTGAAATAGCTAATTTACAAAATGGTTGTCAGAAACTTGTTGCACCAATGGCCACATAGATTATGCCACAGAAAATCTAGAGGGAGTTTAATAAAAAAAAATTGAGGTGAAGAAGTCTTCTCCTTCTACCTCGTCTCCTCTTCTGACTTGGCGAATTTTTCGCCTCTCCCTTTCTTTTCTTTTTGAGCCATGGTGGCGTGGCTCCTCTCAGCGTGTGTGTGTGTGTGCGTGTAGCAATGTGAGTGGCCGAGTGTGAGGCTGCCTCTGGCTTGCCCAACCAGAGGTTGGCACCTCTCGAGTTAGTGTTGTGTTGGCACGAGGAGGCCATCTCATCTCCTCGTTGATCGATGGCAGTGGTCGAACAGTAATTGAAGGCTTGTCGTGTTCTCCCTCTTCTGAACTTCATCTCTCTCTCCTCTTTCTTGACTGCCATATGAGGTAATTTCTATTTAAAAAGGGATCTGAGTTAGGGTTTAATTGGGGTAAAATTTCGAGGAAGAGAGGAAGAGGAAGCTCAGAGAGGTGATGTGTCTCTAATCCCTATCGATTTCTTGAGCAATTTGATTGAATTTGGTTTTGTCCTAAACTTTGAGCTTGTTTCTGTTAGGACTTAAATCGTGCATGGAATTAGCCATTTTCTTGATTAGCTTGACTCTGGTACTTGCTTTAGTGGTATTGGAATTTCCGAGAAGGAATTCTCGAGGCTCTGAGGAAGGTATAAGCTTTATCTATACTTAGCAAATTAATTTCCTATTAATTTCTATGTGTGTTGGATGCTTCAGTGAGATGCTTAGATAATTGTTAGAAATTGAAATGAGATTGATTAAGCCACTGGACAGTGATTGTCGTTTGATCTTGTCACAATAGCCCTATGTGAGTTAATTGATACTTGATTTGTTAATTGCTTGTATGTTATTTGAGCTGTGCTTAGTGATAATCTGCTGAGAGAATGGAATGAATATAACTGAGGTTATGCAAGTCATTTGAGTTGCATTCTAGTTGTTTCTGCACTCTAGAGAATTCATTTATAGGTGACTGTCAAAAGTATGTTGATTTGGCAGCTATTTCAAGTGTTTGATGTAGCTGTATAAGCTTATATGCATGACAGTAATGAAAGTTATGTTTAGGGTTTGGAAATGGAGTAATCTAGTTTTGTTGTGCACTAGGGGCATGCATGCATAGTTTTTTTATTAACTGTATTATGAGTTTAGTAGCTAATTGCATTAGCACATGCTTGTTCATAACTGCTGAGATGTTTTTAAATGTTGGTAATGTACTATCATGCATAGCAGTGTATTTATTTAAAAGAGAAAGGTCATACTAGACCATATTAGTGTTGATATGGTTTCTCCTAGACTTGTAAATTGAAATTTATGCATATATGAGTCTAGCTGTACTTGACAATGGTTAATTAAGGCTGTGTTTGCATTCATATGCATAACTGACTTGTTAAATATGTTTATGGAGTTAAGGAGGCATGTAGTTGGTGTGATTGCCTCTGAAATGGTAAATTTCTGTTACTTGCAATTAGTGACATGTGCATTTCTGTTATAGAAGTGAAGTTGCATATATTACTCATGTAATCATGCCCAAGGATAGCTATTGGAGTTAAGTTATGTTTTGGGATTGTGTTTGAGTATGATAGGAGTCAATTAGGGCTGTAAATGGTCTGAATTTTCTGTAAATTAGTATACATGTCATATCTGAGGCATATACATGGAGTTAGACTTGGAATTTGTAAGCATATGTGAACAGAAGCATGCTAAGGGTAAGAATTAAGCTTGTAATTGGTTAAGTTTTGCATATTAGTGTTTAATCTGTGAAACACTGCATGTCATGGTGAAATTATAAAATTCTGTGCATTTGTTATGATTGAGGAACATATAGAATGCATATTCACATTTGTAGAAGGCTTATAGTGGTGATTGTGCTACTGTACCAGTCACTGGTACAGTGGAGTGAAATCTGGTACCCTCTCTGGTGAAATATCGTGCGCCAGGGACGAATTTAAAAAGGAAAGTATTTTTCTGAGGATTTTTGTGCAAATTTTCGAGGGCTTATTTGTGACATAGATTGGATATATAAAAGTTTTGGGCATGTGTGCAGGAATTAAGGGCCTGATAAATAATTCTGGGTTTTTGTGAGAAATTGAACTGTCGGAATAATGGATTGGGTTGAGAATTGAATTTATCGAATCAGATTTGAATCCGACTGACTTGTGTCGGACCCGTTACGACTAACTCAGTCAGCTGGGTCAGGCTGACTGAGTTCAGTCAAGTGTGTCGTATGGATTTTTTTTTGGGCCGGATTATTTTGGGCCGAAAGAAAAAAAAAGGTTTGCTGGGCCGAAAATTAATTTCGTCGAGCCTGCACCTTGATGGGCTTGATTCTGTTTGGGCTGAAATCGATTTTAAGTGGGCTTATAATTAGACTTTCGGATTTAATTAGAGTCTAATTAATTGTGAATCTGTTGAGCCTGATTATTGTCGGATTATTCAATATGGGAAATGATGAAAATACGTCTGAATAAGTGAATAGATATTGTGGCAATAAGAAAATAAATCAGACTATCTGATCCCTCATCAAACAATCAAATTACTGTTTTGTTTTGTTCGAATTTACTCTGTTACTTGCTACTCTGTGATTCTATTATTTGATGTTGCTTAATTTAAATAAATTCTGTTTGTATTAATTAAGACTGATTCTGATTTCGATGTAATTAATACTTGATAATTCTTGATTATGATGGTGAGCTTGATTATATTTGATTAAGCAACTCTTGAATTTTGTTAAGACGATCGGGCAAGTAACTAAAGTAATAATAATAATAATGATTCTGTTAGTCAAGATTAAGAACTAATGGACTTGGAACCAACTTATAAGTCAACTAGTTAACTCGAACTGGAACCACCTAAACACTAGTAACCAACGGTCTGCTAAAACACCGTTAACTTGATAGTAACGGATCTTGATCTATAATTATGAACATGATCAACTAGCGGAGGCTCAACTCAAGTCAATTTTGAAGGTGCGGATTACACGGAATCTTTATTAGAATCGGGACAGTCGGTAACTTTAAATTCATGCATAGCATGTTGAATTACTTTTGGAATTGCATTCTATTTGTGCATTTAGCCAATAGAAGCCCTGAAAAGATTAAACTTGCATGTTGAATTAAATATTCATTTGGCTTGAATTATTTAAGTCTGAACTTGAATACCCGCTTGGTAAATGAATTGGATATTTTCAGACTTAAAAAGGATTGTAATGGTTTCAAGGAATTTAAATATTATTCTATCAAATGATAGACGGACTTGTCTTGAAAATGAAACCATGCAAAACTCAGTCAGCATAGCATAACTCTCTATGTTATAACTCACTCAACCGGTGTTATTCGGTTTGGCCACCGACCCGGCCAGAGTACTAGCGCTATTATTACTGGAATTCCCTCTGCTTGTTCTGTGCCATTTGGTCAAAATAACCAATGGATATAGGAAGAGTTCTCTCTGTTCTGTAGGCCTTGAGAACTGGAGTGTATGTTATTCTGTGAATTTATATTCTTGGTTATGCTTGATTTGTTTCTGTTGCATATTGCATATTTGCAGCATGCCAGTAGTCGGCCCATTTCGTCTGGTGTCATCGGTATGAAATTTTGATTTTTCAGATATTCTGGATTTAATTTGGAATTTATTATTTGGGTATTTAGTCCCAATGCTTGGATTCATATAAAGAATCGTGTAACTGGAACTAAAACCCGCACTGAGATATTTTATTCTCATCCGCTGTTTGTTTTGCTTGTGCCTCATTAACTTGGGGGTTTCAGGAAATGCGTAGTTTTCCCAGGCCAGCTATCGCGACGATAGAGTGTTCTTTCCTTAAGTTCAAAGTCTGTGTGCCGAGTCTAGAATGCGATGCCACTCTCATTTTCTCTTTGGAGGCGCTTCCCGAAGTTTTTGTGTATCTGTATTTTGAGTTTCCTGGCCCATCCAGTCCCAGTGACGGTATGGTCCCTGAGCCCACGCCCCTCTCGCAAGAGGAAGCGTGATGAAATGTGACTTGTTATGTTGTTATGTGTGATGATCCCCCTGGGTTGCAGTTTGTGAGAGCGAAAGAAACAATAATAATTTGTATAATATGTATAATAGTTTGGAATAAACTGTAGACTTCTGCAAGTTACTAGCTGGGTCTAGTAACCTCTGCTTGTTATGTTTGTAAAATAAGGTTTGATCAATAATGTAAAATAGCTGGTTTGTTTCTTGTGTATAAGAGATTGCTGGGTTTTGTTTGCTTAGAAAAAAAAAACTGTCGTAATTAGTCACACTTAAGCGTCTCAGGATGTGAGGGTGTGACAATATTGTAAGCAAATACATTTGCTATGCACTGGTACAAACTTTGTTACCAACAACTAGTTACTACCCAACTTCTACTATCTATGTATCATCCCAAATAACTGAATTATCGTGTGATAAGTCTTCAATCCATTACTCTTGCTTCCTTTCCTTGATGCTTACACTGAATAAAGTTGTGCATTGCCCCACCCTGTGTTATTCGTAAGTCTTCATCTTCACAACAAAGAAGCTTGATTGCTGCGTTATTGTACAAAGAAGCATTAATTTCAGTTCATACAAATAATATTGATCCGTCAAGGATAATTGAGTCAAATATAAAATCTGCAACTATTTCAAATTAATCAACTGTGACTAGAATGTTTCCCAATACAAATTACTTATCAGTATTAATTGATTAAAATACCAACAAAAAAAATTGAAAAAGGGCCAAAGTTAAAATTAGTGATACTTTACCACCAGATAGGAAAGAACATGAGAGTGAACCACGTTATATCTGGGATTTCAACCAGCAAGTGCACCAGAACCATAATTAAACCCAATAAAGACCAGATAGTGAACCCAAAATAAATCAATTTCATATGATGTCAGTATAGGGAACAAATTAAACAAAATTAACTAAAATAGCAAAAATTCGAATTTCCAAATATCCCACACGTACAGTAAATTGAACAAAAATAGCAAGATTAGAAGCACAGGAGAAAGGTATAGTGCTTACTTGGAGCTCGCTTAGGGTTTAGGGAGGTGAAGAGAGCCGTCTGTTAGAGGAGATGAGGCGGAGGACTCGCGACCAACAACTTATTTTTTGAGGTGGAGAGAGCACTGAGGTGAGGCAGAGGACTCGCGACCAACCACTGAGGTGAGGTGCTTTGAGGAGACTTGCAATTTTCTAGGGTTTCGACTATTTCGATGGAGAATACAAGAGAGAGAGAGCGCGCGATTCATGACTGGGAGAGAAGAAGAGACGTGATATACGGAGATGAGGTAACGGAGGAGATCGGAAGATAACAGAGCAAATTAACTAAAGGCTAAATCTGAGCCGTATATCTAGATCCGTGCATCAATCTTAACACCATCTAAAGGCTAAAAACTAGATAGGAAAATGGCTGAGTCCTATCCAAAGGACAATAGCCTCTCTCTCTCTCTCTCTCTCTCTCTCTCTATATATATGATGGCTAAAATACACTGATGTGTACGGATCGTCCCCGTACACATGAGTCGTTTTTCAAGATCCAAAATTCAAACGGTCAATCTGAACCGTTCAAGTTGTTCTCCATATTGAAAAACCCAGATAAAACAAATTTTACATTTTTTCGAATTTTTTTGCTATTAATTATGATATTTTCAAATTGGAGGGCCTGAAATACTCCAATTATAGTATTTTTTTTTAAATATCATAATAAATAGCAAAAAAATTTAAAAAAATGTAAAATTTGGTCTATCTGGGTTTCTCAATATGGAGAACAACTTGAACGGTTCGGATTGACCGTTTGAATTTTGGATCTTGAAAACGACTCATGTGTACGGAGACGATCCGTACACATCAGTGTACTATATCAATTCCCTATATATATATATATATTATCATCCCCGTACACATGAGTCGTTTTTTAAGATCCACTATTCAAACGGTCAATCCAAATCGTTCAAGTTGTTCTCCATATTGAAAAATCCAGATAGACCAAATTTTACATTTTTTCAAATTTTTTTTCTATTTATTATGATATTTTCAAATTGGAGGGCCTGAAATACTCCAATTATAGTATTTTTTGAAAATATCATAATAAATAGCAAAAAATTCAAAAAAAATATAAAATTTGGTCTATCTGGGTTTTTCAATATGGAGAACAACTTGAACGGTTCAGATTGACCGTTTGAATTTTGGATCTTGAAAAACGACTAATGTGTACGGAGACAATCCGTATCGTCTCCGTACACATCAGTGTACTATATCCATTCTCTCTCTATGAGAAATATTGAAACCTATGTTTCATATAGTATATTATAATAGTACTAAAAGCGTAAAAAAAATACCAATTATTGATCTAGGAGTAAACAACATCACCTTGGAGATTCCTTGTTATTATTTAATTTAGAAAAAATGGACCAGGCCTTCAGAGATACTTACCTAGCAAAATTTACACAAAGAAAAACTATTTTCTTACTTCGTTCCAGCAATAAAAATCTCGTGCTGAAAAAATAATAAACTTTTTAAATCAGACGCTATATCAAATATAACACAACACCAAAAGACATTACGTTTGTAAAAAAAAGATACATAATATAATACTTATTTTACGAGGTAGGTTTCATGCATCGACTAATATTTATAAGTCTTAAAAAATTATTTTCAATTATATATGACTAAATATATTATGATTAGGGTTCTACTAATTCCACTATTTTTTATGCCACCAAATGATACAATTTTTTATTCATATTTTAAAATTTTAAAATTCAAACGAATACTTTAAACCATTGATCTTGTTTAATTTAATAAGCAATATATTTTTATATAAATTTTGTAATATTTAGAGTTTTTTGGCTATTCGATCAATATATCAAAAACATGAACATGTTAGAATTAATCCGACATGGTTAACAAGCTTCATTTACAGAACTCTTGATTGAGTATCAAATGAACTGTAAATTTTATAAAATTTATATGAAAAAACATCGCTCATCGAATTGAACAAGATCAACTATTTGGATTCATCGCTTGATTTTTTTTAATTTTAAAATATTACTAAAAAGGAGGTTGTGGCATTTGGATGCAAAAAAAAAAAAAATGGTTGTATTGCAACCTTTCTCATATATAATATCTCATAATTGATTTTTCGATTATTTATTTGATGGTGTTGACTAATAACTATGAGATTTATGAAAAACCATTAATCGAAGATCATCGTGAAAACTGTATGATGAATAATAAAACATTTTCGTGATATTTTTGAAGTCATTGAAGGGGTCTAATGAACAACGAATTATGGTTCATTGGACAATGCATAAATTTTACACGTGCAAATTGATTTATCTTTCTTCTTTAAAAATTGTGGTTTGATGTATAACTTGTCTCAAGTGGACATCGGATAGTGGGGGTGTATTTAACCATGTACATAAAATAATTAATTAGTAATAGAATTTTTAGATTAATAGCGCGCATGCGAACTGGCTTCCAAAATCCTCATGTCAAGACTCCAACTTGAAATGGCCACTATAGCACCTTTTTTATTTTCCTTTGACAAGCAATAGTCACTGGCACAGCTATCTTCACTAGAATACTTACAGAAAAAGAAAAAAAATTCTACATGACGTAGTTTGATACCGACACTATATAAAGCTGGACCAATTGACACTATTAATTTACAACCACATATCCAATTAGAAAAAAATGATGTCGTATGTGCACAGTCGATTTTTTTTTATTTTTGGGTTGGTAATAAAATAATATCAGTATCTGATTCCTCTTATCTCACTCTCTTTTTCTCTGTCTCGTTCTTTATTTCCTGACTCAAACACAACCTCATCGCAAAGGCATCTCTTTCCCAAACTTTATAGCTTTATTGGAGCATACATCGATGTGCAAGTGCATCCATTTCACGAGAGAATAGAGTGTGCAAGAAGGATAAGACCCAGAATATCCCCTTGCTTATCCCAGAAAAGGTAAGAGAACAACAATATCTTTGCTGGGATTGCGACGCGACAGCGATAGGCGCTGATGGAATAACTTCCTCTCTCTCCCTCTCCTCTCTTATTCTCCAAAACAAACATTTCAGAAAAAAACAAAAAAAAACAATGTGTTGCTTATCAAATTTACTGTACGTGATTTTTTTTTCCTTGCATGGTCCTCCTTTTTTTTCCTATAATAATCTAGTGAATAAAAATGGTGCAACGAAAAACAATGAAGTTCTGGGTTGGCTTAAAAAAAAAAATTAAAAAATGAAGTTGTATAAAAGCCGCTAATTAATTCCATGTTAATTTGCTTTAGACTAAGTTACGACTGCTGATATTGTTTATATATGTACGGAGAAGGGTATATGTGATTAAGAAATTAGTTCCATGTAAAGTTTTTTTTTTTTTTCTTTTCTTAAAGTTACTTTTTTTGGGTGAGGACGATACATTTCCATTTAAATTATACAATTTTTTTTTAAGATAAATTGGGGGTCAAGCCTCCCAACTTATTTTTAAATTAAATTAAATTAAATGTCTATAAAAAAAACTCCAGTCAAGTTTCGAACATGCGACCTCTTACTTGAGATGCATTGTTTTTGCCCACTAGACCAAGAGCTGGTTCTCTAAATTATACAATTTGAAGACACAAGTATTGGTTAATCCCCCATATATACCTATTGTCGCTGACGCCACCAAATGTTGATAACCATTCATTTCATTCTGAATATTACTTTCTGTTTTTTTTTTTCTTTTAATAGATGTGTGTTGATGCGTAATTAGTCATTTAGCATATTACAGACACAAGTCTTCTCTAGTCATAAAATATCTTATGCTAGACTGAAGCAGATGCTGAGAATTGAGATGCATGCATGACGCTAGCTAGCTAGGTTAGGTGCATGCATATTTCTACTAAAATTGTTCCATTGGTGTGCGTTAGTAAACTTCGTTTTGTCTCAAATAATCTCTATCAACTGTAATATAAGAAATTTACACTAGAAATATGCACTAAATTTTTCTGAAAGGAACGATTTTAGTAAATTGTTACGAGTACATTGTTCTTTTTTTTTTTTTTTTTTTGCTTCTGGCAACAAAAAAGGGGAAGGTGGAAGAAGTTTGCACAAACTAAGAAAAAGACTTGCAAATAGTTTCATCAAGCAGGTAAGTTTTTTTTTTTTTTTTTTGCACGAAGTTTATTATCGGCTAAAGTGGTACCAACTTTGTTTTATTTTAGCAACAACACAAAAATATAGAAATGAACATCGAAGGACTTAAAAATATAGCATAAAAATTTATTTGTTTGGTGAGGTCTACTGTTAATTCCTATATTCAAAACTTCAATATAAAAAAATGAAAATTGATTAGTGCCATCACTAAAAAAACCATCTGCGCCATCGCTAAGCTAGCCATATCCCCTCATCCAGCTCATTTTATCTCGTACGTAAATGTTCAGTTGGATAAGTACAAATGTTCTGTTAATTGAGTATAAATGTTCAGTTAGTTGCAATAAAAAATATAAATGTTATCAGCAAAAATGTTCATTTGGATAAGTATAAGTGTTTAGTTTAGTAAGAACAAATGTTCAGTTTCGTAAGTACAAATGTTCAGGTTATTACATATAAATGTTCAGTTTATTAAGTATTACTTTCAGTTTTATTAAATAGGTGCATGTCAAGCGAAGGGGTCACGAACCGGAAAAAAACCACATGAAAAAATTAGAAGGAGTCATGAACCGATCCGGTTCAAATTAAATTTTTTCCGACTTTGCCCTTGGCGCAACTCTCTCTAAAGCGTGACTTTGACCCATGCAGCCATCCGCGACTCTGCCCAATAGTTGACGTATTTAACTGAACATTTTTAAATATTAAACTGAACACATTTGATTATTAAACTAAACATTTGTAACAGACACCTGCCAGTCAAGAGAGAAACTAATGCGCGTGTTGACTTTTCAGCGATGGCACGCGATGGTTATTCTGCCGATGACAGTTATAATTACTGTAAAAAAATGTCGGCCTCATTTAAGATATTTTCAAGCAGCAACTGAATATTCCGATATGAGGGGCCTAGTAGCATAACAATTATTAAAGAGCCCAAGACAGGCGGATCCATTTAAATTTGGTGACCCATTTGAGCGAATCAAACACAATCAATTTTGGATGTGCTATCAAAACATTCTCAGAAAGGATATAATGTAGCAAAAGAGGCATGTGGTCCTACATGCAACAACTTGCATGTCAAATCAAATTCAAAATCAATGTAAAATTTATACAGCTGGAATTCTGACTTGCCAAATATACGCTGACAAGTGGACCCGACATATATTAAATGTGAAATTTAATTTATGGGAGGCGAGTAAAGAAAGGTGCGAGGTCCCATGGGGCCATGGGTTGATGCAACTACAACCTGCGAGATACGCTGTGGGGACCCACCATACACCTGCAGACCACTCCCTGCACCTCAGTACCACTACCGCCTTGCCTCTACCTCCTGCAACTGCTTTTATACAGCTTAAACAAGCTCCGGTTTCTCTCTATCATGCAATTCATCATGCTCTATACGGATGTTTCCTTGTTTACAATTTATCCCAGAAAACGGAATCCAAGATTTTTGCATAAATTGTTATTGATGGTTAAAATGTGAATAAATTGTTATTTTTAAAATTATTTTATTTCGTAAAGAAAGAGGTCAGATTTTTTTTTAATTTAAATTCCACCTAGTCGGTTTCAAATTTGCATTTACAAAACGGAAATGGTGTCCAAACTAACTTTTTTACTAGTATTTTTTTTTCGAATTAGATTTCAAAAAAGTTTTTGTTTGATATATTTAGCATTATTGTCATTCTAATATTGTTTTAAATATCAGTGTTATTTTTCATTAAAGTTATTTCTAACAGAAAATTATATTTTGTTGTTGTAATGAAATGGCATTATTCCAAAAGAAATACTTAAGTCCTATGCATAGGACGAAATGGGTGTCTTATGCGGCCGCATTTTAATTTTAAAATGATCAGTTCAGACTATTCAAGTTGTTTTTCGTATTAAAAATTTATAAAGAACCATATTTTTATATATTTTTTAAACTTTTAGTATTTTTTTTTATTTTGAGAAAAAAATTCATGATATAAGAATTGTGGACCCTCAATAAAATTTAAAAATTGATTCATTATAAAATTTCAATACAGAGAATAAATTCATGAACTATTATAATCGTTCGCTTGGAATTTGAAACACAAGAATGACTATGTAGGATGGACTCCATTGATCCTACATATAGGACTTTAGTATTTCTCTTATTCCATTTCCTCAAAACATTAAATTGAATATCAAGAAAAATAGTGTGATTGGATGTAGCCTAGAACAAGCTTATTCGAGCTTTGAATCATGAACAAGATTGTTCATATTCCAAGAAACAAAATTTGCTCTTTTCAAAACAACTTTTCCAAAACCAAACCAAATATATAATAATCCATTATTGTTCATTGTTCTTATTCACGGTGCATCCAACAACATCAAAGAAGGAAACGCGGGAGTCCAGCAGAGATGGTTCGTAGCTTCGCTATTATCTTAGAGATAACAGATTCAATTTTCGTTGGACTCGAAAGAGGAATAAATTCTATTTCATAGAGTAGTTTATGCCTCTATAAATAAATAATCTTGTTTCAAAAAAAAAATCAGAGAAGGATAAAAAAAATTATACGTAATGCAATACTGTCATGTATTGTTTTTTTTTATTTAGTGCATTCGCTACTCTTTCACTATAGTCTTCAAACATCTTATATTTTAGAGGTATATTAAAGAGGTTTTGGAACTCATTGATTCATCTGATAGCAAATTTCAAAACATAAAGTCATTGGAGCATACATCATGTTTTTGCAAAATATGAAGAGATACAAATGTCTCCATTTTGTTATTGCAAATTATGAGCGAAAATATATATTTAAGGTTAATTATGAAGAAGTGATGATGATGGTGGTTCTATTTAATAACTTCAACACATAGCTTATATGTATTATTTTTCTTGCGCATACATAATCTATATCTGACAGTTCTACTTTGCACATGCATAAGATTTAAATTTTTTGTTTTTAAGTTGGATATATTTTCCTTAGCTTAATTCGACAGTACACTAACCTTTTCCCATTTTTAAATTCCGTACCAGTCTTAATATATTTGCTTGTCACATCATTCTGTTAATTATTTCAATACCAACCAAGGGACAGATTGTTTTCTCAGTATATCACGATCGAAATTACAGTAGTGAAAAATAAAAGTAACAAATTTCTATGTTTGCCAAACTTAGAAGAGCTGGACTTATCGTAAATAGCAGCTAATATTTTTATGTCGATAGTGATAAAATTTGGATTCTCTTTCTGGAATTTGAGGGATGTGCCTGTGGTGTACGAGACACAGACAGCTCAACGTCTGATAAATCACTGACAGATTGACAGGTTATTAACTCATTATTTTATTTTTCATTTTTCTGTTAATTTATTATGATATGTATTATTTTTTTGAGAGAAAAATGTCCAGTTGGATTTTAGGATGACAGGATAATTGTACAAGCACAGCAGCCTGAGAATCATATATAACTGTCTCTGGGCCCTTACTGTCATTTACAATGCACGTCACCTTTTTTTTACACTGAATATTTTTATCTATGCAGCTTCTAAAAAATAATTACAAATTTATGTTTTTTATTTTTTTAATTTCATTTTACATAAATAAATGAAAAATTATGTTTAACTCTAACGGTTAGAATATAGCTCCATGCATTCGGATTTTAGATATATTTTTGCTATTTAACCAAGAAGAGATATTATTTTAGTATTTTTTTTCTATTTCTATTTCTCAAATTTTATTTAAATCATTTTTTATATTTAAAAAATGCTATTTTTTAAATTTTTTTAGAAAATCCATGATATGAGAATATAGACCATGCAATAACAACGGGTTTAAAAAAAACGAAATAAATAGTAAACACTAGAAAAATAATATAAAATTTTGTTTCATATAAGTTTTGATATAGAGATTAAGTTGTACGGTTTTGAATCAGTCATTTGAAATTTGAAATATGAAAATGCTTGAATTGGACCTACAAGTTAGACTTAATTTAGCATTTCATTTTCTAAAATGCGCATGATAGATTAAAAAATAATGTACATATATTTTTTTATTTTTAGCATTTCTATTTACTATCATATTGCTCTGGAAAAAATTGTAAAAAGTAGTCACGACAAAAGAAAAAAGAAATTAGTAGATTATACCTATTCACCCGTGGCCCCAATGGTGCGTGATTTCATACGACCAAGTTGGGCCACCTAAGATCAAACGCACAGCAACAAACATGCGAATAAGCAATCACAATCTACGGACGGTAACTAAGTTTAGGTCCATCTGGTCCACCCGGTCTGATATTTTTGTTCAATCCTGTTTAGACGTTCATATAGTGGATAAAACTAGAGTAAAAAATGTTTGACATCAAACATGATCCGAATCTTATCTATTTAAATTTTAAATGGCCAATTCGAAACACTCAATTAGATTCCAGATTCAAATCTTTTGAAGATCAAATTTTAATTTTTTTATTTTTAAAATTAGAGAGTCCATAACTAATTAAATTGAGAATTTTCTAAAATTCTAAAATATAGTGAAAAATTCAAAACAAATATAATATTTAGCAAGGTTTTAAAATTGCGATTTGTACGGTTTACCGGTTGGATGGCGATTTAGCATTTATCGGTGATTAAATGGCGATAAAACAGTTGTGCAGTGATAAAACAATGATAAAATGAATAAAATGGTTGTGCCATATGAATGAAAACATAGATAAAACGCCCGTCTGAATGAAAACATAGATAAAATGACAACAAAACAGAGTTTTTTTTAAGCTTATTTAGATTCCAAAGTGATTTCTTATGAAGAAAAAATTGAGAGGTTCAAATTTGTCATTGTAATTTCGAAAATTAAAATTCAATCGAGTTTGGTTGTTTTCTAATAAAATTTAAGTTTATGCAAAAGTCTAAACTTGTCCTTGTCTATGGCATGACAAGTTCTAAACCAACATGTCATACCTGAACTTCTTGCAAGTCCAATTTAATCCGCTATCATCCCTCGATCAAATAAAATGATATATATGGAGCAATAAGTGTAGATTGTTGTATATTAACAATTTCTTCTGAATTACATACTCATCTGAACTTCATGATTATTTCATAAAAATCTAGTAACTCAAATAATTTATTCTCATTTTATTATCAAATCTGTTTAATTTTTATCGGCATCGTCCCTATGGCATAATATGGATTGTAAAAAGAACAATTTGGGGCCATTTGTTCTCTTGTTATTGCGAAACCAAATTTCATATTTACACCATTAATTTAGCTCGAACCATTCAATTTAAAACATATTAAATGATTTGCTAATGTTATACGAAATTCATTCTTACACAAAGTCAACAACATATACGATATATATCATAAACGTTTAAAAATAAATAATTCAGATAGAAATATCGAAATATATAGCAGATTGGGTAATTTCAAATCCGAAATAACAGCCTATGCAAACTCTAATTCTGAACTGGTGTAGCGTATTATGTCGTGACTTGTGAGGCTGTGACTTTTCAAATAATTTAGCTGTCTGTTTTCCGCCGACTGGCGCCTTGTGCACTTTGTACCGCGTGTCACTTTCTCCCTGCTTTTGTAGTAAATCCCAAATTCAGATCCGCTGCCGCGCGACACATGGTGTAGCGCGGCATGCTGGCCGTCTGATCAAGATCCAATGGACAAGGGAGCCCCGTGCATGTAACCTAGATTGATAGGCCCGTAAAAAATTAACCGTCCGATCAAGATCAGACGGCTCGTACGTGCGCTACACCATTTGTCGCGCAACAGCAAATTCGGATTCGTAAATCCCTTACAGCCTAACACTAGCTGTGCTGTAATACAAAAATACTTACTTCTTTTTATTATTATTATGTATTCAAGTCCCATCATAGAAGTTAGCTCTTAAAAAAAAAAAGTACAATTCCGAGTATATACTAAATGGTGACAGTGAGTAGAAGTTTTGGAGTGGTATCTCGAGTTGGAGTCGGTACATAAACGTAGTTGGTTACAGTTGGTTGCACGTAAACGACAAAATACATACTAAAATTGAAATTGAAATAAAGAGATAAGAAATGTTTCTTATTAATTGTTCTAATAAAAATATGTATTTTTGGACCACCTCATTTCAAAATTGGTACTTTGATATATTTTATAGAGATTTTTAATATTCGATTATTTATTTTAATATGCAGTTCCATTAAAAAAGTATGCTTTTTTAGGACAATAATAGTAATGATTACGAAGTCCATTGTTGAATTTCGGTCTTGTGCAAGCTAAGGTAATTTGGAGAGTATTTAGACGTTATATATTGAATATTGTTGATAAAAAAGATAAAGTTAATGTATAACAAAATTATAAGTTTTCTCACCACTTTTATGTGATGTCATACTTATTCTTGTGACATGTATAGTCTAGGAAATAGATTACTCCCATTAGGAATGTTGTTATATTAGAAACGGTTTATAGAGATAATTAATAGTTATCTTCTTATCTCTTTATATTATCCATCTAGCCACCAAATAAGGTTTTTCATGTTAGTCCGATTGATAACTTCTGATTTGATTCCTTTTCAAACACGACTTATGAGGATAAGTCTTGTCTTTACTTTCTTTTGGACATGTTGATATTTTAAGTTTGCTTAAGATTTATTCATTTCTTTAATTTGAAATCAAACTTATGAGGATAATTTTATCTGTAATGATATATAAAGGATATAAAATAAGACTTAATTTTATTATTTATTCGCTTAAATCATAATTTTAAATGTAGTTTGAAAATAAAAACATTTTATCATATATTTAATCTTATATCATACGGCCTAGTTATGAAAAAATTGGAAATTTTATTTTAGCCCAATAAAGGTTTCTTAAAAGAATAATTCGATCCAGAACAAAAGGAAAGATGAGGCAACTCCAGAAATTGAGCTTCAAAATAGTCAAATTCGTACGCATTTTGTCTACTATTAGAAAATAAATAAATGAGAAGAAAACCGAGTCAAAATTCAGCAAACGAAGAAACGGGGGTTAAGGAAAAGTGCTTCCTTTGGGAAGGGGAGGTGCAGGGTTACCACCCCGTGCACACCATAAATCATACCTGTTTTCATGCACGCATTTCTCACGAGATTCTCGTGCCTCTTGTCTCATATCTCCTTAACACTTATGCCGATCTTTTGCGCTTACTTTTCATGCATCTCTCTGTGTGCCCAATTTGACAATCCATCAGGCATCAGGTAATTAGGTGGAATAATAACCTGTTGCTATGCACCTTAATCATTAGAATACAATATATACATATATATTACTTAGAATCGGCTAATTTCTGATTACTTTTTCGTTGATGTATTAAGATGAAATGTTATAGTAATGATGTATTCGGATTTATAATTTGTCATTTCTTTCTATTAAACACTGCAAATATGCATGAAGTGTCGATCATGTCAGCTAGGAGTAAAATAATTGTTTATTGGAATAAATTAAATTAACCTAGGAGTAATTTATGAAGCAAACAATATCACACTAGAGTTGGAGTAATTATTTTTTATGATTAATATGATTTCCAATGCTAAAAAAAATCTATTAATTTAAAAAGCCTAAACTAGTAATCAGTGCATCGAACTAAAATCTTAATAATATATTATGATTTTTTTTGTTTATCGATATTTTCATTGCATTTATATAAACGCATAAGGTTGTGAAGACTGTCAATCACACTAATAAGATCATGGGCGGAGCCAGGAATTTGATTTGAGGGGGGGGGGGCAAAATTCATATGTAAAAGAAGGATTAAAATAACATAATAAAATAATTAAAAAATAAAATTTTAATATTATAAACATTATTACTAATTAAATAAGAAATATTTTTTTTGCGAACAGTTCAGCTTAAGATGAAAGAATACAGTATGGTTCCCAAAAATTATATTAGAGATAATTAATGGATGATTTTGTTGGTGGTAATTATGTTCTTTGCGTAAACTGTTTTTAAGTGAATAGTGTTTTTTTATCATTTTTGAAGAAATTATTATGATACTAGATGTAGCAGTATATGGAATTTCATCAAACTGCAAAAATATGGAAATAAATTAAGAGTATTTTTAAAAAAAAATGAAATTAAGTTTTAAAAAAAATGTCATTACATTTATTTTCTTTCAAACAATATTACAATTCCGGTCTCTTAAAACAAATAATTAAACTATTTGTCTATAAAATTTTGCATTAAAAAAATATTTAAATTATGAAATTAATTAGCATACTAAAATTGTGAAAAATACTTGTACTTATCCAATCGGCCAATAAAAAAATACTTAAAAAAGAAACCAAAAAATTGAGACAATACCCCAATATTCCAATTGAATCCAGAAAAAAAAAAAAGAAACTATGGACCTAGCGTGAGAGTGAGACAGGATTGATTGGTCTTCCATTTTATTTTTATTTTTTTTGGGGGGGGGGGGGGGTGGGGGTGAGGGGAGGAGGCAAAAAATTTTTTCCAAAGAAATCTCTTACAAACAACTAAATCAGTGCATAAATATAACTTGAAAGTTCAAACCAGGGGGTCAATGCCCAACACATCCCCCGTGCTCTCTCCGCCCCCATTAAGATGTTAGTAATTTTTCAATATTGGGGCAAGATGAACCGTATCAAATTTAAGTTGCCACATCACTTAGGTGAAAAGAAATAGCATATATTCAGACGAGAATTGTGGTAAATATTTTTTGATATTCATTTGAACAAATCTTTGCGCGGTACTTTTGAATTGCTAATATTTCTACGTTAAAATTTTAATTAATTAAGAAACTAACTGCCAACAAAAGCCGAAGGTCCAGAATAGCATTAAATGTATCGAACATTACACAATGATGTATAAGCATAAGGTTTTTATTTGTCGATATCATAACGTCTCTAAAACTAGAATGTGAAACACAACAACAAGAGAGCAATATGCTTTGACTAGCATTGAATGCGTTAAATATTACCTTTAATAATGTATTAGGGCTTTTTTTTTTTTTTTTTTTTTTTTTTGAGGATTTGTAGGCATCCTCATTACTACGTCTATAAAAACATAGATGTGTGAATAGTCTTGTTCCCGCCGACAAGACGATTTCACAAACATGTAATAAAAAAAAATAATCTGAGTTTAAAGAAAATATTGTATGCTTCAGGTACGCTCTGCTCTTTTTTTTTTTTTTTTCCCCCTTCACTTAACTTATGGATTTTCACATGTTCAAATTTTTACTATGATCTTGAAAATTGCTATCTATTAAATGCGAATTTATAATTTAGATATTGGAGATCGATATTTTCTCCTCCTTGCTCATTACCTCTATCTTCTACTAAATGTTTAGAGTTTAGTTTTCATAACTATAACTAAATTTGATAAAATATGTATGCCGCTTCAAGTTAGCTAAAAAGTTGCTAGGTTTGAACTTCATACTTATAAACGAATTTTCATTTCAACTGTCCCAAAAAACAATCTTTTTGTTTGATAAAAACGTATTATTTGGCAATATATTTATATAGTATAATATACACCATTTTCTATAGATGTCACTAGATTAACAATTTTGTTCCTATAATTACGTAGACCTCTAATTTCATATTTCTAAATATAAGTATGTTCAAACATATATAAATAATAGAACAAAACACAAGTTGTCAATAGTATAAATTTTCTTTCGTCCACATTCACTAATTAAACCCAGTAAAGAAACATTTCCTGGCTACTAAGACCATATGTTCACTCACAACACACACTAAGATAATGTGCAAAAATTAGCCATTAGACATTGAATAATGACAACCACAAAGGATCCACTTGACCCAACAAAATCTCCATCTCATGATCCGCAATGCATTTGTTTTTCACCATTACCCATCACCCCGTTAAAATCTGGAGAGAAGTCAGAAGGAAATTAAGGTCAGACAGAGAGAGAGAGAGAGAGAGACCATGGACCATGGTCTCAATTGAAACCGTGCTTAGTGGGCCTGTGGCCCCCATCTGATCTTCTCAAATCTCTTCCTCAGTCTTCCTACCACTACCCATTTCCATTTCCATTTCCAATTGCTTTCTTACAATTTACAACCAAAACAAAACCTCCTCTATACTGTATTTTCCCCAATTCCCCTCTAATTTACCACTATTTTTGTTCTTCAATTCATTTTCCAATTCCCTTTTGTGTGCTGCCTCAGAGTCCCAGCTTGGATTCCATTTCCAAATTAGAGATAATATAATAATAAATGCATATACAATTCCCATTATATGCATGCCTTTTAAATGCCATGGAGTCCAGCTAATTTACTCTCTTTTAATTCCCTGCACTTCTTTTAACCCCACCCCACCCCACTCCACTTCCTCCCTACACCCGGTCCCCATGCACCGTCTTACGCCACAGCTGTTTTATTTCAGAATGTGGGTCCCGCTCTCTCAGTCTCTCCAGCTGACACCAGCGAGGCGAGTCGCACATAGACTCGCCTCTTGCGCGAGCCTATGATGGATGTTGGATGGGTCTATAAATAGGCGACTACCTCTTACATTTCTTGGTTCGAATCAAAGCCTTCCTCCCTTTCTTCTCCTCTTCTCCAATAGAGAGAGAAAGTTGAGAAGAGAGACGAGAGAGAGAAGGTGCACTAATCTCTGATCGGTGCTGCGCTAAGGAGAAAGGAGAAAAAAAGAATCGGTGAAGTGTTTTTCTTTCACTTCCAACCCTTTGTTTATCTCTTATTTATTTATCTCTCTCCTCTCTCCGGGTTATGGGTTTTTTTTTTTTTTTTAACTTCCTTTTCTATTTTCTGACTAATAAATTAATAAATTGAACTTGGGTCCCACTTTCTGTTTTCTAATTTTGCACTGTGCGCATATCTATCTGATCAGAAAATTTTTTAAAAAGGAAACTATTGTGAGACGAGATAAATTAATTCATGCAAAATTTGATTGATCCCCTTTTCCTTAGTTCTTATTACCTTCCCAACCCTAGATTAGTATCCTCCTTTTCGAATTCTCGTTAGTTGTGTATGATCAAGTTTAGTTCTTGAAGTATTTTAATGGGAGATGCCGCTCTCTGCCTTAGATTTTTGTGATGTAGGATGCATGTACATGTCTTCCTTACAGCCGGGACCCACCGTGGTTTTGTTTCCTCTTGTTATTTTATTTGTGTGGCTTTTAATTCCCTCCTCTTTTATTACTATTATACAGTGAGTAACCAAGTACAGCTGCATGAGAATTGAGGAGAAGAAACAGAGCATGTCAGCAAACAAGTACAACAGTGGCAGCCCCTCAAGGGTTGAGAGGCTGCTCAAAGAGAGAGAGATGCGCCGCTTCAATCGTACCAGTAATGGTACTGACAACGGACGGCCTGATGATTCTGACCCCACCATGGAGGCCGAACCTCCCGATACGCTGCCTGAAACGCCGGGGAAATCAGATTGGGAGAACTATAACGGGGGCTCTGATGATAGCACTAGCAGCTCTCCTAGTAGTGTCAATTCTACTATGGGGTTAAGAGGGGGTTTGAAGGAAGGTTATTATGGGAGGCGTGGTACTTTGAAAGGTATGAAGCAACGGCTACTTGTCGTGGCCAATCGGCTGCCTGTTTCAGCTGTCAGAAGAGGAGAGGATTCATGGTCCCTCGAGATTAGCGCGGGTGGTCTCGTGAGCGCTCTTCTTGGTGCGATTCCTATTTGCTTGAATTCATCTCAATTTTAGGATTCTTTTTTTTTATCTGATGTTTTATGATTAATTTTGGCCTGTGTTTAGACCTTAGAATGGCTCTCAGATGTAAACTGATTAAAAATAATTTTAGTGATTCAAGTTTAAATGTACTTCACTATCATTTGATATTAGGAAAACAGAGCAACAAGCTGTTTGTTTCATTTTTTTTTTTTTTATTTCCTTGTGACTTGACTTTTGCTTCTTTTGCAATCAGGTGTAAAAGATGTGGATGCTAAGTGGATTGGATGGGCCGGAGTCAATGTAAGTGATGAAGTCGGGCAACGAGCTCTTGTCAGGGCATTAGCCGAGAAGGTAACTTGTTTGGCATTAAAGTAAAATTGGCAACATTGCAAATAATTGTTGATTACCAAAAGAACCATCGCCCAACAACTTGATCATAATAAGCATCCTTGATATATATATATTTTTTGTACTGTGCGTATTTTTTTTCCAAAAGTTCATGTCATCCACAGTTTATTTGCTGGTTACAGTTTTGCATGTTTTTAAATACAATGATATTCTTTTCGCCAATATCAGAGGTGCATCCCAGTGTTCCTAGACGAGGAAATTGTGCACCAGTACTATAACGGCTACTGTAATAATATCCTCTGGCCTTTATTCCACTACCTGGGCCTACCACAAGAGGACCGACTTGCTACAACGCGCAATTTTGAATCCCAATTCAATGCGTACAAGCGTGCAAACCAGATGTTCGCTGATGTGGTGAACCAGCACTACCAAGAGGGCGATGTGGTGTGGTGCCACGATTATCACCTCATGTTCCTGCCAAAGTGTTTGAAAGAGCACAACAGCAAGATGAAAGTTGGCTGGTTCCTGCATACACCCTTTCCTTCATCAGAGATTTATCGCACTCTACCATCCCGATCTGACCTGCTTAGGTCTGTCCTCGCTGCAGATTTGGTTGGGTGAGTTGTTTTTTTTTGTTTTTTCCTAGTTGATTTTCACAGTGGTTTTTGTAGGTGCTATACTGATGTTCAGTCAAGGCAAAATATATTACCTTCTTATTCTGGTTTAAATTTATTAATTCTGATATAGTGATAATAATAGATGACGAAAGAGCATCTTGCCTTCTGGTTAGTCCGTGTACCAGCTGGTATGATGTTTGGTGTAAATTAACTCCTGTGGTGATCCTTTGTAGTAATTGAAATTTATGCAGGTTCCACACATATGATTATGCGAGGCACTTTGTGAGTGCTTGTACAAGAATCCTGGGGCTGGAAGGTACGCCTGAAGGAGTGGAAGATCAAGGGCGGCTCACCAGAGTGGCAGCGGTGCATTTCCAAATTCTTTCTACTTCCCAATTATATTATTTATTATTTTCATACCATCTAGAATTCTTAAGACTTTCTTTCTATGGCGTTTCACCTTATTTGTTCCCAATAGAATTAAGAAATAAAGGAGAAGAAAAAAATCAATGTAAACAACGTAATAATAATAATAAGGGCAATCTTGTAAACTGTGAGTGTATTACTCATACGAGGCTAATTTGTCAGTTTCCAATTGGGATAGACTCTGATCGATTCAAGAGAGCTCTAGATCTGCCAGCAGTAAAAAAGCACGTGCAAGAACTCACCCAACGTTTTGCTGGCCGGAAGGTAAGGAGACGTAAAAATTATCATATGGTGCTTGAAAAAAATATCGTCCATTGCTCCTTTTTGGAAGAAAAATCTAACTTCCACTTTATGAATAAATGCCATAAAAGGTGATGCTGGGTGTGGACAGGCTTGATATGATCAAAGGCATACCTCAAAAGATATTAGCATTTGAGAAGTTTCTAGAGGAGAGTCCTGATTGGCGCGACAAAGTAGTTCTATTACAAATTGCTGTGCCAACTAGAACAGATGTGCCTGAATGTTAGTGACATTCTCTCTCTCCTTTATAGATTGAGTAAAAATACAGAAGTCCTAAAAGCATGACCCATGTTCCATTTGATTGTGAAGTTCTAAGCCATACTTTTATTAAGGTATATTCTGGCAAATAACTTGTATCAGGCCAGCAAATATTGAGATCATAATCAATGTTATCACTCAATTTTGTGGCCAGTATGTTGTAGTTTCGAATAGAAGGGTTTAGATATGTCGTAGGTTATGTGGGAGAATAGGCTAGGCAATCTTCGCTGAGCTTTTTGAATTTAAGATTTTATTTGGTGTTTTGTAAACCTCGGTAGTTTCTACAAAAAAAAAAAAAAAAAAAAAAAAAAAAAAAAAAAAAGCCAGAGCCTTTTGGTCATTTCTTGTATATATGGCTGAGTTTTTACGGCCTTGCCAAGCCTATTGCAAGCATGCGGGCTTGAATCCTGGACCTCTTAGAAGTCAGTCCAGTACTCTTACCACTTGAGCTACTAGCCTAGTTTCTACAACACTCTACAAATGTTGTGGTCAGTGTCTTAATGTGAACTATGAAAAGATTTTAAGGATATATGAGAAAAACTTGATGCTTGGGGGATATTTCTGTAATAAGCTGCATTTCCATCACTTTTGACAAGCTGTATCAGCGTCAGTGACATTATTAGATAACAGATTAAAAATCTTTCTCTTATTATGTTAAATAATTTTACTAGATCAAAAACTGACAAGCCAAGTTCATGAAATTGTTGGGAGGATCAATGGCCGATTTGGAACGCTAACAGCTGTTCCAATACATCACCTGGTACATAGTTGAAACTTTTCAGTTTGCAAACAATTTCCATTGTATCGTTCTCAATTTAATGTATTTCACTAATATTTAATTACTATTTCAGGATCGCTCTCTCGATTTTCATGCTTTGTGTGCTCTTTATGCTGTAACCGGTATTTTCTTTTTCTTTTTTTTTTTTTAAAAAAAGGAAAACAATTGCATAATATGTATTTTAACAACAAAGTACTTTGTTAACCTTTTTGTTAGATGTGGCTCTTGTGACATCCCTCAGAGATGGAATGAACCTGGTAAGCTATGAATTCGTAGCTTGCCAGGGATCCAAGAAGGGTGTACTGATTTTAAGTGAGGTAATTACTTGGAATTAGTCATCCATGATTCTTTCGGTTTGCTGCTTTATGATATAAATGCATGAGCTTCTCTTTGGTTTTCAGTTTGCTGGAGCAGCACAGTCTCTTGGTGCTGGTGCTCTTTTGGTTAATCCGTGGAATATAACAGAAGTGGCCAAAAATATTGAGCATGCATTGTCGATGACGTCAGAGGAGAGAGAAAAACGGCACAGGCATAACTATGCTCATGTTACAACACATACTGCTCAAGACTGGGCTGAGACTTTCGTCAGGTGAGTTCTTATTTTAGATCTTTTTTCTCTGTAAGAAAAGAATCATTCCTAAATTTACACATTGTCCTTTCCATCTTGCAGTGAACTGAATGACACAATTGTGGAGGCTCAGCTGAGAACAAGACAAGTCCCACCTTCTCTTCCTGCTGATACGGCCATTGATCGTTATCTTCGGTCCAAGAATAGGCTGATCATTTTGGTACCATTCTTTCAGTTTTTGAACCATAAGCAAAATTTCTTTTTTCCCATGTAGATATATAATATCTTTTATACCTTATTTAAACTAGGGGTTTAATGCGACATTGACTGAACCGGTCGAGTCATCTGGGAGAAGAGGTGGCGATCAGATTAAAGAAATGGAGCTCAAATTGCATCCAGACTTGAAAGGTCCCCTGACAGTTCTCTGTGAGGATAAACAGACAACCGTTATTGTCCTTAGTGGGAGTGATAGAAGCGTGTTGGACGATGTAATATTCACACAACTTTTTGCCTGTTATCTAGCTATTTTTATTGTTAATTTGCTAATGTAGTCGTTTCAAATAGAATTTTGGTGAATTCAACATGTGGTTGGCCGCTGAAAATGGGATGTTTTTGCGGCCAACAGATGGCGAGTGGATGACCACAATGCCAGAGCACCTGAACATGGACTGGGTTGACAGTGTGAAGGTACACATTTAATTATAAGAATTTTTTCTCTTTTGTTCTTTTTGTGTAACCTGAACCACCAGATATAACTTTGGTTAGCGAACAATTGGTACTCTGTGAAAATAATAATATTAACATGGTGATTTTCCTTTACAGCATGTTTTTGAGTATTTTACAGAGAGGACACCGAGGTCTCATTTTGAGCACCGTGAGACGTCCTTTGTCTGGAACTACAAATATGCTGGTAAGTTTTGTGGAACAGGCACCTTTTCTCACTTTGCAAACAAATATGAGAGAAACTTAACTTTATTCTTATAAATGTATAATAATTTTATACATGTAGACGTGGAGTTCGGCAGGCTCCAAGCTAGGGACATGTTGCAACATCTGTGGACCGGGCCCATCTCTAATGCAGCGGTTGATGTGGTTCAAGGTAGCCGCTCTGTTGAGGTGCGGTCGGTTGGTGTCACTAAGGTATGCTGTTCTCTTTTTGACTATCATCAACTATTTGGACGTTTTGTTTTTGTAGGGTCTTAATCTTTACCAAATGTAATTGAATCTAGGGTGCTGCAATTGATCGTATTTTAGGCGAGATTGTGCACAGCAAGAGCATGACTACTCCAATTGATTATGTTCTTTGCATTGGCCACTTCCTTGGAAAGGTTAGTTTCACAAACTTATTTTTTTTAAAAAAAAAAATTGGGGACTAAGTAGTCAGTAATCTGGAGTCCTTATTAATTAATGTATTTTTTATGCTTCTAGGACGAGGATATCTATACTTTCTTTGAGCCCGAGCTTCCATCCGAGCCCTCAAACACATCAAAAGGTAAAGGGCCTGATTCCATCAAATCCTCACCTGACAACAGAAGGCCAACTGGAAAGACTTCTAGCAGCCGCAACTCTTCGCGTGCCTCCCAATCTGGAAGCAAGAAGTCCCAAAGTGGGTCTGGGACTGACAAGCGGGCTGCACCTGGACAGAGAGCACCAATACCGAATGCGTGGCAGACTACTAAGGAATCAGTGTCGTGGCGAGAAGGGTCATCAGTTCTAGATCTGAATGGTGACAATTATTTTTCATGTGCAGTGAACAGAAAGCGCTCTAGTGCAAGGTATCTCTTGAACTCGTCAGACGACGTGGTTTCATTCTTGAAGGACCTAGCTGATTCGGCAGGAACATCCCAGCGGCCTGCATAGTGCATAGGTGTGGTTCTATAATTTTTCCTTTTAGTGGTGGCGGGGGCCATTTAATTAATTGCTTGGTGGTCTATGTAAAGGTTGCTTTTGATTGAGGGGAAATTAATAGAATGGTTGAAGAAAGAAAAACTTGTCCATTAATTTAGGGTCTTTTTGCTGTTATAGATTTGTAAATGATGGTGCTGATCTTATATTATATTCTCGCATGATGTGGTGGTTAATAATAAATAGATGAAAATAGATATTTCTGATACATCTCAGATTTTTTTTTTTTTTTACTTTTATTTTCTTTTGGATATGCATGTATGAGCTAACTCTATTTCAACCTTGTAAGTCAAAGTTTCAATCATAGTCAACGGCAGATCGAAGGCACAATCAATACAAGAATAGGAAACTGCTATTACATAAGAAACCATGAATATGGCTTTAGATGTTTCCAACTTATAAACATGAACAAATAGTGCATAGTTTTTTTGTTCATCTCGTACGCCGAGGTACAAGCGACAAGGTGACTTTGTTATAGAACAATACCTCTGAATTAAGTTTCCAGTTTCTACCCTAACAGTGAGAGAATATGATGTTGTCTGACGTGCAATAAGAATAACATCAATTTAATTATATGCCCATATTATTATAAAAAGGGTGTGTTTGGATAGCTTAAGAATATAATTGAGGTTAATTATTTAGAGTAAAAAATATTATTCTAAATTATCAGGAATAAGTTTTTTTTGGAGATTCTCGATGTTATTTTTAATTGGTCCAAACTTTGAAATAACTTGTTAAGTTGTTATTCATAATGTATTTGGATCATCTTATTAATCTAGATACATATTAAATTTAAAGTGGCCCCAATAACTTCTTTATGTAGATTAAAAAGATGATTCAAACACATTAGGAATAAAAATTACTTCGAATGTTGAAAATGAGCGTTAAAAAAAAGCTTATTTCTAACAATCTAATAATAATATTTTTTTTATTTCGAATAACTAATTCTAATTTTATTCTCAACCGAACTGAAGGCACCCAAAAGAATTAACGAACAACATTAAAAAAAAAAAAAACTAACAATACTTCCATTAAAAAAAAAAAGAAATCGAGCATCTCAAATACAATAACAGTAATCTTTTCAAGTTAGCATGCTTTTATTTTCCAAATTAGTTTGTCAGGCCTACATTTAGCGCACTAGGTTGCAATGTTCACATTATTGGCTGCTTAAACTATATATAAGATATAGTTCAAAGTTAAAAATATATATATATATATATATTTCTTTTGATCACTACTTCAAATAATGAACCAAAGCCCGCAGCTTTCCAAAATACATGAATTATGTTTCTGGGACAATATATTATATACGATAGCAACAACATGCATTAGTTTAGCATTATTCAATGAATATTCTGTCAAGATGTAAACCTTACGAAAGATTACGTACGATCTCCTATATATTGGTTCATCTTAATGTGACCTGAAGCAAGATAAGATGCCTCCAATCAACACTCTGATTAATTTGCTAGGACCACTAACTACCTACGTAGTGCTCTTTCTTTATTGCTAAGACTAGTAGTAACAGCATCAAAAGCTAAACTTCCTATTGAAGAAAACATGGTTTGTGGGAATATCAAACAAAAATGTGTTTTCTTTTTAGAATAATGTGTGGCCACATTGTAACTTGAACGTTGGTTCGACACGCGCCCCATGATACTTCCAGTCCGGTCATATATCAATCGAACCGTACATGTATTACATCTATACATCTATTCATCTATCCAAGCGAATCTTTGTTTCACTTTGCATGCATTTTACAAATCTTCAAGAGAGGCTATTTCATCCATGATAGTTGTTGGTCTTAATTTGAGAAAGTTTTCTTGTAGAGATGATGGGAATATATATGTATGCTATCTTTCAAAAAGATGTTCGCTATAGATTTTTGTTTTTCTTCATAGACATTTAATTTAAAAATAAGTTGGGTGGCTTAGACTCCAATTTATCTTAAAAAATATATATATTTTTCTAATAGCTATGTATGGATGCATGAGAGAATAGCAACAACTTAAAAATAGTATTGCTTTAATTATTCGGAAGCAATTCAAATGCTTTCTCTCTCTGAAAAAGTGTTGTATTTAATGATATTTTATTAATCTATAACAAATTAGCTTTACTTAATTTTGAACTAGTTTCGAATTATAATATTCAAATAATATTTGTAATAATTGTATAAAGTAAACTAGCACTCTTCTCATATTATTCGATACAGTAAATTTTAGGCTCTATATTCTCGCATACCATTTACAAAAAGGGACCATTTCTTAGATATAATCCGACATACAATCAAGTTGAAGACTTCCTTTTCGTTCAATTGGTTTTATAATGGCCAACTACAATACAAATTGAAAACAACTCCAACGTATAGCATCCGGTGTAGCACCAAGAATGCTTGGTAATCAATTCTCGTCTTTATATATGTATAGAAATGGTTTAAATGAATATATACTACTATACTAGGATATTGACCACCCAAAGTAGTTGTACTCCAAGAGGGCATGCATCTCTGTCTTCCATTATCTTGTATTTTGGGATAAGAGAGGTAGATTTCTAGCTATATATACGATTCTGTACACACGTTTTCGTGCTTACCATTAAACCTGACTAGTACTTGAGTGTTAAATTACTAAAAAACACGTCTTAGAATTACAAAACAGAAAAAAACATGCAACTACATTGTTTTTCTGACCACAAACTTTTTCAAAAGGAAAATTATATTTATCTCATCTTTAAAACCAACCAATACTTTTTTAGTAGACTTTATATCATGTTAAAAACGAAGCGACATGTGCCCTTTAATTAGGTTTTGGGAAGAGATTAATTCGAACCATATATTTTGTGTGGTGATCATACCAAAACCTTTCTTTCAAAATCTATGTTTAATTGGTCCCATGCATGCAACTTCCATTCAAGAAAACATAGTTTTGAGTTGACCTGTTTATCCTTACACTACAGCTGCCATGTTACCATCAACAAGGTATCCATCCTTACAGCTGCCTTGTACTGTCAAACTTTGCCCAAGTATCTATCTATCTTTAGTTCTATTTTTCGCAATCAATCACCAACATATATTGTCTCAAATCCTTGGACGTCAAGTTCTCTGTAGTATTTGTAATGCACCGTTTTGTGTCATGGAGGATTAATTTTGTGATGTTTTCCACTTTTTCCTTCAGTTTATATCAAGTAATTTTGTTTTTCTACAACCAACCACGCTAGGTAGGCACAACCGAACAAGTAAGGCTGTCAATACCATGCAGTTTTGCATGCTTCCGTTCCGTTCCGTTCGAAATGGAACAGAAACGGAGAAGAAAAATAGTTTTGTTTTCAGAAACGAAACGGAAATGAAGCATCTTTTCAAGGGACAGAACACCCAAAAGAAGGAATTTACAATGGAAAATGAACGCGAAACTGAAATTAACCTTAATTACATTCAGTTCCGTTAAAACGGAATGGAAACGAAACATGATTTTTGTTTCGTTACCTGGAACAGAACAAAAACGGAACATACCAGTTCCGCTTTCGTTTCGCACATTTGACAACCCTACGCACAATCTAGAAGGAATAAAAAGAGTGGTGAGATTTTCTATGGTCTGTCATTTAATTACTGATAATCTAAGTGAAGCGCGATGAGGTGGGGTTAACAATAATCTATCTATTTTTAAAAACAAAAGTACTCTATGAAGTGCAACTAGTTCTACTAACAAACTAACAATGGCCTATTTTGTATACATCTATGTTTGGAAGTGTGGTGAATAAGAATAAAATAGCTTGTTCAAGAACAAGGGTGGTGAATAAGAAATGGTGAAAAATTGTTTATTCATAAATTAAGAGATGTTGTTTGGGTGGTTAGTTAAGAAAAAAAACAAGAAAAAAATATAAAATAATAATTTGTTGTTGGATAGTTAGATTGTTCCAATTTAGTTCCAACATTTTGTTGGGACAAGAACAATAGTCCGAATAAGCTATTCCGCTTGTTCTAAAATGTGTTTGATAACCTCTAGAATTAGCAATTCCGAATAAGACATTATTCCAAGGGTTCCAAACATCTTAAGAATTAATGAATTGTGAAGGTTTTATGTCACGGAGAAAGGAGCTTATTAGAAAAACAAACTAATATATAATACGAAATATTTAGATTAATAGATAAAATATAATGTACACAAAAGTTTGATCGGGTTCCGTCAGATCTCAACTTTTAACGTTCAAATGGTCGATCTGAACCGTTCAACGTGATTTTCATATTGAAATTTCCTTGCAAATCAAATTTTATCCTTTTAAATTTTTTTTTTTACTTTTTTCATATTTTATAAAATTGTTGTTTTTGGAGGGTCAAAACTGTTCAGATAGAGGATTTCTAAAAATTTCAAAAAAATAGTAAATAAATTTAGAAAAATATAAAATTTGATATGCAATGAGATTTCAATATGGTGATCACATTGAGCAGTTCGATTGGTCATTTGAACTTTAAACTTAAAATCTGACAAAATATAACCAAAAACCCGGTCAAAACGCATTTGATTGAAACCATTCTATATACACACATATATAATTAGTTTATGACAGTACATAAATAAATAATCAAAATTGTTTTGTTAAACAAGGCCTATATATTAAGCAACCGTAAAACACATAGTTGGTCATCAACCTCCTATATTAATTTATACCTTGGGAAAGCCCAAAAGAAAACCGACTTCACAAACAGCCACATGAGAAGCAACATCATAAAGTTGAGAATTTGGATTCAATACAGTCGCATTCCAAAAAACAAAAGCATCAGATTGTGTAACACAAAATAAAAAAGAAAGAAAAGCATCAAATTTTTACAAAGCAACTTTTCACACTGGTCGGTGAAACGAACCTAGGCGTCTTGGTCCAACCAAGAAAAAGGCAAATTAATGAGATCTTTGGTACAGTATTCCAAGCATCTACCTCGGTTTCAAAAAGTGTCAATCAATGACTAGGATTCTTTCAGTTTTCTCCGATCGGGCACAATCTGCCGTTGATTATTAACAGACCACTTTTCACCTTCCCTTTTCGAATCCGGCTGCTGTCCATGTCAGCAGCAGTAGAAGAGATCACGAATCTACCTCTTTGCAGAAAGTTGGGTGAAATGCGATGCACCTCCAATTATTACACATAATGGGATGCATGCCACTCGTAAGTCTAAATCCTAACTAAGCCTGTCAAGTGCCAAGGAATCGAATTAGAACGATGACTTGAGTTTAATTATGAAATTAAATCGAACCATGTCGAATCAAGCTGATATTCACATGAAGCTATATATCGGGATCGAGGTACTCTCAAATTGTAAAATCATACAGAGCAAGAACAGGAGGACATGAGTAACGCGCAAGAAACGTGCCCTTTGGATTCTACATGAGTTCAATTATTATAACTTGTTTATATATTGTTTATATTATTTTAAAATAAATAAAGTGTAAACTAATTAATGTTTATTATTGTCTAGATTATATTTATTTATGTACAAACTTTTTATTATAATATGATTTTGATCAACTTAATATTTATATTAAAAATGAAATATTACTAGATATTATAATTAATATATAATAATCTAAGTAGACATCGACTTATCCCAAGTCGGACTCGAATTAGCCTATTATAATGATTTTGAACTCGAAATGAATTTTTGACAATTTTAAGTTACATAAAATAGAACCCAACATATAGTAGTATAAACGAAATTATTAAATAGAAACTAAAAAGGAACATTATTGGCATAATATAACTATATATTCCAAATTCAATTACACTATGAAGCATACAAAAAATTATAAATTAACTCTTACAAATTAAATATGAAGCATCCAAATCCAATTACGTTATGTAAGTTAGTTCGGGTTTAAAGCAATATTTTCTTCAAAATCCGTACCCAATACATATTTGATGGGTTTAATAAAAATGTACCTTCTTAAATAAAATAATTGAAATCAACAATTTTATAGGTCGTGTTGAGTGGGATGGTCATATTACGTAGCTAGGCTATTTAAACACCTTACTTTTTAATTTCTTGACATACTTTAGATATAGTCATATTTTAACTATTGTAGAGTGCGCACATTGCACTATTACAGAATGCACATTCATCAACTTTAATTTAATTTTTGACATAATTGGTTACATTAATTACTTAATTGGACAAAAATTCGTTTGACGGGTTGTTAACTTTGTCTTGATTTTTTTTTTTTTTTTTGACTATTCAGAATGCATGCCTTGGCAATTAAAAAAATACATATTTGCTGTTGCTTGGACGTTTACACATATATATATTGTTGGAACTATATCTGATTACACGTCAGACTAGCATAGAACATGCACCTAGATACTTGAATGAACCACGTACAACATTTGAATAAACACAAAAGCAACACAAAATGGAGGTTATGTAGAAAGTAAGTTTAGAGCAATTGAACGATTCAAAATAATTTTTAAACGCGTCAAAATAGCAATAGATAAGGATCTAGTAAAAGTAAATCTTTTTACATGCAATTTCACAAATAGATGGAATATAAATTTATACCTCTTCTCGTATCACAACGAGAAGGCACGTTCCTTGACAATGGAGATGGTGTCGAGTTCTTTCTCTTTCCTTCTTGCAACACCAAAAAGTCCACAAAAATTAATCAATCTTTTCTCAAATTATGGTAGTAACTCAAGCAAAGAAAGTCTAATCCAAGGTTTTCTTTCTTTAACTAATTCAACAATCAATTGAGATTAACTATTCTCTACTCATGAGAACCTAACTAGATGCAACTGCACAAGTACTAAACAACTAATAACTAGCTTACTAACAAATGATAAGCAACATATCCTCATTCCTCATTGCCACAGTTTTCATCAATGGTCTATAGAGGATCACCAAAATTCTCACCAATCTTTGAAAAATAGAAACAATAAAATATGTTAACTAACTTTTTTTTTTTTGATAAATATTAAAGAAAGTAAATAATTGAGTAAATAATCATACCAGTAATCAATGCTCGTAACCAAGTCTGAGCACAGAATAGTGCTTTAATGCTCTCGTCATTGAGAGAGCTCCTAATTAACCGGGCTAAGTACTCTACCACTTGTACTGAAGGCATATTCAGATGCCACAATTGATATTGGAACAGCCAGAATGTCCCGGGTTAACTGAGACAATATCGGATACTTAGGAGCTTTCAATTTCCACCAAGCTAGGATGTCAAACTCTTCATCCACATGTATTTCCACAAGGTCCATCACCTATTTGCATAAAATACATAAAGAACAAATATAATTGACAGAATATAAAAATTTAAAGATTTGAGTAATAATGTAATGCATCACCTAAATAGTCATCTAACTCTGATTTTAGAGTTCATAATTCTTCTTTCCTTTTATATAGTCCTTTAATGCAACTCTTTTATTGCTAACACTAGTGGATGCACATCTCTTCTACCTATTAAGTAAAAGTTTCAAGTTAAAATCAAATAAATAACAAGTAGGTTTGAACTTAACAAGTAGCTAGATTTGTACCTCCTATTTATACTCTTTGAACAATGCTTATATGCACTGTCTCAAGTTGGTCATAAAGCTATCACAACCTTCATGGCATAATTGTTCCATGTAGTATTGAACAACAACAAGCTTACATCTAGGATCAAGTACACAAGCTATTGCCAATAGTGAATTTCCTATGTTTCAATACTTGTCAAACTTGACAAGCATGTCATCCCCCATCTGAACAATAAATGGGTATGGACTACTAGCCATACTTTCTGTTTTTAGAATGTGAAGGTTCTAGCGCTAATATTTCTTTCGTTTTTATCGCTGATCTCATGTTCACTGATCCCTGTGCGTACCTACCATCTTCCCCCTCCCCCCTCCTGCCACCTACACTTGCCTACCTCACCCTCACCTCATGTCGACCCCATCTCTTCCAAAATTCGCACATAACTCGCACATGACTGATTGTCATGGTTAATATGTTAATCATTCAAGTAAAATTTCTTAATTGTCCTAGTTAATATATTAATTGTCCTAGAAAAAATATTGATTGTCCTTGTTAATTATTAATTATTAATTGTCCGTGTAAATAACTTAATTGTCCTAGTTAATATGTTCATTGTGCTAGAAAAAATATTAATTATCCTGGTGAAATAGCTTAATTATTCTAGAAAAAAATATTAATTGCCCTGGTAAAATGGTTTTATATATATATTGTCCTTAAAAAATGTGTAGGTGTCAAGGGGTGGGGGTCGGTGTGAGGTGAGGTGGGAGGAGGGAGGAAGTAAACGTAGATGTAAGGAGGGGAGGGCCGGGGTGAATAAGCGTTGCATGGGAGGTAGGGTGGGTAACGCTGGATAGGCGCTGGATGAAAGGGAATGGATAAAGCATGTGATGATGGGAGAGCTAGAGAGGATGGTAGTAAGCAATTCCGATAATTTAATAATCCACAAATTAATTACTCGTACAATTTAAAAATTTACAGAAATTATACATCCATTATTTTCATAAGTTATAAATTTGAATTTATTTTATTTTTTAACAAGTAAAATTAAATGGTTTAAATCATATCCGTGTTATATTACTATAAACAAAATTTAAATTCAATTAAATATTTATAAATTCTAAATTTGTTACAAGGTGATCGTGCTTTTCCCTTTAATGTAAAACGCACATACAATAGAAAATCTATTGTGATCATTGGGAGATACCGTTCCTTAGTGATGTTGAATGGCCGCTTTCTTTAATTTCGGTGAAGATATGCTACTGATTTTATGTTGAGTTAGTGGACAAAACCATATATTTTCAGATGTGTTGTTGTTTGTCGCACCGCCTGAGGAAAGAATAGAAGAAAAACCAAAAAAGTTAGTCAACACATGCATTATATGCCAAGTAAATAGGGGAGGAGCGAATCGAGCCAGAAAAAATTGTTGGGTCTTAGTCTAGCCGATATAACTTGCACCTGTCTTTTTGTCTTTTGGAGGGCATCTCCTTCCATTTCTTTTGGATAAAGTGGTTGCCAAGTTGGGAAAAGTGGGAACTCATGTTGTCAATCGAGAAAAATCCACTCATGTTTTTATTGGTACATGAAAGTTGAACCTTTATCATTATGAAAGCACCAATTTTACAAAAAGGATTAACTAAATCACCAAGGAAAAAAAAAAAAAAAAGGAAGATGCAGAATTCACAAGTCTTTTTTTTTGGGATACGCTTTTGTATAAATCATGAGTTGGATTAATAAAGGCAGCGTGCTATTTTGAATTTTTTTTCTTTCCTAGATAGACGCTAATCCAACTTGATCGTTGAAATAGCAAAACAATGAAGTTTAGCGAAGTTCCAATTATTCCAAACAGTTACCCGGTCCTTGTTTTAATAGTGTGTCGAAATAACTGATAATTAAATTAACACTTATTGCTAATCTAAGTATAGTTTTCGTATGATAATAGGAAAGACACATATTCCAATCGGATTTCAAACTTGCAACCTCCACTCAATTCAAGTACAATTATTAACAAAAACTAGCAAAAATTCACAATTATTTTTCACAATAATACTCAAGAATGTATTTACATTCACAATAACAAGAAAATCTCATCCTAAGATATAAACACCTCAACTTGCACTAAATGCTTACAATTTCCTCCTATAGTTAAGATAAAGAAATAAATACAAACATACCTTAATAGATGACAGAATTAAAATACATAAGACCACTCGGTACCGGCACTATAAGATTCTTGTACCAAAATACCCTATTTACCCATCTAACATAGTCATCCCTTGCTTAGGACGGTATTTTTATCAAATATAGGTGACAGAAAAATTAGTTAAGGAATAATATTTTAAACTCTGATCTATCTTCTATTTTGAAACTCGTCTGTTATTTTTTTAAAAGTTTAAATTTGAATTTAACTTTATTAAATAAAAGTATAATCGAATGTAGTGCACTTACTTTTTCAGTTATCGCCATTATTAAAGAAAAGGTGTCTATGATGGATGTCGTTTTTTCCTATATTTTGACCACAAGGCAAATTATTAGTGAAGTAATAATCTTTTTGTCAAATCAACTCACCCAAAGATAAAATAATCATAAAAAACAACAACAACGCCAGTTTCTTCAATTTGGATAAATTCACAAAGAAAAGAAAAATGAAGGGAAATAGAAGCGGCATATATCACCGAACAAAATTCTTTTCTATTTGTAACTTGTTCGATGAAATAAAACAACATTTCCAATGCGTACCCTTGGGCCTAGTGTTTGAACAGTTACTTTGTATTTTTTTTTTCTTATTACATAGTAGGCCCACTTTCTGTTAGGCTAGAATTTTCATTGACAACACCAATCATATTTATTTGGGCCTGAAGTGTTTTCACACATTTTTACACTACTGAAAGTTTAGTTCTATTGCATTGAATTTATTATCTTGATTGCCCAAACATTTGATATAGCGTAACTTTTTGCAACAAAAAATTTTAGTTGTAATAGAAAATATTTTTCCTTGGAGTAATGCGAAATTAAAAGTCATTAATTTTGCAACAGTATACTTGCTGCAATAAATCCTTTTAAAGCTAGTTATTTCGTTGCAAAATATCAAGTATTGTGATAGATTCCTATTTCAATATAATTTAAAAATAACAGCTTTCGCTAATATGGTATAATATTTCAGTTGCAATATTAACAACTATTCTAATTTTTATTCAGCCTATTTCAGATTCAAACTGGATTTTTCTTTACGATATAACCAGATTTAATCGAATGTTCTTTCTAGCTAGGGGTGCATAACGTCTAAAACGACCACGAAAATGGAGTGTTGCGTTAACTGTTTCGTTTTGGACACGAAACTGACTATGTGTTTGCGTTAACCGTTTCGTTCAAAACGAAATGATCGAAATCACGAAAATACACATGGACGAAACTGACTACGTGTTGCGTTAACCGTTTCGTTTTTTGAAACACAACCAGAATCTTTAACCGTTTCATTTTGTTTTGGACAAAACGAAACGAAAGAACGGTTAAAACAGTCGCCGTTTTCACCCCTATTTCTAGCTATGCTTGGAGTGAGCCCAGCGCAGCCCAAGTTTTAAACCTGGATTCCAAACTTGAGAAAGCTATCCCCCCCCCCCCCATTTTAGGCTTCCGCGCCCTCTCTATCGCTCTCTCCTTCATCTTCATTTCAGTCTTCCTTCCGCCCTTACCATCTACAGTTTTCTCTTCTTCTCCCTTACCGCCCTCTCTTCTTCCATTTCTTCTCGTTCTTCATTTTTTTCATATACAACCGCACATAATAATTTAATATATCCCTTAATTTATAATAAATACTTCCTTAAGTCAAATAGATATTCCCTTTAGTCAAAAAATATATTCTTATGTTATAATATAGTAAGGTACTTCCTTACATAAATATGATTATTCTTGTGGGACAAATTAAATACTCCTTAAAATAAATTCATAACTGAAAACATATTTGACACTCCCTTAATGAATCTTACATACTCCTTTAAAAATAATTAGTAACTCCCTTAACACAAATTACGTACTTCCATATAAATGAAAATGTTTTTGACACTCCCTTAATAAATCTTACATATTCTCTTAAAAATAATTAGTTATTCCCTTATTACAAATTACGTACTTCCATAATTAAAGATAAATGAAAACATATTTGACACTCACTTAATGAAGGTTACATACTCCCTTAAAAATAATGAATTACTCCCTTATCACAAATTACGAACTTTCATAATAAAAGATAAATGAAAACATATTTGGCATTCCATTAATGAATTTTACATACTCCCTTAATAATATTTAAATACCTCTTTATCATAAATTACGTACTACCATAATAAAAGATAAATGAAAACATATTTAACAATCCGTTAATGAATCTCATATACTCTCTTGTAGAGAAGAGAAGGGACGAGTAGAGAAAGTGGCTCTGAAGGGAGAAGAGAGGCGGGAGTAAGAGAGGGGCGTAGGTGAGAAAGTAGGGAGAGTATCCTCTATTGGTAGAGTGCCAACTCTTGATCTGAACCGTTCAATCTAATCTCGACGGTTAATATTTTTCAGGCTTATCAATCTGGTATTATGCATGGGACTTTCATTAACCGTTGAGATTAGATCTAACGGTTCATATCAAAGGTAGGCACTCTGCCAACTTTTTAGAGGATGTGATTCTGAGAAAGTAGGTGGGAGAAAAGGGTGTGAGTGAAGGTGGGGCACTGACTTGTGAGAGAGGGACATGAGTGATAGAGGATGGAGAGAAGATAGAGGGGGTGAGAAAGGAATCCTCATCCGATGTCGCGCTACACACCTTGTAGCGCACATACAGACAAAAAATTTACGCAGTACCAGCATATTCAGCGCACAATAGTACACGAAATGTTCTGTCAATATGCACGCTACAAGGTGTGTAGCGCTACACACGATTTGGTTTCGTGAGAAAGGAGAAACGAGATGCCGAAAAAATTAAAACTACTGTTACTGTTCATCTTAATTTCGAAAGTCAATTAAAAAAATTTCAAATTTTAAAAATAATGTTGTAGGATCGGATTCCAGGAATCCGATCCTACAAATTGCTTGGATCAGATTCCTAGAATCAGAATCCGACATAATTTTTGTCACAGTTTAGATAGGAGTAATGCGCTGGTACAATGAGGTAAATTGGACCAATGAGGATGACTTTTAGGTAACTTATGTATGTAGAATAATGTTTGTTTATATTTCTTGTAAACCCTTTTGTCTCCTCCGGCGTAAAACCAAAATAATCTTGTTTTAGTCATAATGCTATGTAGCATCAAAGAGTATTATTTATTTCTCTCTTTATTTAATAATTTGCACAGTAACATATGATGTGAGAATCTCTATATAATATCTTAATCTAGGGTGCATTTGGTAAAACAGCAGTTAGTATGGTTAGTGGTGTAAGGTTAGTACTTTTTGGGGTTAGAGGGGTAGAATGGTGAGAGTAATGATTTCATGGGGTTAATGTTAACTTAAGGTTAGTGAATGTTGTTTGGCGCGACATGTTGAGGTTAGTATTTTAAGGTTAGCAACTATTAGTGGTTTAATAATTATTAACTATTATTAATTAGTAGTTATTAATAACTATTATTTTTAATAAAAATTATTATTATTAATTATTAACTATAAATTATAAAAAATAAACCATTATTAATTATTATTATCATTATTATAATAACTATTATTGAATATCGTTATTATTATAATTTTACATTAAGGATTATTTAAACTTATATAATTATTATTAATTACTAATTATTATTACAATAACTATTATCAATTATTAATATTATAATAATTAACATTATTTATTTTGAATTATTAATTATTAATTACTTTAATTATTATTATTATATTAATCGTTAACTATCATTAATTATTAATTAATAATTATTATTAATATTAGTTACTAATTATTATTAATCCTCATAATTATTAATAAATAATTAATATTACAATAACTATTATTAATTATTATAAATATTACCATAATTATTAATTATTATTATTTATTTTAAATTATTAATTACTAATTATTATTGATTATTCGTTACTAATTATTATTCATCATCATTAATTATTAATAATTAGTTATCGTTGATTATTAATTATTAATTACTTTTAATTATTATTAGTTATGAAATATTATTAATTTATAATAATTAATTAATTATTATTAAATATTAATAATTAATATTTATTAATTCATATTAAGTACTAATTATCATTATTAATACAAGATTAACGCCAACCCCTTCATGCTGAAACCGCTGACCCACGTCTTGGGTGAGTTGGTGGGTTAGCACAAGCTTAGTGCTAACCTTAGCTAACCTCAATTCATTTGGTGAATTGAGGTTAGTTGGTTAGTTCCACTAACCATGGGTTAGTGCTAACCCCTTCAATGCCAAACGCACCCCTAAAGTTGAAAAAAAATAGTGATATTATAAAAAATATCAGATTGTTATTCCCATCAGATTGTACTATCTGATGGGAATTAATGCAGCTGTTATTTTTCGTTTGTACTATCCAATTTAAAACTAAAGACTAGCATTATTTAAAAAAAAAAAAGATTTTTGAATAATTTTAACAAATTTGATTTGGCTAGTTCAATTTAAAACAGACAGTTCGGGTAAAAAAAAATTAATACCTTTATTTGAAGAATAATAAAGTGAATAACCTGGCTGGAAAGTTGTATGTTTTTAACCTAATAATCTTACGCACTCCGTATAAAAATTTCTGAGCATTACTTATGATTTTCACTATAACACTTTTCTATATTTAATGTGATCATAATATTGACATTAATATTTAATATAATTTTTTAAATATCATTATTCAAATCTTAATTCTTTTATTGCGTTTATTAAGTTCATTAAAAATTGTAGTTTGATGCTTGGGATTGGCCAAGTGCTGACGTAGATATATTCCCATAAAATATTAGGAAAAATTTACGGTTGACATGACAATTTTTTATTTGTAAGGTTGACATGACACTTATTACCGTGCTATATTCAAATATGGTGCATGATAGATACGCAAGGAAAGTATATTCTCCTCTAATCTGATTTGTAATCACCAGCATGTTTTGTTAATGCAATCTTGCCTAAAGGCTTTCTCCAACAAAAATAAATAAATAAAAAATACACCCACAAGGAAATATTATATAATATCACTATTTTTTTTCAACTTTAGATTAAGATAACATATAGAGATTCTCACATCATATGTTACTATGCAAATTATTAAATAAAAAGAGAAACAAATAATACTCTTTGATGCTACATAGGATTATGATTAAAAAAAGATTACTGTGGTTTTATGCCGAAGGAGACAAAAGGGACAAGTTACAAGAAATATAAACAAACATTATTCTACATACATAAGTTACCTAAAAGTCATCCTCATTGGTCCAAGTTACCTCACTGTACCAGCGCATTACTCCTATCTAAAATGTGACAAAAATTATGGCAGAGATAAGATCGGATTCTGGAATCCGATCCAAGCTTAGATCGGATTTCAGGAATCCGATCCTAACGATTTGTAGGATCGGATTCTACAACATTATTTTTTTAAATTTAAATTTTTTTTAATTGATTTTCGAAATTAAGATGAACAGTAACAGTAGTTTTAATTTTTTCGGAACGAGATGGAAGCGAGAGGGATTGGCCCAACAGCCCATTAATTTCCAGGATGGCGGGGATGGCGAAATTCCAAAATGGTACAATAATTTAGCTATTTTCAGTCATATTTTTCTTGGATTTGGAAAATTCTGTGTGTCAGAGCTGCAGTTTGATGTCAAACACAATCAATGGTCCAGGCCCAAAGTTGAAGAAAGAAATGGTAATAAACAGTGTTCATGGCTTAGTTCCAATTCATCACGAAAATATGACAAAATGAACATAGCCGACAAATTGCACGTTAACTCCGCGTGAAAATTAAATTACAGAAGACCCCACCTCATCCCTTTCTCAGTTCTCACCCAACTGTCACTTCCTCAACCAATTAAAACACACCTCTTGAAATTTACTTGCTTGCACCCAAATTGCACCAATGCTAGCATTTCGTGCAGTTGTAAATTTGCTTTGTGTTAATTGAAGAATTTCTAAGTTTTCCGTGAATTTAGACGACATAATCTCAATATTAGCTGCATTTCCCCATATATTAATCATTGGATTATTTGACAAGACAATCGGTATTTAAAATATACCAAATATTACATTGCTGAACTAAAAAGTATGACTTACATATATAAGCAAATGTTTCAGTTTACAACACTACGGCATAATAATATACTATATATATTAGAGGAGTGATAAAATACACCTGAGTCGTTTTCGAAATTCAAAATTCAAACAGTCAATCCGAACCGTTCAAGTTGTTCTCCATATTGAAAAACTCTTGGAGACCAAATTTTTCATTTTTTCGAATTTTTTTACTATATATTATGATATTTTCAAATTGGAGGGCCTGAAATGCTCCAATTGTAGTGTTTTTTTTTTTAAAATATCATAATATATAGCAGAAAATTTTGAAAAAATGTAAAATTTGGTCTCCAAGAGTTTTTCAATATGGAGAACAACTTGAACTGTTCGGATCGACTGTTTGATTTTTGGATTTCAAAAATGACTCTGGTGTACGGGAGACGATCCGTACACCAGAGTGTATTTTATCCATCCACATATATATTATATTACCATATATATATATATATATATATATATATATATATATAGTTTAGCTACGGTGAGATGCATCACAAAAAGTTCTCTGTGAGTCGCATTCAAAACTCCTAGATCTGGTTCAAAATAACCGATCCAAACCATTCAATACGATCTCCTTATTGAAATCTCCATGTAGACTCAATTTTATATTTTTTTCAAAATTTTTAAGTATTTTTTCAGATTTTAGAAAATCGTTAATCTAATTAGTTATGAACCGTTCAAAAACAACAGTTTTTAAAAATCCGAAAAAAACTTAAAAATTTGGTCTACATAGAGATTTCAATAGGGAGATCATATTGGACGGTTTGGATTGGTCATTTTGAACCAGATCTAGGATTTTTTATAGTGACTCACAGAAGACTTTTTATGATGCATCTCACCGTAGCTAAACTCTATATATATATAGAGTTTTGCTATGGTGAGTTGCAACTCACGAGAGGGTCCGTGAGTCACACTCAAATCTCCTAAATCTGGTTCAAAATGACCGATCCAAACCGTCCAATACCATCTTCCTATTGAAATCTCCATGCAGACCAAATTTTACATTTTTTCGAAATTTTGAAGTATTTTTTTGAAATTTTAGAAAATTGTTGATCTAATTAGTTCTGAACCGTTCAAAAACAGCAGTTTTAAAAAATCTGAAAAAAATACTTAAAAATTTTGAAAAAATATAAAATTTTGTCTGCATGGAGATTTCAATAGAAAGATCACATTGGACGGTTTGGATCGGTCATTTTGAACTAGATGTAGGAGTTTTGATCGCAACTCACGGACCCTCCCGTGAGTTGCAACTCACCATAGCAAAACTCTATATATATATATATATATATATATATATATATATATATATATATATAACTATTGAGATATAGCTAAATATATTTGTAGAGTTCTACCATTTTTATATTATTCTTACAAAAAAAAAAAGATAGTAATTCCAGCAGCACCATGAAATTTTAATGATTATTTGAATTTAACAAGGAATAAAAATTTAGCTTAATGAAGAACACGCCACAGTTTCAATTTATTAATTTATACTGATAATGTAATTGTAGTACGCGCGGTATATACATGTCAGCCCGTGACCTTATCAATATTGAAACAACTATATCAATTTCACATCCTGCATGGAATCATGGTTTACTACAAGGATAAAAATACCCCATCTTCTTGTGCCTATATATATTCTTACCTCATCTTCGTTTCAATCCCTAAACCTTCTCTCATTCTCTGACGTTCACACACTTGTCTCCTATATATTTGGCAAGATGCAAGGCTTAAAACTCTTGATCCTTTTCACATTGAGCTCATTGTTCGGTCTAGCCCGAACCGCACCACAAGTACCTTGCTACTTCATATTTGGTGACTCACTGGTGGATAATGGAAACAATAACAACATTGCATCGCTAGCCAGAGCAAACTACCCACCATATGGAATCGACTTCCCGGACGGGCCATCTGGCAGGTTCAGCAACGGTTTAACTACCGTCGATGTCATCTGTAAGTTCAATATATATTCTTCATTTAAAATTCATGTCGTTAGCTATGTTGTTGGTCATGCTTGGCACGAACAAGTCAGTGCTTGCATTCTTGCACAGAGAATTTAAAAACCGAAAAGTTAAAATACCGCTTGAGTGAACAAAATGCATTGTTGGTTTTGTAGAATATTACTAGCTAGGTTGCAAAAGCTTTAAAACAATCAATCATGCATTTACTTATGTTTTTTATGGTTGGTAACTCTCTTTTTAGTGAATTCATTTTGCAATAGAGTCTCTAACTGGTCTGAGGTGATGGTATTCAATTATCAATCATCTTTTTTTTTTTCAAAATAGCTCATTTATATATCAATTATCATGCTTGAGTTTACTTCTCGAGCTGATTATGTAGGAATAGAATTAGTTTTCGCAGAGATTTGGATTCCCGATTCCCTACAATATTGATTTTGGTATCAACATTTTTGGGGCACATAGATTTTTCCATAGTATTGCATTTAAGGCCCCATACCTAGGTCTATACAAACATGTAGTACAGAAAATCCTATCGGAAAGTGCCCATGCATTGTCTACGGCTCCGTTGACATCGATCACTATCGGGTCATGTCTTGGAAAATTTAATGATGATACGATGTTCATTTAGTTTATAATTGAAGCAAGTAATTACCATTTCCAAAATTTGAGAATAAATTTAAAATTTGTATTTAATACTGTTATATATTGATCGAAAATAGCTTAAATTTTGAAATAATTTAATTAAGATGTTAAAATATGAATAGCTTTTAAAAAGCAACCGACAACTTCATAAATTCTGCAATTATTCCAGTATGTAATTAAACATCAATATTTTTTTGTCTTAACACGTTTGCAACTGTTTGTATATTGATAACAATGTTTTGGAATGAAATAAAGTAAGTTAATATAGTTAATAACTTATATATTAAGGAATACGAGTTATCATTTATTTCCTCCTGTAATTAATTTCTTTTTCTCTTTACTTTTATCCAGAGATGCATTACTAAAATTTATGCTTTACTGATTATTCTACTATATAGTTAATAAATAAGGAAGTAGCTAGAAGACAATTAATATCCATTTGTGTACCTGTGATTAGAGTTTAAGAAAATCAAATTGTTCGTAAAAAAAAAGCATATTAATTTTGCTCGTGGTGGTAATTCATGATGTATTGATGAACATTTAAAGCAGAAGGCATTAAGAAAATTCAATGAGAATTAAATTTACAATTATTTAATATTTCATCACGTCGCTGAAGTGATAATACTGAAGTACTGCATGCTTTTGTCCAGCAAGGGCCCTTTTATATTTCGTCAACACACAGGATACATTTGCAAACTATGTAAATTTTAATTTTTTTTTTTTTTTTTTACTTTTCAGTACATTTTTGGCAGTTCTTTTTTTTTTCTTTTCCTGGGAGCATATTTTTCAAATTGGAATGAATAAATGGTTTTATTTTTCTATTTTAAAATGTTGTCTTGAGGAAGAATTATCCATGAGGAAGGACCACATCATATCGTGTAAAAGAAAAAGAGTAAATTAGTATACAGCACCGCTAGCTTTAATGTATGAATACTCTACCTTTATTTCCCGTGTCTCGATTAAATTTATTTCCACATTCCTATTGAATTTACTTTATTCACGTTGGGTTCTTAAATATTTCCTAGCCAACTTTAATTACCAATACATGTACAAACGTACGTGTATAATACTATAGTTAACTTGTCAGAAGGAAAAAGAGATGGAGTATGATAAGGTAGAATAAAAAGTTGCCTTGTTCATTGCCAAAGAGACGTAGGTATTTGCCTATCGACCATCAATTAAAATCTGATTGATTGGGGGGGGGGGGGATACATTTTAAACAATTAAAATTAAACGAATCATAAAAATTATGCGAACTTTTCTGTATTTTGTTTTATGCATTTTTTACCATAAAATATCTTTTTACTGATTTACTTGAGGTATACTACAAAAAAAAAGTTTTTTATCCGTCGAATTAATAATGGCAGCTCATTTAATGCTGGATCTACGATCCTATATGTGAACAACAAACACAGCCGGGTTTTTGTAGTTTATTGGATTGCATTTATGTGAAACGAGAGAGTTAGTACACATTGATTAGCCTCATGCTAATGGCTAGATTTTGGACCATATATATGCTCATATAGTTTCTAGACACCAAGAATTGCACCATATCGCATTTAAACTTCTTGGACTAAATAAAAAAAGTTAAAAGTAAATAGCATAAATTAGGCAGGAAGCCTCATGATACCTACTTACTCTAATTTACTGTGTGTTTTCCTTCTTTTAAGTTACCTACCTCTGTATTTTCAAAACAATAACTACTATTCTACTTAACTGTTCATTTTTTTTAAAGTTATCTTTCCATGTATTTTTAAAATAAGCATATCATTCTTATACTAGCGATACAGGTAGATATGTTACTCAATTTGTTTTCTAATTAGACGAAAAACCAAAACACATTATTGTTTTGTCTAGAGATTGATATCCTTAACCATATATCAAATCGATTGAACGACATAAATATGTGTTTACACGCTAGATCTAGCGTGTAACCTCTCTTGGATCTGTGTGTTTATAAGGAAATAGAGATAACAACTACTTTTTCTACTATACTGTTCATTTTCCTCATTTATGTTTTCACCTCTATTTTTAAAATAATAAATATTTATTCTACTCTACTTTATTGTTCATTTTCCTTGAAGTTATCTTTCTCTGTATTTTCAGCAAAACTTCTTGGATTCAATGACTACATTCCGCCTTGTGCAAGCGCAAACAGAGATGAACTCTTAACTGGTTGCAATTTTGCATCAGCTGCAGCCGGTATAAGGGACGAAACCGGACAACAGTTGGTACAGTGTACAATTAGCTCAAGATAGTTGTACTGAAAACAAAAATTTGATAGTAAATTTGATTTATTTAAAAAAAAAAAAAGGATAAGATGCCATTTTCTTATTGCACTTTACTAGGGTGCAAGGATAAGCTTTGGTGGACAGCTGAGAAATTACCAAACAGCAGTGCAACAACTCGTAGATATATTGGGGGATGAAGAATCGGCAGCAAATCACCTGAGCAAGTGCATTTTTTCGGTCGGGATGGGAAGCAATGATTATCTGAACAACTATTTCATGCCGACAATTTACGCCACAAGCCGGCAATACAACCCTCAACAGTATGCCGATGTGCTCATCACCCAGTATTCTCAACAAATCAGGGTTGTCTTTTATCCTGTATCAGCCAAAACTTAATTAAACACACAGTGACGAATCAACATGAAAGGGTCAAAGAGACAGGAAACTGGAGATCTGGTGCTCTAAAGTCTAAACTGTGGTACAAAATGTCATGTGCCTTAATAACTAAATATACCATCTGGCATGTGCAAAGAACAGTAACTGAAAATCTACCAAACTAGAATAGGAAATGTATTTATGCTGCAAGGGAAGATTCAATACAATTTATTTATTTCATATAGCCTTCTTTCCTGATACAGAACACATTAGTATACCTTAGCTGTACCACTATGACGTTCTTTTACTGGCTATACTGGCATTGTTCTGTGCAATTTTCCTTCTCTCTCTCCCTCTCCTCTTACTGAATTTATTTTACTTTTGCAATTCGTCTTTTCATCTCAGACATTGTACAATTATGGGGCGAGAAAGGTGGCATTGATAGGAGTCGGGCAGGTCGGGTGTAGCCCAAATGAGCTGGCTCAGTTTAGCCAGAACGGGGTCACCTGTGTCGATCGAATCAATAATGCAATTCAAATATTCAACCAGAAGTTAATGTCTCTGGTAGATCAGTTCAATACGTTGCCAGGAGCTCACTTCACCTACATTAACGCTTATGGGATTTTTGCTGATATTTTGAAAAATCCAGCAGCTAACGGTACCCTGTTTCCAAACTTATATAAACATTATTTCTAATAGCAGCTTTGCATCATCAAATATTGACTATATAAACTCGAAATTGCAGTCCACTCCGCCATAAACTAAGAAAATTCATGTATATACTCGTTTCACATGTAAAGACATAATATATATGGTTTTTAATTCCGGAATACATCATTCATGACCATCTCTGACATCTGTAAAAAATGCCCAAGTGGCCCATATTAAGGATGGCAATTTCGATATCTGTAAACAAGAAGAGGCTTACATGGAGCTAGCACACACTACAGTTATTATTTGGAAGGAATACAATTAACAATCTGCAGTTGAATTTAATTAAATAGGGAAATTCCTGTCCATGTTCAATTTGTCTTTCTAATTTCCATTCGGCTTGTTAATTTCAGGTTTACGAGTGACAAACAGAGGGTGCTGTGGTGTAGGAAGAAACAACGGTCAGGTCACCTGTCTCCCTTTCCAGACTCCATGCTCCAACCGGCACGAATACATGTTCTGGGATGCTTTTCACCCAACCGAAGCTGCAAATATTATCATCGGCAAGCGGTCTTACAGTGCCCAGTCTTCTTCTGATGCTTATCCTGTCGATATGCACCGGCTTGCTCTAGCTTAATTACATTTCCTCCATATGATCCTTTTTTGTAGGCGGATTTATATCTGGGTATAATGAAATTGCTTCTTTTTAACTTGTTATTGAGAGGGGCAATAAGTTCTCCCTCAAGTGTTGGAATAGCGGTTTGCATTATAAAAAGTTGGACGTTGTGGTTTATTGTAATATTTATTGATTATTAGTTCAAAACATTTTTGCATGATATTATTTGGTAATGAACAAAAAAGTACATATATGCTGAACAAGCATGTACATATATTCTACAAGCACAGTAGTAATTACTTTAAAAACGATGACAGCTAAGTAAAATAAAGCATATGAAGACCGCAGAGAATGCCTAAGGAGAAAAACATGACACCATTACCTTCATTAATTATAGCATTATGGGGAAACCACTTAGGTGATATTTTTTCCCTTCTCTCATTTTGTAACTATAGGTAGCATCTTTTGCTTCTCGGAGATCTTAATTCTAGCTTTTGGCAATATTGTCCTCGTTAATATCTTCTTCTTTCAATGCATCTATACCAGATTAAGTAGAGTGTTGATGCTTATGCCAATAACTTCTAGCTCAAAGACAATTTCTAGGACATAGGAACCATTACTCCAATAAAAAAAGAAGAACAACAGACAAAAGATAAACAATCGTACCTCGTGTAAATACTAAACTGTAATTCAAGTTGCACACCAGATCTCATCTGCAACAGGGACATGTGATGTAGTATGAGTGAACGTGATTAATTATTATCCTAATCAAGGCCCGTTTTACCGCATCAACAAAAGCCAAAATGTACCTCAGCTAGTTACTGTATCAAGTTAAAAAAAGAATTTGATCCAAAGCATATAGCTCTCACAGTGGGCTTATAAATGAAAACACAATAATTATACAAATGATAGAATACATACTAGGAACTTACAAAACTATTAAACACGAGCATCATTAACATACCTCGGTGCAGAAAGAGAATACAGCTAAAATCGGTATATCTCTTCTGTGCTTTTCTGACACAAGCTGTCCCCACAAATTAGCGGCTTCATGAAGTGAATTGGCCTTGGATTCGCTCGATCCATGTTCGGACCTGGTGCCAGCACGTGCCTGACTCCAGCACTTAACTTCACAGGACCTGATTTTACCATAAAACCTGAAACAGGACCTGAAAAACGACCAGTGCTTAGTTCATTCAATTTGGTGTTTGCTGCTCTACCAACTGTCATGCCAAAATCAAGCATTCCTTCACTTCCTGCACAAGTACCAGGTCCTCTTGGTTTAGCAATTGAACCCAAATCGCTTTGGAAATGTCTTTTCAGAGGTGGTCTGACAAGCACATCATCTCTCTCTAAAAGTCTTTTGTTGTTTTGCTTGATATAGTCTGAAGGTCTCAGGATATGATACTTCGATTTGTTTTGCACCTTACCCTTATCCTTTGATGCAAAATCAGGTCTACCAGGAAGATGTGGAGGCATAAACGTGGAATTACATGGAGCAATAGAGATACACGGGCGAGAATGAACATAACTATTCCCAGAGTTAAATGCAGGGAAAGAGATAACTGAGCCAGGAAAAGGAGAGGTTAAATTAGGTCTGTTTCCAGTAACAACAAGAGGTGGTTTCTCCACTATGGTAGGATTTATATAGGATGGGAAAGAGGGAATGTGAGTTTTACTTCTTGGGTTTTGGATCCACTGAGGAACATCGGCCTGATTCAATGAACTGGCAAAGGAAATACTCTGACTTTGACTGTGCTTACAGTGTGTGGAATTTAAAAGGACCTGTTGACTGATTGCAGATTTTTTATATTCAAAGCCATTATAGTGGGTAATGACTGGATTTATACGGGGCACAGGTCGTGGACTGTACCCATTTGAAACGGCATTACCAGCATGACTGTAGACTTGCCTTTGTGGTTCATTGAACCGTGGTTCAACAGAAAAGCTCAAACCTTGCTTTTTTCCTCTACAGAACGGGAAATTATCTCCATTTAAGGTACCATTCCTTCTATCAACCCAGATACCTCTATTATTTAATCCCACACAATCCTTGCTACTTTTACCAACTGAAACATTTTTACCCATCAACCGAACAGTTGGCTCTGAATTGTTATTCTGTATCTGGTAAATGTTTGTGTGCTTACTTGTAGGGTCTAGAAGTGGTTCATAACTTTGTATCTCCATCCTCTCAAAACCTGGCAAATGCATGAATCCAAAGCCCGGTCTGACTGGCATAAGCGGTGCATAGTAATGCTCCGTCCCAAACTTGTCCTTGAAATATAATGGTCCCAATCTCACATCTGTTTGGTCTGTGCTGGCTGTTGCGATAGGCCTAATGGGTGAAGGTACTGGTATTGGTACAGGTACAGGTCCAGGAAACAAGACCTCACCTAAGGGACCTGGCAACATCTCATCTCTCTTAAACAACTCGCTGGAGTTAGAAATGAAGTCAGGATTAGGGTTTATAGCAAGCTCACCTTGAGAGTTCAAAGGGAGGCCTATAAAATCTTCGACAAAGCACAGATTTGAGAAGCCATCAGTATTCAGACGAGTATCAGCTGAGGTGGATTTGTTGGACCCGGTAGAAGAGCTGACACTTATTAAATCTCTACTGCAGATATTAGTGCTAGGTAAACTGACAGAAGAATTGGCATGAGAGACCTGATGCTTGTCAATCAAGCACGAATTCGAGGGCTCTGTCATACTTTGAACCATCAACTCTGGCCTCTCCCTTGCAGAGTCCTCATTGATCTCGATGCAGGCGTCAGAGGACTCCAATATCTTGTTTAGGTCTACACATTTTTCTAAAGAGTTATCGTTTCCTTTCTCAACCCCACTTTCATTAGAAACAGCAGTGACCTCAGGCTCTTCAGCTAACTCAATATCTTTTACCAACGTAGGTTCGTCAGTATCCAAATATCCAGTGCCTGGAACTGGAAACAACTCTACCAGAGAGGAAGAGGACTGCTCTCCTCCAAAAATGTCATTCTTGCCCGAAAAAGTCACGTGTTTTTTCAAAGGAGAGCTTTTAACTTGCTTCTTGAGAATGCTCTGTACAGAGAAATTTGTGGGTTTTGATTTTGGTGTTGATTTGGGGCTTAGTTTGAGGTTGTTCTCCTTCTTTGATAGAATAGATGGGAATTTTTTCTTTTTCTTTTTCTTATTTTTAGCCTGAAAAGAGAGCTTCAGAGTTTTCCTTAGCATCTTTTTTCGCTTCACCTCTTGGAGTAACTGAGAAATGCTCAAAGAAGATGTAATCTTTGGCTTCCGTGTCTTCTCCTGATCAATTTGTTTGCAACAGAAAAGTTGCAAAAGAACAGTAAGAACATATAACTGCAATACAATGAGAGAAACAAAAAGCATAGAAATGATTGGTAAAGCATGACACTTTTATCATTTGTCATCTTGTCAAATCGAGATAAGTTCCCATTTTTAATTCATAGGCATTATCACTTAAAATTTAGTCATTTCTTCTTCATTGATTCAAAAAAAGATGGATACAGCTTATTTCATTTATGGTGTCAATACCATGCTAAAACCTGAAAGAGCAGATAGCAAGTCTAACTCCTGATGCTCCAAATCTTAGACTTTATCTCAATTTTCGAAGGTATGTAACAGCAGATCAAAATGATACAATAGAATATCAGAGGAAAAAAAAATTTAACTTTCAGACGTCACCATAGAAAGGAAATTTTAAGTCACTTTCAATTATTTGTATGTTTCTTATTCTTCAACTAATAACAACAATTAATAAAATTGTTCACACTGACATAGGGACGAGAAATTTATGGTGCTATAAACTGAGATTGTGCATTTCAAGTTAATTTGTATAACCTACAATCAAGACATTAAGTCACTAATAGAAAACTCTACTTTTAAATAAAGTAAAAATAGTAAAATTAAAACTCGCAAGGAACAAAAAACAACAAATATAAATATACCTTCTGCGCAACACAGATTTTGATTTGAAGCTCTCTTGTCTCCACGTTACTCTTCATTTTCTTACTCTTATCACCTCTACAATTCTTCACCTGCAATTTGCTCTCATTTTCTTCTCTCTTACTCACCGCCGCCAAATCCGCATAGTACAACCCCTCGCCACCACTGACCTCCTCCACTCTCTCTTCCTCTCCTGTTCGTACACCCGCCGACCCCTCCATTTCCTCATCTGAGCCGTTGGTTTCGCCTCCAACGGCCGTGATCTGAGGCGATATTGCGAAGAGCTCCACTATCGACCTCTTCTTCTTCTTCGGCGTTCTTTGCCTCGCCACTGATGGCCCCGCCGCCGCCGCCGCCACGTCGGACCACCACCGGAACTTGCGTACATCCATCTCAGGCAGAGATTCGCCATCAAACGGTCGACATTTGCCCATGTCGATGCTTCGTGTTTTTGCAACATAGTCCCTGTCAAAATACAAACTTTTATTATCATCAGATATTAAACAAAAATGAACAAAACTAAAGCAATTAATTAATCAATCATCACCGAATGGAGAAGCCTCGGTTTAGTTCAACACCCATGGCCATGGGTGTACCTGGGTGGTACGAGTGAGGTTTAGGAGTAGAGAGAGAGAGGAAAAAGGAGAAGGACGAAAATGGAAATAAAAAGTAATTAATAAAATTTCAGAGGTATCGGTTTCTTTTCTATTTTTATCTAATTTTTCCCGCTCTTGAGTTGAGACTTGAGACCTCGTTAGCTCTGCCGCTTTCAACCTCGGTTTCCTTTTTATTTATTCCAGAAAGCGACACATGATAAAAATTAGTAAGTAATTCCATTATTATTGTCTGTTTTGTTGTCCATTGTCGGATCCGGGTTAAATTTTGTAATCCGATGATCCAATCCGTTATCGTTGTTTGGATTTTCAAGTTATTTCGGACCGAGTTCTGCTCACCGATAACAGGTATTAGACCCGATTATATGAGACATGGAGCATGGACTAGTATCCTCTACAGACTTTTGATGAACCGTCCGATTTAATTTCGACGGACAGATTTTTACGAGCCGTATGAATCTCGACGGATCTAATATTAATTACATGACAATTTTCATTGATCGGACGGTTTGGATCAGAAGTCTGCCCTCTGCAGCAGAGAATGTCAATTCTAGAGAGTAGGCCTATCAACTGTACTACCATAATCGTTATGTCGTTCCGTATAATCGAAACGGAACGAATAACAACACCGATTTTTGTTTCGTTTCAATAACGAAACGGCAAAAGAAACACAGAATTGTACTGTTTCGAACCGTTAAGCTTCATTTTGAATCGTTATACGAAAGTAAAACGAATAACGGTGCAGAATTATGTTTCGTTTTCAAAACGAAACGATTAACTAAATAAAATGTTGAACCGTGTAACTTAACATAACAGAAAACAGAACGGCATGTTCCGTGTCTTTTGTTCACGTTTGACAGGCTGAACAGAGAGTGTAGCTTCAGTGCCGCTTAGAATAAAAACGAGATAGTTCTAATAAAAAAAGAAGAATAAAGACGAAATAATCAATATTGTAGTTCCTTGCTTTTAGCGGGTTAAGATGTCATTTTAAATGATAATATTAATCTAGTGGATATGTTAAACATGTCTTACTGCGCAAAAAATATATATAGTTTTAAACTTTATTTCTGCAAGAATTGAGAGCTAGTAAGTTAAAATAAAATAAATAAAATTTGTTATCCAATCATCTCCTAGCGATGCGTTTAATTTTTTCAATTTTCAAAACCTTGTCCAGCATCCTCATCAATTAACATTTCCATTTCTGTCCTCGTTAATTATCCTCATTAATTATCCATCCAGTGCATACATACCTCCTCCCATACTACCCCATGATAGTTAGTATATATCCAGAGCGTACATTTTTTTTTACACCTACTCATTTTTTTTTCCGAACAATTAACCTTCTTTTTTGGACAATTAACTTTTTTTTCAAGACAATTACTATTTTTTATGAAAAAAATATATACTATTTGTCCTAGTTTAAGATTCTATTTGTCTTAAAAAAATATTATTTTTTTGGAAAAAAATTTGATCTGAGAAAAAAGCTAATTGTCCTAGTTCTGAAAGATAATTGTTCTTGTTCTGTAAGCTAATTATCTTGGTTTTGTTATGAAAAAAATGTTCATCTGGAAAAAAAATATTAATTGTCATAGTTAAAGAAAAGCTAATTTTCCTAGTTCTGTAAGCTAATTTGTTTTGGTTTTGTTCTGAAAAAATGTTCGCCCTGAAAAAAATATTATTTGTCCTAGAAAAAAAATACTAATCATCTTAGAAAATGTTACTGTCGCGAGAAAAAAATTAATTATCTTGGAAAAAATGCTAATTATTCTAGTAAAAATGAGGTGGGGAGAGAGAGGAAAACATAGGAAAGGGAGGGGAGGAGTACGCTCTCGATGATAAATCCAAGGGATAAGCAACAAAAATAGAAAAATAGTGCTTAATTAATTAAGAGATAGGCTAAAATCAGCCACGACTGACGGATGGACCCATCAGCTACGATTATATCTCAACTTTTGAGGTTGTAATGACTAATCTGAACCGTTCAATGTGTTCTCCATATTGAAATCTCATTGGAGACTAAATTTTACATTTTTCTGATTTTATTTACTATTTTTTTGAGATTTTTAAAAATCATAGTTATTGAAGGGTCCAGAATTGTTTAGATTAAGAATTTTGTAAAATAGCAAACAAATACTAAAAAATTTCAAAAAAAATATAAAATTTTGTCTCCAACGAGATTTCAATAAGGAGAACACATTGAACGGTTTGGATCGACAGTTAGAATCTCGAAAATTGAGATTTGATCGTAGCTGACAGTCTCATTCGTCAGTCGTGGCTGATTTTAGCCTATCTCATTAATTAATTGAATTATGAAAATAGAAATAGAGTCATCAAGTGGATGATGATGGGATGATCCTTATCATCCTCGTTTCCTATATGATTAAGAATTATCGATATTAGAATTCTTCTATTAAGAAAAATGCTAACAAACAAATTATATATTGACAACATTTTATTTAATGCAACATGACATAACGCTTAGTTCCATACAATTTGCATATGGACTTCTAAATCAACTTGGATGGTCAATAGAAAAAAAAAAATTATGTGTAAATATACAGTTTGTTCATGCCCACATTTTTTTATAAGAATTATGATATAATATTAAAGCTTCTAAACTAAATTTTCTATACAAACAAAAACTTAATTTTAAATTTAAAGCACCAATAAATAATTGTTGAAGACGCATATGATATATACTATAATGAAAATTAACAGTCCTACTGTAACGGGTATAGAGACCCAAAAATGATTATAATGAGCAATTTGGTAATTATATCAGTGTACATACTCCGAATACAAATGAGAAATATGGTTTGTTAATTATTATAGAAGATATACGATCAAAGTAAACAAGGAGAAAAAATAAAATCAAATGGATAAAGAAGATGAGCAACGTGACATAGTTAAAAATCGGGGCTGATAAGGATCATCCCCTTGATAAGGATCATCCCCTAGATTCATCATCCCCATCATCCCCTAGTAGTTAGATTAATTGCATTCCGAAAAAGGAAAGAGGGGATGAGGATGATGAGCCGAAAAAGAAAAGAGGGGATGAGGATGATGGAGATGATTCCCCTGGTAGTTATTAACGCGTTATTAGCCTCTCATCCCATCATCCCCTAGCGCTCTATTCCCTCCATCCTCTCTGTTTCGCTTCTTCTCATCTTTCCTGGCACACATTTTTTTTTTTTCTGATATCTGTTATAACTGTGAATTCTAACCGTTCTAGTTAAATAAATAACTGTTCTAACTGTAAATTTAAACAGAACAGTTATTATAACTATTCCAGTTATTATAAGTAAATGTTCTAGTTAAAAAAATAACTGTTCTAACTGTGAATTCTAACTGTTCTAACTGTGAATACTAACTGTTTCAGTTAATATAGCAACTATTCCAGCACAATTTTTTTTCAAAACATTTAAAACAGTTAGTAACATTAACTAGAACAGTTAGCTTTTTTTAAAGAACAGTTAGTAATATTAACTAGAACAGTAATTAGAACAATTGCTATTTAATTAGAACAATTAGTATTCACAGTTAGAACAGTAGCTTATTTGACTAGAACAATTACTTATTTAACTAGAACAGTTAGTATTCATAAAAAAAATGTGCCAGTGGAAGGGGAGAAGGAGGGAAATAGAGAGAACGCTGAATTTTAATTGTCAGGGGTTGAAGGGCGCCGGATTTAATTGCATTAATGAGGCAATTAATGGGGTGCGGTTGGGGATGAGGGATGAGACAGTTATTAACGCGTTTTTAAAGAAATTAGAATTAAACGGAAATAAATTAAATGCTTGGAGAGGCATTATCTGTGGGGGATGATGGGGATGATAAAATCTTAGGGATGATCCTAAACAATTCCCGTTAAAAATTATTCGCGCTGTCAACTCGTTACATCAATGTATAGATAAGAGTGATGCAAGAGATCAGCAGTTTTTTTTTTTTTTTTGTGAGAATTCAACTACAGCAGTACAGCTGCAGTGCGAGAAAAGCGGCACAGTGAGAGAAGAGGCTTTTCAACACGTGTCCTTTCTTTCCATCAGACCGACTACACTACAATTTCTGTTCTAAAATTTTTGTAAAATTTAAGATTTGTGTATTGTATTGGAGTTTGTGACCGCTTAAGTGGAGGCACTTGTCAGGAGATTCGCAGGTCGCAGCTGACATCTGTATCTGATACAGGTATCGTATCCGTATTTAATATAATATTGATATGTGTCATTTATTCAATAGAACTGATGTATTTTTATGTCATATCCTGTTTGTACTATTTGTGATCGCAGCCGTGCTACATAAAACCCATTTGATTTTTTTGTTTGAAAAAAAACCCATTTGATTTGATATGCATCATGCATGTGAAGTAAAATATACTCTTGATGTCTATGGATATTAATATTTTAAAAGTTACACATTATTTGTTAGTTTATTATAATAATATTTCTTAGCTGGTATAAATTAAATTATGAATACATAGTGATAACGGTCTGTAGCTGTCAAATTTCACTATAGTAACAGCGAATGTTATATATATACCGCATAGACGATTTCACGATTACATTCAAAATAAGTTGGATGGAAAATGCTTTTAGGCTTTGATCAAAATATTTTGTTATGCGAAATTTCATTTAATTAACATTGATTTTTTAGAATTTTGTTGAGTTTAATAATATGAATATACCGATCAAATGACATAAAATCTATTCATTTTGATGAAATTTTTTTTTAATGAAATCCCGTGTTAAAAAAGTGATTATAATTAGGACCTCAGTCTTGTAATATTTAGAACATCTCCGTGTTAATTAAAACTTAATGATTGATTAGTGAAAACTGTAAAAATGTTTCAATTCAAACTCAGAACTTAATCTTTACGAAACATCCAATGATTTTTTTTTACCAAGACCGGATACTCTATTTTATATTAGCAAATTAACTATATTGTTATATACTTTGGTAGTTGAGCAGCAAAAAGCAATCGCCAGCCTACAACGACTATAAATAAAAAAAAAAACGATTAAACTTTAATCTTTTATAAATGTTTGGTATGAAGTACGAACATTTGATTTCTACAAATTTATCATGATGAATGATCTACATATATAATGTAGAAATTTGATTAATTACAATCGTCAATTCGATAAAGAATGTTGTTTGTGACTTAAAAATTACAAAAGAAAATAAGTTCAAGATGTTTTTCTATTATTCATACATTTGCATTTTGCACATATAATTATGTAAAATACAAAAGAATAATATTTGAATCGTAATTATAGAAGAAGCTTTTCTCTCGGTATTCTTGAAGAAATTTTAAATAGCGGCAGGTAAAAATCTATTAAATCAAGACAAGAAAAAACGGTATAAAAATTAAAGAAATGATTTAAGGTAGTAAAAAAAATTATTATGAATTTAAACTCACTTAAGAAGTTCGACAAAAGTTTGTAAAATTGCACTCATAAGATTCTAGTTCCAGGTGTCAGCTCTACTATTGATAGAGGGGATGGAAAATCGACTAAAGTACCTGGGGCGCGTAGAAGCGGAGGAGAAACAGCTCTAGTTCAATGCGATGAACAGCACTGTACAATACGAATAGACACATGAACCTCTTAAATAAGTTTAGATTTGCATTATTTATAATCAAAGAAATTTGAAAAAAAAAAAATTAGAGACTCCAGAAGAAATTTTGATTTTATGGATTTACTGCCCCTTCAATTGTATAAAGTTTTTATTGAAAAGTTCTAAGAATAATTACATCGCTGATTTTAAATCTGAAATACAAATAAAAAGAATGTGTGACAGGCATGTACGCCAGTTAGATTAATTCCAACCTTCTAACCCTAAGGGACCAACAAAAGTAATATTCTGGGTCTTAAGTGTCAGTGAGTCGTTGTAGCGTGTAGGATTTTGTTCTTGCCACAAAAGATGCGAACTAGAGTTGGGTAGATCATAGATGTACGGCGGAGCATCGGTTGTATCATCGGATTGGATTAACAATGATAAGTCTTGATTTGAAATCCAACTTCGAAGCAAAAGGGTCCCCGGATTAACTCCACGACTTTCCTTGCGATTGGATACTGTCACAACAAAGTGGAATTAGTACCGCATTTACATTCATTGCATATTTTTTACCATTATTTTGTCCCCGTAAAAAGTACTTAAAAAGTACTGTAAATCATTGCTTTTTATAGGGTAACGAGAGGCCAGAAGGTGAAAAAAAATGTATAGAGAGAAAATAAATAATGTAATCCCTAGAAAGAATAAGAGAAAGAATGTACTTAACAATAAATAATTGATAAATATTATATATTTTTTAAATATGTTGTTGGCATATAGACAAGGCGTCAATTGAATTTGGCAACAGTAAAAAACACAGAACTATGAGTAGGCCTGTTTAACGTTGATAACGGCAATGGAATGAGGTGTTTCCGTTAGACATTATGTTTAATGAACGAATTTTAAATTTTTAACGTTTGACGTTCTGTTATGAGCAACGATATGAATTTTTTTTTCGTTTCCATTCTGTGGACGTTGAACGAATTTAACGTTGATAACGTTAAATCTATTTGGCCTCACAATATCTTAAAAGAAAAGGTAATTTTTCATACATTGACATTTGTAAGCGGTGACAAATTACAAACTTGTCTCAAATTGTCTCAAATTACAACTTCTCTAGTAAGCATGTCACTCCAGAAATACAATTTGCCTAGTAAGCATTTCAAGAGTTCACAAATTACAAAATACAACTTGTCTCAAATTACAACTTGCAACTTTGCAAACAGACAACTACAAACTACAAGCAGTCACAAACACACAAAATATAGAAACATGTCAAATCTGCTTGCTTAGTTCCAGTTACAAGCAAACACTCACTCACTCACTATGATCCCAAATTTAAAAGTTTGTCCCTGAAATATACCAGTAAACTAAGATAGAGATTGCAAATTTGAAAACTTGTTCCTGAAATATACCAGTAACCGAAGTAACTATTGAGAAGCTCAACTGCGATGGCTTCAAATTAAGCTCAAGTCTGACAGCCACATCATTTCTGCCACCACTCAAACCCAAAGAAGGGGAAAGGGGGAATCAAGGCTCAAGTCTGACAGCTCAACTGCCATGGCTTCAAAGCTCAAGTCTGATTGGAGAAGAAAGGTGAGATGCTGTGGTCCGATCGGAGAAGAGAGGTTAGAGGTTGTGGTCCATCGTTTTCTTGGTCTGATCGGAGAAGAGAGGTTGTTGCCTAATGGAGAATAGAGGCTTTGGTTTGATCGGAGAAGAGAGGCGAGAGCTGTGGTCTCCATCTGGATTTTTCGAGAGAAAAACAAAGAAAAGAAGGAAGAAGTGAGGCGGAGAAAGAGATAAAGAAGCGGCGCATAAGGCGGATAACCCTAGGCTCATCCTGGGTCGAGATATTTCGACTTTATCATCCTAGCTCTCCTCCTCTGCTATAGATAGGATTGTAAACCCATAGAATTTTGAACGGAACGTATATGACATGTGCACGGTACATACCATTTCGTTTGACGTTTCACTGGTTCCAACGTTACAAGACATCATTTCGTCATCCGTTCCGTAACATACCACGTAATAAAATTCCATTCCGCCAACCATTCCATTTGCACGAAACATGCACGACACACTGCAAACGATATACCGTCGGCACCCCTGACTATGAAGGACAAGTTTCAAAGAAATTGTGGAGAGATGTTTTACAATTATTCACCAATTTTTTTATTTCTTCCTTTGTTGTAGATACTGGTAATGTAGATTTTGTTTCTTTCTATTATAAAATATTATTTAAATTTACTGATATCTTACCCGTTAGTACAGGATGATACCAAATTGATCTAGGTGAGTGAATATGACCCTTTTTTTTAAATAAAAGTGACCCAAGCAGGATCACCAGCTTCAGTAAGCAAGGCAGACAGTGTTGCAAACAGTCACTGGTACTCGAATATAACTATTCTTTCCCCAAAAGAAAGAAACAACAAGGGTGCTCCTAACTGGAGAAAATCACCCAAGACACAATCAACATCTAAAAACAAAGTAACACAAGGAAGTCCTTTAAACAATCACCTCAAACCAAACAACACAGAATAGCTAGCAGTTTATAACAAGTATAAAAAACAACAGCATGCTGAATGTGCTAGGAGATCAGTTGTGGGTAAAAGAGGTATCCTCTGTTGTATGCCTATCTCTCATGCTATCCTCACTAGCTCTTGCAGTAGCTTGGTATCCAGCTAGGGACTTGAAGCTATTCTCCATACCTGACCTGTCTAAAAGGCGAAAAGATTTAAGGTGTTAAGAAAAAATAGTTAGAGGTGGTTTCCCTTTGCTGTCATTAAAAACCATATCATTCATTTCATTCCACTGACTCCAACACAATGCTGCAAGCATTGCTTTAGCTGCATTCCTGTCATTGGAGTTCAATGCATTAATGCTATTTCAAATTCCACTAATATTTTGACAATTAAGAGAAATGCCCCTACTATTGAACAAATTGTAACCTATCCAAAAGTCTTTGATAAAATCACAATGTAAGAATAGCCGTGTTTGGTTTAACCGTGAACAAGGGACGAACAAAGGTTCACGAACAGGCCCACGAACAACCTCCAGTTTGTGAAAATCGAGGAACTAGGAACAAGCCTAATAGTTCGTAGTTCGTCTAGTTCATGTTTTGTTTGGTTCGCACGAACTGGCGCTGTTCGCGAACAAGCAGTTCGTGTGCGCTGCCAAACATACCCTAAGTGTTCCACATTTTCTTCCCCTTGGCAGAACTTGCACTTTGAGGGTCCCATCCATCCATTCCTTTGCAAGTTGTCCCAAGTGAGAATTTTATTGTTTAACACCAACCAAAGGAAAAGTTTCACCTTTAGAGGTACTTTTATTGGCCAAACCGTTTCACTGAGATTGTAGCTAACTTCTCTGTGATTAAGAAAGTTATAAAATGATTTAACAATGTACACCCCTTTATTGTCTAAGAGCCATTTGGCTGAATCTATATTATCAGAGAGATCTAGACTGGAAAGACTATTAAAAATATCATGTTTCTCATGCCTAACTGTCAGTGAAATTTCTCTATTGAGTTGTAAGTTAAGTTTTCCTTTGTTAAATCCCTGAGCTATAGTAGCTGCAGGATTTTTTATTTTCCCAAAAGTGTTAGGAAATTGGCTGCTAAGGGGAATGTTTTCCCACCAAGTGTCTCTCCAAAGCCTCATGTGTTTGTCATTTCTTACTATTCTTTTAATTCCTAAACTAAAGAGTCTGTGGTTCTTAGAAACATCTCTCTACATATTGGAAGCATTATAGTTTCCAAATTTCCCTCATATAGATTTTTACTATTCCCAAATTTGGTGAGAGCAATTTCTTTCAAACTTGCCCTCATGTTGTTGGCATATAGACAAGGCCCTCATATTTGGGGAGAGAAATTTCTTTCAAAAACATCACCAACAACTATCAATAGAACGAAGATATAAAAAATATTTTTTAACATGGACAAATTTTAGAGCTTAAGTTTCACTACGATATAAAGCCACGAAAAATCTATATATATTTGCAAATTATTTTCACCGAGTAAATAAGGACAAATTTTAGAGCATAAAGTTTCACTAATTCGAATAAGACAAAAGAAAGAAGAGAAAAATTCATAAACTAAATTACTCTCATCGAGTATAAAAATCACCAAAGGATGGGAGGCTAATCGGAAGCAGAAGCAAATTGAAAAGAGAGGATAGCTTAGTAGAGTAAATCAAGAGGCAATATAGAGCACAGTAAAAACGAAAATTAGGGAGGGCATATCAAGGCGATATGTATACGAAGGCGAGGGAGAACGAAAAGGATGTCGAATGGAGAAAGGCCATGGTGACAGGGGTTGAAATTAAAGGACAGCAGAGGTCTGCGGAGTCGTATCCTCTGCGTGTTTCTTTTAAACACGCAGACTGCGTGTTTGGTAATCTGGAACGTCCAATCTCAATGGACGGTAAGATCTCCTTCTCCACTAAAAAGCCATCAAAAAATAAAAAAAAAAAGGAAAAAACGCGCCTAAAGTATACGAAATCCTTTCTGGCGCGCAACCTTAACTTTTTCATCGCCCATTTCTTCGTCTTCGTTCCCAATAGTTTCTGGCGCGCAACCCAACGGTCTCGTGTTGTTTCTCTTTCCTATCCAGCTCTTGCAAGATACAACTCCCTCACAAGGTAGGTCTATTTGGATTTAACCAGTCTAGTGGAGAAGCCACAGTACTTATCTAATTTTGTACTCTTTATCGAGAATAAATCAGTATCGACCAAATACTGCTCCAGTACTTGCAGAAATTTTTTTTTTTTTTTTTTGCTTCCATGCTTTAGTGAAAACAATGTGGCATTACCCACCTAGGACAATTTCTAGATATATATATACCTCCTCTTTGATTCATGTGTTTTATGGCCATCACGCCCAAAAGTCATAAGCTTTTGAATAATAGCTCTTAAAACCAGTGTTTGAATGATTGAATATTTGACTGGTCCCATACCTACCTCGTACTAACAAGTTGCAGGATACAGGACAGTTTTACTAGAAAAGTTAAAAAACTTTATTAAAATGCACACAATGCTCTAACCGAATCAAGTACTCTAATGCAGTGGACCAAGGAGGCAATTTTGACAGAGAAAAAAATAAGCGAGGCTATTTGAAGCAGCGGCATTGATTCCTGTCCTACATCTGAATTTCTCCCTGGTTCCATCCCTCTCAAGCCACATTAACTGCCGCTAAAGCACATACAGGTACCTTCATCTGACTTGGGTTTTACAAGCTATCTACATCCAATACAACATGTACCTACTCGTGTTCCCTTGTAACAATGCAATTTCTTGATAGCCAATTTTTATGTATTAAATTCTGTAATTTGACATGAATATTAAGTTCACATAGCAACATTTTTTTTCAAGTACTTCTGTCATATGCAAATGTGATTAGAAATAGCTTGCTAATTGATCATGCATCTTTTGCATAACAGTAACCAACCAATCATGCATGATTTCTTATCAATGTTTTAATTTCTTATCTATTATTTTCGTGAAGGATATGGAGGAACATGAAGATGATTTTGTATCTCATTTGGGTACGGAATATCAAACATTAGATGAAGCATGGTCGGTTTGGAGTTATTATGGTGGAAGAAATGATTTTGGGGTAAGAAGGGGATGTGAAAATAAGAGCAAAAAAGATGGTGTAATTACTTCCAAGTTTTTTGTGTGCAATTGTGAAGGTAAATGAGGAGTAGATAAGCGAGATCATTTGACAAAGAATCCTCGAGCGGAGACGAGGACCGATTGTCAAGCTCGCTTGTTGCTAAAATTTGATAGAGGAATCCAAAAATACAAAATTGCAGAATTTGTTTCCGATCACAACCACTCTCTCCAACCACCCGAAGCTTGTTATCTAATACCTAGCCAACGTAAAGTACCCGAAGTAGCGTGCTTTGACATTCAAGTAGCCGCTAGTTCGGGAATTAGCCCAAAAAATACTCATGAGCTACATAGTAGGCAACATGGTGGAATTCGAAGCATTGGTTATACAATGGTAGATCACAATAATTGCTTAAGGAATATACGAAAGGAATCAATGCAATATGGGGCCGCCATTGCTATGACCAAGTATTTTGCAAAGCGTTCTACGGAAGATTCATCTTTCAAGCATTTTGAAGATACCTCAGAAGAATGAGAGATCTCGAATGTCGTTTGGACGGATGCAAAGATGATTGCGTCTTACGTCCGATTTGGAAATGTAGTTATCTTTGATACTACATTTGGCACCAATAATGAAAAGTGGGCGGTTGGTACTTTCGTTGGCTTTAATCATTTAAGAGAGATTGTGATTTTTGGTGCGGCTCTCATGTGTGACCAAAACATAGAGTCATTTGAATGGGTGTTTACAAAGTTTCTCGAAGCACATGGCGGCAAGAAGTGTATCACCATGTTTACCGATCAAGATGCAGCAATTGCACATGCTTTAGAGAAAATAATGCCGGATACAAAGCATGGTTTATGTACGTGGCATATTAACAAGAATTGTGTAAAACATTTGTCAAAATTGAATGACGAAGACAATCACATAACGAAAAAGTTCAATGCTTGTTTGTATAGGTAAGTTTTTATTTTCAATTTTTTTTATCTATTATTTCTTGTAATTTGAAGAGTTATAAATGTCATTGATTTGTTGCGGATTTCATGTTAAGGTACGAAGAAGAAAAGGAGTTCGAGGATGCCATTAATTTCCTTATGGAACAAGTGGATGATGAGGACAAGAAGTGGCTAGATTTTATATATAAAAGCAAAGAAAAGTGGGCGTATTGCTTTATGAAAGATGCTTACACTATAGAAATTCGTAGCACACAATCAAGTGAGAGCTTCAACTCAATCTTGAAAGCCTATTTAAATGGCAAGTTGGATGTGTGTAGATTTATGGAACAATTTGACAGGGTTCTTGAACAAAATCATGAGAAAGAGATCAAGTCTGAGTATGCGATGAGAAATAAACTACCTAGACTCAAGTTCAAGATGCCTATTCTTTGTGAAGTCTCTAATTTGTACACACCCAAAGTGTTCGAGCTATTTCAAGCAGAGGTCGAGTTTTTCATGTTAGCTCACATAGAATGTCTAGAGGGTAATACATACACGGTGGGTAAGTTTGCTATTGATAATGAAATCTCATGCAAGAGTAGACAAGTTGTTTGGAATCGGGAGGATCAAATGATTTCATGCTCTTGTAAGAAGTTTGAAAGAGTGGGTATTTTGTGTTGGCATGCATTGAAGGTGTTGGATCGTGAGGATATTAAGGTGATTCCACCGAGGTACATTCTCAATCGTTGGACTAAAACGGCAAAAGATGTTGCCGTTGTGGATATAGAGGGGAGAAGGGTGATTGAGGATCCTATGTTGGATGTTAGGAATCGTAAAGCCGATATGGTTCGTATAGGAGAGCCAATGTTTGATGAGGCAGCCTATAATGAAGAAGATACTAATTTTGTGCGCAATAAGTTGCTTGAGATGCAACGAGAGTACCAAGAATACAAAGAGAAAAGGAATGGTGGTGAAGGCAATCCAACTACCGAGCATTCACTATACTTAAAGAAGAAGAATTGTGGTAATATGCGTTCGAAACGAATTCCTTCTTGCATTGAGAAAAAGAAAAGAGCCAAGAAAGCAAAAAATAAAACTATCTCAAATAGCCAAGATTCGATAAGGTAAATTATTTTAGTAAAATTTATATTTGTTGAAATATATCTTTTATCTAATTTGTATGTTTTAATATAATCACTCGAAGGCCGATTACTAATATATATATATATATATATATATATATATATTGCAGCAATATCACAATTATAGAATAGTAGACAAGTTGTTTTGGATCATTTTGGCCGTATTTTGGAGGCAAGAGTACACAAGTTGTTTTGGATCATTTTGGCAACATTTTATAAACTAGTTAGTTTAAAGAAATGATGAAAGATATTAAAATAGTATAGTGTTGAAAGAAGTGAATGGTGCTATTTTGTAAAAATCAAGGGCTTAATTGATGATAATGCAAGTGGTCTGCCATAGCGAGCAATGCTTATGAGTCATACTGTCTTTACTGTTGAGCCAAAGGACAAATCACATGATGTCAAAAGTTTATTTCCTTTCTTACGTTTAGTTAAGTGTTATAGTTACATAAAGGAATTTGAGTGAAACCTGGATATTACTTAATTCCAAGGGGCAATACGTAAAATAAGTTCCTTGTGTCAATATATGTTTAAACACATTAAGTATTGTTCTTGCCCATTGTCTGAATTGATGTTGATAAAGTTTGTATAAAGTTTTAGTTATAATCTGACAACTTCAGATCTCTTAAAATGAAATAGCATCCCTTTATCATTGCATAATGTTGATATTGCATGATAGGTTGAAGTTGCACTTAATATCGTATATATATATGCCCAAGTATAGAGATGAAACAATTATGCATGATAGGTTATAAGTTCTCAAAATTGACTAGCAATCATAGCAAACTAAACCTTCCTACCATTTCTCCACCTCCCTGATACGCTACCACCTCCCTTACAACATAATATCTCAACCTTTGTCTCAACTACATGATACACATTTTTAAATTACTATTGAAGTAGGAAAAAATTCTGTGCTTGCAGCTTTTGAGTTGTATTTTGTCTTCCTCTTGCACAATCATCAGTTGCTTTCTTATGGAGAGTAAGCAAAGCTCGTTATGATTCTTAACTACAATGAGACAATAAGAACATACAGGTTAGCTACTTGAACTTCAAATATCATTAAGTCATAGTGAAACTACAATGAGACAATAATGGTATTGCTTCGTACTATGCATCAGTTATAAATCAAGGCACTAAAAGCATGTATAAAGTAATAATATCAATTCAGGAAACGAAGAAGCAATATCCTCTGGTATCAACATCGATAGGTACCAAATTAACCTTCTGGCTTTTCAACAAATCATAAACAATCAGACCCAAACCCAGTACCAAATAAGAAGCAACAGTACCATTATCCAACAAATCGAAAAACCCAGTATCCAAACCCAGCATCGATAGGTAACAAATAAATTGTTGCTTCTTATTCACCACACATTACCATATCCTCTCCTCACCTCATAAACAATCTTAATTTTTTGAATTTTGTGTATCAGTGCCCCTATATACAGAATAAATAAAGAAAAAGAAAAAGTAACAACAAGCAAGCAATGGACAAGATGAAATTCAGCCAAGCTTGCTTAGTTGTAAAGCAATGGATTGGAATTCGGGACTTACAGGACGAATTAAGTAGTGATCAGCCGGTGGACCACCAGGTTGCAATCGGCGGAGCAATCGACGGACGGATTCTCTGCTATCTAGGGTTTACCAGATCGCTTCGTCTCCACGACGCCTAGCCTCGACGATTGCTTCTCGTCTATCGTTTCTCGCTCTTTCTTGCTCGATCAGAAGGAGAAATCACTCTGTCCTTCATTGATTTCTCTCTCGCTGTCTTTTTTTTTCCCTCTAAACAAGCACGGTACGAAGGAAAGAAAGAAAAGAGAATACGAATACAAAGATAAGGGATCGTATAAGCAGTTTTTCTTTTCTTTTTTATGCCTTCTTAACGGAGAAAGAGATCCCACCGTCTATTCTCAATGGACGCTTCAGATTATAGGACACGCACTCTGCGTGTTTTAAAAAAAACACGTAGAGGATACGACTCCGAGGTCTGCTGTCCACATACATTTTATTAAAATTAAAAATTTTGAAATTTAAATACTGAATTCAAACCGTTGATCTTGTTCAATTTTACAAGTGATGCGTTTACATATAAGTTTTATAAATTTTAGAGTTGATTTGATACTAGATCAAATGGTCAACAAATGCACGAATCTAGTTAACTATCACTGATTAATTCTAATACGTTCATAATTTAGCTATTTAATCGAGTATCAAATTGACTCCAAATTTTATAAAACTTATATGAAAACGCATCGCCCGTAAAATTGAACAAGATAAACGGTTTACATTCAATATTTGAATTTTTTATTATTTTTTTTAATAAAATTTGTGAGACGGCAGACCTCCGTTGTCCTTTACGACTAAAAGATAGAGTTCGCTTGTTTGGAAATGAAAAATTACACAGGAAATTTAACACCAACCGGCGAGTCCGATCATTTATATGACTATAAAAGAGTTGATACAAAATTATCTACATAGTTATCGTCACAAAAATCGGATGAAAATTGAATGCTAAAATAAACCAATGAAAAAAATTGATTGGACAAAATTTTAACAAAACAGTTAGGACGCCACACATCTTTATTTATAATATTGATTGATTGATGATTCGTCGGCCCCATCCTTCAGTTAAAAGAAAAAAATAAAATAAATCTCTTTACTAATAATTTGCCGGCCCCATCCTTCAGTTAAAAGATTTATTACTTCTCCATCCTGACCTGGTCAGATGCTCGGGCAGCAGCGTTCCTCTTTTGAATTGAGTCTAAGCCAAGAGGTGCTCCCAAAATGATATTACCAGTGCATGACATTATCACAGAGATGATATTCGTATTATAGATAATGCATATTATACGAGATTTGAGGTTAAACATTATATTTAGTTGTCAAGTTATCAGTCTTATGTAAAGAAAAGGGAATTTTAAAGGTAGAAAGTTTGCAGGTAATGAATATGAAATAATTTTTTGGTTGACAATATTGTACGGTGTAAAACAGGTTCACAAATATTATTTACTAATTAAAAAAGGAAAATTATGTCAAGAATACAATTTCTGAATCGGGTTTTAATCTCAACCGCTTATTTTAAAAAAAAGATTAATTCATTAGTTCTAAATTCTCACACTATAATGTACAATTTGTAGTTTTAAAATTACAAATTTCGTTTTTTGTTCTTGTCACTTTTGGAGCTAAAATTACCAATTTAATATAAGTGAAATCATTTTGGTGGTCTGTAATTCGGATCAATCGAAAAATGATTTTAAGGCCTTGATCGGAACCTCAAATTTAATATGAGAAATGGAAATATAATTTGTTTACCAAATCCTTCTATCAAAACGAACGACGGAGGCGCACGATTTCTTGTTTGTCGATACCCGACGAGAAAATTTCGGTCCTCTCAATTCCTGTACAAAACTAATAAATTTGACAAGAATTCATTTCGCCTTTGAACTACGAGAATTCATTTCTCGTTAAAAAATACATGAAATGAAATAAATAACGAGGATTGCAATTATGTTAACTATAAGTAACAATTCAAGTCACTGTTAAACCAACAAAATAATTAGAAAATTAATTAGCCTGACTATTGTATTACAGTATCAATGTATCAGTGACGTATGAGATACTTCGAATTATGACAAATTTGTAGAGATAGTTAAGAATATCAAATATTGGTATAACCTAGAAGAGAAGGCGGCTTGCCATGGGTGGTAGAAGGCTAGTTTTTAGTTATACCTTGTAAGTATGAAAAAGGAAATAAGTAAAACCAAAAACTCTTTTAACGGTCATTATAAGATTTTCTTTCTTTTTCTTACTTCGTTTATACTTGTACGTAGCAACAGCGAGATCTAAATTCTAACCTAGCGTGTTATAAAACTTCAAAACTACCGGTATTGATACAGCTTATTAAAGTTTACAAGCTTAAAAAGAGATTTTACACAAACACGCAGACTGTGTTTTCAAGTTATTTTCTCTTCAAGGGAAATTCTGATGGTTTTGAATAATTGATTCCAAGAGAAAGTGTTAAATTATTGTCGACATGATGCTCCAATACGACAAAATAATGAAAAAGGACCAAGCTGTTTGGATATTCAAAATAACTTAGTAGTTCAAGAATTCAAGCAGAAAAATCAGGATGTCAATAACACTGTATAAATAAACATTAAAAAATAGAAAATATAATGACGTAATGTTTGTTGATTACAGAAAAAAAAGGACAACCATTAAGCGCATTGCTTCCATAAATGCTTCTATAACAGATGATGATATGCTCCAACTGGAAAAGTGTACTGAAAGACCAAAAATTTATAATACTCAGTACAACCATAATGAGTTATGACGCAACAGGATGGATCCGGATGTTTTTTAAAACATCCAGTGAAAGTCTTTTAATAATGGCCGTCCAATTAAATCTCAACAGTTAGATTTTTACAAGTTGCACGAATTTCGACGGACCTGATATTAATCACAGGATATCCATTATTGATCGGACGGACACGAATTAAAGACTTCCACGGGATGCCTGTCTAGAGGATCTCGTTCCGCAACAGGATATCTTAATTCGCTTAAAAAATTTAAATCCTTTCTCTTGCTGATAACGAATTTCCAAAATTGAGTCAGAAATTCCTCAATAGTCGAACATTGATTAAATTTAAAATTTTCCTTTTTTTTGAAGACAGGACACTGAATAAATTGTCATGTGCTTTGCGAACTTAATTGAATTCGCTCCACTATAAAACAACACGCTCAGTGTCTTAAAAGACAGAGGATTAGTAATTTGTCATTTGTAAAATAACTACATAGAGTTTTGATATATTCCATGAATTGCATATAGAACAATAATTTGTGTTTTGTCATTCTACCTCAACAACTGAATTTACTACTGATGAGGGGTTTTAATGTTTTATTATTACTTCCAAATAATAATCGATTTTCAGGTTGCAGAGCCATGAGCCATCTAATGATGAAACGCATCACAAATTTCCTAGTACAATAATGTGAGCAAAAAAAAAGAAAAAAAAAAAAACAGTCACCAGCCAAATATAATATATTTGTCGAACTTGAGAATATACATACGACAATCAAGGAAATCTCAACGACAACATAGCAAGAGACCCAAAAGCATATGACACATTAATGAATTTTTGTTCTCTAAATAATCATACAGTTGCCTTCTTCATATTTTTTTTTTTTTTGGCAAAGAAAATCATGCAAAGGTATCAAAATCTTGAACTTGTGGAATAATGAGAAGAACGGCTGCTGGTACGAGATCGGTCTTTTTTCCACATTGCTTCCAGGTTTTGGAGACATCTCAGGGGCTTCACCTGTTACAATATGTTACAAAAACGCTGTCCTTGGTTGTTAAGCTAGTTTTGCAGAAAACAAAGAACTTCTGTATTAACCAAAGTCAAATCATCTACAGGTTTCCTTTTTTTTTTGACATTCTTTACAGGTGTGTGCCAATCTGAATAAAAAACTTGTTACAGAAAGCAGAAGTAACAATTACAACAATACTAGGCAAGGTCAAATACCAGCACATGCCAGTATATACTGGTCAGTATCGATCTTACTTTCTTGGTTTTGTCTCTTACTCAATCACAAAAGAGTGAATTAGGGCTTAATCTGGGCAAGAAAAAGTTAAAAGAATGAAAAAAAAGTTTAAGAACAGTGGTACCACACTCTGCTGGTTTGGTACATTGCTGGTCCGGTCTGGTGATGCTTGATGAGTCTCAGCATACTACGATGATACAAATACATAATGACATTCAAATATCATCCTGCACATCTTTTCTCCTAAATGGAATACAAGAATGACCATACTTATATAAAAGAGAGAAGTGCACGTACCTTCCAGCGTTTCTTAGCAGCAATATCAGCTTGAATAGCCATCAATCGATCAATTATTTCCTTAAAATACGGTCTTGAAGAAGGATTCTCCCTCCAACATTCTTCAATTAACCTATCAAAATATATTGGTACACAAATCTTATAAATATGTGAGTTCCAAAAAATGAAAAATGAAAAATGCAAAAAAAGTAAAAAACGCACTCTTTTAAACCATAAGAGTAAAGCTTAGGAGGAGCTCTAAAAGGTGGCCTCTCCTTAGCTTTTGGTACATCATTATTTTCTTTAGCAGAAAATGGAGGACAGCCTTCTATCATCTGCAATTTAGTCAATTCATAAAGAAAAAAATAAATAAAATATTTAATAATTAATATAAATATGTGTTGAAAATAATTAAACTTTTTTAAGGTCAATTTACCTCCTGGAGAATCAAGGCGAATGAGAAAACATCAATCTTTACATCATACTCTTCATTCCTTAAAAGTTCTGGAGCTGCATATCTGCCTGCAAAGTAATTATTCATTGAACCAGTAATCCAATAAGTTGAAAGAAAAAAACTTCGGAGCAGATAATGTACAGCTACTGAGAAAAACACCTTCAGAAGGTGGGTTCTAATAAAAAGACTTTGTTGTTGTTGTTTTTTTTTTTTTTTTTTGAATTACCTTAGTTGTTGTTGTTATTATTTCAATCTAAACATACACAGTCATAGCCTTGAATAAAACTGCAAAGGGTCTTTACAACATGTAACATAATTTTCTTATCTCAATTATTTCTTAACAAAGTTGGAATTTAAACCTGTAATTGGGTTTAATTTATTCAACCAAACCAACAGGGCTATTCCTTTTACTAAAGATCAATTAAAGATAATTATACCCTAGTAAAGCCAGCACTGTATAATCTGGAATAAATAAATAAATAAACTCACAATCAGTATCTTGAGAAGCAACAGGCTGATTTTCTTTAACTCTTTTTTTCCATTTTAACATCTTGCTGACGCCAAAATCAGCTACTTTGAGGTGGCCAGAATCATCCCTTAATATGTTCCTGTTATCTTATAGAGCACAAATCATGCCACTGTTTAAAAATTTATACTAAAATACAGACCCAAAGTAATCAGTACTACTTTCCTTTTGTTTTTTTTCCCCCTTTTAACCCCTCGCATGGTAACCCCTTTTCACCACCTTAAAGCAATACAAGATTAAATCACAAAAAAGGGCAAAAGCAAGAACCTTATATACACTAAACATTCGAGTTGTTTAGTAAAATTCAAAATTACTGGGCCTGAATTGCAAAACACTCCCAAAAAAGTGTAAATTTAGTACAATGACTCACGAGGGCTCAAGGTCACGGTGAATGATAGCTTCAGGTTTATGCTCATGCAAGTAATTCAAACCCCTGCCAACAGCATTGATCAACTGTTAAGTCTATGTATGGGACAAAAGAAAAAAAGAAAAGTGGGACAATATAAGGCACAGACCTTGCAATGTCAAGTGCGAACTTGACAGCCAGTGATGGCTTTAGAGGTCCCTTTCGATCCAAAAAGGTACGAAGATCACCCTGTATACAGATTTTTTAAGACAGAAGCATATTCTCACCACTCACATTCAACAAAAATATTACAAATTTGATGCCCTAAATGTTAAGTAATTGTTTCATAATTTCTCAACCAAGCACACTAAAATTTTATGGTTATAATAGTGGTAGAAGAAACAATACCAAACATGGCTGGTATCTATTGGTACAGTAACAGCACTTCACAATGATACAAATTTAGTCTATTTGAGTCAACTTCCATTTAACAGTCTTGCACGTATCAATTTTGGTACAAAATTACTAAATAGGGCAACAAAAATACAAACCTTAGGCAAGAACTCCGTTACAATCATCATTGGGGTACTTTGAGTGACAGCACCTAAAAATTGTACCACATTTGGATGTCTAACTAGCTGAAGCAATGCAAGTTCATCTCTAAATGCCCGCCTGATATTGTCCCAAAATGTTTAAATCATGAAACAAGACACCACCTTACAAATAAAAATTCAACAAAATTTTTTAAAAATAATGGGGACCAACCCACACTTTATCCTCGTCAGTTATTAAATCATCGTCTAGTTGTTTAACTGCAACTTGAGTTCCTCTCCATGTTGCTATACGAAAAGTACCCTAATCAAATGCGAAAGAAGCATAGGGGGGAAAAATGTAAAATTAGAGATATCAGTTAGACTTAGGATGAAAAATTTGAAAGTTGTCCAAGCCACAATTCAATTTTATTATACTTTAAATTTCTATTGTGGTGTTACCATCATTATTCTAAATTTGCTTCAGGTGGACAAAAAAAAAAGTCACAATCTGGAGATATTCACAACAACAATTTCATGTTTATCCTGGAAATAGAAATTAATGATATAAAGGCAAAAATAGAAACAGGGTAGGGTGATGCCAAAATTAAGAAACTAAAATGTCAATATTACCTTAGTTAGGTGGACGCTATTTGTGAAATCAAGCTCTTGTGGGTCAATTTCATATTCTGGCACTTCCCGCACATTGTTTACATGCATTGGAGCTACCTTAAAGCCACACAAAGGCAACAATAACAGTCAGAAACTCACATTAAAATTCTGTTCAGTTACAGAACAACCAAACCTAGAGTAAGATCTAGATTCTATAAAAATTTAATTATTCAAACTATTTTTACATTTTAATTTGAAATCATTTCAATCAGAACCGTAAATTGTAACTGATCCATTTAATTACAGAATCAAATTAGCGTTTTGTATAATTCAAGGAAATAAGGCTAATTTACTCTCTGATTGAAGCCCAATTCAGCTATTCAGATTAGCACTTATTCAAGCAAAGAGGAGTGAGACTAATTCCTTTCTGACTAAAGCCTAATTCAACCAAAACTGCACAAGTATTAATGCCGCAGCACAAATTAATCTGTGAAATGAATCTACACACCTTGATCTTGGCACCGTGCTTCTCCAAAAGCTTGATCACCTCATTATTTTTGTAATGTATAGCATCAGCTAATGGCTGTTTATAAAACAAACAGAAGAAACAAAATTTCACCAAAACAAATAGCAATAGACTCATTATCACACAACAAAACATAAAAGTAACGTAAACAAGAAACAAATCCATGACGCACCGTACTGCCCCAGCGATCCTCGCAATCAACATGAGCTCCTTTCACAAGCAACAGCCTCACAACCTCAGTCTGATTCTGACAAGTAGCCACGTGGAGAGCCGTACGACCATCGATGTCCTTGAAATTGACATCGACACCCGATTCGAAGAGCTCCTGGATCCCTTCGATATCGCCTTCGTTGGCGAGGTACATGAGGCGAATGTGCGCGTCGATCTTCTCTGGTATGGCTATCTCGTCCGACCCACTTGGGTCTAGATCCTTGCCTCTGTCCGGCGCCATTGACGATTGCTTTCCCAAGGTGAAGCGCTGGCCATTGTTGCCTTTGACATCCATTGCTTGCTTCTAGCAGAAGATTCGGTAGTTAAAACCCTAATTATATTGAAAGAGAGAGAGAGAGAGAGAGAGAGAGAGAGAGGAGACTTTCTTTCTCTGGAGGCGAGATGAGAATATGAGATGACGACGAGAAATGTTTGGAGTCGGAAAATGAAAAGTCGGATTGTCAACTTTTCTGAGTAGACTCGTTCTAATTAGACCTTTGAATGCAATTTGGGTCGCATTTTCCAAGAACACTACACGTGGGTCCGCCAGTCAGCGACTCTCTTTTATTATCCTACCGGAATAGACCTGGTCTAGATAATGATATCTTAGGCGGAGTTCCCTACCCATCGGCCTCGGGATGCGTTCTAGTGTGGATATAATTTAAAGAGTTTCAAGCAACTGCCGTACACTTGAAATTTCAGTTACTTTGTTATCGTCAAGTTAAGATTCCTGTTGCGGGTAAGGATTTAAGGATTGAGAAGTGTACTCCACCCGCCATACAAATATCTATACATTTTGTACATATAAGATCAGAGTAATGCTTGGAATCACAGTTGGGTTTAAAGATCTCATCTAACTAAACAAGAATTTTCTAAATAGAAGTGAGCCAGAGCCGGCGCCTTTGCTGGCGGCTGAGCTGGCATGGGCCAGGGAGGTGGTCAGGTGGGTGGAAAAAATAAATGTTTGCTTTCTGAGAAGACTTCAACTATTATCTTTTTTTTTTTAATTGAAGTCGAGACTTCAGGTTGAGGTTAGGTAATAGCGTAATTAATAGGTTGGTCGGTACTATGACCTAAGAATTCTCTCACTATAAGACTAAAATAAAAATAAAATAAGAGTTTTGGTTTTCTGATGATGTAACCAAACAATTTTGTGTTTGGATGCACTAGAATAAGGAATGAGATAAGAATAAGTTTCAAATTTCTTATTGTTGTGTAATCCAAACAACATAAGAATAAAAAATTTGCCCATATCCATATTCTAACCAAACCATAGAATTAGAATAAGAAATTTGGACAAGCACGCGTTTCGATATCCTTATTCTTATTCTTTATTCAACCCCTCATCCAAACAACCCCATATGAATAAGGAATTTGAGTTTGTCCAGATACTTACTCATATTTCAACAAAATCCTAAAATATGAATAAGAAATATGAATAAGCCATTCCTTATTCAAATTTCTTATTCACTCCACATCCAAACAGGCCCATAACGGGCCATTTTAATGAAGTAGTTATTCTGTTACAGACCATGAGATCACCAGTATCCTCTGCCCATCTTTATTAAGATGGGCACTTTGCCCATCTCATCATGACCGTCCGATCTAATTTTAAGGGCTAATTTTTTTTCGGACCTATCAATTTGATATTAATCACGGAATACCCATAATTGATCGGACGGTTGTGACGCCCGATGGGCACTCTGTCCGACGGGCGGAGGATGTTAATTCATGAGACCAGAATCCCAAATGAAAGTCACACAGCTCTAGCAACGGGCCATTTAATGGGTTATATGATAATATTATGGGTCTAACTGAACTTTTTGTTGATTGGGCCAATATCACACGCCCTGTGAGGGAGGCCCAAGCACAAAGCAAATATGATCTTTATTTTTCACGATTTATTGAAACACAGCATCAAATTTAAAACTCTGGTTTTATTGAAACAAAGCACCAAGCAAAATTGTGGTTTTATCACTTCATCTTAATGGACTGTCCATAAAAAACACAGTGTAATGACATTTGTTTTCTCTCCATTTTTATTGTTTGAAAACTTATCTGAACCCAAATTCATTATGGACCACTAAAAGCTACTATAACTGCTAAAAAATTGCAAAAATAAGAAAATAAACATTTTAGCTCTTGGAACTTGTAATTCTGACTTTCATATATTTTTTTTCAAACTCCAAAATTTAAAACTCTGTAGCAACAATGTCATGTTCTTTTCTATTAATTATTTTATCTTTTATGATAAAAGATTGAAAGATTACTTTTTCTTACATCATAATGTAATTTTATATACTATAATTTTTTTTTCCTTTTTTTATACCTTTCTTTTTAATTTAATAATTCTTTTTGAAAAATTGGTCCAAATACTTGCAGGCTCGTGCGCCATATGCCCATATGACCGTGCTTAGACGTACCGTATACATACTAATGGATAAGAAGTTCTTTTTATAACACGATGTCTAAAAACATGTATGTGCCAAGGCGGCGTGTTTAAAATCCACCAAGTAAACCCTGTACCAGTAGAGGTTTTTTTTTTCAAAAAAAAAAAAAAAAAAAAAAGAACCTACATGTACCAGCATCACGGTAGATTTAAGAATCTTAGGGGTCGTTTGGATGGGCTAGGAATAGCCAATTCCTAGGAATTTCATATTCCTAGGAATTTCATCTCTCTCACAAAGTTACACACTTTCCAACGAAAATCCTTATTCCTTCCTAGGAATTGGCTATTCCTAGCCCATCCAAACGACTAAGTATCAGGCGGAACAAGAAGCATGCATGTCTCACCCGGATGCATGGAACACGAGCAATAACAATACGCTGATGTATGAGATTCTGTTATTATCCATCAGCTATATGATGGGATATATATTCCGGTATCCAAATGTTTCCATCAACATTTATATCATCTTTTTTTTTTTAATACCCTAGCAAGATTAAATATCGGATAGCGTATAATATTGTACGTCCGCAGATGGGCTATCGTACGACACTACAGGAAAAGACACTATCTGCATCGCCTTTCTACATCCGCAAAACTGATGAAGTAAGTGATCTACATCGGCTTACTGATGCAACAAAGGTGATGCAGAAAGTGGCGATGGTGATGATATCAAACGCATCGACTCACTCAGTTTCATCGGATGACTGATGCAAAAAATATATTTTCAAATGCATCCGTGTTCGGATGAAGAATAAAATATCTACTGTATCATCATGCTGATGCAACTTCTTACATTTTGCATTGGTAGCCCCGATGAATTTAATTATCATTGCATCGGCTTACACTTGTAGAATTAATAATAAATTGCATCTGCAAGTCAATGCAACTTGTACTTTTTTGCAAGGATGTTCCCGATGCATGTATTTTTTTATTTCATCAACTTATGCATGCAAGATAAATAATAAACTGCAACTGCGTGCCAATGCAACATATATTCTTCTGCATGGGAATTTCTGATGCATGTGATTTGTAGTCGAGCATTTAAAGTTCAAAATATACTCTTCAACTGGCAATTAGTTGAGCTTGAGCGAGCTAACCTTACACAAGCTTGTTTTGAAATTAAATCGAATTCATCCAATCAAACTAAATTGGACACAAACAGCACCTGAGGTCCACATGAGCTCAATTATTATAAATTCTTAGATATACTACATATTTTTTTAAGTAAAGTGTAAATTAATCAATACCTAATATTTTGTAGATTATTTTTTAATAATTAATATTTATACCTCATATTTTTTGGATTGATCGTTTGAAATTTAAAATCCTAGAATGAGTGCATTGAGCATAACTCTGATTGCATTGGATTTAGGCTTACTCTGTATTTTATATCAAATTAAGTGCCTATTTCTATAAATTACATAATAAAATTACATACTGTGAACTTAAATGATTTATTTATACCAACAAAAATTTAAAACTTGCATATTTGAACCATATTCTTTAATGTGAAATATACTAACAAATATCTATAATCAATAGCAGTAGTTTTATTTTATATTCAACAACATATTTATTTTTACTATTATAGCTCAAGTGATTGTACCTCATGTGCGATTAATTTTTTTTTAAATATGATTAAATTCTAATATTATGAATTTAAAATATATCTTGCATATATATATATATTAATTAAAATATTCTATATTACTTTTACTTGAGGATCATTGGACTTTGATGAACAACAACAAAAACAAAAATCTAGAAATAAAATAAATATCAATATATGAAGTAACAATATAAATGTTATAATTCAAGTGATGTCTCGAGTCTATTTTGATGTCTTGAGTATATATAAATGAAGCAAACGGATAATTAAATAAAGAAATAATTATGATGTCTTGAGTCTATTTTTAATAAAAGTCAAGTGATTAAGAAATTTAGAGACCATAAGTTGTTAATATGCTCATGTAATCACTTATAAAATAAATAGTAATATTAATACTATACTAAATATAATTTTAAAATCAATTGCATCATTTATATATATTACATGCAGAAAATTTAAAACAAAATACAAGATATTTATAATATTTTTTTAAAGATACAAGTCAGATAATATTATTGAACTCAGTTTTTTTTTTGCACTATTATTACTATTATTGTTATTATTATTATTATTATTATTATTATTATTATTATTATTATTATTATTATTATTATTATTATTATTATTATTATTATTATTATTATTATTATTATTATTATTATTACTGCTATTTATATTGAACGGATATATATGCTTATATTTTTATAAGAATGTTAAATCAAATAACTTGTTTATGTAAATTTTTCTGTTAAATATGACATCCTTGTCGGTGCCGTCCGTGGGCTTCACCAATTGCACACCTGTGTATCTAACAAGATTTGAAGCGGAGAAAACGAACGGACGGTACAGATTGCGTTTCTGTGGAAAAGCGGAAATAAAGGACAAAAAAAATTAGGCAAATTATATTAGAATATTGATCAAGTCCAAATGAATATGTTTCCTATTTGATACCCCTTAACGATATCAATAAATTAGGACAATATTGGAGCGATCTGTTAGCTTGATTTTTTTTTCCTTAAAAAAAGGTACAACGTTAGTAATAATATACATGTACTACGTTGATGAATAACAACAAGAACTACAAAAAAAATAATAATATTAATATAGTGAAGTGATATTATAAATGTGATAGTTTAGACTAATGAATAATTAAATAAATAAATCTTGAGTCTACTTCAATAGAAGTCAAGAGATTAAGAAATTAGATGCCTTACAAATTGTTAATATGCCCATATAATCAACATCTAATAGGATAAATAGTAATCCTATTATAGAACTAAGTAAAATTTCAAAATCAATTGAATCACTGATACATTTCATAATTTTTAGTACTAAAATAATTTAAAATTTAAATATTTATTGTTTAACAAACATAATATTTTAGTACAATGTCATATTTTTAAAAAGATATGAATAAGATATTATTATTAAAACAAAAATTTAAAGCTTATATTATATTATCATTATTATTATTATTAGTATTATTATTATTATTATTATTATTATTATTATTATTATTATTATTATTATATAATTAAGGTCATTATATTTATGCGCTTTTAAGAATATCAAATGAAATATTTTTTTTATTTAAAATTTTCCGTTAAATTTGGCATCTTTGCTGGTGCTGTGCGAGGGTTTCGCCATGTGCACTCTTGATTTGCCAATAATTTAATATGTATCTTAGTGGGGTCCAAATAAATATGTTGCTTATTTGCTACTCCTTGAAGATAGCAGGAAATTAATATTAAAGAGGTAATTTTTCATAAATTGAGATGATTTTTCATATATCTTAATTCCTAATCCTGATCATAATTAAAAGGGAGTGATCGCTAATGATTGTTTTTTTTTTCTTAAAATAAGTATTACGTGAGTGCCGGCATGAGTTTTTTTAAAACAGAAGTTCTACAACTTATAAGCAAAAGCATATGTCAAAAGGATTTTTTTATTTCATTTTAATAATTTTATTCCGTCATATATTTTATGTTACTGCAAATTTCATTCTAGATACATCTTTATAACTATTTCATCAATGCTCATCTGATTTAGGAAAAGAATAAAATTATGAAGTATTAAAATTTTTGTACAAAACTATGAAGTATTAACATTTCTCCTTTAAAAGCATCAACAAAAATTCACTCAATACATCTATTATAAAAACCACATAATCGCGCTAATGAGTAAGATTAATTAATTATTTATTAGAAACTTACCATATTGAAAAAAAAAGAGTGTTCTAGTACCACAAATATCACACCTCTCTTTTCTATTTTTTATTTTAAATATTAAAAAGAAAACGTTCGATCTAGCCTATTGATCTTGTTCATATTAACTACGGTTGTATTGTCAAAAAAATTATAACTTTTGGAGTTAATTTGATACTTGATTTGTCAATCGAAAACTTAACATATTATAATTAATCTATCTTAGTTTACAAGATTTATTCAGTTTTAACCTATGGATCAAGAATCAAATAAACTCTAAAAATTATTAAATTTTATGACAATGCATCCGTTGGACATATGAAATAATTAGTCTAGTTACATTGCTGAAATCTTATGCAGTAGCATGGATTAGTTAAATCGATTTTTTTATATGCAATTAGTTTCGTTATTTACATCGACATAGTCGATGCATAAGCAACATAATTTTTGCATCCGCTAGACAGATGCAATAATTAGTCTAGTTACATCAGTGATTCCTATGCAATAGCACGAATTAGTTAAATTGGTATTTTCATGCAATTAATTATATTATTTACATAGACAAATCCGATGCATAAGCTGCAGATTTGTTGCATCTGCTGGACAGATGCAAGAAACTGTTGATTGCATCAGTCATACTGATGCAGTAGAGTGAGAATTGTTACATCAATTTATCTCATCCAATTAGATCTATTATTTTCATTGTCACTCTTGATGCAAGATCATATACATTAACTGCATCTGCTGGACATAAGAAAATATTCAATTAGTTACATTAGTAAATCCCATGCAGATAAACGAAAATAGTTGCATTAGTGTTTTCCATACAACTGGCTATTATGTACATCAACAAGCTGATGCAGAAAAATACAGGTCGATGCAAAATGCTGAAAAGTTAAGTGTGGATGCAAATAAATTTTTTTGGCTGATGCAATAGATATTTTTTACTGAAAATTCATAAATCCCGATGCAGATACTGCAGTTTCCTGTAGTGCGAACCTGAGACATTTTCACGACCGAATATGACCTCTTTTAAAAAGAAGTTAATGCAATTCGACGCATGTCACTTATGTCACGTGCATTCACAGAATCATTCAAAAGTTTTGGATGCCTGATCTTCAAAAGAAACGGGACTAGAATTTGAGTACATCAAAACGTTAATGTCAAAGCTTTTTTGTATAGGAAAGGTGTGGCAGTAGAACTTCCTTACAAAAGCTATATGATGCATATGCATAGTTGCATTAAGTTATTCGCTGGTTTGATTTACAATTCGAAGTATAACTAACTGATGCCGAAGTTGTATCGCCAAGATTTCATATGCCAAAATTGTATAACACATATCTTGTATGTATGGTGACAGTATTTACTGGTACACAAATAACACAATAGAAGAGAATAAATAAATGATACTGATTTTCAGTTACGAGTACGTTACACAAGATGGCATCATTAATAAGTAATTAATAAGATATATACATTCATGTTCAAGAACAATATGTCTACAGTCATTGAATCTAGCATATATAGCAGTAAATTCATGTGTTATGATCTAAGTTGGAGCGTAAAAGTTTTCGAGTCTTTGTAGGAGTCTCATCTTGATCTCTATGAGACTCCAGGCTTAAAAAAAAAAAAAAAAAAATACTCTAGATGGCTTATATTTTTTAGGAAAAAAAAAGGGATAAACATTAATATATGTGAATGTGTGATGGACAGATTCTTTTAAAAAAAAAAAAAAATTAAGACGTATTTTTAACGACGAGACAGGATGTGAATAGAGGAGAGAAGTATACAAACCGAAGTGCTGAATATACATGTATATATTACCGATTACTGAATACAGAGGAGAGAGGCAGAGGTACTTAAGTAAGAGCCCTTAAATTAAGTTAGGAGTTAGGACCATTGTCCAATAGGCGCAGTAAGTTAATGAGGAGGAAAAAGATATAAAAATGTTTGTAAAAAAGGAATATAGAAAAATTAATCCAATATGCGTGGTAAGAATAAACGGGAAAAGAAAACAGAAACAGTCAATTAACGCATCTTAAGATGGGGAAAGAGATAGGATTCAGAGTCAAGAGATGCCATCCACATAACAAACCATGAGGATGGAGGTGAGTGCCCAAAAGCTTTTCATTAGCGATTAGTGCCTAGTTGCATATTCACAGAAACAAAGGTGGGGGTGCAGTATTTTCATTCTTTACCTCTTTGTTGTAAGAAAAAAAAAAGTAGATTCTAGTTCTACCCTCGCCGTATATGTTATTTTCTCCAATATCTAAGCTAAGAGCTAGATTAATGAACTTACCATGACTATATATAATAAACTGTAGTTATCTTAGTTATTCAAGCGTTTTTTTTTTGTTTCACAATCACAAGTGTAGTAGTACTTTAAAGGCTAGTTTATTTAGTTTCCTGTATGCTCTCGAGTTTTTACAAGGAAAAGTATTAATTTGGTAAATGATACTACTGCAGATTTAATTGGATATGTTTGGGAGCGTGCATCGAACAATAATTCGCGAACCCACACCTATTAAAAAAATCTTTTCCTAGTTCGCGAAGTTCTCCTGAAAGCTGGAATCCAGGAACAAGGGTTGTTTGCCTCCATCGCGTAGTTCGTGAATTGTTTGGTTCGCACAAACAGGCTGTTCCGTAACCCAACCATTGGAAGTGTGGTGAATAGGAATAGAATAGCTTGTTCAAGAGTAAGGGTGGTGAATAAGAAATGGTGAAGAATTGTTTATTCATAAATTAAGAGATTTTGTTTGGATGGTTAGTTAAGAATAAGAATAAGAAAAAAATATAAAATAATGATTTATTGTTGGATGGTTAGATTGTTCCTATCTAGTTTCAACATTTTGTTGGAACAAGAACAAGAGCCCGAATAAACTATTCCATTTGTTTTAAAATATGTTTGGCAACCTCTAGAACTAGCAATTGAGAATAAGACTTTATTCTAAAAAAAAATCAAAACTCTTCTTTTTGGAAAGGTGCAAAAAATCACTTCTGGACTTCAAAAGTTTGCATGGAAGAGAATCTCCAATCATTTTTGTTTAAGCGAATGAGAATTTTAAAATAAAATGACTAACTTTCAGTCAGTAGCTTCAGTGAACTAGCTAGCTATCTTTGCCGAAAGAGAATCCTATAACACATGCATATGAAAATTGAAAAAGACATTAATACGACTGTCTTTTAACATGGGGTATTTTCGACTACCTCTTAAATTAGTGTGTGATTCCTGATTAGACTAAGTTAAGCTCAAATTCCTATTGCTTTCCTTGTTCAATTTAGGATTTGGGAAATCAATATCATTACGTGCAGTACCTGACGTCATAACAAAAAAGATGTCACACGTACAAATCTAAATGTCCTTAATTAATTTCCAATTACTGGTAGTAATATTGGATACAACCACTACACCAAAAAAGATTTTTAGTACCAGACTATTAGTACCGGTTTTTAAGAAAACCGGTATAAATAATACATGGTGGCAAATTGGTAATTGTCAGTATATATTTTTAGTACCGGTTTTTTAAAAAAACCGGTACTATATTTCCGGGAAAAGGAAAAGAAAAAACGCATATAGATTAGTACCGGTTTTTTAAAAAAACCGGTACTAAAAATATATTTGTAGTACCGGTTTTTTATAAAAAACCGGTACTAAAATATAGCCGTTTTTTTACTTTTTCGGCAACTATTAGTACCGGTTTTTTATAAAAAACCGGTACTAATAATCCGCAGAATTTCACCTCTACCTCCTCCTTCTCCACTCTATCTCCTTCACTCTCTCATAAACTGTTCTTGGCCTTTTCTTTTCCCCTCTAAAACCGAGAATATTTTTGTGTTATCCAAAAGCACATAAAAAATAGCTAAAAATAAAAAAAAATTCCGAAAAATAGAAAAATCAGAAGGGAAAGCAAAGGAGATCTACGAGAAGCTAAAATAATTCTCATTTTGAGGTATATTCTTTGTTTTTTCTGTATTTTATTTATAACTTTGTAATTATATGCATATTTTTTATTTTTAATTGTTTTTTTTAATTTCAATCTAATAAAATAGAAAACGGAAGAGAAAGAGAAAAGGTTATTTAAATCGAAGAGGAGGAAAAGGAAGAAAAGACAATTTCGGTAATTTTTTATTTTAATCTTAATTAATTTTAATTCGATAATTTATCAATTTGTACATGCATATATATATCGTTAATTTGGCATTTGCATTTATTAGTTGTATTGTCATATAGGACCAAATTGCCGGAATTTGAACTATTTTAGGTCGTGCCCGTCCGAGATTAATCCATTAGGGATTAATCTTGGATAGTACTCCCGGTCGGGAGTACTGCTCTTTGGATATTCTGTCTCATTTAGGAAAGCGAGTTGTACGTTAGATGCAGTGTGTTGTGAGAGAAAAATTCGACAGTGTTTTCTCTTATGTTCCCACGGATACGTACGCACGAGCAATCGTGTGTTAGCGTATTCAGGGAACATAAGGGGAAATGCTGTCGAATTTTTCTCAGACAACACACTGCATCTAACGTACGCTCGTTAATGAGACGGAGTATCCAAAGAGTGGGCTAGGATGGTAACCGGTTCAAAAACCTATTGTGATGCATGCATTGAACCTACAAATCATAAATCCTGACATTTTTTATATATATTTCTATCTACACAGATGGATCTGAGGGAGAAATACATATATGAGTATTCGAGAATATCGGATGAATTTGTTGGAGTTGTTGAAGAATTCCTTAAATGTGCAGAAGACCATCGGGAGTTGACTGGAAAGCCCAGAATATTATGTCCTTGTAAAAATTGTCTTAACTTTGAGAGACAAGATGGTAAAGTGATTAGAGCACATCTGATTCAACGTGGATGGATGACAACACCTAAATACCTCCGGTGGGTTTTACATGGAGAAAAATTGAAAGAAAATTTAGATGCCGGAACGAGCATTAATGTATCTGATATTTTTGAAAATACTGTACAAAATAATTGTATGGATGATGCAGGGGATAATGTAATTGTGGGTGATGATATAGAAAATTTAAGTGAACAACAATATCAATGTGATGATGATAATAGAGAAAATGATTTGGATGAAATGATGAATGAATTACCCGGTGATTTTATCGATGATGTTCCTGATGTGTTTGAAAAGTTGGATGAAAACTCTCATATACCCTTATATCCCGGTTGCAACGAAGATAAATTTTCCAAAATAAAAACAGTTTTTAAGTTATATAACCTGAAAGCTAAGAATAATTGGAGCGATAAGAGTTTCACATCTTTGCTCGGTCTTTTGCGAGAAATGCTTCCAGCAGATAATACATTACCCGATACAACTTATAAGGCTAAAAAATTACTATGTCCTTTGAAATTGGAAGTAGTGAAAATTGCAGCTTGTCCGAATGATTGCATACTATTTCGTAATGAGTACGAGAGCCTCCATAAATGTCCAAAATGTAATGCATCTCGGTACAGACAAATGGACGGTGAATTGGATAATGAAGAAGATAGTGGTAAGAAGAGACCAGCTGCGAAAATATTGTGGTATCTGCCAGTAATACAAAGGTTTGAGCGTCTTTTTAGTAATTCAAAAGATGCTAAACTGTTGAGGTGGCACGCGGAAGTCAGAAAGAAAGATGGAAAACTCAGACATCCAGCAGACTCACCCCAGTGGAACAACATAGATAGTTATTTCACGGATTTCGGCAGTGAGCCTAGAAATTTGAGATTTGGATTATGCACGGACGGAATGAATCCTTACGGCCTCATGAGTACAAATCGAAGCGTATGGCCTGTTTTGTTGGTTATTTACAACCTTCCTCCATGGTTATGCATGAAAAGAAAATATCTGATGATGTCGTTACTCATTTCTGGTCCAAAACAACCAGGAAACGATATAGATGTGTATTTAGCTCCGTTAATAGAGGATCTTGATATGTTGTGGAAGGACGGAGTAAGGGTTTTTGATGCACATTCCAAAAGTTATTTCACCTTACGTGCGATGATATTTTGCACAATTAACGACTTTCCGGCATACGGAAACTTATCGGGTTACAAGAATAAAGGAGAAAAAGCATGTCCTGTTTGCATGGAGGAAACACATTCGATATGGCTATCGAATTGTAGAAAAACAGTATATTTGGGACATCGTAGGTTTCTTAGCCGTCATCATCCCTATCGCCGACAACCTTATAAAAATAAATTTGATGGCAACACCGAGACCCGTCGGGCACCTATACCAAAAACTGGAAGACAAACTTATGAACGGGTGAAAGATCTTAAAATTCAATTGGGCAAACCATTTGCGAATAGAATTCCAGAAAAGTGCTTTTGGAAGAAGAAGTCTATATTCTAGGACCTTGAATACTGGACGTATTTAGATGTCAGGCATTGCTTGGATGGGATGCATATCATCAAGAACATTTGTGAAAATCTGGTTACTTTAATTTTGAATGCTCAAGGAAAAGTAGATAATGTTAATGTGAGAAAAGACATGGTAAAAATGGGAATTCGATTGGAACTAGCTGCAAAGGAAGATAATAGTAAGAAACGGGATTGGTTACCTAATGCTGTTTATACTTTAACCAAAAAAGAGAAACTCAGTTTGTTGGAGTGTTTGAGGTCTATTAGAGTTCCAACTGGTTATTCCTCAAATATTTCACGGAAGGTGTCAATTAAAGATATGAAATTGATTGGAATGAAATCACACGATTATCACGTGTTGCTGACCCAGTTGCTTCCTGTTTCAATTAGAGCATGTTTTAAAGAAGAAGTTCGAAATTCTATCACTAAGTTGTGTTTTTTTTTCAATAAAATTTGCTCTAAAGTGATCGATCCTGAAAAACTGAATCAGTTAGAAACCGATGCGGTTCAAACCATATGCGAGTTGGAGATGCATTTCCCCCCCTCATTCTTTGTTATAATGGTGCATTTGACCATTCATTTAGTCAGGGAGATAAAACAGTGCGGTCCGATATTTCTGTGATACATGTACCCTTTTGAAAGAGCAATGGGTCAATTGAAAGGGTTAGTGAGAAGCAGATCTCGACCCGAAGGAAGTATGGTTGAAGGATATGTGGCAGAAGAGGTTATTGACTTTTATAATGATTATTTAGATGGAGTTAAACCGATTGGCCTCCCAAAAAATAGACACGAAGGTAGACTTCTAGGGAAAAGCATAATTGGTATGAAAGTAATTACAATGGATCTTGCAAAAAGAGAAAAAGCACATCTTAAAATTCTCCAACAGATCGCCGTTGTGTCTCCTTATGTGAATGAACACATAGCCGAATTGCGAGAACAGAACCCTCAGAGATCAGAAAATTGGATCACCAAGGAGCATAACAAAAGTTTTGTAAAATGGTTTACAAATAAAGTAAGACAGTCCAGACCTTCAAATGAAACGGTGAAATGTCTTGCTAGAGGTCCTAACGCCAATGTGCAAACCTATCAAGGGTACGACCTGAATGGTTTCACTTGGTATACAAAGAAACAAGATGGAAAAAGCACAGTACAAAACAGCGGAGTCACAATAGTAGCCATATCAAGTGATGGAACATCATCAGAGCCGTATTATGGGTGGATTGAAGAAATTTGGGAGTTTGATTATAATGCATTTAAAATACCAGTGTTTGAATGCAAATGGATGCTGAAAAGCGGCGTCAAAACTGATAAAAACGGATTTGTAACCGTTGATTTCAAAAAGTTAGGATATGCTGATGATCCTTTTATACTTGCAAACAAACAAGCAATGCAAGTTTTTTATATTGCTGATCCGGCTGACAAGGGACGACATGTGGTACTTCCCGGAAAAAGACGCATTGTCGGCGTTGAAGATGTCGTGGATGAAGAAGAATATGACCAATTTGATGAAATAGCACCATTCTCTACAGGTATATATAATTAAATATAAATCTAGAAAAATTATTGAAATTAAATGTAATAAGAAATTTCACCAATTTGATATGTACATATATATTATTATTCACAGGTATAGACGGGACACCGCAACCAATTGAAGAGTTAACAAGTAACTTGCGTTCCAATCAGGAAGAAGGCATTTGGGTAGATCGACCGAAGTCACCAAAAAATAAATAAAGTTGAAAAAAATAAAATAGGTAAATTAACGAGAGTTCAAGACTATTGTATCTTTTTCCATTTTCATAGTCCTTTTTCATGTAATATTTATTACAATTTATACTTTATTTCATTTTCATAGTCCTTTTTCATTTTCGTAGTCCTTTATTACAATTTATTTGGTTTATAATTTAATCTCGGAAATTAAATAATTAACTTAAAAAAACAGAAAATATTTTAAATAATTTAATTTATTTGGTTTATAATTTAATATTATAAATTTATTAATGAATTTAAAAAACAGAAAATATTGTAAATAATTTAATTTATTTGGTTTATAATTTAATTTCAGAAATTTATTAATCAATTTAAAAAACAGAAAATATTTTAAATAATTTAATTTATTTGGTTTATAATTTAATTTCTGAAATTTATTAATCAATTTAAAAAACAGAAAATTTTTCAAATAATTTAATTTATTTGGCTTATAATTTAATTTCAGAAATTTATTAATCAATTTTAAAAAACAGAAAATATTTTAAATAATTTAATTTATTTAGTTTATAATTTAATATTAATAATTTATTAATGAATTTAAAAAACAGAAAATATTTTAAGTAATTTAATTTATTTGGTTTATAATTTAATTTCAGAAATTTATTAATGAATATAAAAAACAGAAAATATTTTAAGTAATTTAATTTATTTGGTTTATAATTTAATTTCAGAAATTTATTAATGAATATAAAAAACAGAAAATATTTTAAATAATTTAATTTATTTGGTTTATAATTTAATATTACAAATTTATTAATCAATTTTAAAAAACAGAAAATATTTAATTTCCGAAATTTTAAAAAAAATTTAGTACCGGTTTTCTACGAAAAACCGGTACTAAATGCCGCTTTTCTTAAAAAATTATCCCGGTTTTCTGAAAAAAAAAAATTTAGTACCGGTTTTCTGCTAAAAACCGGTACTAAATTTATTAATGAATATAAAAAACAGAAAATATTTTAAATAATTTAATTTATTTGGTTTATAATTTAATATTATAAATTTATTAATCAATTTTAAAAAACAGAAAATATTTAATTTCCGAAATTTTAAAAAAAATTAGTACCGGTTTTATACTAAAAAACGGTACTAAATGCCGATTTTCTGAAAAATTTAATTTAGTACCGGTTTTCTGCTAAAAACCGGTACTAAAATATGGTTTTTTTTTTAAAAGGCCCCTCTCTCTATCTCTCTCTCTCCCGTCCGAAAACCCCTCCTCTCTCGTCCGAATTCGAAAACCCTCTCTCTCGTCCGAAAAACGAAGCGCCTCTCTCCCTCGGCCTCCCTCCCGCGCGCTGCTCTCCTTCGGCCTACCTCCCGCGCGCCTCTCTCCCTCGGCCTCCCTCCCGCGCGCCGCTCTCCCTCGGCCTCCCTCCCGCGCGCCGCTCTCCCTCGCCTTCCCTCCCGCGCGCCTCTCCCTCGCCGCTCCCCTCACTCGCCGTAAGTTCTCCTTTAATTCTCCAATGGTACCACCTCTGCTTGAATCAACTGCATACATTGTTAGAGTTTGCAAGTACTTTAATTGTCCAAGGCCAATCGGCATGTGCCGTAAACCATGACACTTATCAAGAAAGAGATGCCTTAGGTTTATCATGTACCTCATTTCTGTTGGTAGCTCAATAATGTTAGTTGTAGAAAGTTTTAGTGTTTGAAGATTGTATAATTTGCATATGGTTTCTGGAAGGGTACTAATCCTGCACATAAAAGAGAGATCGAGATATCTTAGGTGTTTCATGTTTTCCAATTCCTTAGGAGGATTTAGGAAAAATTGTACTGCTCGCAAGGAACTTGATTTTCGCATATGATAATGCTTCAATCCTATTCTGGAATTATCATCTAGTGTTACTAAATAAGTATGAATATTAGGGAATTTGTTCAAGACACTGTTGATTTCTACCCAATTTTTATCACATGTGTAGTGATATAGATAATGAACCTCTTTTTTTACAATTCTTGGATCATTCAATTTCCGTATAGTAGCACATTTATTTCCAGCTATTTCTGTTGCTATTCATATTAACTGGTTTAAGAATTATCTAATTTGTTCATATTTCCGTATATATGTCAGCAATGTCCGTATATATTTACTAGCATCAGATCTTGGTTTGGCAACTTCAAATGGAGGGAGTGGCGTTGCTCTGTTTTGTTAAATAGTCAATCAACGCCAACATATTGTTGCATAAATAAAATACCTAATAGTTCTAGAATCAATGAGAATTAGAGGAGTTGCATGTCTTTGCGTTGAAAATTTAATTAATTCTAGTCATCGACGATTCTCTGTAAGCAGTACGCATTACAAGAGAATGAAGGATTATGGTAAGAGTTGACCTAACAATCATGGCCAAACAAAATTTAAAACATAAAGCACCAATTATGCATCTTTAATTCGAAACTAGAAACATCTAATGCTTCCATAAATGCATCACCATGTGAATTGTGTTATATACATTATGAATTGTGTTATATAAATTTGATTTGAATTTGCAGCAATGTCGAATCATGATGATCAGAATATTGCGACAAATCAAAATGAGTCGAGTTCTGAAGAGGAGCAGATTCCTGTTGTTAGCAAGAGGGGAAAAAGATCAACGGCTAAGTGTATGAAGACGCGCAAATCGATAGCTGCCGGAGATAATTTACATGTCGAATTCAATAAAGAAGGCAAACCATGCGGCGAGAATGCAAAGGCATTCACGAATTGGTGTGCAACAAAAACAAGAGATATGATCCCTTGCAGGTACCTATACGTATATATGAATTTGAAACCTATTGATATGAATTTGTATACGATAATAGTATTAATCGGGTTCAATGCAGTTATAGTAGTTGGCATGAAGTGCCAAAATCGTTGAAAATTGATTTGTACGGAGAAATAGCGAAGGTTTGGAATCTTCCGGCTGACCTACCATTGTCTACTAAGAAGAAGATTCTACATAATTGTAACGATAAATGGAGGCATTGGAAGGGCAGATTGGTGAGATATTATTCTTGCAATATCATTTCCATTTATAAAAGTTTGATTAAATATTTATTTTAATTATAACGTGCATTTTTTTCATTGTAGAATAAAAAATACAGGGTTAATCCGCAAGAAGGTGCACCAAATCCATGGGATGTACAGAATATCTCGAAGGAAGAATGGGAGGCAATGGAAGCTCATTATTCCAGTGAGAAATTTGCGGTATGAAAACATATTTCTTATAAAAGAATCATTCGTCGCTACTAATCCCATTAGTTTTGTATTTATACTAACAGTCTTCTTAATTTGTTAATAGAAAATGAGTAAACAAGGAAAGGCAAATGCTGCAAAGAAAGACATGCCCCACACACTCGGATCAGGCGGTTACATAAGTGCTGAGTTGAGATGGAAAGAGGGAGAGGTGGTCCATGGTGGGTCCTCGGTTATTACGAAGGATATGGATGGCAGAACTTATAGTTGGAGTAGGACACGCGCAGTAACGGATCCAGAGACCGGTCAACTTGTGGTTAGAAACCCTAAAGCTGCCGCGGTGATCGACAAAGCGGTACGTGTAACAATTCAGATAATTTTCTTTTGTGTATTCAACGAATTTAATTTACTCTAACATGAATTTCTTTTGTGATAGGTTGCTTTAGTTAAGTCAGGTGATGTTGTGCCTGTTCGTCAAAACGATATCTTGACGTCTGCGATCGGAACGCCAGAGCATTCGGGACGATTGAGAGGATATCCACTTTTTTCCAGCGTGAAGCAGGTATTTGGTGGTGGTAATAGAAAATCATCCAAGGGGTATACCAAAGATGAGGTTGATCGGATGGTGCAGGACGAAGTGAAAAAACGAATGGATGAGGAATTTAACAGGCGAATGGATGAGGAATGGAACAGACGAATGCAGCAAAGTTTTTCGCAAATGTTTTCGCAAGGCCAAGGCCAAGTCCAAACACCGCAGACGTACGATCCAATAGTTCAACAGGCTTTTCTACTGCTATCACAGGGTAGCAACAATCAACCACATCCGATACCTCACTCGAGTTTTCAGGTTCTTAATTTCACCAACCTAATGATATATATTACTTTGCTCACATATTATATTTACGATTTATGATTTGTTATTATGTTTGATATTGGTTATAAATACAGACGCCTGTCGAAGCTTTACTACTCCTCCCAGGGACGTCCGGGACGCCTGTGTATGTAGCTAGAGCTATGGTGTCTGCACAGACTTACAGTGAGACGGTCCATGGAGAGGCAGTGGGTATAGGTGAAGTGAAGGTACAAATCTTAGAAGTTTTTGATAATGCGAGACACTCGATTGTACCTTTTCCACCTCCTAACGGAGATGATCGGCTTGGTGTTCTGATGTGTTCATTTCTAAGATGGCCAGTTCATCTTGTGGATTACGACCTGACAAAATTGGTAAATCTTACAAACTATTTAAAATTTAGTTAGTTTATGGTAATTATTTATATTAGTACAATTTAAATTTAAAAATATCATTTCCATTACTAATATGTTGGTTGTTTAGGAGCAAGTGAGGCAAATGGCGAAACAAAATACACAAATTCTTCCGCAAGATAAGGGAAAACAGATTACGGAAGATGACGAAGACGAACCGAGTGTGGATCAATTTTTTACGGAGGTGGAAATTCAATTGCGCGATCCGTTCGTCTCCGAGGAAAAATTGGCAGAGATTGGACCTAATGCAAAGAAAATGCACGACTATATCAGGATGTTCGACAAGTCAGTGACTGAGTTCAGCGATCTTCCTGGTGCATTCGACTTTCAAGATGTCAAGACATTCATTCTTGAATTTAAAGATATCAGCCATGTTTTCCATCGAGAGGAACTTTTCGTACAAGCGATTAAAGTTTGGGTTTTGTAAGTATTCTCCTAACTTTACAATAGTTGATTATTAGTTATATGATATTTCTAATCAAATATATAGAATTATAGAAACACAATTAAATTGCGCATATATATATATATATACAACATGCAGGCGGTGCAGGGAATATTGTGTGAATACCGCGATGAAAAAGTGGATATTTTGGGATCCAGAAAGGTGCTCGGGTATCGATGTGGAGCAAGATCAAATCGGCACTGTAAGCTACATAATGAATCTTTTAAAGAAGTATGCAAAAAGAGATCCCTATCATGTTTTACTGCATCATAATCGGTTAGTTATAAAATTTTTTATTTTGACTTTAATTAAGATTTTAAATTTGCGGTTTCATATTTATATCATTAACAAAATACAATATTTATGTAATTACAGGTCGCATTTTGTGATTATTATCGCACAACTCTCAACACGGAAGTTGTGGATAGTAGATTCACTGCAATCAAAGTCTGGCTATCAATCTCCAATTCTAAGCAATTACGATCAGTAAGTTTAGGATTAACATAATACGTGCATGCATTATTTAGTTTTATACTAATATCTAGAAATAAATTTTGTAACTTTATATTTAATTTTGCAGAGCTTTGTCAAGATTGGTTCAAGTTCCTAAGTTTGCAGTTCAGATGATTCCAGTACATAATTTCAACTAATATATATAGTTTAATTTCATTTCTAATTTATTAAATTTAAACTTAATAGTATAATTTTTTTTCCTTGTAGAGTCCACGACAACCAAACTATATAGATTGCGGTTTTTATGCGATGACAAACCTACGCAAGATACTTGATCACTGTACGCTACACCAGGACCTCCCATTGGTATGGATTAAATTTAATTAATCTTACTGTATATGACTAGAGTTAGTAGCAATTTAGTTTTAATCTACTAAATCAAGTTTAATTAGATTAGTTTATAAATTTATAAATTTTCATATGTTATTAACTATATGAAATGTCAAAATGCAGGTTTTGCAACCGATAGGTAAGCGCTACAGTGAAGACGAGATTAATTATACTGTAAATGAGTGGTTTGGATTTTTACTTGCACTTGTAGGTCATCATGGGTAATTGATTAAGTATATATGTGATTTGTAGTGACTTATATATATATATATGTGATTTTGATATTATTATGTGTTTTGATATTTCTGTGTTTTGATATTGTATGGATGCATATATGCATATATATATATATACCGCTGGTATATATTGGTACAAATATTGATGGCTAGCAAAGAGGGGCTAGCCCCAGAAACAAAAAAAGTTTTTTTTTTTTTTTACTTAATTTTAGTACCGGTTTTTAACTAAAACCGGTACTAAAAATCATTTTTTAAAGGCGGCAATGATTTTTAGTACCGGTTTTTAGTAAAAAAACCGGTACTAAAATACTCACAAAATTCATCATGTATCTTTAGTACCGGTTTTTAACTAAAAATCAGTACTAAAAATCATAGCCTCCGATACCAGCAACCTAATTATTCCGCCTTTTTAGTACCGGTTTATTTTAATAACCGGTACTAAAAATCCCTCCCGCCAATTCCATCAAGCTCATTATACCGCCTGTTTAGTACCGGTTTTTTATTATTTTTAACACCCCCTATTATTAGTACCACTACAAAACCGGTACTACTAATACATATAAAACCGGTACTAATAAAAATAAATGGTGTAGTGAACACAACTTATAATAGTACCTCTGCAAGAATAATAGCTAGAAATCTTGTATGAACAACACAGGTATAAACAACAACTAAATTAGACAAAAGAATAATTACATCTCTCTCCATTTTACATAAAAGAAGACAGCAACCTCTCTCACTCCTCTCTTCCGCTCTTCATATAAGAGGGGCCCTTAGCTAGAGGGCTAACTCGTACATTGTTTGGGCAAGGCATTGTGAATGTGATAGACTGAATCTTAGGTAGCTTAACTTAGGGGTGATCAGTTTACTACCAGCTAGTTCAGGACCATGTCAGATCCTTTGGTTTTGGCACATGTAATAAGAGATGTCTTGGAGCCCTTTAGGCAATCAGTTTCATTTCGAGTGTTCTATGGCAATAGGGTGATGCTTGCCGGGTCGGGACTACGGCCGTCGGCAGTTGTGAACCGTCCAAATATTGAAATTGGTGGTGCCGATCTCCGAGTTTTCTACACACTTGTGAGTTATTTTACAAACAAGCACGTACGCATACTAATTATTAAGTAATTAAAAAAAATCATATTAACGAATGTATTGTCCTTTTCAAACGAAAGCATCTTGTGGTATGAGACATTACTAATTTGCTCATCTAGGAGTGCAGACACTGTTACTGCCGTAAATTTTTTTAATACACAGATCTTAAATTAAAAAAATTAATATTAAATATAAAAAATAAATAATTTTATCAATAAACAAGGTAAAACGCCACTAACAGGGCGCATCGGCGGCGGCACCACTCCCATTGGCGCACCTACCCATTCAGACCCATATCAGCTCTCTACTTTTCAAGTTTGAAACATTTTAAATTTTCTACCTGCTCCAATCACAATGGCACTTACTATTTTTGAAAAAAAGGTTACTATTTTTAAAAATAAATTTTATCTGACAATGCCAATGAGATTGACGTGTTAATATTTTTTAAAAAATTACTTCTTTTGATAAAATTATTATTATTATTTTTAAAAAATATATTACTCTTTTCAAAAGGAAGTTTTGTGTGACAGTGCCAATAACATTGGCGCGTTAATATTTTTAAAAATAAAAATTTGTTATATTAGTTTTGAAAATTAATTTTTCTTAAACTTGGGAGCTCCATTTCCAGTGGCGGGTCTGCAAGGACGTCAGTCCGTGGAATTCTTTTTTATATGTTTATTATTCAATTTTCAGTTTCAATAATATTTGTTAAAAAAAATTACGGCTTTTACTGTCTTACCCTTCTTTTCTTTATACATTGAAAGGTATTGGTGGATCCAGATGCACCAAGCCCAAGTAACCCAAATTTAAAAGAGTATCTGCATTGGTAAGCTCAATCTTACTTTTCAATTTTCTTTTGTTGATTTTACTTGCAGTAACAAGATTAATTATTGCACCTTTAATTAGCATACTCGCCTGCATGATCATGTGTGTTTATGTGTATTAATAAATTCTGTATTATATTTATATGAACATCTTAATTATATTTATTTTATGTACCAGTGCACACACATAGTAATGATTCTTGTATGGAACATATTTAGCTTGTATTTGGTGCATGTAGGTACAAGTACAGCAAGGAGAAACGTTATGCGCATAACTTTTCCGCTTAATGAACTGCTATTTCTGCATTTTTTTTTTTTTAATCCGGCCTCGTTTTTTTATTATAGGATGGTGACAGACATCCCCGGAAGTACAGATGTATCCTTTGGTTAGTAAACTCTTTCTTTAGTATTTTGCATAATATTGTATATATTCATTTGAAAATTTGCTTAATTAAATATTCGTGTGGAAAGCGCACACAACGCAAAGTTTTTGATGACCGATCTATTACCACCGGCATATAAGTATATAACACTTCTTAATCAACTTTTAATATTCATTTACATTAATTTAACGATTTACTACAGGACGAGAGGCATTTTTTTATGAGAGGCCAGAGCCAAGGTCCGGAATCCACCGCATGGTTTTCGTGCTGTACCGTCAGCTTGGTCGTGCAACTGTGTTCCCCCCTGACACGCGCCTTAACTTCAACTGCAGGAATTTCGCACGCCAGTACCACCTTGATATCGTGGCCGCAACATACTTCAACTGTCAGAGGGAGTCTGGCACAGGTGGCAGGCGATTTAGGCCTGACAACTAGCTTTTAATAATAGACTATATATAACTAAGCAAAGATCGTTTAAACATATATATGTATGCGTAATGCTGAATGGTTATTGTATGCGTGTGTTAATTTCCTAGCTAGGTAGTCAGTTGCACGAGATAGAATAAATTTGGGGCAGTTGTGTAAGCTGTGTGTATTTTCGCAGACGAAGTGTAATGATCCTTAGGTATAGCGCGCGCTTCGTTGTTCCACATTCACCAAGAGGAAGATGAATATTTATATATAATTATGTGCCTTTTATATATGTAAGTTTCTCCTCAAGAAATTAAAGAAAAACCTTCCACGTGAAATTATTTATCTGCGTGTCATTAACTGCAAGTCGAGATTTGATCAGCTTCGATTAATAATACAGATCAAATTAAGGACATGATACTTAACAGGCCCGGTCTATATGTATCTTTAACGAGCAATTAATTAGGAAACAATCTATTTTGAAAGGATAGAAAAAATCACAAAAAAAAGGAAAGCCAAAGCAATCTTTTTTATTTTTAGCGTTTTTTAAAATAAAATATGTTGTAAAATTAAAGTGGAGGAAGAAAGAAAGAGCAAAAGAGAGACAATAATATTTCTTATTCTCAATATTTTGGATATAACATACAATTTACAAGCCTCTATTTATAAGCAACAAAACAGATCTTTTAATAAATGACAAGGATATGTATATCCGATATGTATTTAATGTAATAAATGAAATTAATAAAGATGAACAATCTATAAATGATTTGTATCCATTTATAACACTTCCCCTTTGTTCATCTTTCATTATACACTATTAATATGATACTTCAGGATCAATATTAATATGATACTTCTAGATCATTTATACTGCCTCATTAAAAACCTTATCAAGAAAAACCCATTGGGATAAAAACTTGGATAAGGAAAAAAGAGTACAGCGTGTATAATGCTTCCCCTCATTTTGATATTATTGGATATCTTTCAGTCGATGTAGACCTATCTTCTTTCTGAGCTGTTCAAAAATTCTTGTTGGCAAAGACTTCGTAAATAGATCAGCTAAGTTGTCACATGATTGAATTTTTTGAACATTTATTACGCCATCCTTTTGTAGGTCATGTGCCGAGAAGAATTTTGGTGCAATGTGTTTAGTTCGGTCTACTTTGATATATCCTTCTCTAATTTGTGCTATGCAAGCTGCATTATCTTCATATATTGGAGTAGGATTTTTCTTAATGTTTTGAAGCCCACATCCTTCTTGAATGTTTTGAATTATTGACCTTAATGAAACACATTCTCGACTTGCTTCATATAAAGCAATTAGTTCAGCATGATTTGATGATGTGGCAGTTAAAGTTTGTTTTGTCGATCGCCATGAAATTGCAGCTCCACTGTATGTAAACACATATCCTGATTGAGATCTTGCTTTATGCGGATCTGACAAATATCCTGCATCTGCATATCCAACTAAATTGGATTCTATATCCTTATGATAACGTAGCCCCATATCTCGAGTTCCACAAAGATAGCGAAAAATTTCTTTAATTCCATTCCAATGTCTTCGGGTTGGTTTGGAACTATATCTTGACAACAAATTTACAGCAAATGCAATATCAGGTCTTGTATTATTTGCAAGATATAATAATGCTCCAATTGCACTTAAGTATGGTACTTCAGGACCAAGTACTTCTTCATCATTTTCTTGGGAACGAAAAGGATCATTTTCTACATTCAACGATCGCACGACCATTGGTATTTTCAAAGGATGAGATTTATCCATATTAAATCTTTTTAACATTTTTTCTATATAATTTGACTGATGGATAAATATTCCATTTTTTAAATGCTCGATCTGCAGGCCGAGGCAAAATTTAGTTACACCAAGATCTTTCATTTCAAACTCATTTTTCAACAAATTTGCAGTATTTTCAATCTCTTTAGGAGATCCTATGATGTTTAAATCATCAACATACACTGCAACGATTGCAAAACCAAAATTTGATTTTTTAATAAAAACACACGGACTAATTGTATTATTTTTATATCCTTCTTTTAAAAGATATTCACTAAGTCTATTATACCACATTCGACCAGATTGTTTTAGTCCGTATAAAGATTTTTCTAATTTTATAGAGTACATTTCTCTAGATTTTGATTTATATGCTTCAGGCATTTTTAATCCTTCAGGGATCTTCATATATATGTCATTATCAAGTGAACCATATAGATATGCTGTGACAACATCCATAAGTTGCATTTTTAGATTTTCTATGACAGTGAGACCTATTAAAAATCTGAGAGTTGTCGCATCCACTACAGGTGAATATGTTTCTTCATAATCAACTCCATATATTTGTGTAAAGCCTTGCACCACTAGCCTTGCTTTGTATCTCACAATCTCATTTTTCTCATTTCTTTTAATGACAAATACCCATTTGTAACCTACAGGATTAATATCTTTGGGCGTCTGGACTACTGGTCCAAATACTTGTCGTTTATCAAGTGAATTTAATTCAGCTTGTATAGCATCTTTCCATTTAGACCAATCATTTCTTTGTCTACATTCATCTATAGTTTTTGGCACATTATCCTCTTCGTTTAAAACATCACAAGCCATAGCGAATGCAAAAACTTCATCAACTTGAGTTTTATTCCTATTCAATGTTGTACCATTTTTCACATAATTTATAGAAATTTCATAATCATTTGGTACTTCAGTTTCTTCTGGAACTTCATCAACCTCTTCTGGGGTTTTAGTTTCTTCTGTAATTTTATTAATCTCTTCTGGAGATTTAGTTTCTTCTGGAACCTTATAAATCTCTTCTGGGATTGTACCAACTGTTTTATTCTGCTCTTTTCTTTTACGTGGATTTATATCCTTAGAACCAATTGGTCTTCCACGTTTTCTACGTTCATTAGATTCATTTGATATTTTTGTAATATTTATTCGAGCAGGTGCATTTATAGCTGGAATATGTGATTTAGTGACTCTATTTATATCTGTGAATGCATCAGGCAATTCATTTGCAATTCTTTGCAAATTTATAATCTTTTGAACTTCGAGTTCACATTGACCACTTCTGGGATCAAGATAAGATAATGATGAATTCCAAGTCACCTGTCCATCCAGTTTTTGTTTTTCTTCCCCTAAATTTGGAAATATTGATTCATCAAAGTGACAATCAGCAAATCTTGCTGTAAAAACATCTCCTGTTAATGGTTCTAAATATTTAATAATAGAAGGAGAGTTGAAACCAATATAAATTCCCAATCTTCTTTGAGGTCCCATTTTTGTGCGTTGTGGAGGAGAAATTGGAACATATATTGCACAACCAAATACTTTTAAATGAGACAAATTTGGTTCTCTTCCAGAGACCAATTGTAAGGGAGAATACTTATGATCAGCAGTTGGTCTTAATCTAATTAGTGCAACAGCATGTAATATGGCATGTCCCCATGCAGAAGATGGTAAACTAGATTTCATAAGTAATGGTCTAGCTATTAATTGTAATCTTTTAATAAACGATTCTGCAAGACCGTTTTGTGTATGAACATGTGCCACTGAATGTTCTACTGTAATCCCAATAGACATGCAATAATCATTAAAAGCTTGGGATGTAAATTCTCCTGCATTATCAAGTCAGATTCTTTTAATTTGATAATCTGAAAAGTTAGCTCTCAATTGGATAATTTGTGCTAATAATCTAGCAAATGCAACATTTCTTGTTGATAACAAACACACATGTGACCAACGTGTTGATGCGTCAATTAAAATCATAAAATATCTAAATGGTCCACATGGTGGTGTAATTGGTCCACATGGTGGTGTAATTGGTCCACATATATCTCCTTGAATTCTTTCTAAAAACGATGGAGCTTCAGGTCCAACTTTATTTGGAGATGGTCTAGTAATTTGCTTTCCAAGAGAACGTACTTTGGCATGTCAATTATTTTGATAACAAGATCTTCAGGTCCTTTAGGGGATGCCCATTTGCACTTTCAATTATTCTCCTCATCATTATATTTCTTGGATGATCCAATCTATCATGCCATAACGTAAATAATTTTGGATCAACTAACTTCTGGTTAGTCACCATATTTGATTCTATTGTACTTATATACGCACCATATAGTCCATTAGACAATGCTTGCATTTTCTCCGTAATATTTTTCTGGCCATTTTTAAGAGATATGATGTGAAGATATTCGCAATTTCTCTCGTTCATAGTTTCAATATAATAATCATTTTTTTCGAATATCTTTAAAACTTAGTAGATTTCTTCTGGATCTACTCGAATATAATATATCATCTATAATTAATTTTGTTCCTTCAGGTAACAAAATATACAAGCTCTTCTTTACTTAACATTTTGTGAGTCATTTTCATTAAAATAAAATAAATAAAATAAAAATTGGAATAAACTTTCATTATTCATTCCGTAAATAAAACTTAAAAGGAAAAGAAAACTACTTTATTAATTTATTTTATTCCCGTATAAGCAAAAGAAGAAAAAAAAACGAAAATTAACCTTTGTTTCGTACATGAAGATTAAAAAGGAAATTAAACTAACTTTATTTTGTTTGCATACATATATAATAAAAATAGAAACTTTTAATTTTCCTTAACAGCGCCTAATTCCACTTTTTCTATATTTTGCTATGTCACATATGTTACAAACATCTTTAAGACATTTTTCTTTTTCATTGCAAAAATTAATGCGACCATGTCAACGTCATCTATTCATATAAAATCACATTCGCTTCAGGGAATAGATTTTCAAGTGATTGATTAATTTATTAGAAACTCGTTATTTCGCATTAGGATATATGATACTAACTTGAAATATCTTTTGCTACTACAAGAGCAAAATTTGAGACATAAAATATGGAGAATTGTACTAACAAAATTATAACGAGCATTTTATTTTGATGGTCACATTTTTCTTTGAAAAAACTCTTCAAGAGTACTAACATACTTTTATAATAACTTCAGGTTACTAGTATCGTAACTTCAGGTTACGATAAATGAATGGAGATAAATAAATAAATAAATAAATAAAATGAATGAATAAAGTAAATAAAATAACATAATTATAACGTCAGGTTATAGTATAATTTTATTTAATAACTTCTGGTTATTAAATCGTTTGACTGCACAATAAAAAGAATTTAAATGAAATAACTTCAAGTTATTTTCTCATCCAATGACAAATAATAACAGCTAATATATTAAATTGGGAATAACTTCATGTTATTTTTCATCCAGTATCCGATAATAACTTCTGGTTATTATGAAATAGAACTTCTGGTTCTTTAATAAAATTTTCAACTTCAAATAATAGCTGCAGGCTATTTTATAATATTTAATGACATTCCATAACTTCTGGTTATATTAAATTTATAATAGAACTTTATGTTCTAAACAAATAAATAAAAAAAAAAATTAAGAACTTCAAGTTCTAAACAAATTACTTCAAGTATCAAGAACTTCAGGTTCTAAATAATTTTAATCGAAATATAAACTTCGGGTTATTGATGTCATAACTTCAAGTTATGATAAATAAAAAAATAAATTAATTAATAAAAGTACAACATAATGAATAGAAAATAAAACAAAATATAATTCGTATAGATTATAACTTCAAGTTATAATATTTAATAACTTCTGGTTATTAAAAATATTTGACTACGCAATTAGAAGAATTTAATTGAAAATAATTTCAGATTATTTTCATCCAATAACTTCGGATTATTATTGAGATATAAAACTTCAGGTTTTTTCGAAAGAAAAGAAACAAATCTAAATATCTCAAGAAAGAAAAAAAAAACGAAATTAAAAGAATATATATATATATATATATATGTATTATATTCTGTCAAACGTAGGTAACCAACTTTAGCAATTATAAACAGATTTATAAACTTTTTACCTACCGATTAATTTATTGCAATTTCTGTGTGATTCCTCCCGAGCAAGTCGTGCTGATAACGTGTTGTAAAATTAAAGTGGAGGAAGAAAGAAAGAGCAAAAGAGAGACAATAATATTTCTTATTCTCAATATTTTGGATATAACATACAATTTACAAGCCTCTATTTATAAGCAACAAAACAGATCTTTTAATAAATGACAAGGATATGTATATCCGATATGTATTTAATGTAATAAATGAAATTAATAAAGATGAACAATCTATAAATGATTTGTATCCATTTATAACAAAATAATGATTTTTTTATTTAATTAATTTTAAATAAATATTAATATATTAGATTGATGAAAAAGATAATATATTTTTATTTTGATGAGCATATTTGTAACAAAAATAATATATATTATTTATGATAATGATTATTTTTATTTATGTTTTTATTTACATGAATAGTCCAACTTTGGCACTGACGCACTGTGTCTTTGTCTATTTCAAATAATAGACAAAGTGGAACTGGAGCAACGTATATTTATTTAAACTTGCAGCAGGTAGAAAATTTAAAAATTAATTTTCTACCACTGGGCAACTGATTTTTTTCTTGGAGCAACGTATATTTATTTAAAATGACCAAAGTGCCCTTTGTAAATTTGCTGATATTGTACTTTCCAAAAAAAAAAAATCTCCATTATTTCTTCTACTATTGTCCTCTCCTCCCCTCTCCAATAGTCCACCCTTCACTCTTACCTTTGCCAGTTAATTTTGATATTTAAAAAAAAAAGAAAAAGATTTTGAAGGTGCTGTGTCATCGATTCTTCAGATGATTATTACAAAAGTGAATACAAAATTTCATGCTTGAAATGTATGATTTTGTTAAAAAAAAAAGTTTGATATTTTTTCATATTGTATTCCCTCTCTATTGATTTTATAATTAAAAACACCTATGGTGAAAGAGAATCCATTTTAGTAAAATAAAATTCAAAGCAACAATAAATCACAAGCAACTAATTAATAGGAGCAACGAAACAAAAAGTTTTGACATAAAAATATTATTTTTTATTACCACACACACGACTTGGGATTGTTTGCCTTTGTCTAAATTGTAGAATTGTACCAGCGGTAAGAATTTCTAATAGAAAGAATATAACTGTCTTTTAACAAGAAACTTGGAATAGGAGGAAAGTACAGTTAAGGAAATAAATTACAGCAATAAATCTTAATTGATGCTAAGGATAAATTAGACATTTAGCAAATATATATGTTTACTCCATGAAAAAGGGCGTTGCTTTCCCCACGGCACCACTTTGCAATACACGGAAAAATGCTCTATTAAGACAAATATGCCCTTCCGTTATTTTGTGTAACATGATCTTTCGTCAAAAATTCCACAAAAATTTATACTTTCCTTTTCAAATACAATGATGAATAGTTATTTTCTTTCTAATTTTGACACAATGGAATATTTATTTTAGCGGGATATTTTTTCGAATTTTTTTTATTCTGCACTATACTTTATAGCCTCCGCCACACAAATAAAAATATAACCCTTTCATTTTTGCTTATCAAAGAAAAAATTGGAAGAGAATTCTGTCAAAAAAAAAAAAAACTTCAGGAGAAGAACTATCACAATTACAAAAGATTTGCACATCATAAATTCTCTCTGTCAGGTACGAGGAATTTTTCCCTTACTGTTTTTCTATAATACATTTTATAGGTTCCTAATCAATATTAAGTAGAATTAAAGGAAATAAAGACAAATGTAACATGCATTTCAGAATTTGCTTCGTACAGAACATAATACTTGTGTAACTATTATCAATGATTTTGCTCAAAGTGACTATCATGCTTTTAGTTTATGAGTGTCTCCTCTTTTTGCTCAAAGCTGCTACTTTTATCCAATCACGACTTCCAAAAATATGCTCCAATGCTGTGAAGTTCTCTCTAAATATTATCTGCCCAGATAAAAATAAATAGCAAATTAAAATTGATAATTAGTAATACTGACTACTAACAATAATTAAAGCAAGCACGGTTCTAATTTCTCAAAGATAAGATTCTTGCAAACTATGAGAATGATCAGTTTTCGAACATCTTTATAGTTAATATACTATAAAAAAAAACCATTGAAATTGCCAATTGCACACATACAATTCTGGCCAATTGATTTTGGATGACTTGTAATATAGGATAATATACTAACAAAATCTGTCCAAGTAAAATAAAGCTAAAAGAAACTTATAGCAATATCAAAGAAAGACAAATAACCTCTAGTCCTCTATTTTATTTCGCATTCAATCTTTCTATCTTTATCTTCATTCATGTACAGATGGATCCAAGCAGAAAGATAGAGTAAATCAAATTATACCTTCAACAACTTCACCATAGTTATCAAAAGCCTCTTTCAATCCCTGTTGATCAGTTTCTTATGAAAAACCTGCAAAATGGTAATAAAAGAAAAAATTGAAGTTTTCGAAAGAAAATTTTATGAGGATGGCATGCATCTGATTGACTGATACAATAAGACTGTCTCATTTATAAGATTTTCAATTTTATTAGCAAAAGCCATGGTCTAAATTTTGGCTTATCAGTGATTGCAAGACTACTCAGTGCTAAATATTACCAATCTGTGGAGATGCTTCATCTGGGCTCCATAATGATAACAAGACGCTGGACTGGACAAGCTCCAATTAGCAAGAGAAAGGAAGAGACACTGACGACACATCTGCTGGTGGACAACACCTCGCCTCGCGGTCACTGTTACCACCACGCCTCGTCAGCCACATGTTTCTCCACTTTCCTGCCGTGCTCCGCCTCTTATTCTCTTCCACTATTTTTTTCTCTTCTTATCGATTTTTGGTGAAGTAGAAAGTGGGGTACAGTAGAGAGATAGAGAGGGGTTGGCTCAAATAGTAGGAAAAGAGGCGAGGTTGCGTTGTTGGATGGCAAGTAGCGAAGGGCGAGATGACCAGAGATGTTACAAATGGTAGGCTTATAGGTGACGGATTCAATGAGGTGGAGAAATTGTCCTAGCGAAGGAAGGGAAGAGGGTCGAGGGTTGAGACGGAGTGGTGTCCTTAGAGCTTGTTACAGAGAGAAGAATGAACCAAAGAGGAAGAGGGCAATTTGTGTCAAAACTGAGAAGGAAGAAGAGAAGATGGAGAGACGAAGGACTATTTGCGAGAGAGGAAATTCAATAGGACTGGACGATTGGAACGGGATAGATACGGGGAGGCGAAGGGTTCAAGGAGGGGTAATTTCGTCATTTATTAAATTATGCTGTGTATTGCAAATTTGTGCCATGGGGAAAGCAATGCCCCATGAAAAAAATCAGCTGCCCAAAGCAATTCCCCTCTCTGTCTGTCAATCTGTGTCTCAATCTCTTCTCTGATCTCCCTCTCTCTTTTCCGATCTCCCTGGAGAAATTGCTCTAATCAAAACCCAACAAAGCCCCTCCTCTCTTCTCTCCTCCTTTCTTTACACCCATCCGAGTAGCTGCATCCCCCTCTTGCTCCAATCAGAACCCCTTCACCTTCGACGTTCCCCTCTCTTCTCCGACCACCTCTCCCTCACCTCTCCCTCTTCTGCCCCTTCTCTCACTCATCTATCTTCCTTTCTCAAATTGAAACCCCAACTAAACACCTTATCTCTTGTACTCCTCTCACTCACTGCCTCTCTCCTTCATTCTTGATTTTGCTCTCATTCTTTCAAAACTTCGCAAAAATCGGTGGCAGAGACATGTTCATGGCTGTTGGTGATAATCGACGGTTGTAGCTGATGCCTTCATCCAATCTATTCGTTAATGGAGAGATCATTGGAGGCATGGGACGAGGTATAGCGCCATGGCCAAGAGTTGATGGATCGAGTTCCACATGAAGTCACTAGATTCATCCAATTACAGATCGCCAAGTCCAACCAATCAGCTTCCCCAATTTGCCTCTTCGATTATGGTCTGATTTATTTTCTATTTTGCTTATGTCGTTTCTTTTTTTTTGGTTGATATCGTTCCTTTATGTTCAATTTATGTGATTTCTCAGTCTCTTTTTCCTATTTTGTTTTCCAATTTTGGAGCTTGATTACAAATTGGCCTGAACTATTTTTCTCTTTTTTGTTGCTTTGCAGGTCTGTGCTTCTATATTTGGGCTTATCATTCAATCCTCCTGCTTCTGAATAATTCCATTTTATAGTATTTTTGGTTGATTAATAGATTTCAAGATTGTAATTTTTCTCTTTTTTCATGCCTCATAATTTCATCTTCCTTGCTTTTGATGAAGAATTTATATTGGTGATGGCATAGCTACTGAGCTCTCAACCTGTAATATTTATGTTGGATTGAATTGTGTATGTTGATGTTGTATTCTGGTAAGGTATACCTACTGAATCAGAAACTTTCAGGATCGTAGATAAACAAGCTTATGGTGTTTTATTTAAACTTGATAAATTGTGTTTTTCTTAGACACAGTTAACAAGTTTTAAACGGTTAAACCGTTTTGATCGTCCAAATTGGACGCAACAGTTAATGCAAGTAATTCTTGTTGCGTTCAAGTGACGAAACGCAAAACGTAAAAATAATAAATTTTCGTTTCATCAATGAAACAGTTAACGCAAGGAATCATTTTTGTGACCGTTTGCCACGTTATGCAGTCCTAGGAGAGAGTAACAACACCAAACAGAAATCAAATAGAAACAACGTACTTTAATTTGGTTTGAATGTAATTTTTGTACGATGGTAACCTGAAAAATCTCTGATACTTCTGTTAGTACTAATGAACAAATTAAATAGACCTTTATAACTGTTTGAAACAAAGCATGTGGAATTGTAGCTCTTGCCTATACAATTAAAATGCTTTGGCAGTGCAAATAATTAAAACATTTTGTCTGAAAGTGACAAAAAAAAAGAATTCTAAGTTTAAAGGACAAGTAATTCTTTTTTTTTTTTGGTATTAATAAAGAAGTATTCTGAACAAAATTCAAAAAGAAAAATGTAAACTTAAGTAACAGCACAGAAAGACACAGATTTTTACGTGGTTCAGTACAAGTTGTACCTACATCCATGACACACGCACACCACCATTTTTTTATTTCTTTTTGAATAATCGAGTAAAAGAGAGAAGAAGAAGATGAAGACAGAAGGAAGGAGACGCTTTTTATAAAAATACAGGCGCTCATCTTTTATTTCTTTCTTATTTTACTGAGAGACAATAAAGGAAACACAATTCTGACACAATCTGGTCCAAATTTCGAACCGATCTCCAGGCATTTCGGACCAAAATTCACATTACAGCTGTGAATTTTGGATCCTTTGTGCCTCTTGACCACATAAAAGTATGATAAGTGTTTGCAACTCATACTATATTGATAGATATTTTATAATTTCATTTCACATTTTTTTGTCATTGCGCCAAATGCAGGTGTAGGTGGTGGTGATGAATGCAAATATTGGCTGCACTCACTGTCGTCAGAGGGTCACCACAGTCGTCTCCAAAATGAATAGCAAGGAACAAAAATGGCGTCCGGATCCTCAGCAGCCAAAAAAAGGACTGTTCCAAGCAGTTCTTTCTTTTTTTTTAATATTTAAAAATTTTAAAATTCAAATAGAGAATCCAAACCATTGATCTTGTTAAATTTTACCGGCGATGCGTTATCATATAAGTTTTATAAAATTTGAAGTCGATATGATACTTGATTAAGTGACCAAATTATGAACGTATTATAATTAATCTAACCAGATTCGTTCATTTATTAACCACTTGATCTAGTATCAAATCAACTTCAAATTTTATAAAACTTATATGAAAACGCATCGCCAGTAAAATTTAACAAGATCAACGGTTTGAATTCTCCATTTGAATTTTAAAATTTTTAAATATTAAAAAAAAAAAGAAAGGACTGCTCCAAGCAGTCCTTTTTTGGAATGCAACAAAAATGAATAGTGAGAAATGGGGACCAAATTTACAAAATAATGCCGTGTCAGATAGAAGTATAAATTATCACTTGTAAACATTGAGTGAAAATAAACCAGTATACAATTGTTTGTGCAGCAGGATTGCTGGACTACATGGTGGATTTTGGTAAGAAAGAAGTGACAGTTAGAGGCAAGGTGACAAGTAAAAAGAAGAGCAACATGAAATTCCCGAACATATGTGGGCTTTCTAGGCTGTTTTCTAGTGGAGCTTCTGTCGTATCAAGCGACTGCTCTGTTCCTAAACTAACTCCAAAAGATAGTCTATTTGTTTATGTATGAATATCCGATGTCCAATATGTTAGTTTCCTTTCCCGTTTTGTTTGTTTGTATATGGGTTTAAAGGGATGTGGAATAATACTCTATTAAAAATTGTTTTATTCAATTCTTAAAAACAAAAGCATACGATTGATACCAGAGCTTGTGAACAGGATTCCAAAATGTGGATAAAGCATGCAATTCTCAAGTAAATCAATTATCTTTTTCCAAATATATGCAAACTTTTAAAAACGTTGGTGCTAAAAGTATATTAGTTTGTGCGTTTATTAAGAGCTTTAGTGGTGAACTGGTGATGATGAGTGTTTAGAAAACGCCAAAAAAAAAAAAAAAATGTATTTCACATCATTTAAGGCGAGAGTAGAATTAAAACCTCTCATAGATATTTTAAACTAAACCTATATTTTAAAAAAAAATAAGAAACTATTGACATCAGTTAACATTACTAATCAATTACAAGCAAAGTTAACTAAGAAACTTAATGTACAATCCTACTTTATTTATTTCTTGGAAACATATACCAGGTATGATGCCAAGAACAAAAAAATGTACAAAAGATACAACATAAATGCCAGGACATACATACCAAATCATTTTAGATGATAAACCTTCTAGAAATCATATGACAAAGAGTCAAAAAGCAGAAGGAAAGTGCGAAACTCCATGGGAGCCAACTCGACCACAAGCTCTGAGGAATCGACAGACCTGCCTCTGACAGGACCTGCCAGTCCATCAGAGCCTTCTATCCTCCATTTCAGACGATTCTTCCCCATTTCATCCCTTCCTTGGTTGGCTGTCAAGCTTGTTTCCTTAATTCCACGTATCTAAAAATTGTATGATTTTTTGTTTTTAGTTTGAGGTACTATAAAAATGTTATTCTAGGTTTCGAGAAATTACTTTGTTACCCTTGAAGAGTTTCTTCAGAATTAGAAATAAATTTTGGATTGGTTGTGCAATCATCAAAATAGAAAGAAATTTATTGCTGGATTGATTGTGCACTTTATTTGGAAAGAGAGCATAGTAAATATGAAAAACTTCATTAAAATAATAATTATTTTTCATTTTAGAAATAGAGCACATATGTTATATTTTCTCATCTCTAATTTACCCACCCATTTGGGATGGTTTTCTTTGCTAGTATAATCGAAAGACCCAGGGGCGAAGCCATGTAGGAGATGGTGGGTCCATGGACCCACCTCAAAAAAATTTTTAATTGATATTATATTTGTTTTGTAATTAAAAAAAAATCACAAGGAGTTAGGGATCCATCTCAAAAATTTGAAGGACCCAGCTGAACATGTCTTGTCGTTTGATTTGAATTGTATAACGACGTTTAAAAAATCGCGTATGGACCCATGTAGTATTTGTTGCTGACTAATCGCTTTATTTCTTCCTCCTAATGAATCTTATTAAGACAAAATTTAGAATAAAATGAAATATTTGGATGAATAATTATTTGTAGCATATATATACTAGCGCGAATCTCGCGCATTGCGTGTAATCGTCTATATAATGTTTTGTGAACTTTAGGACATTATAAACAAAAAATATCACAGAAGATAAAAAATACAATTCAGATATTATATAAAAAATTCCAAACGCCACAAAAGATTAGAAATATTGTGTTTTGAATAGTGGCCAAACTCCTTTGTATGCCTCCCATATATCTTTATATATCCATAATATAGAAAAATAAGTGTTCAATGAGATTTCTAATGAACCTATTATGCAAAATTATGAGAAAAAAAAAATTCAGAGAAAATTGTTGTACTTTTATTATTGTCCTGATTTTTGAATTATTATTTTCTATATTAAATATATTATTTTAGATTTTTTATTGTTATTATAATATATATTTGATTTCTCATGAATTTTTTTATATAACATTATTTTAGAGTTGTTTATTTAAAATTATTATTATATTATGTCTGTATTAGACGTTACATCATACATATGTTTTCAGTTAAAAAAAATTTTACGGACCCTGCTGACATGAAATCCTAGCTTCGCCCCTCGAAAGACCTAAACCATTAATTAGTGATGAAAATGCATTTATTAGATATCCTTGACTATCTTAACAAAAATAAATTAAGGTTAATATGCAGTTTATAGTAACGACTAATTAATGGGTATGACGACGAAAAAATTATTACCTGCCACCGTGTGCCGTATATCAAAGTGCCAACTCCTTCTTAATAAATAATTAAAAAAGAACTATATACGTACGTACGCATTATTTCTTAAAAAATATTGAAGTTTATTATAAGATATCGTTTTTTGCCAAAAAAAAAAAATGACCCTAATTATGAGGAGTTATATATGCATATGTGTTTTGATCGAGTATTTTTCTTTGCTTTTCTTTATGTCAATATTTTTCTATTAGAAAGAAACATAAAATTTTGATATAGGACGTGAAATCTTGTTATTTTATGTAGTTTCTTGCAAAGTTCTGCGTAGTATATAACTTCTTGAAATTGAATTATCTTGGTTTGGCCAACAAAAAGAATAAAATAAAAACTTTCGCACACTTCATTATTCCTCATTGAAGTGAATTTATCAATTCATTTTTATATAGAGAATCTTAAGATTTAATAATTATTTTTTAACTCCTATAGTTTTGTTTTCTAACAGCTTAAAAGTGGCGTTTGGATCCTCTAAGAATAAAATTAGAATTAGTTATTCCGAGTAAAAAATAGTATTTCTAAACAATCAAGAATAAGTTTTTTGGAGATCTAGATTGTTATTTCTATGTGGTCCAACATCAATAATAAAATTTTATTTCTAGGTATTTGGATCATCTTTTTAATCTGGATTAAAAAGCGGCCCCAACAACTTTTTAATCCACATTAAGAAGATGATCAAAACACACTAGCTAGGAATAAAAAATTATTCCGGATATTAGACCACTTAAATATAACACTCTAGATCTCAAAATTTTATTCTTGATCGTTTAGAAAAAATATATTTTTTACTCCGAATAACTAATCCTAATTTTATTCTTAAACGATCAAACTCACCCGCATTTATGTTTCTGAAAAGAAATAAATTTATAAAGAATATTCATAAAAGGATTGGATTTCCAAACAACTTATTTATACTCTCAGAAAGAGACACCACATTAGTGTAATCTACAAAGATAACAACATATCTACAATTTTATTTTCTAGTTTTCAAATATTTTTATTTGATTTTGGAATAAGTAGTGTAATATTGTCAAGTTAATCGTCTATCAATACATATTAATCATTCAAATATATATATATACTTTCCAAACACCTTTAATTAGTTAATTATACCACTGCAAGAACAAACGCTTTAGATAGCTTGCATGCACAATCCGGACTGTATATAAAAAGAGTTAAAAGTAACTGACTACAACTAAACTTACACTTCTCTCTCATTTTTTTTTATATATATTTATATATGAAAGTTGATAAAGACCTTTCATTCCCCTCTTCCTATATAAGAAAGACTTCCCTCCTGCCTTCACTACGTGAAATTTTGGCTTCTGTAACGGTTAATAAAAGCCCTTAGTAACGGTTAACCTAACGTTACAGTAGCCCCCGTTACAGATACCTAATAACCGTTACAAATTCTGTAACGGTTATTAAGTAATAACCGTTACAGAAGGTCATCTTCTGTAACGGTTATTACTTAATAACTGTTACAGAAGGTTAATGGAAAAAATACGGATTTTTAAAAAGAAATCTGTGACGGTTATTATGTAATAACCGTTACAGAAGATCATCTTCTGTAACGGTTATTACATAATAACCGTTACAGATTGCTTTTTAAAAAAAAATTATTTATAATTATTGTTCATCTGTAACGGTTATTATATAATAACCGTTACAATTTTTTTTTTTTTGAATTTCGCCTGTTTGATTGGCTAGCCCATTTTGCTAGCCGTTACCAATTGGTACCAACTGGTACCAATCTCAAACAGATAACACACACATATATCATGTATATCAAACATATCAAAGTAATTAACACATATATATCAATCAAGTCATATATAGCAAAATTAACAAGTAACTATATATATATAATTAATACAAAGAGTTAACAAGTAATTACATGAAGTTATTTTAAAATAATACCCCATGCATGAAATCCATAACCTCCGTGACGACTGCGTCAATTCTTCTTTTGCATATGGTAGTCCAACCGGCTCAATTATCTGCATTTAATCATAAACAAAGTTAAATAATTTTATTAGTTAATATCCTATAAATTAATCCTAAATAGTTGGTATCATAAACCTTAAACTCTATAATTAAAATAAAAAATCACCTGTGGTATTTCTCCGATCATTCTCCAACTATTTATAAAGACCCTCATGTTGAGCATTGTGAAATATCCACACTCTTTGTCGCCCCGTTGTATTGGTCCCTAATTAAGATATTCCAACAAAACAAATAGTTAAAATTGTAGCTAATTTCACCAACCCTAATAATCTTTTAGACCCATATTCGTAAGTTCCGTACCTTAATTCGGTACCAGTCAAATTATGTTTTCATCTTTGGACTATATTTTCCGATTTCCATTAGGTATTGCTTATATATCCTGCATGCAATATCATTAAATCAGCATAGATAATCTAATTTACAAAATCTCATCATGATTTTTGTTAATTTTGAAGCAAAAACTTACGAAGATATGAATGGCTTAATATATAACTTTGGATTCCTGCGCTCCAAAGAATCAACAAAGTGAACGGTGCGCTTCTCGATATTAATAACAATGAGCACCCAATGACGACTGCAATAGAGATTATTGATTATAAATAAAATTAAAGGAAACTAAAATTTTTTTTCATTAGTATTTTATTGATTATAATAGTTCTTACTCCTGATTATACGGCAAAACAAGATAGGAGGATGGATATTGTAGGTATGCCCTCATGAGGTAATCCACCGTATCAGGTTCTTCGTGTTGGAATTTTCCCTCAGCCAACATCTCTGGATCTAGTACGGTGATGGTATTGGAAGGCAGTTCACCTGTTGAAAGTTCTTCCATCCAATACCTGCATTCATTCATGGATATCATACTTCAATATTTTCAGATTGAAATGAATATAGAAAAAAAAACATTTAAGTTAGAAAAATCATACCAGGAGTAAAACTTAAGTATCGTATAGTTAAGCTCATCTCTTTTAAAACATTCAATTATGTCACCGACATTAACGTTGAACTTAACCTCACCATCGTGCGTACCCCAAGGATTGCAATCATGCAGCTCGAAATTTGTCTCATCTTCCGGTTGGAGCATCAACAGTTTGTATACTGCGAGTTCGGATGGGGTAAGTCCGTCAATAATGTCCTTTTCGAGAAGTGCATCGCGAGTAATACGCGACCCCGCACTCTTTGGACTCTCCGCCACCTTCTTCGCTATCTGTTTCTTCGCACGTGGCTTTTTTTGGCTCGTAATCTGCATTCAAGGTCATCATATAGTTAATTAGTCATGATTAGAGATGTGTGAAATAGATTGTCATAAATTAAATAAAATGATACCTTATGGCATACCTCCACAAAAAATGACGGCCACGCAAATTGGCCCCTTATATTATTGCCTAATAGTTCTTCTGACCAACCAGGAACTTGCCAATGGCGAAAATCGTCGCCTACCTTGAGAAGTTGGATATAAACCTGTTGATCAGTTAGAGGCACACCGTGTACGATCTGACCAACAGTACTCGGAAGAATATTTCCCTCGGCCACCATAATCCTCTGATTGCAGTTATCAAGGAGGTAGAGATCGCACGGCGTTTCCTCCTGAAATTCGCAAATAAATTCAGATAATCATTCTAGTTACAAATGTAATAAAATTCATTACTTGATAGAAATGACATAATAATATGAACCTGAACACCGCCTTTAGGATCTGGAGGCATATAGCTTGAGGCGACCGTTCGAAATAACTCTTCGTTTGGCATTCCTGAGTCCACCTCGGCTTCAACGAATTGCGGCGGTGTTTGAACCTTCACTCCACTCATGGCCAACCATTCTTTCACCTCCTTAAAAGCTTCTTGTCTCGCTGCATTCCTTATCTCCGCAGAGTTAAGTAAATCCATTTTAGCTTTTTCAGTGGCCTGGTTCACCAAATCTAAAATCTGGGCCGGTGTCATGCATCCTTCATGCACATTCTTTCTGGCCTTTCTATCATACAGATCTTTCTTCTTGGTCCATGAAGAGGATCATCTCATTCTACCTGGATGTTCCGGCCTGTCAACTGCCCGACTTAAGACTTCTTGTGGCTGGATTGACCCGGAACTGATTTCGTCAGACAAGGCATGTAATCGACTGAATGCCTCAATAGTCGCCGAATCCGAGCTGTGTAATGTGTAACTACCTAGTTAGCAACAAAGAATAATTATTAGTGGTTATAAAAGAGAATTTGTGTTAGCATAAAATATAATCTATGTATGTATTTGTACCTTCTGTCTTCGTTTGACAGGTCCTTCCCATAAAATACCTCTGACTCCTCGGTTCCAATTCGCCGATGGTAATGCTTGTGGAACCGACCCCCTCGGAATCACCAGGTATAACAATTTTGTCTGTAGGTTTCCACGAACCTTTTTTTCCTCTATAGCCAGAGGAACCCATCCTATGAGGCTCCTTCCATTGCTTTCTCAATTCCTTCGCTTTATTACTCTTTACCACAAATTCTGCACTTGTCCTCTTATTGTAAAATTCTTCCCATTCCTTTTGTGAGATTGGGTGTTTATCGCACGGATTTTTGGGATTGTTTGGATCGGCATTTGTGATGTACTTGTCAGCAATCCTACTCCTATAAGCCCTATGACTGATACCCATGGCTGTGAGAGTGCTTTTCTTGGCTGTGGCATTTTCCTTGATGTTGAATGTTTTCTGAAAGATAGCCACACATTAGTTAGGGTTTGTACCTAGGCAGTTTAATTAGATGATTGAATTAAATTAAAATTTTATTTACGTACCTTGATATCCTCCCATAACTCATTCTTCAATTCCTTTGCAACATCGTGGTGCCAGTTATCAATTGTAATTGGCACTCTTGCCCTAGCGAGATACCCGCAATATGATGCGAATTTGGCCACCGACTCTTTCTCACCAGTCGACACTCCTTCATTGTCAAACTTAATCTCAAACTTGTGCCCGGCCGCTTTTAGTTTTCTGAACTCCTCCATTGTCGTCCTACTTCTTTTCTTCGATCCATCGATATCTTGGGTGACCTCTTCATCGCCGGATTCTTCAAATTCCTGTCCAGCTTGTAGGTCTCTATTTTCTCCAGACATATCTATTAACAAGTAATTAACAATAACATAGCAGTTGACAATTAAACAAACAAATTCAAACAAATTCAAACACATTCAATATCAATTGTAATATAGCAAGTTAATCTCAAATAACATAACAATTTAATCTCAAATAACATAGCAGTTAACAATTAAACAAACAAGTTCAATCTCAAATAACATAAAATCTCAGAAACAAACAAGCCAAACATAAAATCGTTCAAACCCTAAGCCAAACCCTAACACAACAATTAGATATAGATAAAACTTCAAATAAACCCAAATCCTAATTTGAACCTAATTCTTCTCCTCCTTGCTCTTATCCTCCTTGCTCTTATCCTCCTTATTCTTCTCCTCCTTGTTCTGACTAGATCCCTCGTCAGGGCTCCTGCCACATCCTGGAGGAAAACGACGTACAGCAGAGACGGCCCTTCTCTTAGGAGGCCCGTAAAAAAACGTGGTCCTTCCAGCAACCACCTTGGGCGTTCCGTCGTCCACCTTTTCCTTCTCCTTCTCCACCTCCGCCACTTTCTGATCCTTCTCCATCTAATTTCAATAGCAATTAACTATTTTTTAACCCATTATCCGTAATCAATTGCATGCCAATTCAATTAATTAATTAATTCTAATCAATTGCATGCCAATTCAATTAACCAATTAATTCTAATCAATTGCATGCTAATTCCATTCATATATAATCAATTAAACACGTACAAGTGCATGGCAATTCAATTAAATAATCAATTCTAATCACACATATGGCCAATTTATTTTTATAAAATCAATTACATTTTTACAAAACAGCCCCTACATTTATATAATCAATTGTATTTTTACAAAACAGCCCCTGTATTTTTATAAAACAGCCCCTATATTTTTACAAAACAGCCCCTGTATTTTTATATAACAGTCCCTCAAGCACAATTCAAACATTGGATTGCAAATAATCAATTTCCATCAATTGAACAAACAATTCAGTTGAGAGAGAGGCATAAAATTGAGAGATAGAGGCAGAATGAGTACTTGTCAAGAGGGGGCAGTCGAGGGGCCGAGACTGTCGAGGGAGGGCTAGCTGTCGAGAGGGGCCGGAGCTGTCACAAGAGATAGGGGGGCTGTTGAGAGAGAAATAGGGAGAGAGTGAGAGAGAGCAAGAGAGATCGAGAGTGAGAATGAGAGAGAGACAGTACCTTTGAAAGAGAGGGAGCGCCGGTGTCGCTGTCGAGAGAGAGAGCACCGTCGAGAGAGAGAGGAAGAGAGCAGCTAGGTTTTAGTCGAGAGTGAGAGAGTGAGAGAGGGCCGGGACTTGTTAAATTCGAAAGTAGTGTTTCTCAAAAAAAAAAAAAATTAGATCTTCTGTAACGGTTAATTCCTAATAACCGTTACAGAAGGTCAAATCTGTAACGGTTATTAGATATTAACCGTTACAGAAGGTTTCTAATCTGTAACGGTTAATATCTAATAACCGTTACAGAAGGTTCATTTAATTTTCTGTTCTTTTAATTATTTTTTTCAAAATAAACTGAAACTAAATAAATTTTCAAATCAAAATAAACTGAAATTAAAATAAAATCGATAACTAATTTAATTTTCTGTCCTTTTATTTTTTCTTTTCAACAAAATAAAATTACAATTTGAATTTAAATAAAAATAAAATAATACTAAATAAAATTATAAAAATGATAAATTGACCCACAACCTGCAAAAATAAATAAAATATAAATATTAATATTGGAAATGAATATATATATATATATGTTAAAATTAAATTAGATTTTAACTCACGTGGGATCATGTAGCTGCTTTCCTTTTTTTCCCTCGCGTATCGACCCACACGCCTTCGGTGTTATCTATACGTCGGTAACTGATCAATACTGGCTGTGATGTATCGTCGATACCGGTGGAAAATGGAGGTATTTCTTCGAAGTGGTCGTATGCTTCTTCATCCACGACATCTCCAACACCGACAATACGTCTTTTTCCTGAATGTGAACATTTGTACTTAATTAAGTTAACATTTGTACTTAATTAATTTAACATTTGTACTTAATAATGTGAACATTTATACTATTTGAAGTTAACATTTGTACTTAATAATGTGAACATTTGTACTTAATTAAGTTAACATTTGTACTTAATAATGTGAACATTTATACTATTTGAAGTTAACATTTGTACTTAATAATGTGAACATTTGTATGTAATGAAATGAACATTTATTCTGTTTTAAGTGAACCTTTACCTGGAAGTACAACATGCCTTTTCTTATCCGTCGGATCTTGAATGTAGAAAACTTGCATTGCTTGCTTATTTGCAAGTATAAAAGGGTCATCTCGATAAACCCTTTTATTGAAGTCAACAGTTATGAACCCCATTTTGTCTTTTTTGACTCCACCGTGACCATTGTCGATCCATGCACACTTAAATAAGGGTATCCTGAATTTAAGATAATGCAGTTCTCAAATTTTCTCGATCCACCCGTAATAAGTAGCTGACCTTCCATTATCACTAGATAAAGCTACAACTGTGACTCCACTATTTTGCACAGCACTCTTACCATCTTGTTTCTTTGTGTAACAGGTAAATCCATTCAAGTCATACCCTTGGTACGTCTCGACCACCGCATCAGGACGTCTTGATAACCATTTCACGGTTTCATCGACCTCTATCCCTTCTTTTAACTGGGACTCTATTTTTTCTTGAAGCCATTGGACAAATTTTATTTCACGCTCTATGGTAATCAAATTTTCAGTGTAAGAAGGGTATTGTTCATATAACTCGGCCAGATGTTCGTTGATGTAAGGCGCCACAACAGCAAGATGTTGGAGAACTTTCATATGTGCTTTTGTTCTCGTTTCAAGATCCGGTATATAAGTACCAGCACCAATTGTACCTTTTCCTTCAAGTCTAACCTCATGCCGAGATTTTGAAAGACCGATTGGTTGTACATCTTCCAAATAATCGGTGTAATATTCAATAACCTCCTCCGCAACATATCATTCCACTATGCTTCCTTCGGGTTTAGATCGGCTACGAACGAGCCCCTTCAATTGACCCATTGCTCTTTCAAAAGGATACATGTACCGTAGAAATACAGGACCACACATTTTTATCTCCCTAACCAAATGAATGGTCAAATGCACCATGGAGTCAAAAAACGAAGGCGAAAAGTACATCTCGACCTCACAAAGGGTCAGTACAACACCTTCCTGTAATTTGTCCAAACTATTCGGATCAATCACCTTAGAGCAAATGGAATTAAAGAAAAAACACAACTTAGTGATGGTTTTCCTCACTTCTTCCTTGAGAATTCCTCGAATTGCTACTGGAAGTAACTGGGTCAGCAAGACGTGATAATCATGTGACTTCATACCGAGTAATTTGTTGTCCTTAACACAAACCTTTCTTGATATATTTGAGGAATAACCGGAAGGAACCTTAATATATTTCAGGCATCCCAACAAGCTTTTTTTCTCTTCCTTTGACAAATTGAATTGTGCTGCAGGTAGCCAAGCTCGGCTTTTACCCTTATCTTGTGCCGCTAGATCTTTCCGGATCCCCATTTGAACCATGTCCTTCCTCGCATTCACACCATCTTTAGCTTTTCCTTGCATTTCCAACATGCAACCAATCAAAGCTTCACATATGTTCTTGATTATGTGCATCGCATCTAAGCAATGTCTAATCTCCAAACTCTGCCAATATTCAAGATCCCAAAATATAGACTTCTTCTTCCATATCCCCTTCGGAATCTCATTTGCAAATTTCTTACCAAATTTTACATTTATGTCCTTAACCTGTCGATACACTCCTAAACCGGATAACGGTATTGGGGCCTTGTCTTTTTCCACATTACCATCAAACCTTTCCTTGTCTCGCCGGTAAGGGTGATTGCGGTTCTTAAGAAATCTCCGGTGTCCCAAGTAAACATTTTTTCTACAATTTTTTAGGTAAACAGAATGGGTGTCTTCCATGCAAATAGGACAAGCTTTCGCTCCTTTATTCCTATATCCAGAGAGATTACCATATGCAGGAAAATCGTTGATTGTGCAAAATATCATGGCACGGAGGTTGAACTCAGTTCTAGAGTGTGCATCAAATATTGTCACTCCCTTACGCCGCAATTCACCAAGGTCATCTATTAATGGAGCCAAATACACATCAATGTCATTACCTGGTTGTTTAGGACCTGAAATCAATAAGGACATCATCATGTATCTCCTTTTCGTGCATAACCATGGAGGAAGGTTGTAAATACACAATAAGACCGGCCACGTAGTCTGACGGTTACTCATGTTGCCGTAAGGATTCATCCCATCCATGCATAAACCCAATCTCAAATTTCTAGATTCTTTGCCGAAATCTTCAAATTCCCTGTCTATATTCATCCAATCCGGAGAGTCTGCTGGATGTCTGAGCATGCCATCACCTTTTTTCCTACAATCTGCGTGCCATCTTAACAATTTGGCATCTTTTGCATTAGAAAAAAGCCGCTGAAATCTTGGTATTATTGGGAGATAAAACAACACCTTCGCAGCTGGTCCCTTACTATCTTCATCAATCTGATTGTCTCTCAGTCTATACTGTAACGCATTACACTTTGGACATTTATGCAAATTTTCGTACTCATTCCGGAATAATATACAGTCATTTGGACATGCATGAATTCTCTCAACTCCAATTTTTAAAGGACACAACATCTTTTTAGCCTTATAAATTGAATCCGGCAACTGGTTATCTTTTGGAAGAAAATCTGTACGCAAAAGTTTGAGCAAAGATGTGAAACTGGTATCACTCCATCCATTTTTGACTTTAAGATTGAACAGTTTGAAAACAGTATTAAGTTTTGACAGTTTACAACCAGGATATAAAGCTATCTTATCTTCTTCACGTAACATACCAAAAATTTCAACATTATCAACAAAACTTTCATCCACATTGTTTACAATTTCATCTAAATCAGCATTCAATTCCGAATTATCTACATTTTTATCATCATATACATTTTCATCATCAAATACATTCACATCATCAATTTCATCATCTAATAATACATTTTCTTCCTCGTATTGTGAATCAAATACATTTTCATTAGTATTAGCTCTACAAGATTCTCCCACGGTCTCTCCATGGAGTGTCCACCGAGTATATTCCGGTTGAAATCCATCAATAATCAAATGAGCTTTCACTTCTTCAAAATTAGACCATTTCAACAAATTCTGACAAATACGACAAGGACAATACATTTTATCATCTTCTTTCCTTTTTAAATTCTCCTTAGTACAAACCATAAATTCTTCAAGCCCTCTAAAAAATGTAGACGACAGTCGATTACTTGAGTACATCCACGTCCGATCCATCTGAACAATAAAATGTATGCAAAATGTTAGGCTTTGGGATTTTGCATGGGTCAATTTGTCACATTAAGTTTTCGGACCGGTCACCATCCTAGCCCATTCTTTGGATACTTTGTCTCATTAGCGAGCGTACGTTAGATGCAATGTGTTGTCTGAGAAAAATTCGACAGCATTTCCCCTTATGTTCCCTGAATACGCCAACACATGATTGCTCGTGCGTACGTATTCGTGGGAACATAAGAAAAAATACTGTCGAATTTTTCTCAGACAACACATTGCATCTAACGTACAACTCGCTGTCCTAAATGAGACAGATCGTATCCAAAGAGCAGTACTACCGACCGGGAGTACTATCCGAAATTAATCCCTAATGGATTAATCTCGGACGGGCAACGACCTAAATTCGTTTGTGTTCCGGTATTTTGGTCCTATATGACAATATGATTAACTAATTAAATGCATATGCAAATTATTAATGCATGCATAATTTCGTAATAAGTAGAAAAGTTTATCAAAATATACCTTTAATCGTGTGACTTCAACCCGTTACACTTGTGTGACTTCAACCCGGCCGATTTAATTCTTCTACTATCCAATAAAATCTGAAATTATATAAAAAAACATAAATTAACCATAAATTAAAAAAACCGAAATAAATAAGGAAAAAATAATAAAATATAAAATACTGATCAAATGTAATTTTTTTTACCTTGAATATGCTCTCCTTCTATTTCTCTTTTTAATTCTGATTTTTTCAGAATTTTTAGAAATTTTTTGCTATTTTTTTGGAGTGAGATTGGATATGAAATTTTTTGCTATTAAGGAAGAGAGAGGTGCGGCAGCTAGCTGATCTTATGAGCAATAATAGAAGGAGAGAGAGATGAAGGAACAATAAATCATAAGCCTTCTGTAACCGTTTTTATGTAAAAACTGTTACAGTTTCTAGTAGCTTCTGTAACGGTTTTCATAAGCCTTATATAAAAGCCGTTATTGATTTTAAAATCTTCTGTAACGGTTTTTATAGAAAAACCGTTACAGATTAGTTAGCCGTTTTTTTCCCAAACGATGACGGAAAAACCTATTACGCTTTTTTTATAAAAATCGTTACTGATGACTGGCACCAGTTTTCCCGCCCTATTTCCCACTATACTGTAACGGTTATGGTAAAAACCGTTACAGATGACCCGTTACAGAAGATCTTTTTTCACGTAGTGCTTGTCTTTTAAAGACAAGCTCATAAAATAAAATCCAATTAGCTAACTTACCTTAGAGATTTCATTTTACGAGCCGAGTGCACACAGTAAGTATGTCGGAACCTTTGGTTTTGGCACATGTAATAAGGGATGTGTTGGATCGATCCCTTTACCTAATCGGTTTCCATTCGAGTGTTATATAACAATAGGTTGACAGTTAGTGGATGTGAACTAAAACTTTCGACGGATGTGAACCGACCGAAGGTAGATGCGGGGTGGTGACCTCCGTGTTTTCTACACGCTTGTGAGTTATGTTTATAAAAGATAATTAATGTGTATTTATAAAGATAACAGCATATAATAACCCTTTTCTACAGTGTTAACTTCTCTCTGCTATTTTTTTTTTTTTTTTTACTCTGAAAGGTATTAGTGGATCCGGACGCACCAACACCAAGCAACCCAAATTTAAGAGAGTATTTGCATTGGTGAGCTCAATCTCATTTATTCCTTTTGTTGGTTCATTTTTACCGCTCATATATATAGCCTCCAAGAAGGTTATTGCACTTAATTAAGTGAACAGCTTGCTTTCATGATCTATAAAATTAATTTCATAGAGATTGATGATGTTTCCCAGATATAGCAACGTGCTCATCATGCACTCGCGCACTCACATAACATGGAGAGAGAACAAATGTAGATCAACGTGATGATCGAACAAAATAGCTTCAAGTGTTTTTGTGCTATTTATAATATAAGTTTAAAAGATAAAGAAATGGTGCTAAAGTTAGAATAGAGAGAAAAAAAAATACTCATGTTCCCTAGATAATTTGAATTTGGAACCTTGTGGAGTGCAGTTAATTAATAAGGGTTGCGGTTGCGCGAAACAATAATTTTTGTCATAATAATAATACTTGATGCACTTAATTAATTTCCATTATTCCATTTTTTTCTTATGATATTTAGGATGGTGACGGACATCCCTGGAAGTACTGATGCATCCTTCGGTGCGTTAAATCTTAATTAATGTTTAGACTTTTGCATTAAAGTTATATTATGTATAGTTTGGTACTTAAACCGAGTGCACCTTCCATAAGGTTAAATAAACTAAAGACACATTACTCCTTCAACTCATATATATATAGGGGTTGGATAAAATACACTAATGTGTACGGATCGTCTCCGTACACATCAGTCATTTTTAAAGATCTAAAATTCAAACAGTCAATCCGAACCGTTCAAATTGTTCTCCATATTCCAAAACCTAGATAGACCAAATTTTACATTTTTTCGATTTTTTTTGCTATTTATTATGATATTTTCAAATTGGAGGGCCTGAAATGCTCCAATTATAGTGTTTTTTGAAAATGTCATAATAAATAGCAAAAAAATTCTAAAAAATGTAAAATTTGGTCTATCTGGATTTTGCAATATGGAGAACAACTTGAACGGTTCGGATTGACCGTTTGAATTTTGGATCTTAAAAAACGACTGATGTGTACGGGGACGATCCGTACACATCAATGTACTATATCCATTCTATATATATATATATATATATATATATATAGAGAGAGAGAGAGAGAGAATGGATAAAATACACTAATGTGTACGGATCGTCCCCGTACACATGAGTCATTTTTCAAGATCCAAAATTTAAACGGTCAATCCGAACCGTTCAAGTTGTTCTTTATATTGAAAAACTCTTGCAGACCAAATTTTACATTTTTTCGAATTTTTTTGCTATATATTATGATATTTTCAAATTGAGGGCCTGAAATACTCCAATTATAGTGTTTTTTGAAAATATCATAATAAATAGCAAAAAAATTCGAAAAAATGTAAAATTTGGTCTATCTAGGTTTTTCAATATGGCGAACTTGAACGGTTCGGATTAACCATTTGAATTTCGAATCTTGAAAAACGACTCATGTGTACGGGGACGATCCGTACACATCAGTGTTCTATATCCATTCTCTATATATATATATATAGAGAGAGAGAGAGAGAGAGAATGGATAAAATACACTAATGTGTACGGATCGTCCCCGTACACATGAGTCGTTTTTCAAGATCCAAAATTCAAATGGTCAATCCGAACCGTTCAAGTTGTTCTTTATATTGAAAAACTCTTGCAGACCAAATTTTACATTTTTTCGAATTTTTTTGCTATATATTATGATATTTTCAAATTGGAGGGCCTGAAATACTCCAATTATAGTGTTTTTTGAAAATATCATAATAAATAGCAAAAAAATTCGAAAAAATGTAAAATTTGGTCTATCTAGGTTTTTCAATATGGCGAACAACTTGAACGGTTCGGATTAACCGTTTGAATTTCGGATCTTGAAAAACGACTCATGTGTACGGGGACGATCCGTACACATCAGTGTTCTATATCCATTCTCTCTCTCTCTCTATATATATATATATATATATATATATATATATATATATCCAATATAAATTAAATATCAATAAATCATGAAATAACAGAAATAATGTACTGTAAAATAAAATTATATCAAACCATACAATACATGCGATAGTTAGTATACTTTCCGTAATAAATACTTCCAATATAATTCAGGTATGCAACATTCTCAGTTCATGTCTCCATATATATACTAGGAGGGTTAATCGAGCTTCGCTCGATACATGTGTTTTTATTATATTAATTTTTTTGTTCTTATAAAAAAGTTATTTGTAATTCATTTTTTTTAATACTTTTTAGTTGTTCAATTAAAAAAGAAGCAAAAATAATAAGCTAAAAAAATTGTTGGGTGCAAGCTCTTGTGGCTTTTTAGCTTCTAGACATACACGTCTTCTGTATGTCAGCTAAATAAAACATCTAATTGTAAATTATTTTTGCTATAAAAACAGAGAACATACAAAACAGTTAAAAGAAAAATATAATAGGATTAACTCAAATTAGTTAAACCATAATCTTAGACGGGCATGACCAAAGCACATGCAGAAGATAAACTAAAGATATGGTAAAATAAAAAAAAATATTGCTATGGCACAATAAACTATTGACCAAAGTCGGTTCCATTTCATAGGTCAGTGCCCAGGACAACAATAATTTTAGTGGAAACAACATCTATAATATTTAATGGACCAAAATTTCAATTAGTATTATCTTCGCATTTTCATGTATAGGTTGGTGTTTTTCTTGTTTTCTATATCCATTGAAACTAAAATAAAATAAAAATTTTGAATGAATGTTGTATCCTTTTGATTTCTTATAATTGGTAAACATTTACAAAATTAATCAGCATTTAATGACAAAATTAATGTTGCATTTGATAAACATTTTAATGACGGATTTGCCTGATGTACAAAGAGAAGGATATTAGCGTAATCAAATAACCACACTGTGACCCCTATAACACAAATAGAACTGATGGAAAGAGGGACCGAAAAGAGAAAGTAAGAGAGGTGGAGGGAGAAAGAATAACTGGACCTTAATGTCAGATTTGTAGTGATAGAAAAAGAAAGTTGCATAACCACTACCTTGCTATGAAAGACAAACGTATTAATTTTCAGCCAAATAATATACAGGAGAAAAATACTTAATAAAAGAAATAATATAAAAAGAATAAGAATTCGGTACCATCTAGTATAGAAAAACACGGAGAAATTGCCTTACAATGTTTTGACTGGAGCATTTCTTCAAATATCTTCATGGCATCATCAATATCAGGTGGACGTACCCCTCAATGTCTAACATGTCGATGCCTCAGCAGAAAATTCCATCGCCTCGAATGTCTCCATGAGCTACTCTGTTTAATCAAAATTTCTACATCTGCCTCTGTCGTTTGGCGTGCAATCGTGGGCTCCGGTTTCAGAGAAATCGACCACCTTTCTATTGCCATGGGCATATATTATATATACCCGAATAAGAGAGGAATTGGGAAATAACAGTTCCGCCTATCTGTCGGAGAGGAGGACGAATGTAGGGTGGAGGTGAAGCCACGAAGAAAGGACATGCAGAATAAAGGGTAGGCGATTCGGAATAGCGCACGAAATTAAAGGAGGCGTATGAGATTTTTTCTCTCTTTCAGAGGCGATGGTCGATGGACTTGGATGGAAGGGGATGCAACAACAAAAAGGGAGCATTTGGATTGCTTGGGAATAGCTTATTCTTAAAAATAGCTTCTTCCTAAACAATATTTTCTTTTCAAAATTACACACTTTTCAATATTTTATTCCTAAAATTTTTATTTCTTTCTTATTCCCGTACGATTCAAACGAGCCCAAAGAAAATATGTGGAACCAATTATACCTATGTTGATGAACCGGATTATGTTATTTCCTCCATATATGATACTCGCCACACCAAGATTTATACAAACCACGTTGCACATACTGAAAATGTTATTAGTATTTTTAAAAAAACGCTGCCGTGTCGTGATGTAATTAAAAATTTCTAAACGGACTCCCACGCTTTTTTATTTAGTATACTGATGTGTTGACTATATATCTAGGCTTGCGGACTAATACTAATTTCTCATTATTATATTGTTATTAAGTTTAAAATGGAAGTTCAATGAGAAAATTTTAATGTTTCCCCTGTGATTAATTGCTATTAATTTACCGTTTTTTTATTCTTTTTGGCAACTGTATGTGTAAGAGAAAGTAATTAAACCAGATTATTAATTATGGGAGCCTATGATCAACTACTTCAATAACTACATCTGCTAGCTGCTCAAAAGAACTAGAATCGTTGTACAATATCATCTAGGTTCATAACACATGATATAGGGAAGAAAATAACTAACATGATAGCAAGTGCCCCATGTCCATATTATATGTACATCACATCCTATTTCAAGAGGAATGACAGTGAGATGTATCATGCACGTTATGAATTTTTCAGGACGAGAGATGGTAATTTATGAGAGGCCAGAGCCGAGATCAGGAATCCACCGTATGGTCTTCGTTCTGCTCCGACAGTTTGGCCAGCGCACGGTTATAGATCCGCCTGACATGCGCCACAATTTCAGTTGCAGGAATTTCGCGCTCCAGTACCACCTGAATATCACGGCCGCCACCTACTTCAACTGCCAGAGGGAGTCAGGCTCGGGCGGCCGGCGTTTCAGGCTCGACAACTAGCTTATTTTCTAGAACTATACAAGTATGCGTATATATAAGCCTTGCTGATCTAATTGGTCACGGTGACCGTACGTGTGCTTTGTTGGTATGTATATGTGATTGAACAAGAGAGAGAATAAATTTGAGGTGGTGACCGACTGCTTGAGTGAATACATATATTGTGGCAAATAGAGTAGAAACAGTTTTATGTAGCTCCTTGCTCCATTATTGCATCAACTATATACTTGGGGAAATTAAAGAGAAGTATCATATGATCAATTTGTGTTGGGCTGTTGGATTATGTTAATTTCAAACTCTTTTTTTTTTTTACAAAAAAGAAAAAAAAAACTTCTGAATGATATTACTTTAGCTAGCTATGTGCGGTGGCCAATGTATTATTAAAATTAAGAAACATGAACTAATAGTCTATATATATGTTTGCATAATTTTGATTGAAAAATTACGGAAATGATCTTTCCCAAGGACAAAGAAAAAGTTCCACAACAACTGCAATTTTTTTTTAAGAGAACAAAACTCTGGCTATCTCCAAGGAACTGCCAACGTTCTCCGTAAAGAAATTAAAGTACTGAACACACAACGTAACTCCACTGCATTTAAAACCATAAAACGGAGACCATGTACAACTGAATTTCTAAGCTATTTTAAATGACAAACTTTAACCATTAAAAATGATATATTTCAAATGATGATCATATTTCTAATTAAACTTTTAGGTTCGTTTACAATCAGTACAAAAATTATCTAAAATGCTATAAATCAAGCGCTAATTAAATAAATTAAACAAATATAAATTGAGTTTAGACATATATTATATTATAGACATATTCAAAATTCATAATATATAATCCATTGCAAATATCTCACACGTGTTTTTTTTTTTTTAAACTTGGTCACACGTGTTTTGAACACACAACTGTAATATATTTCTTTGCTCGCGGGTTTTTCCATTCAAAATCATAATTTTAAATTAACAATAACTTAATTTGGTCAAATTATGTTCTCTTCCGACTCTGCACTTAAAAGTTAAAAACTCTCTCTAGCTAGTCTCATCTAAAACTTAACCAGTCTATGTCACATCCGCACCGACGGGATGCGGGACGCGAGGAGGAACAATAACGTGAAAATGATTATATAAAGATGTTAGGTGAGACAAGGATTTGCATGGGACACATGTCATGGGCAGGGGCGAGGCTAAGTTGAGGCAAGCCTGGGCAAGTGCCCAGCTTGATTTTCACAAATTAAAGATTAAGTGTTATGGATGGATGAGAGTACCTAGGCTTGATATTTTCTGGTGCCTAGGCTTGTTCAATTTTTTTTTTTTGTAGTGATTCAAATGACAATTATACACTGATCCAATTCATACAAATTGTATAAAGTGTGAACTCATTACAATCTATAAAAGTTGTTACACTCACGTGGTGGAGCCTACATGCATTTATTGTTTTGCATAGCAGCTTGTATTAGATTTAATTATAAAAAAAAAGTATGCATGGTATTAGAACAAAGGGGTTTGGATTGCTTGCAATTTTTTCTATGTGGTTAGCTTGTACTGTGATAATTAATCAACAAATTAATCTATAAACTATAATGATCTCCATATTACATATTGTTTTCAAAGATATATAATGAGAAAATTATATAACGTTTGAACTATGCATTTGTGCAATAATGATTGCTTGCGTTGAGGATTATAATGATTTTTTTTGTTCCTATAACGTTTGGGGAAAATTTTATAATTATTATATTTTTGTTGATCAGATGAAAAATATTGCATTTTTAATAGAACTCATTTAAATAGGTTTTTTAAATAATTTTTTAATTAAAATTACTCTTTTCTATAAATTTTGTTTTTTTAATGTTATATTTAATATTTTATTAGAAATGTTAAAATATAAGCGATATGGACGGGGTTCTATCAATCTGACCTTATCTCAAATTCAGAAGTTGAAATGACTAACCGTGAAATGTGACCAAATTTTATATTTTTTAAAATAAAATATTACTATATTTTGGAATTTTTAAAAATCCTTCATTTAATTACTTCTTAACCATCCAATAATAATTTTTAAAAAAATATGAAAAAAATACTTAAAAAATTTTAAAAATATAAAATTTGGTCAGCAAGGAGATTTAAATATGGAGAACACATTAAGCGATTTAGATCGGTCACTTAAATATTTTGAAATTGATATCTAATATGCTCCGTCTAATTGCTTTGAACGAAACCAAACTCATTTTCTTGTGTGCCCCGGCTTAAAATAAGTCTGGACTCGCAACTGGTCATGGAATTTTTTTGCCACGCTGAACAAAGCTATATATAGTACAGGTGTGATGAAAATGCTCAAGCAATATATGATGTCTTATAAATCTTTGACTACTAGTCAACGGTCAACTTTGGTTAAATAGGTCAAAGTAGATCGATAGATTAAAATTATATATGATGTCATAGTCTGACTCTTTATATATATATAATTCTCCCTGAACATCGGCGAGGAGCTAATCGTGCCTCTCTCTAGTGCCACATGAACGAGTGCAGCTCCTTCATAAATGCGCACGAACTTCATTTTATACAGCTCCCTCATAATCGCTCACGGATAATGTCTTTTCATTTTATTACAGATCTTGCTACGTAATTAATTTTAGGATACAAAAATTAATGGGATTAATTGCTGTCTTCACTGACGATTAGGTATAATTTTGCATCGATCTTGCTTGGATATAAGTTGTGATTAGCATTAATAAATCCAAATTATATGATAAGATATACATTTGAAGTATGCATAAACAAACTTTTATTTATTTATTTATTTTTGAGTTTGATTGGTTCTACGGTATATTTTTATTTTGAAAATTAATAGCGGAGCATTCTACATTTTTTTTATTGAGATACAACGGTCAAGTATAATAGAAATATTTTTCTAACACCACCCTTGACTAGTAACGCCCTTAAAAACCGGCACCACCCTGTTGTGAAATGGGATTAGGATGAAGATTCATAAGAGTATGGCAATCTGATGGTCTTGCCGACATCTATTGTCGACGTGATTAGATCCAGAATTGAGACACATCTTAGAACTATTCAAGTTGTCGTTTCATCTAAGCCAATAGTTATGAGAGCTTAATATGCGCATTGTCCCAACCTCACAATTATTGACACCCTTGGTTTTGTTTTGAAGGTCAACTTTATATTTTCCAAATGGAATTTGGATGTCTGTGAGAGTTCATTTTTTATATCTACTAATTTCAGGTGTTGATTTGAGTGATAGGCAAGCTTTTAAAATGCGTTTTTTTCGGTATGACGGTCCGGAGTTGATTTAACGGTGCGGCGTTTTTTCGGTGAAAAAACGGCGAAAAAACGGTGTATATATGCGAACATCTGTGTCAAACTCATATGTATTTTTATGTACAATATTACATTTGTATGGACGATTGGTATATAATATTGTACTTAGAGAGGCAGTGGTACACGATATTGAACATTTCTAAGTATTTTATTAACGATATGTACCAAGTATACTATGTTCTCAATACACGATATGTCTTTTGATATTGTACCCGTTTAATCGGCGAAAAAACGCAATTTTTTTTACGTTTTTTCGGTGAAAAAACGTAAATGACGCGTTACGTTATTTTATCGTTTTTTTCTGTGACGTTCGTGCGGTTGGCTCCAAAATACCGTTATTTCGGAAAAAACGGCGTTTAAACGGCGTTTTTTAAAAGCTTGGTGATAGGTCATAAATCTGTAATTTAAAACCATATATTTTGCCACACATTGAATGTTGCAAGTTGCAACTAACACCTAATTAGCAAAGTTATACTATCTTTCATTTGAGTTTGACTAGTGTTTACGGTATTATAACAAAAACATATTATTTTCGTTGTTTATACATTTTATATTGTATGATTAGTTTAGTTTTCTCCAAAGTCTAATTGAATGTAAGCAATATTTACCAACTATGCTTACATAATTAATAGAATTTAGTAAATATGCATTGCATAGTTCTAATTAATATCCATTGCATATATACCCCCTTAGAGCGGCTCACATTTTTTGTATTTTTAGATTCACACCAAAAATATTAGTCACATTCTGAAAGGATCGACGATTGTGCAGCAATGAAATAATGTGTGTATAGTCATGGCATTTCAATTTGTTTTTAACAGGCAATTAACTCTTTCTAACTAAATAAGTTAGCATGACATTAACTGCCATCTCATCTCTAGGCAAAAACATGCAAGCATATATAATTAATTAAATGGAAAATAAATACGTAAAAGCAGTAAAAGCCAACAACATTATAATTTTGCAGACTTTTAATTAGGTTAAACTTAACAGTCGCCATCTGTCAAAAATAATGTCCGAGAGGCACGTACTTTGTCTCTGCTTCTGCAATAGCAAAAATTATTATGACTGAGCAATTAAACAATCTGAATATCATTGAATCGAATTCAGCATGTTTGAATGAAAATATATAGATGAATTTCATAAATATCTAATTAATCTAAAACTTAGTTGTAAGACTAAGGCCCTGATCGGAATGATTTTTGGAAAGAGTTCAATTCATTTCAATAGAATAGAGTTCAAAAGAAATGATTTTTAAAGTGAAATCCGGTGATCAGAATAAATAGAAAAAGAATTGAAGGGAATTCAATTTTGTGATCGGATACAAATAAAAATAAGAAAGAAATGATTTGATCTCCATAAATTTGTCTATTTTACCCTTGTTATTATCTTTAAAATGAGAACTTGTTTGTTTCAGGAGGGATTGTTCGGTACCCTTTTGGTACCACCCAGCTGTTGTGCACGGAACAAAATACAATACAAATGATCCGAAACTAGTAAATTCAACATGGAACAAACAAAATCACATGGGCACATGCGTATGGAGGGATTGTCTCAGCAGAAACCAAACAAAAACACAACACTGGTACCAAAGCCTGGTACCCTTTTGGTACCACCCAGCTGTTGTGTGCAAGAACTCCTCATAATGATGACATTATTCACTGGACTGGACTGAGTCTCTCCTCACAGAAACAATTATTACAATACTTCAATTAAATGCATGTACAGACTTGACATTATTAATTGAAAAAGGCTTCAAAAAATAAGCCAAAAATTCAACAAGAAATCTTTCAAAATGACCTAGCTTCAAAATCATTCATCATTACCTACAAACAAAGCAGATCAGTTTTCAATTAATAGCCAAAAAAAATCAGCTACTGGTACCGATTATGCATTGATCCTAACATAAAAAAATGCAACTTTCAAAAAAGCTCGAAAATGCATTAATCCAAACATAACTACCGAATTTTGGAAAAAAAAAAAAAGAAACTGGTAAAAAAAAAGGCTAATGTAAAAAACTGTACAAGACAGCTACTGGTACCAATTAAAAGGCAGCTAAAGGGAGTAAAAAAGAGAAAACCTATGTAACCTAGCGGGGGCTTCTTTAATGGAGCTTATTGTGTATTCTGAACAATGAATTTTGCTGGATTCTAGAAAAAGACAAAAGTAAAATACCTTACGGAATGATTTTGTCAAATATTTGCTAATCCAAGTCCTTTATCAAATATATTTGTGAATGGTTTTGTTGTCCTTTACCAGAAATACAAGTACAAAGACTAAATGAATCAATAGAAAAAATTGTTCGATAATCTTCATATCAATAAATACTAGTAAAAAGTTAGATTAACCAATAGGTAAAGAAAAAGACAAAGGTAAAGAAAAAAGGAGATACCTTACAGAATGAAGAGGGGAGGTTCGTCGTGCTTTGCTTGCCTACAAAATAAATTGACCGCGCAGAGAGGACAGCCGCAGTAGTTGGGTTTTTATCGCAAGAGAGAAGCGGGAAGGAGGGCAGAAGAGTCTAAAATTTTCCCGCCGCTTTTCACCCAGTGAAATCGTCGGAAATTCCTTGCTTTTTCACGCGATTTCGACAGCACTATTTTTTCTTCCCAAATCGCGCAAAATCGTCGAAAATCGCGGCCCTCTATCCATTCCGATCAGGAAAGATATATTTTCCGTCAATTCCGATTGACGTTGGCGCTGTATTTGGTCATTCCGATCAGGGCCTAACAGAGAAACAACTAGCCACAAATTTGGAAACTTTTTGCAATAAGAAAAAGTGAGAAGAAGAGATAAAGTAGTAAAATAGTATGAATTTCATTAGTAACCTAACATTTGTTATTAACGGTTCGATATGTATTTGGATCATTTGAGGAAAAAAAAAAATCTAGAAATATATAACTCTTCTTAGAAGAAAAAATATTCCTTTTCCAACTAAAGAATGGAATAGTAATTTTGGAAATAAACTCTTGTTTTTGTCTCTTCTTGATTTGTTTGGATTGTATATATGTTATTATGGAAGTCCTGATGATGAGTGAAAGAGCTTATTCTTTGCGACACCCAATTCTAAAAAATTATAAAACGTAGCAGGGAATAATAGTTCGACACGCGAAATAATCAATAGTTAATGTTTATTCTCCGATACTTTCGATTACTTTTTCTCTTTTTTTCTTTTTTTTTTTCTTTTTTTTTTTTTTTTTTTTTTTTTTTGAAGACGCTGACTGCTGACACTAGATCCACCTCAGCGGAAAGTTCAAACATATCAAGCAAGTGGTATATATTCAGTGGTCAGTGGTCACTAGCATTGAAATTTTTGGAGGTCAGTGAACTTGGTAGGAAATTATTTAGTTAATGAACGTCCATAATTATACAAATTTGATCACTACCATCAATTTTATCATCAAAACATTAAATGGAATGTGACCAAATTTGAATGAAACGGTTAATATTTTGGATTAAAAAGTCCACGAAGTAATCAAATTTGAAAAATACAGCAACCGGATAACAAACAATCCAAAATTAAGAGACAAAATAAGAATTTCATATTAAATTTAATAACGTCGAATACAATTATAAAGTTAAAAAGTTGTAAACCTGACTGCGCCTTCCTTTCTACCACTTCAAGTCTTCAAGCACAAAAAATATATATTTTCCACAAATTGGTCCTGACTGCGCCGGACTCTTCCAGCAATTATCTTATTGGGCCGAAGAATGCAATAGGTGACTCTTATTGTCTCTAGACTTAAACCCTACCACCGCCCGTCTCGCCACCTCAGCGACGAGGACCCCACATCCCTCTCTCCCCTCTCCATTTCTTTCTCCTGCAACCCACTTTGAACTATTGAAAGTTTGTTTGTGCTATTGTTGTTCTCACCGTGATTGGAACTGTGCTTATCGATTGATTGAATATCTGTGTTGAGGCTCACTAATGGTATGTTCTAAGGCTTCTGTGAGCTTTGTTGTTGCCTTCTTGATTCCTTTATACCTTGTACCAGGTCGGTACAAGGCTCTGTGCCATTCTGGTGCGACTTCAACCCTCTTAGGACTCATTCGTAATTATTTTCCGGTCTCAGGGACCTTTCTACAAACTTGTTTGAACTAAACTGAGGGCTATTCTGTAATAGTTTCGGCTATTTATGACTGTATCGAAAATCTGTGAATTTCTGTGATTTGAAGGGTTAAACTGAAAATGTTATTGATTGTGGATCTAATTTAATTGCTGGAGGGTATGGACGTGAGACCCTGAACCGTACCTTTCTCTGTTGGGTTTCAACCCATTAACCCGTGGGCTTTTTCCTCTCTGTTCGATCCATGTGGATTTTGGGTCTTATGAATTTGTTGTGCGTGAGCGTGACCCTTTCTGCTTTTGCTTTTGTGTTGGCTGCAATTTTGTGAACTAAACTGATTAGATGGGAATTGTAAAATAAAACTAGAACTTGAACTAATTGATAGCTTAATCATGTTGGCATAAAGTATCTAATCGGAATTTTAAGATAAAGCTTGTTGGCCGAGATTAGTCAAGTCGGATTTGAAAATAAAGTTGTTGGCTTTAAAAATAGAAGATGATTAGACTTGTCCGCTAAATAATATTCAAAATAGATACAATGACTATCGGACACGATATGATCCATAAACATGTTTTCCTTTCTTTAATATTTATTTAAAATCATTTTGTTTATATTTCTCGTTTATAATGAAATGTCTTATTTCCTAAATTAATAAAAACAAGCTCTTATAGTCATTAAGAATATTAGCAAAGATTTAAATAAAAACACACGTCAGACAATCACGTTAAAACATATTAACTAGTCCAAGTAAGTCATAAGACACAAGAATAATAATTCTATGTAAATGAAATCTAGTAAGTAATTTCTTAAGATAAAAAGAAACAATAATAAATATGAGAAGTAAAATAGAAACATCAACATTACTGAAATTAGACACAGATAAATAAACGAAGAGAATGCAATTAAAAACAAACTTTGTAACGTTAGATTAATAATGGATTATCTTTTAGAGAAAGTTTAATATGCACTATGTGCATAGTCCATTCTATGCATTGCGGTTTTTTTCGTCGGAATTTTTACAATTTGACAAATCTAAGTTAATCAATCTAATCTACATATTGAAATCTTATAACAAACCAAATTTTATAATTTTTGAAATTTTATTATTATTTTTTTCGAATTTTTTAAAACCTGACATTTTTGGAAGCAAACCACTATTTACAATATTCCAAAAATAGCAGGTTTTAAAAATTTCGAAAAAAAAAAGTAATAAAATTTCAAAAATTGTAAAATTTGGTTTTTTTTAGGAGATTTCAATATGTAGATTAGATTGGTTAAATTAGATTTGTCAAATTGTAAAAATTCCGATGAAAAAGGCCGCAATGCATAGAATGGTCTATGCATCATAGTGCATATTAAACTTTCTCTATCTTTTATATATATACTAGTAATAGAAAAACAAAATTGAAACATGATGCTATTAAGTTAGAAATAAAGTAATCTAATGACTTTCTAAAATAAAGTAGCACGTCAGTAGTTACATAACTTTATCAATGAACAACCAAAACATCTTAAAATAAAAGGTAACATATAATAACTTGCGACATTAAAATATTGAAACTAACATAAAGTAATTAGCTACATTAAAATGTATGCAAGTATCTAAATTTATCTTACAACCTAAATGTGTTAGTTCTACTTAGATAAACCTATTAAAATAACAAACTGATATAAATAAATTAGTATTAAATAAACTACTCATATAAACACGAACATAAATATTTTTCAGATAATATTGTTGCCAATAAAATGAGTAATCCAAATATCAGATGACGCTTAATATTCTCTTTAACACAAATAATAAATGTTTCATTAAAATCAAACAATACAAAATCCTACACACATTAAGAGATACATAATCTAAATTTATTGTTAAAGTAATACAGCAGTGTATAAAGTAATTGTCTACACTAAGTTAAATATTAATCTACTTTCATGAATAACAGTATCATGTCAATAACTAAATTTTACTATACTTTTTCTAAGCATTACGTATAATGATTAACTATTTATTATATGCGAGTGATAATCAAGTTCTAACTTCATTATAACCGTACGTATATTATATACTTGGCAAATGCTCTTTAAATAACTCCAACACTATTAAAGTAATACAAGTAGATAGCAAGTATTTAATAATAAAACATGTGTAGCAATTTTACAAAACTAGTACATTAAAAGTCTAAGCACATTTGGATTGAAATACTTATTTACTTAAACTTAATATTATTTAGTTGTGACTTATACCATCAAAATGATTTCTAAAGACAAACTAAAAGTGACGCGACTCAAACGTGTAGATTAAGTTGATATAAATTCGGCGAGACGTTTTTCTTCACATCTTGTTTTCTAAATTAAATTTTGTCAAATTATTTCTACAAGTAACAATAACTTAATAAATAGTTCTTCGTACTAGTTTCAGATAAAACTCTGCTGAAATTTTATAAAGTATATTTAAGTAAACTTAATAATATATTTCAAAACAGAATCTCTTTAAAGTTGTCTAAGTATTGTTTAGAAAACATAACCGGTACCTGATTTAATTGTGGGATAGTTGGGTAGATCGTTAGTCAAACTTGTAGGTTTTTTTTATTGTCGGGCAATCAATCAGACTACTCAGGAGTAGTTCATTAACTTCTGATCTGAGTAAGAGATGCAAGGTGGAGACAATGGCTTCACTAATGTTTTGCAAAAGCAACTCTCTCTATGCCCGTCATTTTAGGTGTGGATGCCTTAGGTTTTATTTAATCTTTAGTTTAGTAATTAGATCATCAATTAATTGTGTGCATATCATGTCCTTAGCACTAAATAAACACCTAAGTGCGTGTCATTAATCTAAGATTAGTTTTGCATATATAGGATATGCATTCATATTAATAATGCGACTAATAAACTTAAAAGTTCCCTTAATCAACACTTGCATTTGGTATGGTTCAGAATATCGAGACCGAGTGAGATAAGAGTGTTTTGTCTGGGGTTTCCATTATCGGGAGATTGCACCCAAGCTGAATGCCGGTAGTCTCCTTATAATAGCGATCATGGGTAACATGTTTCTAATGATCACTTAACAGACCGACCGTCAAGCGGTACTGCGGTCACTTGATGGTTATTCGTGTTGCACTATAGTATTATATTCCATGTTTGACTTGACTTGGACCATGGAAATTAATTCAGACTCCCCCTAATTTAGTCCGGTCACCCTAAAATACCTTTTAAGACAAATTTACCTTTTTATGTTTAATATATTTATGTACTTAGAAATTCTACCATAATTTCATGAGCGAAGAAGTTGCAAAAGAGGCCTAGCATGGTTGCCATATTGTTCTCAATTTAGATATTATTTTAATACCATTTGAGACATTAGGCATAATTTAGTGATAACAATATATTTTTCTTTTTCGGTAGGGAACTTAATTTGAACACGGAAAAATAGCTTCTAATACTTCTATGCATAATCATGAGGGGAGGAATTGCGTAATCACCTTGACTTAAGTGGAAAAATGGTGGAGAAGAAGAGCAGTAAACCACTAAATTGCAAGAAATTGATAAGAAATTCAATTTAAACACCGGGATTGAGGAAGTCATGAGGGGAGAAACTGCTTGGTGACTCTCTAGTTCAAGTACTACAACAAGTGATGAGACAACAGTATAACATTATCCAAGAAAAGGGCTCGAGGAGAAGAGTTTGTTTTTTAGCAATGTTTTGAAAACCGACCCGAACATTGAACCGTCGATACTATCGGTTCGATGGTTCAACCGGTTCGACCGGTCAAACAAGTAGAATGAACCGAAGGACATCATCATTAGTATATAGTTTATATAAATTAAATGTTCACTTGTTGACATCAAAAGCCCATTGGCTCAGTGGTAGAGCATCTCTTTGCTATCCAATACTTCTCAAGTTCGACCCCTCCCTACTACAGATTTTTTAGAATTGCATTAAATCAAATAAAAAAATATTAAAAAACCAAAAACTGGACGGTTTGGTTCAACGGTTTTATTGAAAACCAAATCGGATCGGCCGGTTCGTTGTGGGTCGGAATCAAACTAAAAACCGAGCCAATTTGGACCGCATTACGGTCCGGTTCGCGGTTGAACCTGTCGAACCGACCGGTCCAGTCCGGTTTTCAAAACATTGTTTTTTAGTTTGTATGCTTCAGCGAAGTGAATCTAGAGAGACGAAGAAATGATGTTTAGTTCATAATAGAGCGTACGGATGAGGTTATTTTTGTCATTTACAAAATATAGGGGTGTTGGAACTATGTAACGGGCTGTCCAAATCAATTCCCATGGACCATGGGTGTGTGACATTTTATCAGAGTTCCTCTCGTCTCTCCACATATTCAGTTTACCGATACCATGTATTATTGTTCACTCCCTTTGGCCCGGAATGTGAGATTGGGGCTTTCGTCAGGGTGCAAACGAGCTGGCTTCAGGCTCAGGTTGTTCTGTAGGCACGGTTCATGTCATATTGGAATTTGTGAGATTGATCTTGGATTTTATAAGACTTATGATTTGACTAGTGAATGTGGATGCTTGACTCTCGTATCAAACTATATTTATGCACCGTATTATACTACGCATAGAAGTTGGAATCGTACGATTCACGATTCGAATCGTACGGTTCATTACGATATATCAGGTCAGTGATGCGAACCGTACCGATATATCGCAACTCCACCGTATCGGTTGAATCGGAACGATACGATCGAACGATACCCGTATCGTATCGAATCGTAACGATTCTTCCGATTCGCTAACGACCAATCAGAGCGAGATTCCCTACGTGACGATTCAATTTCCTTCATAAAATATTCGTCGCCCCATTTTGTTTGCCCCATTTTATTCGTCGCCCATAAAGTTTAGAAGAGATGATACTGACACGTGGGTCCCAAGATTAATTAGAGAGAGAATATACGCACAACTGCACAAGTAGCTCACAGTAGACAAAGTTAAATTGTCTGTCTTTTTAAATCCAATTAAATTTTTATATTTTATTTTTTTCTACAAAGTATTGAACTTGATGAATATTCGTAGGGACTGCTACTAAAATTTTTATATATTGCACATTAGATTCTCTTTTGTTAAAATTAAGTAAACAATTAATTAATATTTGAAAGCCTATTTAATTAATAATATTAATAAGTAATAATAATAATAATAATAATAATAAATTCAATAATAAAATATCTAAATTATACAAATAATAATAATAATAATAATAATAATAATAATAATAATTTATACATATTAATAATGATTATAATTTATATAGTTTATAATAGAATAATAACAACAATGATAATTTATACATATTATATATTATATATTATAAACTATAATTATTGATATTAATAATTTATACATAACTAAATAGGTTATACATTATAATGATTAAAATGAGTATAATTTATACAGATTATGCAGTATAATATTATAAGATCTAATAATAAATAATATATAAATATATTATACATTATAATATTAAGTAATAGCGAATAATCATACACTACATCATTATATGCCTAAATTGCTAAATGATTATAATAATAGGATGTGATATTAGAATTTTCTTTTAATGAAAATACTTTAATATAAATTCTAACTAGTTATTTACTTGATTTTAAAGGTAGCTAAGCGTATCTTAAACGATTCAATACGATATACGATACACGATACGATTCTAAATAATACGATACACGATACACGATACACTTTACGATTCAACTTCTATATTACTACATTATTATTATCCTTCTTTTCTCCAGATATTTTAGATTTCTTCACATGTCATAATAAGTATAATAGATAATTACATTATATCACACTTAGATATTGCATTAAATTATAGGATCTTAAAAGTGATTAACTTTGTGGTTTAGTTCTAATTAGACATTAACCAGGACCTTGTTGGCTTATCTTATTATCACATTGAGTATTCAAGTACTCATCCCACATACTTTGATTGTGGAGACAGGTTCAGATCTGACTGAAGACGAAAGAAAGACTACTTATCTCTACTGGATGATGTCATATGATATCTGATTTGCTTCAGATGTCGATTTTTTGTGTACTTTTATTTGGTATTATTTTTGAGACATTATTTTGTGAATTATTGTATGTAAGACACTATAATTAGCCTTATGTATATACAATAGAGTGTATGCACGTGGCAGGATTGTCTTCCTCGGATTCAGATTTGGTTCGGTTATGACAATAATAATAATAATAATAATAATAATCAAAATTCACTTATGATAAATGCAAATATCATTAAAATATTCCACAACACCAACATCAAATCATAATAAAGAAAATTAATTAAAAAATAGTACAATCTTCTATATATATATAACAAAATCTAAGAAGCCTTAACTCACTACTAGAATTCTGATTATTTTCAAGGAGTATAATCAAGGGTAAACCCATACTTTAGCCCATGTACAAGGGGATACGGTCATAAATTGCCCCTTGAATAAAGCCTTGTCGATTTTAGTACTTAATTAAAATCATGGGCCCCTTAAATTTAACCTTTTGGTAGGACACACCCTTTTAAAAAGTACCCATGGTTTTATATAAAGTCAACAGCATGGTAACACATGGGACCCATATTTGTAGCATATGGCCAAAAACATCATTACATGTGGGACCCATCTAAGTAGCATATTTCAAAGGAAATATTACAAGGTGCCCATATTTTCACCTCTCCTGAAGCATTATTACTTGAGGGAACCATATCCGTATTTATTTATTAACATATTACATATGGGATCCTTTTCCACATATTTATTTACCCACACAACATTTAATATTCATAACAAAGAGATATAGCATCAAGAACAGTACAAAATATTCATATTTTAAAATTATCGTATAATACACTCAAATCTCATTCAATTTTTACAGCTCAATATAAAGATCAACAAAAAACATATCACCTAAAAATATGTAAAGATATTACCTGTACGGTACAATATTAGCAATTCTGAGCAAAATTTTGAACTTCTCGTGGATTTCGTACTTGCTATATATAATGCAATCTTTTTTATTAAGTAAGATCGGAATCATATTTTAAACTGTATTGGAAGCTTAAATATAGATTATTGTGCTGAAATGACTTAGATTGAATGCAGAAACGATTGAAATACTCAAAAATGATATTCAGATTAGTATTATGCAATTTATATGAGTAATTTCTATGCATAATGCAATTTTTTTAATAAGTAAGATCTGAATCATATTCTAGATCGTATAGAAAGTTTAAATATATATTATTGTGTTGTAATGACTTAGAATGAATGCTGAAACGATTGAAATGCTCAAATGATACTCAGATAAGCATTATGAACACTTTATATGCATAATAATTGCTATGTATAATGCAATCTTTTTGAATAAGTAAGATATGAACCATATTCTAGACCGTATAAAGAGTTGAAATATAGATTATGGTGTTGAAAAAACTTAGAATGAATACAGAAACGATTGAAATGCTCAAATGATTCATATGTTATTTATTCAAAAAGATAAGATTATACATAGTAATTACACATATAAAGTGCAAATAATGCAATTCTGAGTATCATTTAAGCAATTCAATAGTTTCCAGATTCATTCTAAGTCATTTCATCACAATAAATCTATATTTCAACACTTTATACTGTCTAAAATATGATTCGTACATTATTTATTCAAAAAAGTTGGATTATACAAGGTAATTACACATATAAAGAGCAAATAATGCAATTCTGAGTACCATTTGAGCAATCCAATCGTTTATGGATACATTCTAAGTCATTTCATCACAATAATCTACATTTAAACTCTATATACTGTTTAGAATCTTATTCATAAGTTATTTTTTCAAAAAGATTGGACAATACATGATAATTGCGTATATAAAGTGCAAACAATACAATTCAGAGTAACATTTGAGCATTTCAAAAGTTTCTGGATTCATTCTAAATCATTTCATCACAATAATCTATATTTCAACTCTTTATACTGTCTAAAATATGATTCGTACGTTATTTATTAAAAAAAATTGAATTATACAAGGTAATTACGCATATAAATTGCAAATAATACAATTCTGAGTATCATTTGAGTTTTTCAATCGTTTCTGGATTCATTATAAGTAATTTCATCATAATAATCCACATTTAAATTCTTTATAATGTCTAGAATATCATTCATATGTTATTTATTCAAAAAGATTGGATTATACATGGAAATTACGCGCATAAAGTGCAAATAATAAAATTCTGAGTAATACTTGAGCATTTCAGTAGTTCCCGTATTCATTCCAAGTCATTTCATCACAATACTATACATTTAAACTCTTTATACTGTCTAGAATCTCATTCATATGTTATTTATTCAAAAAGATTGGATTATATATGATTCATATGTTCTTTATTCAAAAATATTAGATTATTCATGGTAATTACGCATATAAAGTGTCAATAATGCAATTCTGAGTATCATTTCAGCATTTCAATCGTTATTGGATTCATTCTGATTAATTTCATCACAATAATCTATATTTAAACTCTTTATACTGTCAACAATATGATTCATATGTTAAGTATTCAAAAAGATTGGATTATATATGGTAATTATGCACATAAAGTGCAAATAATGTAATTCTGAGTATCATTTGAGCATTTCAATCGTTCCTGGATTCATTCTAAATCATTTAATCACAATAATCAGCATTTAAATTCTTTATACTGTCTAGAATATGATTCACATGTTAATTATTCAAAAAGACTAGATTATATATGGTACATTCATATATAAAGTTCAAATAATGCAATTGTGAGTATTATTTGACCATTTCAATCGTTTATGGATTCATTCTTAATCATTTCATCACAATAATCTACATTTAATCTCCTTAAACTGTCTACAATATGATTCATATGCTAATTATTCAAAAAGATTGGATTATATATGGTAATTACGCATATAAAGTGCAAATAATGCAATTCTGAGTATCATTTGAGCATTTCAATCGTTTATGGATTCATTCTAAATCATTTCACCACAGTAATCTACCTTTAAACTCTTTATACTGTCTAGAATATAATTCATATGTTTATAATTCCATATTATTTCATTATACATGGTAATTACGCAAATAAAGTGCAACTAATGCAATTCGGAGTATCATTTGAGGATTTCAATCGTTTCTGGATTCATTCTAAACTATTTCAACAAAATAATCCACATTTAAACTCTTTATACTGTCTAGAATGTGATTCATATGTTATATATTTAAAACGATTTGATTATACATGATAATTACACTCATAAAATGCAAATAATGCAATTCCGAGTATCATATGAGCATTTCAATCATTTCTGGATTCATTTTAAATCATTTCATCACAATAATCAAGATTTAAACTCTTTATACTGTCTAGAATATGATTCATATGTTATTTATTCAAAAATATTAGATTATAGATGGTAATTACGTAGATATAGTGCAAAAAATGCAATTCATAGTATCTTTTGAGCATTTCAATCGTTTATGGGTTCATTCTTATTCATTTCATCACAATAATCTACATTTAAACTATTTATATTGTCTATAATATGATTCATATGTTAATTATTCAAAAAGATTGGATTATATATGATAATTACGCATATAAAGTGCAAATAATGCAATTCTGGGCATCCTTTGAGAATTTCAATATTTTATGGATTCATTCTAAATCATTTCATCACAATAATCTACATTTAAACTTTATAAACTATCTAAAATATGATTCATATGTTATATATTCAAAAAGATTGGATTATACATGGTACATACGCATATAAAGAGCAAATAATGCAATTCTGAGTATCATTTGAGCATTTCAATCATTTCTGTATTCATTCTAATTCATTTCATCACAATAATATACATTTAAACTCTTTATACTGTCTATAATATGATTCATATATTCAAAAAGATTGGATTATATATGGTAATTACGCATATAAAGTGCAAATAATGCAATTCTGAGTATCATTTCAGCATTTCAATCAATTCTGGATTCATTCTAAATCATTTCATCACAATAATCTACATTTAATCTCTTTATTCTGTATAGAATATGATTCATATGTTATTTATTCTAAAATATTTGATCATACACGGTACATACGCATGTAAAATGCAAATAATGCAATTCTGAGTATCATTTGAGCATTTCAATCGTTTCTGGATTCATTCAAAATCCTTTCATCTCAATAATCTACATTTAAACTTTATATAATATCTAAAATATGATTCATATGTTGTATATTCAAAAAGATTGGATTATACATGTTACATACGCATATAAAGAGCAAATAATGCAATTCTGAGTGTCATTTGAGCATTTCAATCGTTACTGTATTCATTCTAATTCATTTCATCATAATAATATACATTTAAACTCTTTATACTGTCCAGAATATGATTCATTTGTTAAATATTCAAAAAAATTGGATTATATATGGTAATTACGCATATAAATTGCAAATAATGAAATTCTGAGTATCATTTCAGCATTTCAATCGTTTAGGGATTCATTCTAAATCATTTCAGCACAATAATTAACATTTAAACTCCTTATACTGTCTAGTATATAATTTTTATGTTATTTATTCCAAAAAATAGGATTATACAAGGCAATTACGCACATAAAATGCAAATAATGCAATTCTGAGTATCATTTGAGCATTTCAATAGTTTTCGGATTCATTCTAAGTAATTTAATCACAATAATCTACATTTAAACTCTTTGTACTGTCTAGAATATGATTCATTTGTTATTTATTCAAAAATATTAGATTATACATGGTAATTACGCATATATTGTGCAAATAATGCAATTTTTAGTATCATTTGAGCATTTCCATCGTTTCTGGTTTGATTCTTAATCATTTCATCACAGTGATCTACATTTAAACAATTTATACTGTCTAGAATATGATTCATATGTTAATTATTCAAAAAGATTGGATTATGTTTGGTAATTACTCACATAAAATGCAAATAATGCAATTTTGGGTAAACTTTAAGCATTTCAATCAATTCTGGATTCATTCCAAATCATTTCATCACAATAATCTACATTTAAACTCTTTATTCTGTATAGAATATGATTCATATGTTATTTATTCGAAAATATTTGATCATACACGGTACATACGCATATAAAATGCAAATAATGCAATTCTGAAGTATCATTTGAGCATTTCAATCGTTTCTGGATTCATTCAAAATCCTTGCATCTCAATAATCTACATTTAAACTTTATATATTATCTAAAATATGATTCATATGTTGTATATTCAAAAAGATTGGATTATACATGTTACATACGCATATAAAGGGCAAATAATGCAATTCTGAGTGTCATTTGAGCATTTCAATCGTTACTGTATTCATGCTAATTCATTTCATCATAATAATATACATTTAAACTCTTTATACTGTCCAGAATTTGATTCATATGTTAAATATTCAAAAAGATTGGATTATATATGGTAATTACGCATATAAATTGCAAATAATGCAATTCTGAGTATCATTTCAGCATTTCAATCGTTTAGGGATTCATTCTAAATCATTTCAGCACAATAATCTACTTTTAAACTCCTTATACTGTCTAGTATATAATTTTTATGTTATTTATTCCAAAAAATAGGATTATACATGGCAATTACGCACATAAAATGCAAATAATGCAATTCTGAGTATCATTTGGGCATTTCAATAGTTTTCGGATTCATTCTAAGTAATTTAATCATAATAATCTACATTTAAACTCTTTGTACTGTCTAGAATATGATTCATATGTTATTTATTCAAAAATATTAGATTATACATGGTAATTACTCATATATTGTGCAAATAATGCAATTTTTAGTATCATTTGAGCATTTCCATCGTTTCTGGATTGATTCTTAATCATTTCATCACAATGATCTACATTTAAACAATTTATACTGTCTAGAATATGAGTCATATTTTAATTATTCAAAAAGATTGGATTACATTTGGTAATTACTCACATAAAATGCAAATAATGCAATTTTGGGTAAACTTTAAGCATTTCAATCAATTCTGGATTCATTCCAAATCATTTCATCACAATAATCTACATTTAAACTCTTTATTCTGTATAGAATATGATTCACAATAATCTACATTTAAACTCTTTATTCTGTATAGAATATGATTCATATGTTATTTATTCTAAAAGATTTGATCCTACACGGTACATACGCATATAAAATGCAAATAATGCAATTCTGAGTATCATTTGAGCATTTCAATCGTTTCTGGATTCATTCAAAATCCTTTCATCTCAATAATCTACATTTAAACTTTATATATTATCTAAAATATGATTCATATGTTGTATATTCAAAAAGATTGGATTATACATGTTACATACGCATATAAAAAGCAAATAATGCAATTCTGAGTGTCATTTGAGCATTTCAATCGTTACTGTATTCATTCTAATTCATTTCATCATAATGATATACATTTAAACTCTTTATACTGTCCAGAATTTGATTCATATGTTAAATATTCAAAAAGATTGGATTATATATGGTAATTACGCATATAAATTGCAAATAATGCAATTCTGAGTATCATTTCAGCATTTCAATCGTTTAGGGATTCAATCTAAATCATTTCAGCACAATAATCTACATTTAAACTCCTTATACTGTCTAGTATATAATTTTTATGTTATTTATTCCAAAAAATAGGATTATACAAGGCAATTACGCACATAAAATGCAAATAATGCAATTCTGAGTATCATTTGAGCATTTCAATAGTTTTCGGATTCATTCTAAGTAATTTAATCACAATAATCTACATTTAAACTCTTTGTACTGTATAGAATATGATTCATATGTTATTTATTCAAAAATATTAGATTATACATGGTAATTACGCATATATTGTGCAAATAATGTAATTTTTAGTATCATTTGAGCATTTCCATCGTTTCTGGATTGATTCTTAATCATTTCATCACAATGATCTACATTTAAACAATTGATACTGTCTAGAATATGATTCATATGTTAATTATTCAAAAAGATTGGATTATATTTGGTAATTACTCACATAAAATGCAAATAATGCAATTTTGGGTAAACTTTAAGCATTTCAATCAATTCTGGATTCATTCTAAATCATTTCATCACAATAATCTACATTTAAACTCTTTATTCTGTATAGAATATGATTCATATGTTATTTATTCTAAAAGATTTGATCATACACGGTACATACGCATATAAAATGCAAATAATGCAATTCTGAGTATCATTTGAGCATTTCAATCGTTTCTTGATTCTTTCAAAATCCTTTCATCTCAATAATCTACATTTAAACTCCTTATACACTCTAGAATATAATTCTTATGTTATTTATTCAAAATTATTGGATTAAACTTGGACATTACGCACATAAATTGCAAATAATGCAATTCTGAGTATCATTTGAGCATTTCAATAGTTTTCGGATTCATTCTAAGTCATTTCATCACAATAATCTATATTTAATCTCTTTATACTTACTAGAATATGATTCATATGTTATTTATTCAGAAATATTGTATTGTACATGGTACATACGGATATAAATTGCAAATAATGCAATTCTGAGTATAATTTCAGCATTTCAATCGTTTCTGGATTAATTCTAAGTCATTTCATCACAATAATTTACACTTACAATTTTTATACTGTCTAGAATATGATTCATATGTTAATTATTTAGAAATTTTGGATTATATATGGTAATTACACATATAAAACTTAAGTAATGCATTCTTGATTTCTTTTGAGCATTTCAATCGTTTCTGGATTCATTCTAAATCATTTCATCACAATAATCTACATTTAAACTCCTTATACTATCTAGAATATGATTCATATGTTAATTATTAAAAATGATTTCATTAAATATGGTAATTACGCATATAAATTGCAAATAATGCAATTCTGAGTATCATTTGAGCATTTCAATCATTTCTGGATTCAGTCAAAATCATTTCATCACAATAATCTACATTTAAACTCTTTAAACTGTCCAAAATATGATTCTTATGTTATTTACTCAAAAATATAGGATTATACATGGTAATTCCACACATAAAATGCAAATAATGCAATTCTGAGTATCATTTGAGCATTTCAATCGTTTCTGGATTCATTATAAATCATTTAATCGCAATAATCTACATTTAATCTATTTATACTGTCTAGAATATGATTCATTTGTTATTTATAAATAAATATTCGATTATTCATGGGAATTACGCATATATAGTCCAAATAATGCAATTCTGAGTATCATTTGAGCATTTCAATCATTTCTTGATTCATTCTTAATCATTTCATCACAATAATCTACATTTGAACTCTTTATACTGTCTATAATATGATTCATATGTTAATTATTCAAAAATATTAGATTATATATGGTAATTAGGCATATAAAGTGCAAATAATGCAATTCTGGACATCATTTGAGCATTTCAGTCGTTTCTTGATTCATTTTAAATCATTTCATCACAATAATGTACATTTAAACTCTTTATACTATCTAGAATATGATTCATATGATAATTATTCAAAATGATTTCATTATACATCGTACTTACGCATATAAAGTGCAAATAATGCAATTCTGAGTATCATTTGAGCATTTCAATTGTTTCTGGATTCACTCAAAATTATTTCATCACAATAATCTACATTTAAACTCTTCAAACTGTCCAGAATATGATTCTTATATTGTTTACTCAAAAATATTGGATTATATATGGTAATTACGCCCATAAAGTGCAAATAATGCAATTCTGAGTATTATTTGAGCATTTTAATCGTTTATGGATTAATCATTTCATCAAGATAATCTACATTTAAACTCATTATACATTGTAGAATATGATTCATATGTTATTTATTAAAATATGCTATATTATACATCGTAATTACGCATATATAGTGCAAATAATGCAATTTCTGAGTATCATTTCAGCATTTCAATCGTTTCTGGATTCATTCTTATTCATTTCATCACAATAATCTACATTTAAACTCTTTATACTGTCTACAATATGATTCATACGTTAATAATTAAAAAATAATGGATTATATACGGTAATTACGCATATAAATTGCAAATAGTGCAATTATGGGTATCATTTGAGCATTTCAATTATTTCTAGATTCATTCTATGTCATTTCATCACAATAATCTACTTTTAAACTCTTTATTCTATCTAAAATATGCATTATATGTTGTTTATTCAAAAAGATTGGATTATACATGTTAATTACGCATATAAAGAGCAAATAATGCAATTCTGAGTATCATTTGAGCATTTCAATCGTTTCTGTTTTCATTCTAAGTCATTTCATCACAATAATATACATTTAAACTCTTTGTACTCTCTAGAATTTGATTCATATGTTAAATATTTAAAAAGATTGGATTACATATGGTAATTACCCATATAAAGTGCAAATAATGCAATTCTGAGTATCATCTGAGCATTTCAATCATTTCTGGATTAATTCTAAATCATTTCATCACAATAATCTACATTTAAACTTCTTATACTGTCTAGATTATAATTCTTATATTATTTATTCTAAAATATTGGATTATACATGGTAATTACGCACATAAAGTGTAAATAATGCAATTCTGAGTATCATTTGAGCATTTCCATAGTTTTTGGATTCATTCTAAGTCATTACATCACAATAATCTATATTTAAACTCTTTGTACTATCTACAATATGATTTATATATTATTTATTTAAAAAGACTGCATTGTACATGGTACCTACGTATATAAACTACAAATAAAGCAATTCTGAGTAACATTTCAGCATTTCATTCGTTTCTGGATTTATTCTAAGTAATTTCATCACAATAATCTACACTTAAACTTTTTATAATGACTAGAATATGATTCATTTGTTAATTATTTTAAAAGATTGGATTATATATGCAATTCTGGATATCATTTGATCATTTCAATCGTTTTTGGATTCATTCAAAAAGATTGGATTATATACGGTAATTACGAATATACAGTGCAAATAATTTAATTATGGATATCTTTTGAACATTTTAATCATTTCTGAATTCATTCTAAGTCATTTCATAACAATAATCTAAATTTAAACTCTTTATATAGTCTAGAATATGATTCATTTTTATTTTATTCAGAAAGATTGGATTATACATAGTAATTACGCATATGAAGTACAAATAATTGTTTTGACTATCATTTGAGCATTTCAATCGTTTCTGGATTCATTCTAAGTCATTTCATCACAATACTACACATTTAAACTCTTTATGCAGTCTAGAATATGATTCATATGTAACTTATTCAGAAAGATTGGATTATACATGGTTATTACCCATATAAAGTGCAAATAATGCAGTTCTGAGTATCATTTAAGCATTTCATTCGTTTATGGATTCATTCTAAATAATTTCATCACAATAATCTACATTTAAACTCTTAATACTATCTAGAATATAATTCATACTTTATTTATTAAAAAAAATTGGATTGTACATGGTACATACGTATATAAAGTGCAAATAATGCAATTCTGAGTATCATTTCAGCATTTCAATCGTTTCTGTATTCATTCAATGTCATTTCATCACAATAATCTACACTTAAGGTCTTTATACTGTCTAGAATATGATTCATATACTTAAAAAGATTGGATTATATATGGTAATTACGCATATAAATTGTAAATAATGCAATTCTGAGTATCATTTCAGCATTGCAATCGTTTCTGTATTCATTCTAAGTCATTTCGTCACAATAATAAACATTTAAACTCTTTATACTGTCTAGAATATGATTCATATGTTAAATATTCAAAAAGATTGGATTATATATGGTAATTAAGCATATATACTACAAATAATGCAATTCTGAGTATTATTTGAGCATTTCAATCGTTTCTTGATTCATTCTAAGTCATTTCATCACAAGAATCATCATTTAAACTCTTTATAATGTCTAGAATATGATTCGTGTGTTATTTATTGCAAAAGATTGGGTATATATAGTAATTACGCATATAAAGTGCTAGTAATGCAATTCTGAGTATCACTTTAGCATTTCAATCGTTTCTGGATTCATTCTAAGTCATTTCATCACAAATCTACATTTAAACTCTTTATACAGTCTAGAATATAATTCGTATGTATTTATTTAAAAACAATTGCCTTATAAATGGTAATTATGCATATAAAGTGCAAAATAACGCAATTCTAAGTATTTTTTGAGCATTTCCGTCGATTCTTGATTCATTCAAAGTCATTTCATAACAATAATCTTCATTTAAATTCTTTATACTGTCTAGAATATGACTCACATGTTATTTACTCAAAAAGATTGAATCATACATGCAAATAATGCAGTTCTAAGTTTTATTTGAACATTTCAATCGTTCTGGATTCATTCTAAGTCAATTTCATCACAATAATCTACATTTAAAGTCTTTATGTTGTCTAGAATATAATTCATATGTTATATATTCAAAAACATTGGATTATACATGGTAATTACGCATATAAAGTGCAAGTAATGCAATTCTGAGTATTACATGAGCATTTCAATCGTTTCTGGATTCATTCTAAATCAATTCATCACAATAATCTACATTTAAACTCTTTATATTGTCCAGAATATGATTCATATGTTATTTATTTTAAAAGATTGGATTATAAATGGTAATTACGTATATAAAGTGCAAATTATGCAATTCTGAGTATCATTTGAGCATTTCAATTGTTTCTGCAGTTATTCTAAGTCATTTTATCGCAATAATCTACATTTAAACACTTTATACTGTCTAAAATATAATTCATATGTTATTTATTTAAGAAGATTGGATTATACATGGTAATTACGGGTAAAAAGTGCAAACATTGCAATTCTGATTATCATTTGAGCATTTCAATCGTTTCTGAAGTCATTCTAAGTCATGTCTTCTCAATAATCTACATTTAAACTCTTTATATTTTCTAAAATATAATTCATATGTCATTTATTAAAAAAGATTAGATTATACATGATAATTACACATATATAATGCAATTCTGAGTATCATTTGAGCATTTCAATTGTTTTTGGATTCATTCTAAGTCATTTCATCCCAACAATCTACATTTAAACTATTTATACTGTCTAGATTATGACTCGAACGTTATTTATTATAAAAGATTGGATTATACATGGTAATTACGCATATATAGTGCTAGTTATGCAATTCTGAGTATCATTTGAGAATTTCAATCGTTTCTATATTTATTCCAAGTCATTTCATCACAATAATCTACATTTAAACTAATTATACTGTCTAGAATATGATTCAAATGTTATTTATTCAAAAAAATTGGATTATACAAGCTAATTATGCATATAAAGTGGAAATAAAGCAATTCTGAATATCATTAGAGCATTTCAATCGTTTCTGGATTCATTCTAAGTCATTTCATCACAACAATCTACATTTAAACAATTTATACTGTCTAAATTTTGATTCGAACGTTATTTATTACAAAAGATTGGATTGTACATGGTAATTACGCATATAAAGTGCTAGTAATTCAAATCTGAGTATCATTGGAGTATTTCAATCATTTCTGAATTAATTCCAGGTCATTTCATTACAATAATCTATATTTAAACTAGTCATATTGTTTAGAATATGATTCAAATGTTATTTATTCAAAAAAAAAATTAGATTATACAAGTTAATTATGCATATAAAGTGCAAATAATGCAATTCTGAGTATAATTTGAGCATTTCAATCGTTTCTGGATTCATTCTAAGTCATTTCATAACAATTATCAATATTTAAATTCTTTATACTGTCTAGAATATGATTCATATGCTATTTATTCAAAAAGATTGGATTATACATGGTAATTAAGCATATATACTACAAATAATGCAATTCTGAGTATCATTTGAGCATTTCAATCGTTTCTTGATTCATTCTAAGTCATTTCATCACAAGAATCATCATTTAAACTCTTTATACTGTCTAGAATATGATTCGTGTGTTATTTATTGCAAAAGATTGGATATATATATTAATTATGCATATAAAGTGCTAGTAATGCAATTCTGGGTATCACTTTAGCATTTCAATCGTTTCTGGATTCATTTTAAGTCATTTCATCACAATAATCTACATTTAAACTCTTTATACTGTCTAGAATATGATTCGTATGTATTTATTTTAAAAAATTGCAATATACGTGGTAATTATGCATATAAAGTGCAAATAACGTAATTCTGAGTATCATTTGAGCATTTCAATCGTTTATGGATTCATTCTAAGTCATTTCATCACAATAATCTACATTTATACTCTTTATATTGTCTAGAATATGATTCATATATAATTTATTCAGAAAGATTGGATTATACATGGTAATTATGAATATAAATTGCTAGTAATGCAATTCTGAGTACTATTTGAGCATTTCAATCTTTTCTGGATTCATTCTAAGTCATTTCATCACAATGATCTACATTTAAACTAATTATACTGTCTAAAATTTGATTCAAATGTTATAAATTAAAAAAAAATGGGATTATACAAGTTAATTATGCATATAAATTGCAAATAATGCAATTCTAAGTATTTTTTGAGCATTTCAGTTGATTCTTGATTCATTCTATGTCATTTCATAACAATAATCTTCATTTAAATTCTTTATACTGTCTAGAATATGATTCTTATGTTATTTACTCAAAAAGATTGGATCATACATGATAATTAAGCATATATAGTACAAATAATGCAATTCTGAGTATCATTTCAGTATTTCAATCATTTTTGGATTCATTCTAAATCATTTCATCACAAAAATCTACATTTAAACTCTTTATTCTGTCTAGAATATGATTCATATGTTATTTATTCAAAAATATTGGATTATACGTGGTAATTACGCATATAAAATGCAAACAATGCAATTCTGAGTATCATTTGAGCATTTCAATCGTTTCTGCAGTCATTCTAAGTTATTTCATGACAATAATCTACATTTAAAGTCTTCATAATGTCTAAAATGTAATTCACATGTTATTTATTCAAAAATATTAGAATATATATGATAATTACGCATATATAGTAGAAAGAATGCAATTCTGAGTATCATTTGAGCATTTCGATCGTTTCTGGATTCATTCTAAGTCATTTCATCACAACAATGTACATTTAAACTCTTTAGACTGTCTAGAATATGATTTGTACGTTCTTTATTATAAAATATTGGATTATACATGGTAATTACGCATATAAAGTTCAAATAATGCAATTTTGATAAATATTTGAGCATTTCAATAATTTTCGATTTCATTCTAAATCATTTCATCACAATAATCTACATTTAAACTCTTTATACTATCTAGAATATGATTCAAAATTTATTTATTCAAAAACATTAGAATGTACATGGTACATACGTATATAAAGTGCCAATAATACAATTCTGAGTATCATTTCAGCATTTCAATCGTTTCTGTATTCATTCTATGTTATTTCATCAAAATAATCTACATTTAAGCTCTTTATACTGTCTAGAATATGATTCATATGTTAATTATTTAAAAAGATTGTATTATATATGGTAATTATGCATATAAAGTGCAAATAATACAATTCTGGGTACCATTTGATCATTTCAATCGTTTCTGTATTCATTCTAAATCATTTCATCACAATAATCTACATTTCAACTCTTAATACTATCTAGAATATGATTAATATGTTATTTATTCAAAAAGATTGGATTATACACGGTAATTACGCACATAAATTGCAAATAATACAATTCTGCATATTATTTGAGCATTTCAATCATTTTCGGATTCATTCTAAGTCATTTCATCACAATAATCTATATTTAAACTCTTTATACTGTCTAAAATATGCTTCATATGTTATTTATTTAAAAAGATTGGATTATACATAGTAATTACGCATATACAGTGCAAATAATGCAATTCTGAGTATCATTTGAGCATTTCAATCTTTTCTGGATTCATTCTAAGTCATTTCATCACAATAATCTTTATTTAAACTCTTTATATTGTCTAGAATATGATTCATATTTATTTTATTCAGAAAGATTTGATTATACATGGTAATTACACCTATAAAGTACAAATAATACAGTTCTGAGTATCATTTGTGCATTTCAATCGTTTCTGGATTCATTCTAACTCATTCCATCACAATATTATATATTTAAACTCTTTATGCAGTTTAGAATATGATTCATATGTAAATTATTCAGAAATTTTGGATTATACATGGTAATTACACATATAAAATGCAAATAATGCAGTTCTGAGTATTATTTCAGCATTTCAATCTTTTCTGGATTCATTCTAAATCATTTCATCACAATAATCTACATTTAAACTCTTTATATTGTCTAGAATATGATTCATATGTAATTTATTAGGAAATATTTGATTATACATGGTAATTATACATGTAAGGTGCAAATAATGCAGTTCTGGGTATCATTTGAGCATTTCAATTGTTTCTGTATTCATTCTAATTTATTTCATCACAATAATCTACATTTAAACTCTTTATGTTGTCTAGAATATGATTCATATATAATTTATTCAGAAAGATTGGATTATACATGGTAATTACGCATATAAATTTCTAGTAATGCAATTCTGAGTACCATTTGAGCATTTCAATCTTTTCTGGATTCATTCCAAGTCATTTCATCACAATAATCTACATTTAAACTAATTATACTGCCTAAAATATGATTCAAATGTCATTAATTCAAAAAATAGGATTATACAAGCTAATTATGCATATAAAGTGCAAATAATGCAATTCCAAGTATTTTTTTGAGCATTTCAGTCGATTCTTGATACATTCTAAGTCATTTCATAACAATAATCTTCATTTAAATTCTTTATATTGTCTAGAATATGATTCATATGTTATTTACTCAAAAATATTGGATCATACATGATAATTAAGCGTACACAGTACAAATAATGCAATTCTGAGTATCATTTCAGTATTTCAATCGTTTCTGAATTCATTCTAAGTCATTTCATCATAAAAATCTACATTTAAACTCTTTATTCTGTCTAGAATATGATTCATATGTTGTTTATTAAAAAATATTGGATTATACATGGTAATTACGTATATATAGTGCAAACAGTGCAATTCTGAGTATCATTTGAGTATTTCAATCGTTTCTGCAGTCATTCTAAGTTATTTCATGACAATAACGTACATTTAAACTCTTCATACTGTCTAAAATATAATTCATATGTTATTTATTTAAAAATATTAGATTATATATGATAATTACGCATGTATAGTACAAATAATGCAATTCTGACTATCATTTGAACATTTCGATCGTTTCTGGATTCATTCTAAGTCATTTCATCACAAAAATATACATTTAAACTCTTTAGACTGTCTAGAATATGATTCGTACGTTATTTATTATAAAATATTAGATTATACATGGTAATTACGCATATAAAGTTCAAATAATGCAATTCTGAGTAACATTTGAGCATTTCAATAATTTTCAAATTCATTCTAAGTCATTTCATTACAATAATCTACATTTAAACTCTTTATACTATCTAGAATATGATTCGTGCATTATTTATTACAAAAGATTGGATTATATATAGTAATTACGCATATAAAATGCTAGTAATGCAATTCTGGGTATCATTTTAGCATTTCAATCGTTTCTGGATTCATTCATGTCTTTTCATCACAATAATCTACATTTAAATTCTTTATATTGTCTATAATATGATTCATATATTATTTATTCAAAAAGATTGGATTATACATGGTAATTATGCATATAAAGTGCAAAAAAATGCAATTCTGAGTATCATTTGATCATTTCAATCGTTTCTGGAGTCATTCTAAGTCATTTCTTCACAATAATTTACATTTAAACTCTTTATACTGTCTAAAATATGATTCATATGTTATTTATTCAAAAAGATTGGATTATACATGATAATTACACATACTAGTGCAAATAATGCACTTCTGAGTATCATTGGAGCATTTCAATCGTTTCTAGATTCATTCTAAGTCATTTCTTCACAATAATCTACATTTAAATTATTTATACCGTCTAGAATATGATTTATATATTATTTATTCAAAAAGATTGGATTATATATGGTAATGACGCTTATACTGTCTAGAATAAGGTACAAATAGCGTTTTTTGGCTCCAAAAATGGTCAATCGACCCAAACGGACATTCCTATAAAAAATTATACCTGTTTAAAGTTCTAACATTCAAAAATACATTTTTGTGTACTTTTTTTGCTATTTTCTCTAATTTTTTTAATTTTTGCGATATATATGTGGTATGTGATATCTATTTCAAACATAAATACATTAAAAAAATTAAAAACCATGTCAAATCCGAGAAAATACAAAATGACTATCTTATTTTTAAAAATTATTTATATTAATAAATAACTAATTTTTCAATGAAGTAATCAAACTATATATAAAAAATTGAAAATAACAAAATACAAATGAAATGCATTAAAAATGAATATAACTTACCTTTTTATTATTAAAATACATTGAAATTTATTTAAAAACATTAAAAACTATCATCAAAATAATTGAAAAGACGTAATAAGCTGATATCGTTCTTTCAAAGAACGATATTGTGACACCATTTATATAATTTAGATTATTTTAGTAATATTTTTTAAATTCTTAAATATTTTCATATTATTTTTAGTTTTTTCGGATTCAACTTTGGTCTCTCAAGGTTTTCTTTCCTATTACAATATGTATTGCGAGTTATTTTGAACTACTTCAAAAATTCTAATTTATAAACCGATATAGAGATGAATATAAAATTGCTGTTACATCGAACCATGACATAACATCTCTCTTCCACTGCAAATTTCAAATCAAAATACCTTCTCTCTTTTTCTTTCTCACCAATGACAGCCAATCCGATGAAAAGCCCAAATTCCAAATCTCATTCATTCACCTCCGCCATGCTCCGTCGCGCTCCGCCTCCAACGAGTGAAGCCTTCTCTTCCTCCTCCGCCACTGACTTCGTCAAATCACGCTTCGAAGCATACAACCGCTTCCAGGTTGTAGCTATTGCATTTGGAAAAAAGCTTCCGATACTAGAAATCATGGCTCTCAGTGGCCAATATGATGGTAAGAGCTCACTTTTGGAAGCACTCCTGGGGTTTCGGTTCAATGTTAGAGAGGTGGAGATGGGGACATGACGACCTCTGGTGCTTCAGATGGTGCACAATCCAACTGCTCTTAAACCTCGTTGTAGATTTCAGGTTAGATGAGTTGATATATTTGTTTTTGTTATGGATTTGTTTGTTATTGAGATTGTGGTGAAGTGTGAAGCCGTTGTGGAATATTTATTGGACCTAAATTATAGTTATCTGCTTAGCATCTGTTTGATTGTTTGCTTTAGTGAGTTCTCACTCAAATATTTTACAGTTGGATTCTTTGTTTATACATTTTATATTGTATAATTAATTTAGTTTACTCCAAGGTCTTATTGAATGTAAGCAATGTATACCAATTGTGCTTAAATAATTTATAGAATTTGGTAAATTTTTAGAGCAGCTCTCATTTTTTATATTTTTAGATTCACACCAAAAGTATTAGTACATTCAGAAAGGATGATCACACCAAAAATATTCATGGCGTTTCAATTTGGTTTTTACTTATAACATGCAACTCTTTCTGAATAAATAAGTTAGCATGACTTCAATGTGTCCCTTTGGTGCCAGTAGTGAAACATGAACTGTCATCTTTCTTAAAGATAAAGTTGAGAATAGAATGAATTTCATTAGCCACCTATATAATTTGTTATTATGGATTCGATTCAATGGCGTATGTTATTAGAAATTAATGTTCAGCTCGAGATACAAACAATAAGTAATATTTATTCTTCGATTGTTAACATAACTTTTGCTCTCCAAATATTTGTTTTATAGACGCTGACACTGGGTCCACCTTGTCAGAAAGTTTAAACATATATATCAAGCAAGTGATATATCTTTCAGTAGTCCCATTGAAAATTTTGGAGGTCATTAAACTCGGTACGGAATTCACTTTTGGCCAATGAACTCTGAATTATCATTTTTTAAGTTAATGAACGTCGATATTATACAAATTTGATCACTACTATCGATTTTATCGTCAAAACACTATATGGAAGGTGACCAAATTTGAATGAAACGGTTAATATTTTAGATTAAAAAAGTCGACGAACTGATCAAATTTGAATAATCTGCAAAATACAGAAACCGAAAAACAAACAATTCAAAATCCAGAGACAAAATATGAATCTAAAGTATTAATTGAATCCCGTCAGTGTCCAATTCCGCTATTTTTTTCCGATTTCGACACAGGCATCTCTGAGCCAGTCATTTTGATCTCCGTAGCCTCTCTATCTCTATCCCTCCATTCTCTCTCCTCATCTCCTCCTCTGCAAACCGTCCCACCCTAACCTCTCCTTCACGCGGCTGCCTCCCGTCCTCCACCCGGCCATCGCTCCCTCTTCATTAATTTCTCCACTTTTGTTTTACGTGACCTTATTTTATTGCGAATTCCTTGGCATATTATCATTCTTCTTTGAGAGAGGTCCCTGATCCCCTTGATTTTCATTAAATCATATATTCTTCTCTTAATTTTCATAAAGAAAAGATGAAATGTGTGTTATTCATTGCCAGAGAGCACTTACATCACAAGAGGGATGTTCTTAATTGAAAAGTCATTATCTCACATATTTAATTTCTATAATGCATATATTAATGAAGAATATCAAGAGTCTCTACATGTTTTGGTTTTCCTATCTATCAAGGTCGTAGGAGATTCAGTTTTTTCCTATTTTTTTTGTCCAATTTTGTCTTCTTATAATTTAATCTAAAATTATGCTTAGTCTAACATATCAATACGTTTTCGCTTAGAACGTATATAGTTCATCTGATGCCACTCTGGATTTTGCAAGTTTTCATGGAATCGGATTTTAAGCAAGAACGGATGATGCCTCCTAGCAAGAAGTGCTTGGTACCATATACATGCTATATATGAAAGTGCAGAGATTATGGGTTAAGGGCAGGAAAGTGTTAGAATTGTAATTTATTTTGGATCTATATATTGTGCTTTTTTTCATGTATACCACATTTTTTGTAATAAAAAATGAGGTATCTTGAAAAAAAAAAATACAATCATCACGTGTATTTTACTAATTTATTTATTTATTTAAAATATGTATTAGTTGTCTACTCTATTTATTGTTAACTTATAAGTTATAAGTGACGCATATCAACAATGCATCGTCTTAATCGTCAGTATATGATATAATCTTCATCTTTATTGACATTAATAATCACTTTTTTCCTATTCCTTTTTTGTCCTTCATTTGCATGAAAAGAATTGTGTATTACAGCAGAATAACGAAAGTGTGTGTGCAACAAATTAAAATATAGAATGTAGCGTTTTATAGACTGTTATGGAGAAAACTTTAAAATGTATATAAATTAACTTTGCATTTAAATCTTCTTTCAACTATATTAACGTTTTGACGAGGATGGCTAACGTGCCATCGATGGCACGGAGGGTCCCGTGCCATCAAGTCATTTTTCGAGATCCAAAATTCAAATAGTCAATCTAAACTGTTCAAGTTGTTCTCCATATTGAAATATCCTTGGAGACAAAATTTTATATTTTTTCGAATTTTTTTGCTATTTATTATGATACTTTAAAAAATATTATGATTAGAGTATTTCAGGCCCTCTAATTTGAAAATATCGTAATAAATAGAAAAAAAATTGAAAAAATGTAAAATTTGGTCTCCATAACTATTTCAATATTTTGATCAACTTGAACGGTTTAGATCGACCATTTGAATTTTGAATCTCGAAAAACGAGTCGATAGAAAATCGATGGCGCGTTAGCCATCCTCACGTTTTGACTGACACAATCGAGCGAAGCTCGATTTACTAACCTAGTTTCATATTAAATTCAATAACGTCGGAAAAAATTGTAAATATAAAAAGTTCGTAATTGTAGCACCTATTCAATATTATTTTCCGGCAATTTGGGCCTGACAGCGCCGGGCTCTTCTAGCAAATATCTTATTGGGCCGAGGAATGCAATAGGTTATCGATCCTTCCTCCCGAGACCAACGACCGAATGAAACTCTCTCTAGGTTTCTTTTTCTTGATACCATTACGTATTGTGAGTTATATTTGAACCAGTTCCTATTAGCAGTTGATGAACCGCAACAAAAAACTACATAAAGAGACTGCTACATCGAACCAGAATCTGTCTTCTCTCTCTCCACCGTTTCACCTCCATTTCAAATTTCAAATCAAAAAAGCCCTTTCTCTACCACTCCGACACTCTCACTTTCTTTCTCGCTCCAGCCACATGAAAACCCCAAATTCGAAATCTCATCCATCCGCCTCCGCCTCCTCCATGCTCCGCCGCGCGCCGCCTCCAACGAATGAAGGCTTCTCTTCCTCCTCCGGCACCATCGACTCCGTCAGATCGCGCTTCGAAGCGTACAACCGTCTCCAGGCCGTGGCAGTTGCGTTTGGAGAAAATCTTCCAATCCCTGAAGTCGTGGCTCTCGGTGGCCAATCTGATGGTAAGAGCTCGCTTTTGGAAGCACTCCTGGGGTTCCGGTTCAATGTCAGAGAGGTGGAGATGGGGACACGACGACCTCTGGTGCTTCAGATGGTGCACGATCCGACTGCTCTTGACCCTCGTTGTAGATTTCAGGTTAGATGAGTTGATTGATTTGTTTTTATTTTGCTCTTCTTTGTTGTTTGGATTGTGATGAAGTGCAAAGCAGTTGTGAATACTTTTTGGACCTAAATTACAGTTGATCCTATGATGTGATGGTTTTGTTTCAAACTTTCAAGTTTCAATTTAGTTAATGCTTTGTATGGTAGATATGTGAAATTAAGTACTCCCAAAGGTAAGTAGCACTTATGATAGCTTAGACCAATACAACTGTGTATTTTATACTATCGTTCTTTACCTTTACAATATAGACTAGTGAACATCCTCAAAAATAAGAACTGTGTTGTCTGAGTACATTGCTCAACCTGACTTTCTTTTTTTATACATAGTTAGCAATACTATTTCCCGAATAGGACGGTGAAACTAATCAAGTTGTGTCATAGAACTTTTTCATGAGTATTGTCTTTGAATTACAATCATAAAAAAAATATGACAATTAAGATGCTTAGTGAACTGCAACACATTAATATAGTGAGATAACAAAATCTAATTTATCTAGTACAATTAATTGTTCTCAGATGACCTAAAGAAAAAACAAAACATATATTTTTATATAAAAGATAAGGAAATTTGTAGTCAAATTTACAAAATAATGCCACTATCTATATAGGAATAGGAAACTTTTTTCTTTTATTACTCATGCAAGAGTTTTCTATTGAATCTCTCTATTTTTTTTAAACCATATAAACTATTTGCTTTGTTTGTTTTCTTCATTGGGCTTAAAGACTCAAAATATTGAAAATTTCTTGGCATTTTCTGCATTGATTGAATGTGTTTTTGAAATGGGATTAGGATGAAGATTCTGAAGTGTATGGCAATCCAATGATCCTTTCGTCAGCTGTTGCTGACTTGATTAGATCGAGAACTGAGACGCATCTTAGAACTGTTCAAGCTGCTGTTTCATCTAAGGCAATAGTCATGAGAGCAGAATATGCACATTGCCCCAACCTCACAATTATCGACACCCCTGGTTTCGTTTTGAAGGTTAGCTTTATTTTTCCCAAGATGGAATATGGATGTATCTTATTGACGTGCTGATTTCAGTCGTTGAAATGTGTGATAGGTCGTGATATTTGATTGTGTTATAACTGCCGATACTATCAAATGTCCATCTCTTGACATAAATCTATAATTTTAAGACCATTTGTCTTACATTGAACGTTGCAACTTAACACCAAATTTTGTAAAGCTAGGCTATCATTGTGCAATGAAGCCTCCATCTATCTATGTTGTCCTATCTAATTACAAATATCCCCAAGGGTAGCCTAGTCCCCCCCACCCCAAAAGAAACCACCAACAAAAGAAAAAAAAACAATGATTTCGTAGTTTTTTCATCCTTCTAATCAGTTCCTTTATTTATTTTTATAGGCAAAGAAAGGTGAACCAGAGACCACGCCAAATGAGATCCTATCTATGGTTAAATCCCTTGCCAGCCCACCGCACCGCATCCTTCTCTTCCTCCAACAGAGCAGTGTTGAGTGGTGTTCTTCCCTATGGCTTGACACCATTCGTGAGATTGATCCTACCTTCAAGCGTACAATCATTGTTGCCTCCAAATTTGACAACAGGTTGAAGGTAAGATGTCACTCTGCAAAAAGAGTGTTTTGGTGCTATTCTGGTTAGTATATAGCAGCAAGCACGGAAGGTTAGGTTATTTCATTTGGTGCTTTATAATGGCTTTGCTGAAATTGCAATGGTGGGATTAGGACTGAGCTGCGTTACATGAGGCTGATTTAAGAAGTGAGAGTTCCAGTTGTGTGCTATACGATGGTTAAGTATTTTTTTAAAGGCAGTGTACATTCTTTGCACTTGACATACTTATTTGTCTACAAAACTCTTAAAAGTTGCACAATTCTTTATATGTTTAAGCTTGGACAATTTATTGGTTAATAGTTAGCTTTAGAAATTTGGCATGTATCGAATGTTGCTAGGTTTCATGTTTTACTAATTATTAAAACTCCTCATAGGAATTTACTGAACGATGGGAGATTGACAGCTATCTTAGTGCAAGTGGCTACCTCGGAGAAACAACACACCCATTTTTTGTTGCACTGCCAAAAGACCGAGGCACCATCACCAACGAGGAGTTTCGCAGGCAGATCCACCAGATTGACAATGACATCCTGAGGCACATGCGTGAAAACATAAAGGGAGGGTTCAGTGAGGACAAGTATGGACCATACATTGGATTTGGCTCCTTAAGAAAGTTTCTAGAGGACGAATTGCAGAAGAGGTACAAAGAGGCAGCACCAGCAACTTTGGCTTTGTTGGAGCAGAGATGTGGCGAGGTGTCAATGGAACTGGCGAGGGTTGACTCCAAGTTGCAAGCAACTTCAGACGTGGCGCATCTCAGGAGAGCAGCAATGTTGCATGCTGCATCTATTTGCAGCCATTTGGTATGTCATGGTTTGCTGATTTCGGGTTCCATCTAGTTGCTACATGTGATATTGCAAAATAACATAACTCACAAGAGTTCCAAGCAGTTGATCCATAAATGAATATCGGTTTTTGCATTTGGAATTTTATGCATGAAACAAGGCTGGGTGTAATAGATAGGAATGAAAGTGTCACTTTCAGATGAGTGAATTGGGCTAGGTTCAAGTACTTGGCTGTCGGGTTGTGAGGTCAATTATGGCTAATTAATAATGTGTACTAGCTGATATTGGATCCAGACTTGCTTGTTTCGCTTTACAGTGTTCAATTACTTGCTTTTCAGTGTCTATATACTTCTGTGCATGTTCAAGGCCCTTAAATTAGAAAAAGTTGTTATGTTGCAATTCTACTGAAGTTATATTGGTCCACGATATATGGTAATTTTTCAACCTAATTTCCTCTCTTATTGCAAAAGGGTGCTTTAATTGATGGTGCTACTGACCCATCACCAGAGCAATGGGGAAAGACAACAGAAGAAGAACTGATGCAGAGTGGTATCAGCAGTTGGCCTGGTGTGACGGCTAATGTAAAGCGTCACAATTCAAGTCTGAGGCTCTATGGCGGTGCAGCATTTGAGCGAGTCTTGCATGAGTTCCGATGCGCCACATACTCTGTAGAATGCCCCCAAGTGTCCAGAGAGAAGGTATGGGCTGTGTCATCAAAATTTGATGTTTTCCTATTTAGCACAGTGATAGCTTTATGTCATGCTGTAAGATCCTGTATTCTCCAAATACATTACATTGGGCATGCCCAATAATACAATCGAATTTTCACATGTCCTTGCAAAACAGAAAAGGCATCATCTGTCCTTGTCTCCCTTTCTTTTTTTTTTCCAGCCCCGTTCTTGCTGTTTGCATCTCAAAATGACAAACTAAAGCAAGAAATATACTATTGTCAAATCTAGAAGAGAGGGTAGAAGTGGTATTTTGTTGCACAGAGAAATATTTTATGTATAGCTCATGTTGCAAGATTAAACTGTATATCATTCTTTTACTTAGTTGCACTATAAATTATGTTCCTTTAATAAAATTTATTGGAACATATCTTCTATTAATATATATAACATTGTTGGTATTAGGTGGCCAATATTCTCCTAGCTCATGCTGGAAGGGGAGGGAATGGAGTTGTGATGGAAGCTGCAGCCGAGATTGCACGTGCAGCTTCTCGTGCATGGTTGGCTCCACTCCTTGACACTGCATGTGATCGTCTTGCTTTTGTTTTGCAAAGCTTATTCGACCTTGCAATCGAGCGCAGCCGTACTTATGAATCTCAGTGTAAGAATTGATTCCTTTGTATGTCAGTGGTACGGTAACCAAATTAGGTTCATCTGTTTGCAATATTGGCTTGAATTAGTTGCTTAGTCCTGATTTGGAAAAATCTTTAGTTCGAACCTGATATTCTGTAACCTAAATCTAATTTGAGTTTTTCCACTCCCACTTGCTCATCCACTATGATGAAAAGTGACTCTCTTAAGATTATCTTTAGGTATGTGTAATGCTTACAATTCTGTGCAATTTAAATTCATTAGAAATTTTGGAAAAGCAAACAAAAGACTAAAGAAGAAAGCATACTGCTAATAGCTGACCATGGATTGGTGGTATCTGGTACTGGTACACCAACAATAGTTATTATTGTATAATCTTTCATATTTTTGGTTTTACTGCCCTTCTTAACGCATCTGGTGTCCACTTAATAAGCACTTCCCATTTTTTTAGATCGACAGAACACACAAGACATGGAGGGATATGTGGGTTTCCTTGCTGCCTTACGGTGTGCTTATAGCAATTTTGTCCGAAGCATATCGAAAGAGTGCAAACAACTGGTACGGCACCACCTTGACTCAGTCACAAGCCCCTATTCCCAAATTTGCTATGAGCCAGAACCAAACCCAATCCACCAGCTTGGGCACCTCCAGTCATCCACCTTATTTGACCTGACTGATATACCCTCCTCTCAAAACAGCATGCCAAGGGCTGGAGAGCAAGAGAATATACCCCCGCCACAGAAAGATCAGCAACTGACGCCAGGAAAAGGCACTGCTGATCCAAAAGAAGTGTTAAGAGAGAGCCAATTGACTGTGCCCGAGACGCCTTCTCCTGACCAGCCAATTGATACTTATGGTGGCAAAAAGAAAGAAAATGGAAATAATCATAATGTGGTTGAAGGTGGAGGCGCAAGAAAAAGACATGCGCGTGTTGTCCCCTATGCAAAAAACTCAGATATGGGTAGGGACCGGGTTAACGGGTATATTTTCAGTGGCAATGACATTGGTTCTAGACTTGAATCTCCCTATACGAATATATGCTCTGTGTCAGCTCAGTATTTTGCAAGGATACGTGAAGCTTTGATCGAGAGAAATGTGCCATCAGTACTGAAATCAGGATTCCTAACACCATGGTATGTTTTTGAACAAATACGTAATTTTTTTTATCAGTTTTACATAGTTTTTATTAAATCAATATCCGTATCTATTACTGCCAGCTGGTATCCACACCAGTAATGCAGTATGTTTGTTTTCTCTGACACTTAGGTAAAACTGCATGGTAGCTATTTAGTATAACCCATACCAGGTCTGCATTTTATAGTTTTGACTTTTTTAGAAGGAAAATAAGGCAGGGTATTTATTTTATCTTTTGTATTATTGTTCATGTGGCTTGATAAGGGCTGTCACGATCAATGATAAGTTGATAACTTAACTCTCTATTAAGCCAAGAAAGTGGTGCATTTGATCTGAAAGAGATGTAAACATACTTATGGTTGTAAAGCTGCATGGATAAAATAAGCAGCTTTTAAACCCCAAAAAAAAAAAAACACAGAGCTGGCATACTAGACCAAAGGAGGTGTCATGCCTCAGTGAAAATCGTCTTGTCAGAATATGCCCTGCCTTGTTTATTTAGCAAACTTCAGTTGCTATTTAATTTTGTTCAATTCTTATTGTGGTGCTTGTAAGTTGTGATATAAAGGAAAAATGAGAAATCGTTTTGATAACCAAAGCAACTATTACATAACAACAACTAGTATGCCTTTGACTAACCAATACACTTATACACATGTAAATCTACCATACTGGTACTTTTTTAAATCCACCATGCCTTCCTGGACCCGTTAAGATATCATTTAATCCTTTGTCCCCCCTTGTGTGTCATAGTTTTGAGCCCAATAATTTATACTTCTTTTATTATTCTTTGAATGTTGTGTAGTCTGGAGAGATTGTTCCTCGCGGTGGGTACAGAACTATTTGCGGTCAATGACGAGAAATTCATGAACATGTTTGTGGCACCAGACGCCATTGAGAGGATCCAGACAGAGCAGCAGTCTCTACAGAAGCGTCAGAAGATTCTCCAGTCATGCCTCGCTGAGTTCAAAAGCATCTCCCTATCTCTCTGATCTCAAGTTACTGAGTTCTGTGTTTATTTCTACCCTGTTACCACAGCCTTGCTGTTTCTCAATGCATTGGTTTGTATTTTCTGTTTGGTTGGATGAGATGTCAATTTTTCTTTGGCAGTACATATGCTTTTCAGCTATGTGGGGTGGTCTATGATCTGATTAATGTTGAAAGTGAATCTCAGGTTCTGAGATTGGAGGTGGTTTGTTTGTTTAAAATTTATTTTGCCTGTCAGTTCATGAACCCCGTTAAAAATAGCTAAAAAGTAACCACGCTATTGCGTCTTGGTTTGGCAAGACTCCATGCTATAAAGAACAACACTTTATCAGATTTTTTTTTCCTACTCCATATGTTGATGTCCTGTATATTTTTTTATACAAGAAACCTGAGCGCCTTTGGAAGAATTTGGAACAGATCCTTATCCTGCCTGATTTTATCTTTTGGGTCGATTAAAGTGCAGTCCTTGACCCTTTGAAATGAGGTGGGGAAAAGCATAGAATGTGAGCATTAATTGAGAAAAGACGGATTGCTGGGGAGTGTCTCAACTGTTTCTGAGCACCAAATCTTGTCCCCAGTTGCCATGGTCCAGTGTAGTGCGTCAAGAGCAGTCAACAAAAGAGCAATCACAGATTGGTTTTTAGCGAGTCTTGTTTTCTAGCTTTTGGTAAGCACTTAAGCTGATGTAGTGAAGGAAGCGCAATAGGAAGATACATGATTGCTTAAGAAAGCGTGTATGTACCTCAAATTTAAGAAGCTTCTCAGTTCTCACTAAGCATGATGGGATTTCTGTTGAGGTATGTGTGGAAATAGTATATGAAATTTAAACAAACAGTGGTCCAGGCTAGTGATGGGACCTTATCTATTCTTCTCGGGAGTAGATGGGAAAACGGGTTGGTAGGGATGCATAACGTCTGGGACCGTTTGGATCGCTTAGGAATTTGAGGAATAGTCTATTCCTAGACGAAAATTTATTCCTAACCATCCAAACTCTTCACAAAGTTACACACTTTCCAATATTTTCTGTCTAGGAATAGGCTATTCCTCAAATTCCTAAGCGATCCAAACGGTTAAAAACATTAGACGACCACGAAAATAGATTGTTGCGTTAACCGTTTCGTTTTGAACACGAAACTGACTATCATTTTCATTAACCGTTTCGTTTTGGACGAAACGATCAAAATTATGAAAATACTATGAAAATATACATTGACGAAATTGTTACAAGTTTTCATTAACCATTTCGTTTTTGAAACGCAACCAAAACAGTCGACCCCTACCGGTTGGGTTTAGTTGTAGTCTAGAGGTTAGTCAACGCAGATTTGGTGGGTGATTGTTGAATTTATGGGCCATAGCCCTCTTTTCCTTTAAAAAATATCATTCACTATCACTGACTATAAAAGAAGGAAAATAACAAAATATACCACGAGGGGAGAGATCTATTGGCATTTCAGATTCTTTGGCGCACCATTTGCAATTAAAGACGAGCTATACCTACATAAAGTGATGCATTTTGTAAAAGGATATGATATGTGAAAATAGACAAAAATTTTACTAGAAAACCAAGCAATAAGAAATTCTATTCAATTGGGCATACTTGTGATGTGATTTTGCATCGAAAGATATTCAGCAGAAGAAAAATATGTACTCTCTTTAACACTTGGACAGCATTATGAAATTCATTACTTTTACTAAAGACAGGTTAAAGGCCAATTTTATTTTGATAGAACATTTCGTTGAGAATTAGCCTTGTTGATCGGTATTTGAATGACAATTATTTATTTTGACCAAAATTGTTCTAGAATTTGGACTCTTGCTGCACGGAGTTCTGATATTTAATTTCGCTGATGTTACGAATCTCCTAATACGTCGGAAACACGAAGTGAAACATTAGTTTTATAAAATAAAAAAAAATGAGTCAGAGTGATCACGTTTTTAGATATGGTACAAAATAGAATGAAATAATAAAAAAAATTGAAAATAGCAAATAGAAAACAACGAACAAAAGACAAGCATATTAGACCTGTCGAAGGGAGGAGTTTTGGGTTTTTTTTCTTAAACGGCTATACTCCAAAAGATATCTCGACCAATTACCAAGCACATGATGATATTTACATGAAACACCAAGGCGCAAGGGGCTCAAGCGCGCCCAACATTTGAATAAAAATAAGGCATGAATGGCATGTGCGCCTTTCCTATTTCTCACATTAAACATGTCCTACTATTGTCTATGTTGTCATCTAATTCTAGTGGTCAAAACAATTTTTTATTAATATTGAACATATTTGTATAAGCAATAAATTCTTATGATAATGCATTATACGGCGTCCATTATAAATTTACACGTTACATCAGCTAGTACAATTTGAGTCGATTAAAAAAGTTTAAAATAAGAATGAAACATAACATGGTACTATATTCTAAACTAACTTAATCTTACTTTATTTTATTTTTATTTTTATTTTAATCTAATAATGTTAAAATAGCATATATAATCGAAAGTATTTGTGAGTCGTACATTAAATGGGACGATATAGGAAATACATTATACAAATTGTATAATTTGTATCAATAATAAATTATTGTTTATTGTCTGTGTGATTGGTTTTTTTTACTTTAATATTATTTATATTATTTTCTTTTATTCATAATATTTTTAATTTAATTATTATATATTATCATGATATAACAAGTAAAAATTAGTTCCTAAAATTTGCTACAATTTTCATATTTTCCCCATTTTTCATATTTTCTAAATTTTTTTATAATGATTTATAAATTAAAAAAATTTGAAATAATTTCTGACACGTAAACTTGTCGTGCCGTAATGCAACAGTGCTAGTTAACTTTTTACTCGGCACGACACAACTTTGATTTATTTATAGCATTTTTATTGCTACATGCACTTGGTCATGTTTAAATCAAAGTTCATACTTATATCCGCATGTGCACAGTTTGATGTGTGTCCTACGTTCATATTCTCAATAATGTGCCTTCATACTCTGATTCATATTCAGTTATGTGGCCATCCACTCTACTACGAGTTGAATCTCATCAATATTTTTATAAATAATCTAATTTAACCAATTTAATCTACATGTATCTCATAACAAAGAAAATTTATATATTTTAAAAATATTTTTACTATTTTTCTTAAAATTTTTAAAACTTGTTTTTTTTTAAAAATTTTGTAATAATTAGTCTGTATCTAAACATGACAAATTATGTTAAAAAAAATATGAAATTTAGTTTTGTATGATATATTAATATGTAGATTAGATTGGTTAACTTAGACTAGTTTTGAACGATTTTTACATGAACATTTTAAAAAAAATTATGTTAATAAAAAATGTTTTAATTTATATTAAACTAAAATATTTAAATAACATTTGACTTCCACAATTTAAAGTATTTAGATGCTTGTGATCCGCAATTGAAATATCTAATTTAATTATATTGTAAAAGGAAAAATGTTGGTTGTGCGGCTGGGCCCACTTAGTTTTTTCTTTTTTTCGGAAAAGGATTAAGGGGTAAGAGGGTAAGGTGCAGGTCAAAGGATTAAGGGGTTCACCTTAAAAAATAAAAATAAAATTACAGAAAGACGTACAAGACCCTTGTGTCTTGGTTGTTTATGTAATTATCAATATAGACACGGTGCTTTGTTGAGATATTAATACCGCCACGGCTGTTTAAGAAAAAAAACCGAGTTTTGGTGATACGGACCCCACTTACGCTCTGCCAACATTCAGTTCCAGTGTTCTCCAATCGTGCGTATCGTGTCGTGTCGTGTCAAACACAATCGTGTTAGAGTCTCGTGTCGTGTCGTGTTGACACGAACTACTTTTTTAATTGTGTCGTGTCGTGTCGTGCTGAGTGGTGAGAAGAGGCAACACGACACGCATTCTGACACGACACGACTGACACGATCGTGTCGTGTCGTGTCGACACGTCGTGTTAATCGTGTCAAATCGTGTCAGAAACTTTTCTTTATTTTTTATAATAATTTATTAAAAATTGTTAAAATATTAAACTAGAGAAAAAAAAATTATTGCAGTTTATTTGACTATTCTAAAAATTCAATATATATATCGGTACAAAATTGTCAGAATATTTTTGTTAAAAGATTAATTGATGATTTTATTTTTTTGCTAACTAATTTCTGTATTGTTTGAACAGATTAAAAAAATAAAATGTTTTAAAAAAGTAAATAGATGTTAAAAAAGAAAGAAAGGTTATAATTTGAATTTTAATATAAAATCAATTTAAATAATTTTTAGGAAAATAATTTAAAAGAAGAAGTATGTTTATGATGCTATTTTTGGAAATGTTAAAAATTAAATTTGTGTTGTCGTGTCATGTTCGTGTCGTGTTAGTTCGTGTTCGTGTCGTGTTGCGTGTTAATCGTGTCTTGTCAAATCGTGTTAATTTTTCAAGATTGCCAACACGACACGATAACACGATCGTGTCGTGCTAATTCTGTACTCGTATCGTGTCGTGTTGTGTCGTGCCAACACGCATGTCGTGTCGTGTCATTTTGGAGAACCCTATTCAGTTCTAGCCTGCCTTTCCCATCATTTTACCTCCTTGCTCCATTTCTATCATTAAATATTTGAGCAATTTATTATTTAATTGACTCCAGATGAATTTTCTTTTTAGCGCTAAAATAATAGAGTGGAACCACAAGGCTAGAATTGAAAAGTTCAAAGTTAGTACATTTTAAATTAATTTTATTCAGAAATTCTAATAACTAGTTTTGTTTTAAAAAAAAATATATTAGGTCCGAAGAAAAAATTCTAGCCCACTGGAACCTTCCCTTCACCTCTGCAAAAATGGTTTCAAATCAGTCACTACATATTTAGATATTTATTTTATGCCTATATCACTTAGTATTAATTTTATCATCTTGATACGAATATGTTTAATATAGTTACTCTGTTTTTTTTTTAAACAAAAAAATGATTTCAAATCACAAGAAACACTGGCTTGTGAATAACTCGCACCAAATCAGATAAGCATCATACCAAAAAAAACTCATTTATCCAACCAAATGATTCCAAATGGAAAAAATAATAACGCAGCATAGTTCCCTTCGTTCCTTCTTGTTAGAGATATGTCCTAGAAGCCAATCAGTTTATGACTACTTCTATAGTTTATGTTATTGATAATATTTGATCATTTGTTTCTCGATTTATTTATTGACAGTTCATTCAGGTTAAGGATCTGAATTGTGGATCGCTGTAGTGTTAGAGTTATGTCCTAGAAGCCAATCATTATATGGCTACTTCTATGGTTTATGTTATTGATGATATTTGATCATTTATTCCTTGATTTATTAATTGACAGATCATTCAGGTTGAGGATCTGAATTGTAGATCTCTGTAGTTCATTTATAATTAAATGACAATAATAGATCTAAAAGGTCCGTAATCTTGATAATTAACAAGGAATATTAATTATCGGATAAGATTAGTATGTAAGTTAAGTGATGATTAAGTTCTACAGATCATAGGTAAGGAGTTGCCAACTTAATTGCATATGTATATGTTATAGAACATAGTACAGGACACGATCCAATGAGATAAATATATGGATTGTGTTATGTGTCATTATTTATTTCGTTTGAGTTTGATTCTAAGTTTGAGATGGTTCAACTTTTCCACATGAGGATAGGTTCAATAAATATCGTCTACCGTTGATTCCTGATAAGGGCTGCTATACGGACTTTATTTATGTTCTCTTGAATTGTGCGGGAAAAAGTTGTTCATCAAGAAAACCGTATGTCCCTCATTAATTTACTTAGTGAGCGATGATATCTGTTTGGGCCCCTTGATGGAGATGGATTGTTTGCTAGCAACTGATACAGTCATCTCTAGATCAAGAAACGTATAATCTGCAAGAATGACACATTCCTATCTTGGATTATACGATGATATCATGTGACATAAGAATCAGACAAGGAAATACTATTATTTCTTATACAGGATTAAAATATTGTAGCAGTACACTATTTATGCGAATTGGGAATCATAACGTGTTGCTAGATACCGCTTATGATTATTGGAAATAAATAGCGATTTATTTTCCATGTCCAACAGCGCATAAATCCTCAAAGGGTCACACAAATAGGTTTTGACCATGCGTGCATTATTTATTTGGTTGTATTAAGGAATGCAACAATATGATATGTTGACTGATTAATTATGTACTGTTGCGAACCGTCATAATTAATTAATTAAGTCAAACGGATTATATAGAAATAAATTAATGCATATTCTAATCCTTAAATAATTATCAAAGTGTTGATAATTAATTTGTTCAACATGAATTAATTAAAGTAATTAATTTGAGCTAACGGGCCTATATTTAAATGGTAAATTAAAGGTCCAACTTGAGAGCAATTAATTGGGCCACTAATTAATTGAATTAGAGGACCAATTAAATAATTGATGGAGCTCATTTAGGCCCATTTTATGGCTGCCCTAGTTGTCACACCCCGCAGCAGCGGCATGACAAATTTCTGCCGCAGGCACGTGCTTCGCACGCACCGCAAGGCTTACTGTCTAGTCTCATGTCCATATGCCATGTTTTATCATACTACGCACCATGTAATCAATTAGTAACGGTTCTAAAACAGAATTGAGGTTGTGCTTGTACAACAAAAATTCAACATAGTCTTTCCTATATTTGGTATCATCCAGCCATGACATAAATCAATTCATCACTTAAAAAGCTTTCCTTTAATCCGGCTCCCACAAACAACAGTCATTTATACTTTCAATTTAAGGATTTCACACATACAAGCACACAAATATAAACAGACATCAAAATACAGTACACAAGTACAACAAAACATAGCATATAATTTACATGGCTTACTTCTCCAATCCTCAGCCCCGGTCTTCAACCTGGAACCCATGAAAACATGGAACGGTGAGAAAGAAAACCATTTCTCAGTGCGGTATTTAGTTCCAGCCACGCATGAACCCGAGGCCTCATGTTGCGGAACTAAACACACTTAGCTTTTATAGAACATAATTTATATTGCAATACAGTTCAGTCATAAAATATTGAGTAAAACCTTGTTCATGCAATGCACTGCCAGCTAGTTAAGAGTATTGGAAATCAAATTCCACAAGTAATACAAATGCTGGCACATTTTTGGGTCCCTATTCATGCAATATACTAGACTGGTTACCAATCAGCCAAGTCTATGCCCTATCATCAATCCAATCCAATCAAATAGTACTTAATTGCTGAGAACATTTACCCCCTCACAGTCCATTCAAGGAACTGATATGAGTCCCGGAACATAAGCGCTTACCTCACGGCCCTTGGAAAGTCGGTCGCGACTCCGCTTTCCAAAGATGTAAATGCTATTCATCACACAATTAGCACAAATACCTCACATATCACAATTCAGCCACAATAATATAACCATTCAATATGTAAATCACTTTAATTAGCAATTCATCCTATGCATAGTCGTGTAGTATAGTATAACGGTTCATACATGCAGGCTACATGCTAAGTCATGTAAAATCAACAAGCAACATGCATAATATAGTTTTACTTTTAGCACAACAACAAGAGTTAGGGTCCAGGGAAAATCCGCACCTAAAACCTTTACCGTTTGCCCGCCGTTCACTGTTGTGCTGTCCCCGCTTCACCGCTCGAGTCCACCGCTTCGTTCTGCTCAAAGTCTGGTTCAAGCAAACAAAACCTAAGTCACAGTTATGCATAAGGCCAGCCTATAACTTAAGCAATTTCGTGGCTAAAGCACTAGGCTAAACACCGTTTTGTGACTGGTTTGCGGTGCCGCACCGTTGCATCACCGCTTCTTGGTCCAATTACCGTCCAACACAAGACCTATGGTGCTTGCTAGCTCGTGGTCAGTTAGGGCGAATGACAAGACTATGTTTTGCACCATAAACATCATGCCTAAGGTCTGTTTGAGTCAAGAAAACCAGCCACCATACATAAACCATGCACCGTCATGCTCTTTCCCAGCCTATTTTGGGTAAATCAGGACCAAAACCATGCACCGCACCTTGTTCTCAGCCTTCCCGACTGACCAGCTATGATCCCCACACTATTTTTCACTGTCTAATGCCTCAAAACTGAGCTCTAAGGGTCTGTTTTGGTAGAGAACAGAGTAGGTACGAATTTTACAAGAAGAAGGGTACAATTGTCCATGTAATTAGACCAGAGAGAGAGGTAAAGAGGTAGGGACCAGATGTCAGCTAGCCCTCTTTCTCCCTAAGTGACTAAGCAGCTAGGTGTCACACAACAGTTGGGGCTAGTCAAAAGCAAGGTTGGACTGTCTAATTGGACAGCTCCATTGATTCTATCCACTGGACAGATCCAGTATTTACATGCAAGGGACAACTCCAGTTCATGCTGCCATACATGCCTAAGTGCAAAATCTAAGACTGGGCAGCTAGGTTAACCACCGCACAAGTGAATCAGTCGTAACCGTCAAGCGGTACGGCATATTTTGGCCAATGTTTTGGTAACAATTTGGATCACCACTCTATTTCAATTTACCCCATAATAATTTAATTTCTGATTGGTATACTTGATGCAACATACACACATGGTCTGAGTTTTGGGACAACTGTTAACATAGCGGAACTAATACCGCCTTCAGCCACGATTTACATGACCGTAACTCAAGTATGGACAGGGACGGACCACGATTACATTACTACTATGGACAGCCTTGGTCTCAAATATCACCACCCCCTAATAGGAGGATGCAAATTGGAGCATTATCTAGTACACATAGCATAGACCCCACGAATTTCCCCCACGCTCTAAGGCCTGGTTTCATGGTATTACATGATAAGGACAAGGTCAAAACAGCCGTCTCTCACACTAGTGATGGCATAGTTGTAAATTAGTTACAACTTTTTGGGAGAGTGGTTGGTCTATAAAAGGACCACTTTGGGAGCCAAAACCCTAACCACCTTGCATTTTTCTCTCTCTAATATTTTGGACGAAAATTAAACGAAAAATTTCAGAATTTTTCCTCTCCACCATTGCTCTCTTAAGCTCATGTGTTGAGCACCTCTTGCCTCCATCCAATTAAATAGTTAATTAAGGCAAAGGGAAGGAAGGAATTAGGCTTAACATCTCATCTACTAGCATAGATCGAGGTTTTGGTTAATACCTTGGTGGACTTGAGGCCGAGACACGCGTGGTGGTGCGCACAACCTCGACATCGCCGGATTCGAGCCTCCTTGTTGCGATACAAGGAGAGGTAGCCTTCCTAACCTCTCTCTCTTGTGTGTGAATGCTTGGACTAGATCCTTCGAGGTCTAAGTCGTTTGGATTTCTTATTAAATGATTAATTAGCACAAAAATTTGAAAACTTAGACTTCCTAACATGTAGTTCATTTATGAGTAAATGACAATAATAAATCAAAACTGTCCATAATCTTGATAATTAACAAGGAACATTAATTATCAGATAAGACTAATATACAAGTTAAGTGATGATTAAGTTCTACAAATCATAAGTAAGGAGTTACTAACTTAATTGTATATGTATATGTTACTGGAACATAGTACAGGACATGACTCGATGAAATAAATATATGGATTGTGTCATGTGTCATTATTTATTTCATACATGTTTGATTCTGAGTTTGAGATGGTTCAGTTTTTCCACATGAGGATAGGTTCTATAAATATCGTATAACGTTGATTCCTGACAAGAGCTGCTATATGGACTTTATTTATGTTCTCTTGAATTGTGCGGGAAAAAAATGTTCATCAAGACAACCGTATGTCCCTCATTAGTTCACCTAGTGAGTGATGATATCTACTGGGCCCCTTGATGGAGATGGATTGATTGCTAGCAACTTGTGCAATCATCTCTAGATCAAGAAACGTATAATCTGCAAGAATGACACACTCTTATCTTGGATTATACAAGGATATCATGTGACATAAGAATAAAAAACAATAAGATACTCATTTCTTATGCAGGATTGAAGTGCTGTAGTTGTACAGTATTTATTTATGCGAATTGAGAATCATAACGTGTTGCTAGATACCGCTTATGATTATTGGAAATAAATGACGATTTATTTTCCATGACTAACATAGCATAAATTCTCAAAGGGTCACACAAATAGGACTTTGACCACACGTGCATTATTTATTTATTCGCAGCAGTTGGTACTGTGGAAATATGATGGGTTGATTAATTAATTATATACCGTTGCGAACCGTTATAATTAATTGAATCAAATGGATCATATAGAAATAAATTAATGCATTAGCTAATCCCAAAAAATAATTATTAATAAGTTAATAATCAATTTTGTTCAACACGAATTAATTAAAATAATTAATTTGAGTTAACGGACCTTTATTTAATTGGTAAATTAAAGGTTCAACTTGAGAGCAATTAATTGGGCCACTAATTAATTGAATTAGAGGGCCAATTAAACAATTGATGGAGCCCATTTAGGCCCATTTTATGGATAGCCATATGGGTGGCATAGTTGTAATTTGTTACAACTTGTTATGAGAATTGTTGGTCTATAAAAGAAAAATCATAATTTTCCACCTTCTCTCTCTTCCCTCCTTGGCCGTCACTGTTCACAGTGGAGAAAATCTGTTTCTCCATTTTTAAGCTCTTAATTACTCTCTTAGCTCATGCGTTGAGCGATTTTTCTTCCAGTTAAACAGTTAATCGTGCGAAGAAATTAGCTATCGTCTCAAAACAAGCTAGCACTTGTTTATAGACTTTGGTTAATTTTCTAGGTGGACTCGAGGCGACCGGAAGGCATAGCGAAGTTGGAGAGCACGCCACCGATTCCAAAAGATAATGATTAACCTTCTAATTACGAGATTAGAAGAGGTAATCAATTTCTCTTTTCTCGTGAAGTGAAAATTGCTTAAATAACTAGATCTATAATTGTGCTTGTTAATTACTTGTTAATTAGTAACAAAAAATTTAAAATGACACATGAAATTAGTTCCTTACACTTCTCTCCGGTCCAGGTAAAAACTTAATGCTGACATTTGTCGTTTGTGAATTTAAAGTGTCGTTCCAGCTATCAAGTAACTTAGTCAACATAATAAAAAATTGTTATGACGCATTTTTTTACAGTTTTGTATCTATATTGATTTGGCTTTTGTTGTAAGATTTACATAAGTCTACTTATAACTTTCAAAAATTAAGAGTCAGTATTACAGCACATCAAGATACTGCCACAGAAGATCCACAATAGATAATTAATTAGTCATTGTAACTAATTTTCTGTTAGAACTGAAAAGAGAGATTAGTTGTAGAGTTATTGGTTACTGAACTGAGACTAAGTCTATATATACTCTTGACCTCTTGTACCGTCTGGATGGGAAATGCAAAAGATCAATTTCAAGAAAATTCATTTACTCTTTCTTCTTGCTCTTTCTATCTCTTTCTCAATCAAGTTCTATCTAAATTTCAGAATCGTTATATGGTATCAGAGACCTATAGCCGCCGCCGTCAATTCATCAACTCCTCCTCCCTCTCCCGCCATTGAAACTGAAACGGGTCAATTACTCATCGACAGTGAATACATACCTTGGCGCCGTCAAGATCAACTTCTTTTGGCTTGGATGCGTTCCTCTCTTACTGAAGCCATTCAAGTACAAGTAGTTTCTTGCTCGACTTCCATGGAATTGCGGTCGACCCTTCAGAAGAACTTCTCTTCCTCTTCAAGAGCCCGTCTTTCTGAGCTTCGAAGCCAAATTCAAAGCACAGTCAAGGGAAATTCTTCTTGTTCTGAATTTGTTCTCACCATGAAGCGTTTAGCTGACGAACTAGCTTTCATTGGCTCGCCAAATTTCTGATGACGGCCTTGTCACTGCTGTGATTAATGGTCTTGGTCCTAATTTCAACTCCTTCGTGGCCGCCATTAACACTTCTACTCGCAATGATCCGATTTCCTTTTCTGATATTCAAGGTCTTATTCTTTTTCATGAGGCTCTCTTAAAAGGTCAAAATTCGAGCTCAGCCATGGCGACTCCTTCCGCCTTCAACACAGCACGATTTGTCAAAGGAGGCTCTCAGCAACAGTATCGTGGCAATGGGCCAATTCTTTCCATTCCTCATCATAATGGGCCTAAATCCAACTCTGGCAATGGGCCAAATAATTTTCGTGGCTCATCTTCAAATCAAGCACAGCCCAAGAACAGTTCTTCCAGACCTCAATGCCAGATTTGCTCAAGAGTTGGTCATTCTGCTCGCATCTGCTATTCCCGTTATGATGCTGATTCAATGTGGAAGCCAAGACCTGTCATCCAGGCATTTGTTGCACAAACCTCTTCTTCTCCCGCTGATCAGCAGTCAGATTTCAAAAATTATGTGTTTTTTACAGAGGTGCTTTGGGCAATCTATTTTTCACTTCAAGCAACATTTAGAAATTATCGTGGACAGATATGTCCTCAGTGAACTTTCCCAATAAATTTTCTAGTAGAATACTTCCAAACCTAGCTAGCCACTAAAATCAATTAATTTAAGTTTGTTCGGTCTCCTGAAATTATAATTATTCTTCAAATAATTTTTTTTTGTACACCTAAATTTAAATTTTGAGATCAGCTGTTCTCTTTTTTTTTGTGCTAGATTTTTATTTACCGTCTTAGTAGAAGTTAATACCTCATTAGTACTATAACCATTATCTGAAAAATCTCTTAATACAAATTAATAAATATAATGTTTAATAGTAGAACTGAACTACCTATCTAAATTTTTTTTTATAATCTCTAATGCTCATGACATGTCTTTTTCAGAGAAAGATTTATAATCAAAATTTATTATGAAGAAATCATGAAAAAGGTTCGTACTCGTAGATTAGAAAGGTTTGGCAAATTTATACGAGAAAAAAAAATGAAACATGTAAGAGTTCAAAGTTCGGAGGGGTATTTTAGTTATTTAAAAAAAAATTGATGTTGCTTCAAGTGAAAAGTATGCTGCCCAAAGCACCTCCCGTTCATATCGTTACTTTCTCTCTTCCTTCTTGAATTGGTCTCTTTCATCAAATCACTATGTAGTCACACTCATATCATATAACTTCCCTAGATGAATTGATAAAAATTCTAATTTATTATATTATCTAGATCATAATTTAAAATAAGTTGACTTGGATTAACCTTAAGAATTTACGAGGATAAAAAAAAAAATTCAGGACATAAATGCAGTAGGGCCTCACGATATCTGTAGTTAACATTTTTTTTTTTTTTGGTTCATTCATAGCATCTTCTGTAATTCATAAAATAAACAAAAGAAAAAAAAAAAAGTAGCATCTCTCTTGTTCCATGGGAGATATTTTCCAAAATATAAGGTGTGGAACACATCCACCGGGTATCCTGTACCGGCAAAGGTGTGCGACCGGTATTGACTGTCCCCATAATCAGCCTAAAAGGAATCCAACGATCCAAGACAAACATGGGACCCACTTCTCATTGACAATTCCTTTCACCACTCCCAGAAGAAAAGGCATCCATAAACCATAATCCCTCTTATGCAATTCCTAAAAACCCTAAACCCTCTGAGTACATGTGAAGTACAGTAGTAGTACAGAAGTGGCAACCACAGCAATTTTGATTGTAATTCAGTATTTTTAGCTTGGAATTATGATTACTTGGTAATGAAAAATGAACAGAGAGAAAATATTGCTTGAATTGAATGATTTCTTGGTAATACAATAAATTATAGAAGCAGCAACATAGAAATTCATAGAAATTTTGATTGTAAGTTTGTAACTCACAAATCACAATTTATAGCTTGCAATTTCAGATTCCTTGGAAATGAAAAGAAAAAAAGAAAATATAGCTTGAATTGAATGATTTCTGATAGTCTTTTTTTGGTACAGCCATCTTCTTTTCTCTTGATATTTAAAAATTTTAAAATTCAAAAATTGAATCCAAACCGTTGATCATGTTCAATTTTACGGGCGATGCATTTTCATATAAGTTTTATAAAATTTGGAGTTGATTTCATACTAGATCAATTGGTCAACAAATGAACGAACGTGCTTTGATTAATTCTAATACGTTCATAATTTGATCACTTAATCAAGTATGAAATCAACTTCAAATTTTATAAAACTTATATGAAAATGCATCGCCCGTAAAATTAAACAAGATCAACGGTTCGGATTCAGCATTTGAGTTTTTTTTATTTTTAAATATTAAGAAAAAAGGAATGGCTATACCAAACAGTCCTTTAAAAAGGCTACTGAGGATCTCGGTCCGATAAAAACTAGATACAGGCTATCTAGCGGGATTTCTGAAGAATGCAATAGCCTATAGGTCTTTCTTTAAATCCAAATCCTGTGGCGCGCGACACAGCGTGTAGTGCGGCACAGGACCGTCCGATCAGATCTGGATGGATGAAGGAGCCCCGTGCATGTAACCAGATTGTAAGCCCAAAAAAAATTGAACCGTCGAGATCTGATCGGACGGTCCGTGTCGCGCGCCACAGATTCGGATTGGTCTTTCCTTCGCTCCTCCCGACACGAACGACCGAATGAAACTCTCTCTAGGTTTCTTGAAGGGAATTGCTTCCTAGTTCCTACGTTCTCCTTTCTCTACCACTCCGACACTCTCTCTCTTTCTTTCTCGCTCCAGCCACTCCGATGAAAACCCCAAATTCGAAATCTCATCCATCCGCCTCCGCCTCCGCCTCCTCCATGCTCCGCCGCGCGCCGCCTCCAACAAATGAAGCGGTCGCTTCCTCCTCCGGCACCTCCGACTCCGTCAGATCGCGCTTCGAAGCATACAACCGCCTCCAGGCTCCGGAACTGGCGAGGATTGACACCAAGTTGAGAGCAGCGATGTTGCATGCTGCATCTATTTGCAGCCATTTGGTACGTCATGATTTCGGGTTCCATCTTGTAGCTACATGTGATATTGCAAAATAACCTAACTCACAAGAGTTCCAAGCAGTTGATCCATAAATGAATATCGGTTTTTGCATTTGGAATTTTATGCATGAACCAAGGCTGGGTGCAATAGATAGGAATGAAAGTGTCACTTTCAGATGAGTGAATTGGGCTAGGTTCAAGTACTTGGCTGTCGGGTTGTGAGGTCAATTATGGCTAATTAATAATGTGTACTAGCTGATATTGGATCCAGACTTGCTTGTTTCGCTTTACAGTGTTCAATTACTTGCTTTTCAGTGGCTATATACTTCTGTGCATGTTCAAGGCCCTTAAATTAGAAAAAAATTGTTATGTTGCAATTCTACTGAAGTTATATTGGTCCACGATATATGGTAATTTTTCAACCTAATTTCCTCTCTTATTGCAAAAGGGTGCATTAATTGATGGTGCCGCTGACCCATCATCAGAGCAATGGGGAAAGACAACAGAAGAAGAACTAATGCAAAGCGGTATCAGCAGCTGACCAGGTGTGACGGCTAATGTAAAGCCTCACAATTCAAGTGTGAGGCTCTATGGCCGTCCAGCATTTGAGCGAGTCTTACATGAGTTCCAATGCACCACATACTCTATAGAATGTCCCCTAGGGTCCAGAGAAAAGGTGTGGGTTGTTTCATCAAAATTTGATGTTTTCCTATTTAGCACAGTGATAGTTTTATGTCATGCTGTTAAGATCCTGTATTCTCCAAATACATTACATTGGGCATGCCCAATAATACAATGGAATTTTTACATGTCCTTGCAAAACAGAAAAGGCATCATCTGTCCTTGTCTCCCTTTCTTTTTTTTTTCCAGCCCCGTTCTTGCTGTTTGCATCTCAAAATGACAAACTAAAGCAAGAAATATACTATTGTCAAATCTAGAAGAGAGGGTAGAAGTGGTATTTTGTTGCACAGAGAAACATTTTATGTATAGCTCATGTTGCAAGATTAAACTGTATATCATTGTTTTACTTAGTTGCACTATAAATTATGTTCCTTCAATAAAATTTATTGGACCATATCTTCTATTAATATATATAACATTGTTGGTATTAGGTGGCCAATATTCTCCTAGCTCATGCTGGAAGGGGAGGGAATGGAGTTGTGATGGAAGCTGCAGCCGAGATTGCACGTGCAGCTTCTCGTGCATGGTTGGCTCCACTCCTTGACACTGCATGTGATCGTCTTGCTTTTGTTTTGCAAAGCTTATTCGACCTTGCAATCGAGCGCAGCCGTACTTATGAATCTCAGTGTAAGAATTGATCCCTTTGTATGTCAGTGGTACGGTAAGCAAATTAGGTTCATCTGTTTGCAATATTGGCTTGAATTAGTTGCTTAGTCCTGATTTGAGACCTGATCATCAGAAGTCGCATGATCTGGGAAAATCTTTAGTTCGAACCTGATTTTCTGTAACCTAAATCCAATTTGAGTTTTCCCACTCCACTTACTCATCCACTATGATGAAAAGAGACTCGCTTAAAAGTGTAATTAGGTATGTGTAATGCTTACAATTCCGTGCAATTTTAATTCATTAGAAAATTAGAAAAAGAGAACAAAAAACTAAAGAAGAAAAGGATACAGCTAATAGCTTACCATGGATTGGTGGTGTCTGGTATTGGTACACCAACAATAATTATTTTTCTGTAATCTTTCATATTTTGGGTTTTACTGCCCTTCTTAACGCATCTGATGACTACTCAATGTGCACTTCCCATTTTTTTAGATCGACAAAACACACAAGACATGGTGGGATATGTAGGTTTCATTGCTGCCTTACGGTGTACTTATAGCAATTTCATCCAAAATCTATCAAAAGAGTGCAAACAACTTCTACGACACCACCTTGACTCAGTCACAAGCCCCTATTCCCAAATTTGTTATGAGCCTGAACCAAACCCAATCCACTGGCTTGGGCACCTCCAGGCATCCACCTTATTTGACCTGACTGATATACCCTCCTCACAAAACAGCACGCCGAGGGCTGCAGAGCAAGAGAATCACCCCCGCCACAGAAAGATCAGCAACTGACGCCAGTAAAAGGCCCTGCTGATCCAAAAGAAGTGTTAAGAGAGAGCCAATTGACTGTGCCCGAGACGCCTTCTCCTGACCAGCCAATTGATACTTATGGTGGCAAAAAGAAAGAAAATGGAAATAATCATAATGTGATTGAAGGTGGAGGCGCAAGAAAAAGACATGCACGTGTTGCCCCCTATGCAAAAAACTCAGATCTGGATAGGGACCGGGTTAAAGGAGGGTATATTTTCAGTGGCAACGACATTGGTTCTAGACTTGGATCTCCCTATGCGAATATATGCGCTGTGTCAGCTCAGCATTTTGCAAGGATACGTGAAGTTTTGATCGAGGGAAATGTACCACCAGTACTGAAATCAGGATTCCTAACACCATGGTATGTTTGAACAAATTACGTAATTTCCATTTTTTTTATCAGTTTTACGTAGTTTTTATTAAATCAATATTCGTATCTATTACTGCCAGCTGGTATCCTGTATCCACACCAGTAAATGCAGTATGTTTGTTTTCTCTGACACTTAGGTAAAACTGCATGGCAGCTATTTAGTATAACTATAACCCATACCAGGTCTGCATTTTATAGTTTTGACTTTTTTAGAAGGAAAATAAGGCAGGGTTTTATTTTATCTTTTGTATTATTGTTCATGTGGCTTGATAAGGGCTGTCAGGATCAACTTAACTCTCTATTAAGCCAAGAAAGTGGTGCATTTGATCTGAAAGAGATGTAAACATACTTATGGTTGTAAAGCTGCATGGATAAAATAAGCAGCTTTTAAAACCCCCCCCCAAAAAAAAAAACACAGAGCTGGCATACTAGACCAAAGGAGGTTTCATGCCTCAGTGAAAATCGTCTTGTCAGAATATGCCCTGCCTTGTTTATTTAGCAAACTTCGGTTGCAATTTAATTTTGTTCAATTCTTATTATGGTGCTTGTAAGTTGTATTATAAAGGAAAAATGAGAAATCGTTTTGATAACCAAAGTAACTGTTACATAACAACAACTAGTATGCCTTTGACTAACTAATACACTTGTACATATGTAAATCTACCGTACTGGTACTTTTTTAAATCCACCATACCTTCCTGGACCTGTTAAGATATCATTTTATCCTTTGTCCCCCCTTGTGTGTCATAGTTTTGAGCCCAATAATTTATTCTTTATTTATTATTCTTTGAATGTTGTGTAGTCGGGAGAAATTGTTCCTCGCGGTGGGTACAGAACTATTGGCTGTCAATGACGAGAGATTCATGAACATGTTTGTGGCACCGGATGCCATTGAGAGGATCCAGATGGAGCGGCAGTCTCTTCATAAACATCAGAAGATTCTCCAGTCATGCCTCGCTGAGTTTAAGAACAACTCCCTGTCTCTCTGATCTCAAGTTACTGAGTTCTGTGTTTATTTTACCCTGTTACCACAGCCTTGCTGTTTCTCAATGCATTGGTTTGTGTTTTCTGTTTGGTTGGATGAGATGTCAATTTTTCTTTGGCAGTACATATGCTTTTCAGGTATGTGGGGTGGTCTATGATCTGATTAATGCTGAAAGTGAATCTCAGGTTCTGAGATTGGAGGTGGTTTGTTTGTTTAAAATTTATTTTGCCTGTCAGTTCATGAACCCCGTTAAAAATAGCTAAAAAGTAACCACGCTATTGCGTCTTGGTTAGGCAAGACTCCATGCTATAAAGAACAACACTTTATCAGATTTTTTTTTCCTACTCCATATGTTGATGTCCTGTATATTTTTTATACAAGAAACCTGAGCGCCTTTGGAAGAATTTGGAACAGATCCTTATCCTGCCTGATTTTATCTTTTGGGTCGATTAAAGTGCAGTCCTTGACCCTTTGAAATGAGGTGGGGAAAAGCATAGAATGTGAGCATTAATTGAGAAAAGACGGATTGCTGGGGAGTGTCTCAACTGTTTCTGAGCACCAAATCTTGTCCCCAGTTGCCATGGTCCAGTGTAGTGCGTCAAAAGCAGTCAACAAAAGAGCAATCACAGATTGGTTTTTAGCGAGTCTTGTTTTCTAGCTTTTGGTAAGCACTTAAGCTGATGTAGTGAAGGAAGCGCAATAGAAAGATACATGATTGCTTAAGAAAGCGTGTATGTACCTCAAATTTAAGAAGCTTCTCAGTTCTCACTAAGCATGATGGGATTTCTGTTGAGGTTTGTGTGGAAATAGTACATGAAATTTAAACAAACAGTGGTCCAGGCTAGTGATGGGACCTTATCTATTCTTCTTGGGAGTAGATGAGAAAACGGGTTGGGTTTAGTTGTAGTCTAGAGGTTAGTCAATGCAGATTTGGTGGGTGATTGTTGAATTTATGGGCCATAGCCCACTTTTTCTTTAAAAAATATCATTCACTGACTATAAAAGAAGGAAAATAACAAAATATACCATGAGGGGAGAGAGCTATTGGTATTTCAGATTCTCTGGGCACACCATTTACAATTAAAGACGAGCTATACCTGCATAAAGTAATACATTTTGAAGAAAAGGATATGATATATGTTATAATAGACAAAAAGTTTTACTAGAAGATCAAGCAATAAGAAACTCTATTCAATTGGGCATACTTGGGATGTGATTTTGCAATGAAAGATATTCAGCAGAAGAAAAATATGTATTCTCTTTAACACTTGGACAGCATTATGAAATTCATACTTTTACTAAAGACAGGTTAAAGGCCAATTTTATTTTGATAGAACGTTTCGTTGAGAATTTGCCTTGTTGATCGGTATTTGAATGACAATTATTCATTTTGACCAAAATTGTTCTAGAATTTGGACTCTTGCTGCATCGAGTTCTGATACTTAATTTCGCTGATGTTACTAATCTCCTAATATGTCGGAAACACGAAGTGAAACAATAGTGTTATAAAATAAAAAATAAAAAAAAATGAGTCAGAGTGATCACGTTTTTAGATAGGGCACAAAACAGAATGCAATAATAAAAAAAAATTGAAAATAGCAAATAGAAAACGACGAACAAAAGACAAGCACATTAGACCTGTCGAAGGGAGGAGCTTTTGGTGATACGACCCCACTTACGCTCTGCCAAGATTCAGTTCTAGCCAGCCTTTCCCATCATTTTACCTCCTTGCTCCATTTCCATCATTAAATATTTGAGCAATTTATTATTTAATTGACTCCAGATGAATTTTCTTTTTAGCTCCAAAATAATAGAGTGGAACCACAAGGCTAGAGTTGAAAAGTTCAATGTTAGTACATTTTAATTTTATTTTATTGAGGAATTCTAATAACTAGCTTTGTTTGAAAAAAATATATTAGGTCCGAAGAAAAAATTCTAGCCCGCTAGAACCCTTCCCTTCACCTCTGCAAAAATGGTTTCAAATCAGTCACTACATATTTCGATATTTATTTTATGCCTATACCACTTAGTATTAATTTTATTATCTTGATACGAATATGTTTAATATAGTTACTCTGTCTTTTTTTTTTTTTTTTAAAAGTTGATTTCAAATCACAAGAAACACTAGCTTGTGAATAACTCGCACCAAATCAGATAAGCATCATACTTTATTATATTACTATGTTGTCACACTCATATTATATAACTTCCCTAGATGAATTGATAAAAATTCTACTTTATTATATTATCTAGATCATAATTTAAAATAAGTTGACATGGATTAACCTTAAGAATTTACGAGGATAAAAAAATATAATTTCAGGACATAAATGCAGTAGGGCCTCACGATATCTGTAGTTAGCATTTTCTTTTGATTCATTCATAGCATCTTTTGTAATTCATAAAATAAACAAAAGCAAAAAAAAAAAAAAAAAAAAGTAGCATCTCTCTTGTTTCATGGGAGATATTTTCCAAAATATAAGGTGTGGATCACATCCACCTGGTATCCTGTACCGGCAAAGGTGTGCGACTGGTATTGACTGACCCCATAATCACTCCTAAAAAGAACCCAACGTCCCAAGATAAACATGGGACCCACTTCTCATTGACCATTCCTTTCACCACTCCCAGAAGAAAAGGCATCCATAAACCATAATCCCTCTTATGCAATTCCTAAAAACCCTAATCCCTCTTGAGTACATGCACGGCTATGTTTGGCAGCCATACGAACAGAGGTATTCGCGAATATCGCTGTTCGGCGCGAACCAAACACGTAGCGAATAAGAACACCTGCTTGTTCAGGTCTGTATCCTGGATTCCAGAAAATTGGAGAATACGCGAACTGGGATTGGCGAACATGGAAATGATTTTTTTATTCCTCCCCATTCGCGAACATGGGTTCGCTGCACGTGAACCAAACATACCCGTGAAGTACATAGTAGTACAGAAGCGGCAACCCCAGCAATTTTGATTGTAATTCACTAATTTTAGCTTGGAATTATGATTACTTGGTAATGAAAAATGAACAGAGAGAAAATATTGCTTGAATTGAATGATTTCTTGGTAATACAATAAACTATAGAAGCAGCAACATAGAAATTCATAGAAATTTTGATTGTACGTTCGTAACTCACAATTTATAGCTTGCAATTTCGGATTTCTTGGAAATGAAGAAAAAAAAGGGAAAATATAGCTTGAATTGAATGATTTCTGATAGTCATAGGGCAGCAAAGTCAGCTTTCCTTCTGGGGTTTCATACAAGTCAACTATCATTAAATTGAGGATCTTTATCTTAATTATTTTTATCATGAATTGACCAACATACAACAGCACAAAATTCAAAGAGAGATGAAAAGTCTAGATCTGTGGGACTGACTATTTAACACTTTGTAGAATAACAAAATTCAAAGAAAATTGAAAAGTCATTTTCTTTAGCGTGATTCAATCTGTTAGAGAACTCATTTTAGACTTGATCAGCCGCAATTTTTTTTATAGACAGTACTTTATAACATTACCGTAAAATGAAGTCAAAAAGCACATGAAATGTGCATACACTTAGAAAAGATTATCTACTAAAATAAAATTAGAAACGGATTGTGTAAAATTGGAACGACAAATTATCAGCACTCTTCTCATAGATTTATGAACGTTTTTTTTTTTTAAAAAAGTATAGATATGTCAACGTGTTAAGATAGCTGATACCTCATATACAGAAAAAGCCACACGAGAAGTGCCACAGAAAATTCAAAGTAATGTAGCGATCAACAAAATATAAGAAAAATAAATTCTATAAAACGTTGATTCAATGATTATGGGCTAACAACTCTAGTTACAATATAGGTGCACGTCTTTGGGTGCCGTAACAAAAATTTAAATGGTAAATGATGTATGCTTCCAAGTTTGCTAATTGTGGCCAACAGCATCATTTTTGGGGCAAATTGTGCATCTAGACTCGATTAGTGGCGGGGCCAATTTGCGTATGAATTTAATTGGGAGGAGAACAGAGCTAGGCTTGGTTCATATACGTGTAGCGCATCTTTTCGTGTAACAACCTCATGCAATTAGTACCAGTGGCAGAATTCTGGTAATTTTTTTTTTTTTAAAAAAGAGGCCACTCAACTTAAATTTATCTGACCTTAATAGTTAAATTTTAATTTTCTCCCCAGTTGAATGATTTCCTCAATTAGAATTTAAATTCATGCATGAATTTTGAAGTAATTTTACCATCAATCGAATCTATTCGACTATAATGTGTCAAAAATTGCTTTGCAATGACGATTTTTGAAAAACAATATATCTCTTTTAATTATGAGTTCTAAAACTCGTCACTAGTGACAATTTGAAGAAAATAAAATTTCTTTTCACTGCAAGTTATTTGAATTTGAAAACATATATTGTTGACACAATTTAACTAAATATTAAATAATTAACTTAAATGGTTGAAGGTAGAATAAATTAAAGTCGAATTATAGATATTTTAGTGATGAAGCAAAATCAATTTTTTATCCATAAATGATCGAATGTACACGTGAAATTCACATATACATTCATATATAGACAAACATGTTATTAAAATAATCGAAGTAATACAAAATACTGTTTAATCATATTTTGAATGATTGAACTGTAATTATAGATTCTTTAGTTTGTCGGATTTTGATAGTACGGGGGCACAACCAAGTATCATGGATATTAGCATTAATTTAGCGTCATTCATCGCTTGTTTAATGTTTTGATAATCTCGATTTTTTTTTTTTGAGGAAAAAAACAAGGATTAAGCCCTCATCTTTATAAAAATAAATGTAATAATTACATTAAAAAAAAAAAAGAAAACCTGGTACCCATAACAAGTTGTTACCAGTACCCAATAATCTCGACATTTTATATATTGCATGCGCAGAAGATGTGGTTTTGCACAGATAAACCCGCCACATGAATGGTTATACAGCATAAGCAATGGATGAGGAACAGAGGTGCTTGCACCAATTATCCTGCTGACCGTTAAACGAGAATTGGATGCTGTTTTTACTCTTTTTTTTTCTTGCTTTTTATTTGGTTCAAAGAAAATACGAGAAATGCTGAGGTTCTCAATTTGTACACCACTCTTTTTTCCTACAATTCCTTGATTCTTAGTGAGTGCTCCATGAGACGGCATAGAGGTGGAGAATGGAATGCCTAAAAGCATCTCCCAAGTCAAAACGCCAATAGCGATCCGAATTTCTCATCTTTTTTCTTGTCATATCGGCTTGATTAATTTTTACTAATTATGAGTTACCAGCTTAATTAAATTTATGAGTTCATTCTTAAGAGTTATTTCTGTAATGATTAATGAATTTTAGTACGAAGGTTATTTTTCAAAAGTGATATTGAATCAAGAAAATTTATATATAACGATCGAGAAAATAGAAAAACTCAAAGATAATAGGAACTTATTGATTTAGCAGTCAATATTAAGGGAAAGAAAAATCAAAGGAGAGGACAGCTACTTTTGGATTCTGTGTGCAATTTTCACGCACCTTATTTGTTTTATCGTTGTTTGCATTCAAATTTGAAATATCAAACCATTGCATTCAAAAATACTAGTAGTAAAACATTAGTTAACCACAATTTTACAAGTCAATATCCTAAATTAATGCTTGGCGCTTTGCTTACAAATTGTCCAATTCAAAAGAAAATCCCCAAATTAGTAAATAACCATTAGTATTCATATATATTATCTACGGTTTATTGGGTAGCTCCAATTTTCGTCATGCGGCATAGCTAAAAGAAGTAATTTTTATTGCCCAATTTTCCTCATGCAGCCAAAATCAAAAGTAAGAGAACTCCTTCTTCATTGCCCAATGAAAATGAAAGACAAGATGGCGTAAGATTGACATTTATTTACCAAATCACCGTAAATCTATGCATAGACTGGCAATTAATTAGTTTCAAAATAGAGACATGCCTTGCATATATTATTTGGCTTTTTAGCAGTTTAACAGAAATTTCACCTAGCATTTTCTCAGACAAAAATTCCATACAACTATTGCTTGATTTAAAGACGATATACTTAGCTGCCTTTGCGGATTTTAAAAAATAATAAATGAGAAACAACCCCTAACCTACTTCAAATAGCCGATAATGGGATTTATTATTATTCCAAAATATAAGATTTTTCGGACTTAAAATAGGTATCAACTTATAGTTAGCTACCCCTTAGAGCTCTGTCAATGAGACGATGCAAATAAATAACTTTCCTCGTTTCAACATTTTCCCCTGAATTGAGCAAAGATATATACCAACTTAAAATAGATGTCAAAGGATCTTCAAATAATACTAGTTGGTTTCACGTGTAATTTCCAAATCTCTATTTAATTACTTCCCTGCTTAAAGTTGTAAATTAAATCGACGATGAGTAAGAGTCAAAATGCTTTCATTTAGTGTCTCGATAAGCATTTATGTTTGAAACATTAGTAATCTTAAAGTGCAGAACTCAGTTATAAAAAAATAATTATTAAATAAATAAATATAATTGATATCATATTTTCTACCTACAAAAAATTATATTGCATTGATATGTTTTGATAGATTTTAAGAGTGTAAAATTTATTGAGATTAAAGTTGTTTTCTCAGACTTTTTATTCTCGTATAAAGCAAAGTGGATCTTGTATTTTTAATGTTTTTTTTAAGATAACAAGATGACACAAACTTCTATTTCTAATGCCCGACTGATCGCCTGGCATGCTTCAAACTTACGAAGAAAGAACCAACTTTTTTGAAGGTTGAAGAAAGAACCAACTTACTTAAGCATGGATTTCGAAATGGTATTTTTGGAAAGTGCGCAAAAAAAAAAAGCCGATCACATTAAACAATATTATTTTGTTATGAAGAATAAAGAATAAAAAATATAACGGAGATAGTAAAATAAAGTCATTTACATTCGATTTATACAGAATTTTAGGCCTAGTTAAGGAGTAAAATAAAAAAAGTAAAGAAAAGCAGGGGAAACGCCCGTAATTTATTAGATTTTGTGTCGTAGATATTGACACGTTACTAATCCTGCAACCGTTGATGCTTAAAATCAATTAAAGTGACATTATGGTGTGTTGCTTTGAGCTAAAGTGCTAAACAATGACCCGGTGCATGTTTGTCAAAACAACCTGTTTCATGATTAGAGATAAAAGGTTACTTCAACACATAATCTTCTAGAATCGAAACAAAGTATCTCGGTCTTAAAAAGATGACTAGGAAACTTATTTTATATTGCACATGAATAACTCATACAATCCTCAGACTTGAAACAAAAGATTCTATACAACACACGCTTATTTTCCAAAAAAAAAAAAAAAAAAAACACACACACACACACACACACGCTTTATTTTGGCGTCGAGAGATGAAATAAAATCATTGTTTATTTCGCAAACTTTGCAGCCTGATAATTAATTTGACACTGTAAATATTGTGTGATAACTCTCTTCCTCGCCTCTGAATATTTCCTCTTCTTTATTAATGAAAAAAAAGTAAATATTGTGTGATAAATGACAAAATAAAGGACACAGAAAAACTAGTACTGGGGTTGGCAAAATGTTTCTTTGATAACTTGAGTGCGATTTTTATCCTTTCTAAAAAGACCTCTTAAAAAAATTCAATGAAGAAAAGTAGACGATTAAAGAGACAAATTAGACTTAACGTATAGCCATTATAAATTTGTAATTAATTTGAATAATTAAAAAATCTTTAGCTTTTAAGCATCTAGATTCCCAATAAAATGTGGTATATTTTATGTGAATGAAAAAAATAAAACTATAATAATATATATTTTTTTCAGTTTCAAAAAGTATTTTAGTGAGATTTCGTCATATATAATTCATTGATTGCATTAATAGTTGATTTAATAAACCGTCAACTATTAATTTGATACCGCGATCACATTGTTAGAAAACGAGACAAACAACACTTCGTTGATTGTATTAATTGTCATGTACAATTCATTGATTTCGTCATATATAATTCGTTGATTGTATTAATTGTTGATTTAATAAACCGTCAACTATTTAATTTGATACCACAATCACATTGTTAGAAAACAAGACAAACAACAATTAAAAAAAAAAAGACAAACAAATTATTGATACTAGTAATGAAGTTGCAAAAAAATTATTCAAAATCTTTCGGTAGCTTATAAAATAACGGATGCCACAAATTACAACATACTTGTCGATCCTGTTCAAAACCGCCCTACGTTTTGGGAGTGGAATGAGAACTGAAATTTGAAGATAACAATCACTAAAAGGTGTTATAGATGTTTCACGCACTTTTGTATAGTAGTTTAGTGAAATTTCGTCATTATTATTTATTGTACCGTGGATTTAAGATAATAATCAATTTTTTGAACCACGTGACACCATAAACACTTTGTTGAAAACGACAAAATAATGAATAAATACTTGCATACAGTAGGTAAGAAAATTCACTCAAATATTGTTAGTAGTTCATTAAATACAACGTATACCACAAATTACCAAAGTACTAATTTATTCTTAAGCAAAAAAAACTTACGTGTTCTACTCGGTAACCGGTCCCAATTACCAAATCATTTCTCGTAAAAGGGAAAAAAGAGTTCATATATTGATACCAAATCCTTATTCCACGTTCAAAACCGGCCACTGAGAAAATTACAATGAAATACACATAAAAAACCAATTAAATTAAGGTACTAATTTACAGAAAAGATAAACTGGTGAGTAAATTATTTTACAACCATAATAAATCGACCAAATTACGATCAAGAATAAATAAATAAAATAAAAGTGTAAAATTTATATAATTTAGATAGACCGTTTAATTAGCAGTTCAAGTACCAGTAAAACTAAACATTTATTCTTTAACTGATAACCGAACGGTTTCGAATTGCACAAAAATTGATACCTGAGTTACTTAAAATACGAAGGACATTATAAATTTATATTAATAGTTTTAGTCATTATGTCATTTATTGGTATAATTTTTTTTAGATAAATTTATGTCAATGCAATATATCTCGTAAATAAATCCCTATCCCTACTTATAGAAAAATCTTAAAAAACATCTATTAAAAGCTGAAAACAATTTCGTGTATCTAACTTTTTGTATCGAATACGAACCATTTGATTTTTAAAATCTGATTTGATCTGTGGTGGTGTAGATAACAAGTCCAGAAAAAATGTTATTAACTATTTATTTTTCATGTAAAATGAAAATAACACTGGATGTGTATGATAACTAATATAGAATAATTAATCGTTGAATATCACATGAAAGGAAAGAATATATACTCGGAAAGTTTACTTGACCAACCATCGGATGAGATGTTTCCTAATTTATAAATAAACTGCCAACTCCCCAGCTTCTAACCCAAGTTTAAAAAATATATATATGTCTTTAAATTAGCACGAAGACTAATTTAAAAAAAAAAAGGAAAAAGTTGACCGCCAGCATTTTGCATCATCGTCCAATGCAAATTTACTTCACTGTTAGACTTTTTATAGAAACAAGAATTGTTCAATATAAACTTGGAAATCTTTCAAAAGCAAAATCTGAAAATATCTTTGGGGTCGTTTGGATGTGTCCGGAATTTGGGGATTTTCCAATTCCGGGCATAAATTTTAATATAAACAATTCATCTCTCTCACAAAGTTACACACTTCCCAACGAAAATCCTTATTCCTTCCTAGGAATTAGCTATTCCTAACCCATCCAAACGACCCCTTTACGAATAAAATTGCTATTTAAAAACGAGGCTGTAAGCTAACAATAACCGACCAAGCCCACGGAGCCGGCTCAGTGAATTTGATAAAGCAAAAACCGGTTTAAACATATAAATTATAAAACCGAGTCAAGGAATCAATTTTCCAAGTCAATGGCCTCCACAAATCCTACAACACGCACTTTCTCTTTCTTCCCTTTATACCCATTTTTTCTCCGCTAGTCTAAATCCAACCTCCCTTGCAAACCTCTTTCCAAAGCAAACTTCACTTTCTCTCCCCTCCACACATACAAGAAGAGAAAGAAGAAACACAGGCACACTAGAGAGAGAGAGAGAGAGAGAGAGAGAGGGAAAAAGAGGGAAGGAGCAGGAAGGAGAAAACTGAGAAACAGAAGCTTCAATTTGCATTTTTCATCTCCAATTCATTTCTCTCAACCTTGATCTACTCTCTTAGAGCCAAGTCTAAGCCTTTAGCTCCTTTTAATGGAGCCCAAAACCGATAAGAACCCATTAACCCTCCCTACCTCCCCGAATTCTTCCACCTCCTCCTCTAGCAGCAGCACCAACAACGGCTCCACTACCGGATCCGGATCAGTGCCGCACCCGTCAACCCCGAAACCCAACACCGCCATCCCGAGAACAATTGAAACCACCCCTTATCCCACCACCTTCGTGCAAGCCGACTCCGCTTCTTTCAAGCAAGTTGTGCAAATGCTCACCGGCTCCACCTCTTGCAACACTACTTCATGCAAGTCGCCTCCTATCAACAACCGCGGCCCCACCGGCCCGAAGAAACAGTCTTTCAAGCTATACGAGCGTCGTGGCTCCCTCAAAAATCTCAAGTCCATTAGCCCATTAGTGCCTACCGGACCCGCCTTCTTCTCGCCCCGTGCACAACCTGATGTGCTTTCACCGAGCATATTGGATTTCCCTTCACTTGTTCTAAGCCCGGTTACGCCACTGAGCCCGAGTCTGGCTTCACCGGCTGAGGTGGTTAACAAAATGGAAGAAGAGAAGGCGATTGCCGAGAAAGGGTTCTACTTGCACCCTTCGCCAAGAGGTGCCGAACCGCCTCGATTGCTGCCGCTCTTTCCCATGACTTCTCCCAGGGTTTCTTCAGATTGATTTGAGTGTTTTGTGCCAGATCAATCTTGAATTAACATGGTATCAACCAAGTCAAGTTGTCATGTTGTTAACATTTTAATTCGTGCCATGTTTTATGTTGAGCCAATTTCTACTACTCATTTGTGGTAGATTTGATCTTTCGGCCAAGAGGTTGTATGATGATTTGCTAGTACTTGTTGTATTGAGCTTCAATTTTCTTGTTGAAATTTGCAACTATTTAGTTTTTTTTTTTTTTCTTTTTTTTCCTCGAGGGAAGGTGTGGGTTTTATGGAGTCAAAGCAGAGATGTACTTGAAAAAATTGTGAAATTTGAGCTCATCATCTTAAATCTCCCTCTATCTCTCATTTTTTGTGTTCTTTAACAACACAAAATCTCTCTTTCTCATATTTATTTTTACAAATCCAATTTGTGGGTTCAATTGCCACTACTGGTTAAACACTTTTTGGCCTGATGCTAGAAGACTTTCTGGCATGTTCTGTTCAATTTATGCCATACTTACAGAAATGGTTTCATTTTCTCATCTCTAATGTGTGTGTTGCTAAAGAAGGTAGGCTATATTTGGAAAAGGTGGTTCCACATTATTTTCTGGCAAGTTTTGACCATGCCAACCTGTGTGATGTCAATTTTCATCAGTTTCATTTTCTAAAAGCAAAAAAGAAAATGATATACACATGAAGGAAAATCATGTTGGATACTTATTAGAGCAGCAAATATGGCGCATGCTACATAAGGTTTTGATGTGCAGCTATCTATTCTAAATATTGAATTTAAGTAGTTCTTTTTTTTTTCCCAAACGATGTAAATGTTACATTAAACAGAATAATATGATACAATGTACACTATCAAATTATGCATGTGGAATATAAATGTCTACGGTTGAGAAGCAAAGTGTTGTCCATAAAAAATGGGGAGCGTATCCTCTGCTAACCTTTTAAGGTTGGCAGGGTGCAAACCTTAGATCCGAACCGTTCGATTTAAATCGGATGGTTAAAATTTTTTCGGGCCTATCAATCTGGTATTATGCACGGGGCATCTATCATCGTCTGATTTAATCTCAACGGTTCAGGTCGAGAGTTGGCACTCTGCCAACCTTTTAAGGTTGGCAGAGTATATCATAAAGGTTCTGTGTTGTTTCATAAACAATTAAAAATTTAAAACTTAAAAAGAGGATAAAAAACCAAATAGCTGATAGCTCTAATTGGGTGCACATAGTATGGATTAGTGTAGCAGAATAATTAAATTTTATTAAATTAAAAGCAAATAGTAAAAGATGAAAAAAGCGACGACCAATTGCACAGAGTCTTTGCAAAATTTCCACTCAAGAGCGACAGCTTGGGACAGTTGTCAGGAGTAGAATGGAAGGGAAGAAAGGGCCAAAACGATTCTCTTTTTCTTCTAAAATTTTTTCACTTTAGCCCTTCCAAAAGTTTTGCTCATGCAAAACTTGTCATACTATTTAACTTATTTTTCATTTTATTGAAAAAAATGTGGTGAAATGACAAAATTCAACTGCTAAAAATCATAAAAGGGCCTCACGTGGGTTTCATATTTTTATCCCTAAAAATTTGATATTTTCTTATGAACATTTATAAGGGAAAAAATTATAATATGAAGGATAAAAAAAAAGAGTCAAAAGAGTTTTTGTATGAACTTTCGCTTTCTAGTTCTTTGAGAGAAAAAAATAAGAAGCAAGAATAACACAAATTTGTGAAGTCATCAATTTTACAATTTAGAAGGGTTTACTTACATGAACATCACCAAACAAAATTTCCTTAACAATTTTTCTTTTTTTTTAAAAAAAAAAACACCCTTTTTCTACGGAGTCTCGTGAAATCAGAGGTAGGCCTACCAAGAGGGGACAAGCATCTTTATTGGGCCGGGCCTTTCTCCATCCCAATGCAAAACTTTCAAACCCTATATACCATTCTCACTTCAACGTTTCTACTACTCACGTCCTCCAACTCTTATCGTTCAACATTCAAAATTCGTAGCAGGTACAAGTAAGAAGTCGTAGAAAAAGAGCGTGAGAAAGTACAAGATCCAGTCAGAGGAGTGCATTGATTAAGTAGACCAGGAAGAGAGAGAGAGCAACAGGTCTGAGAAAGTCTAAGCGAAGCTCTGAACTTTTCAAGGTGTAATGGCGACTCATGAATGCGAGTGCGTGACTGTAAAAAAGAAAAAAAAGGAAAGAAAAAGCTTCGTCAACCTAGGCTAAGGTCATAACAATTTTTTTGATAAGGAGGTCATAACAATTTGGATAAAACAGGATTGCGGGTTCCTCCACTCTGAATTTTTACTGGCAGTTAAAAACAGGACAGATGGGGGACTTGTCAGAGAAGAAAAGTTGACGGATTTCTTGTGCTGATGTTTTGGAGGTTTCTATGTGGTGTTGGGATGTCATTGACGCTGTTCCTTGCATCGTTACTATTTATATATTAATTTTCTTTTTTGAATTAGCTCCTTTGAAATGTATTTTTTAAGAAGATTAGCAATATCAGCATTCTAAGATAAACAACCTTAGTAGACTTTTAGAGAAACGAATATAATATATTAAAGGAAATTCTTATAAGATACAAATAATATATTTTGATCAGTGCTTTGTTCATTTGTCATATATACACTACATCAATTTATGCCACTTTCCAAACACACATAGGCCCTGATCAAAATGGTGTAGACATGAGATTTCATTTCATTTTATTGGATTAGAATTGATTGGAGATGATTTTCAATTAAAATCTCATGATCAAAACAAATATAAGAAGAATTGATTTGAATTCATGAAAATGACTATTTTGCCCTCATCTATTTGAAGGAGAGGAGTATTAAGGTCTTTCCAATTAAGAGTCTATTATTCTCCTGAAATCCGATCAAATTTCAACCCAATTCTCAAGATTTCAATGGTGTTGAATTTTCCCACGAAATCCAATCAAATCAAATGAAATCCAACATTTCATTAGATTATGATCAAGGGATTTCAATATCTTGGAAATTCCAAATCCAATTCCTACATAAAAAGTTGATTCTGATCAGGGCATACACATTTTTACTACTTACTGTGGCTAATGGCTAAGTTCATCCTTCTTTTTTTTCTTTGTTTCATGACGATAAAAGATTGGTACTTGTTCATTCCGACTTTTAGCAAAAAATATATATAACTATATATTACGGAACGAGTTCTCTCTATGTAAAATTAGAATTGGAATTCTTCTTTTAGCTTTTTTACTAATCTGAACAATTTTTTTACGTCTAAAGCTAGAAATGATATTTTCGTTTGAACATTGAAATCATGAAAAAAAAAAAACCAAAGCCAAAGCAAGAGATTTTGTGATAATTCATCTTTTATCGAATCAAAAGAACTGATTATCAAGATAGCTATTCCGAATTTCCGATCGCGTTCCTAATGGATCTTTGTAAAACTAACATCAAGTGTTAATTTTGAACACATGGTCACATTAATCCCCCTTCTTTAGTATATTTTTTTTCTTCCTTTTTATAGTCTCATCCAATAGCTACTGTTGCATAAGAATATATAGGTCAGGAGGCTATTAGTAATCAAGGTCAACAAAATTAGGTAGCAAGTCATCACTCGTCAAGGGCATAAACATTTTTTATTATTTTCCTCAATTTCGTTCTTCTTTCCACAAGAGTTTGCCTAAATTCTGCAACAATAGTTGTACCACACTCCACACCATCAAAACAACGGCAATGCTGCTGCGAAAGGAAATCCCAAAATCAAAAAAGAAAAACATGTGGATCCTACCATTATTTGACTATTCCACAGGTCTGCATTTCTTATGCTTATCCTTAGCTAGTTGTCCAGTTGTCCATGCTTCAACAATAAGATTAAGTTCAGTTAACTAAAATTAGACTGTTATATTTACAATGAAACTAAAATGAATGAGAAATTCGATGGGTAATTGCTGATTTGACACTTAAGCTGTGCTACAAAACGCGAAGGTGGGGTGAGTTAGGGAGACGAGGCAAGAGGATTAATTCACGATCTGTCCGACGTGAGTTTACTCGCTCTACAACAAAGAATGAGACGAAGTGAGATAAAAGACAGATACGAAAACTTTACTCGCTATCGCCAATCCCCGATTTGGGGTGAGCCTCATCAGACAACCCTAATTTTCTCTCGCCTCGCCTCCCCCTTCGTTTTCACGTTCTGGAGCACAACCGTAATAGACTGAGTTTGGGTAGTAGATTAAGATTTGAAAGATAAAAAACCATACAAAATTACCATAGATCCACTACAGATGATGAAATTGAAAATTTTTTTAGGTCTAAGCAAACAGTGTAAATTTAAGTGAAGTTTAGATATGCTGTGATCGAATTTAAATTAAATAATTCAAATTGAAATTAGACAAATAAATAGAGAATAAACGAATAATAGTTCTCTAATTATATATCTAATAGCGAAGCCCAAGTTTGGGTGAAAATGAACGGTGCTAATTGAACAAAAAACATGTCATGCACAAGAATGACATAGACTAATAATTCATTCATGTGCCTGTCTCGTAAAGAAAATAAAAACACAAAATGGTCCAGGGCCTCTCTGTTTTCATATTTTATATATTTAACCAATATAGTATTTTATATTACGAGGTATTAAAATGACTTTGAAAATAGACATCTAACTCCAACTGTAGATCGGGACATACAAAACTTTCCCATTTATAAAAATACAAATCACACAAAAGAAATAAAACAGCTTTCAAATCAAAATTTCTCTAACAATTACAAAATAAAAGTCAAAAAAATAATGCGTACATGTACACAATTAAGCGACGGATCATGTCATTTCTCTCTCATAGTCATTGAGGTATCAAAATTATTTAAAAAAATACATATATAATTTTGTGGCGGGGACAGAAAATGCTGTGTTAAGGTGGGCCCACAGCGCTCTACAAATCAAAGTTAAGATAAATTCGGTCAGAAAAGGCTGCACTGAGTGAGACTAGAACCAGCCACTCGATTTATATTTGTACGTGAGCTCCAGCAGGTGTTTGTACTCCAAATTAAAAAAAAAAATGATTAAAACAAAATAAGGCGAGTGTACCTATGCACTCCAGCTTTTACTTACTGGAGACGAGCAGTGCTATGCTTTGCAATCAGTCAGGCATCTGGGAATTTTTTTTTTATTATTATTATTTTTTTTGCGTATAACATTTTGTGAGATTGCGAGTTTGCAACTATGTTCTCTACTACCATTGAGTTGTTGAACAGTATTTGTTTCTTGTGGGCCTTTGAATTTTAATTTATTTTAATTAAAATAAAGCAAATAGTATGGTATTACAAATATATGCTACTAACATTGAAAAATTACTTTTCCTTAGTTTTTTTAATAGGAACTTTTTTTAAGCGTTGATGGTAACACAGATCTAATAGTTTGTATATAACATATTGACATTATTCAACAACTTAAGATAGCTATTAAAAAATTCTGACTAGCTTGTAGCTTGTAACAAATAAAGTTGAGTGATCTCTAAAGAAATTTGTTCTGATTGGTAACAAAAAAATATTGAATTTTTTATATAAAAGTAAATTATCATGAGAGTTCGATTTTCAATACATTTGACACATACATCCTTAAATCTATATCGAGTGTGTACACTTTTAATACGCTTACATCGACTGAACTTAAAAAATAAAAAAAAAGAGAGTTTGCGAGATGTGTTGAGATGCTTTGTTGAGGATGCATACATGCAAAGGGGTGGAAGAACGATTTTATAGATGCATCATAATATTTGTGTTCTTATGTTATATCATTGCTTTTCATATAGGGACTGAATTTCATTTTTTAAGGATATTAAAAACTGCATCAACGATAAACACAACATTTTATAACGATAATAATGTAAAAGAATGAAATTATAATTTTGTATTGCTTTTAATTTTATTAGAAAAAACATTTAAATAGTCTGTGATATAATTCTCATAATAAAATTGTTAAAATCCGCGGAAATCTCTGTTAAAAAATAGCTTGCTTACATACTAATATAATAATGCTTTTATGCACAAAAATGAGACATCACTATGGAATGTACACTTTTTTTTAAACAATTAGTTGTTAATTATTCTAGTAAATAATACTTCCCTCAATTACCAAGAAAATTCAAAAGCAACAGCAAATGGATGTGAGCTTTAAGCCCATATCCTTTTTCTGATACAGTATTTAAATCAGGAAATTCCCCTGAATTGACATAAACTAGTTCAAGTGACCACTTGATATTAGTTCATCAACTTAAACTGGAGACGATCCGATCTGAGGAAGAGGGGACTCACTAATCACTTTCGTTTGATGAAATTGGGGTTCCAAATTAAAAGCGACCGCCTTTGGCCTCTGTTGTTTACACAAAATACAAGTACTCTTTTGAAGTTTTAAGTGTCCTCTTTTGACTCTGCCAACCGTCAACACACAAACCTTCATCTCAGGTTTTGTTATCTCTGCCATTCAGAATAAATGGAGAGGTCGGCTCTTTTCTGCAATTCCACTAATGCAGCTACTCCTGGTAAATGGCTAGAAGAGGATTGTTGGATACCAAAAACATTTTATGTCATCAGATGCCACAGCATTTTTTAATTTTGTATTTCAAATTTTAAATCCAAACTAATGATTTCCTAGTTTCCAACTAATTTTGTAGTTTTTTCATGAGATGCATTCATGCAGATTTTCATAATCGTGAAACCCCTCTGCATTCTCAAGCAAACAATCCCTTGCATTCAAATTTTTATTAAAAAAAAAAAAATTCAAAGATACCTCTTTTTTTTTTTAAGTTAGATTTGAAAATATCTTTATTTTTTTCATCAGGAAGTCATCCCTAATATTAACATTTCACCGTTTAACTAGTATAAATTCCTTTTTTTTTTTTTTAAGACGGTATGAATTCATATTAGAAACGAAACACAAGAAACGTTGCAACTGGAAAATATTACTAATCTTAAATATGCGTTATCAATTTCGGCCCCTCCAATTGACTTTGTCAATTGTATTGCATAAACAACGGGGAAGTATATACGAATTATATTCAATAAAAGAGGGAACGATAAAAATCTCAAAAATTTTTGGCAAAATTGAATGGAAAAGGATATTTGCAATTGTTTATAAAATTTAGGAGACATACAACTGAATCTTCCATTATTTAAATCGAATATCTTCTGGTAAAGAAGTGCAACGATGGGAAACTACAACAAATACCCATACCATGGGATGGGTTTCACACGAGAGAAAGAAAAAGGGCAAATTCTTTTATAAAAACACACACACACACACACAAGCGCCGGAAAGGGCTATGAACTCTGAATTTGAATGCAATAAAATATTTAAAAATAGGGTGAAACTGAGAATATAAGATGTTTTTCCTAAAAATACGTCAGATCTTCCGATCAAAATGCTGCTCTTTTAAACAATTCTGATTTTGAATTAAAAACAAGAAAAATACTAACATTTGTTTATCAGAAAATATATTTAGTAAACAATAAAAGCTTTGTTCTACTTCTACATATTCAATTAAATTAATTTTGAGAAACTAAATAAGTGAATGAGCATAAATCGTCTAAACTGTGCATAAACATTTTCTTATACTGGTTCAGAGAAACACTATTCTGTACATTATATTGACAGCTCTAGAAACTTTATTTTAGGGGTCGTTTGGATGGGCTAGGAATAGCCAATTCCTAGGAAGGAATAAGGATTTTCGTTGGGAAGTGTGTAACTTTGTGAGAGAGATGAAATTCCTAGGAATATGAAATTCCTAGGAATTGGCTATTCCTAGCCCATCCAAACGACCCCTTACTGCAGAAAGTTTTTGGAATAGAATGAGAATAAAAATTGTTTCTCAACCAAAAAAAAAAAAAATTGGAAGTGAACAATTATTGTAACTATGATACAATTCAAAACTATATTTTATATGTTTTCTTTTTTTTTTAGATAAAAACGGAGAATATGTTTTTTAACTTTAGAATTTACGAAAGAATTTTCAGTCAAATTTTTAACCTATATCATTCATTCGATAAGTATTGTCCTTAACCACTAGACTCTACTGTTATTTTTTGAAGTAAACAAATGTTTAGTTAGATATTTTATTGTCCAATAATTCAGTGGAAGCTGGAAGACATAATAAAATATATTGCTGAAAAATGCAAACTTAAAATTAGACGAAATCGATCTGAATAGAAGTAATGTTTTGGGCAAAAATTTTGAATACGTAAAATCCATCCTCCTACTACTAGATTTTTGCTCATACAAGAAGAGGATCACGAACTTTAAATCATACATTCTTATATCTGAGGTTATTTGGATGATTTGGAAGAATTTAGACAATTGTTTTTTTGTTTTTGTTTTTTGTTCTTTCACCTTTCAAGATGTTAAATATATTTGTTGCTCTGTTTAGAATTCAATGACGTATAAGTTTTTGAAGATAGATTGGGGGTCAAGCCTTCCAACTTATTTTTAAATTAAATGTCTATAAAAGACCCTCCAGCCGGATTTCGAACCTGCGACCTTTCACTTAAGATGCATTGTTCTTTGCCACTGGACCAAGAGCTGGGTCTCCAATAACGTATAAGTTTGTGTAAATGTTTACTGAAATACACCAGATCTTCTTTAGTTTCTTTACTAACCCAATAATCCATTTCATGCAAAAACAGAGTTGAGAAAAAAGAAAAATGGTACCAAGCGACGTCCCTCCAACTCTGTGTTTATGATGATGATGTGATACCGCCTTTTGTTTTTGTACTCCGTCGAATAGACTTACTGAAATGGAGGTTTCAAGAGGAGCGTTATTAGGCACCCCATTGCCATCATCAGCATGTTCTTTGTGGATAACTACGATGTGAATCTGCATTCATTATTTATTTTAAGATATAATTTGATTCTTTCCAAATTTGTGGGTTTTTAATGTTAATTGATTTCTCAAGATGTTCTGCTACAAATTGTCAAGAGCAAGTTTCATTTACATATTTTGCATATATTTTTTTTCTTGACTCTAATAGATTCTAGGACCAGTATTAACAACAGAGAAGCAATGGGACCAGCATTCTCTACAGTCTGCAGAGGTCTGCAGCCGTCTTCGGGCCGCTCGATCTCATCTCGACTGTTAAGATTACGGGCCTTACAAATCTCGATATTAATTACGGGGCATCCTTCATTGATCGGACAGGCCATAAACGGCTGCATACCTCAGCAGGCTGCACAGGATATCAATTCAGAAGCAAAGAGGTCTACGTGTAATACAGTTTTTTATCATTATCTTATTCATTTATTCGACGTCAAACATAAGAATCAGTCTGCTTGCATCGGTCAGAATTTGAGAAACCAAACTATATAAAAGAAAATATTCGAAAATTAGTGGTGTATATGACCCTTCATGTTATATTTGGTCCAAATCAAGCATTAGGAAACTGAGCTTCCAATAGTACAATTATTATATTTTCAAAATGGAACCATCAACCAAAGAAGACAAAAGTTGGTCAAACCCAATTTAGCAAAAGAGGTAGAATTTCACTGGTAGGCCACCATACTCTGTTTATTTTATGATTTTTATTTGATTTAATTAATAATATCCAATCAGATAACTTTGAATGTCGAAAAAAATTATAAGCTAAAGCCGCAAAAGTATAATTTTCTTTGTAGTAGCCCAATAGCGTAGAATAAAAAGATACGACTGATTCTATCATTGTAACCCACCCTTTCTTTTCAAATTAAATGATCTGATTTTTTATTGAATCTTCCTTGCACTTACATGTTCAAATAAGTACCAAAAACAGCTGCTACCAATTAAATTTTTAGTGGCAGATAAGGTCAAAGAGTGGGTTAATTTATAATAGAGATTAATTTAATGGCAGGAAAAGCCCAAAAGTTTGCTTAATGGGATTAATTACTGGGTGAATAGTCCCAAACCTAGCTAGTTTGGCATTATTTGTTTGATATGAAAATGTCCAAAAGGCTTTGCTTATAGCCCCTAACAAGACTGCGATATTTTTTTGTTCATGCTCTCCATGTGAACTCAGGAACCTTCTCACGCCGCATTTCTAAATGATTGTTTGCCTCTTATAAATATTCATTTTTAAATAACTATGGATACATCAATACCATAAGAACTAAACAAGAGGTTGACATCTATATACTACGGTAATAACACCCATAAATGTTTGCTGATTTTGTTGTTTAAGCCTGTCATCATTCTTTCACAACTTCAAGTAACTTTCTTTTTCTTACTAAAAAAAAATTAAAAATCAATGAATGAAGACATACTTATACAAGTAAACGGATCGTCATCGAAAAAAAAAATGCTATTTCTTTTGCATGGATACACTTTTTGTACGTATGATTGGTTGATTAGGGAAAGTGGGGTTGGTCTATACTTTGGGCGAATGTGACACCAAATTTTGGACCTACCAAATTAGAGTTCATGATCCTTGCTCTCCACATGAAATATATTTACTCTGATCCTTGAATGCATAAAATTTGATACAACGTCAAAACAAGAAAGATGAATTAGACCAAAATATTACAATAGGTCACACAACACACATTCATAACATATTTTATAGACGCCTTTCATCATGGTAAAAATAACAAACATATCTTCGTTAGTGTAAAGGTGAAGTCTTTTTTTCCTTTTTTTTCTCCCCTTTTAGACAAAATACATAGAATTCTAAATGCTGTGGAATTTTGTCTAAACAACACTCAAACATACAAGTTGCATCAATCTCCCCTCATGCGAAGTAAATTGAAATCTACATCATTCGTCTTCTTAATTTCTATTATATATATTTTTTTGAATAGTAGGGCCGTAGCCATCTTAATTTCTATTATATGACAGTCCTTAAGATACACTAAAGTAATTTCATGCTTGAAGCCACTTTAATTTCAATGAAAAGTTGAAGATACCTCCTCTTTCTACCCTCTTTCCATAACAGAGAAAATGGTAACGCACACAGACAAGTAGCTCAAGGAAGCAAATGGTGTATATGGAAATGAATACAAGTTTGCAATAAAACATTTATTACGGTATTAAAACCATGTATATCTTTAGTATTATACAAGTGAGCTCTATTGTACCACGTCATAAAGTATGCCTAAGAGTATACACAAATCACGTGTACCTGACATTTTTGTTTGAGAAGTTGCAAGGAAGTAGTACTGTTCATAAAGAAATGAAAACCGGAAAAGATAAAGAAATTGCTTTGAAGGTTGAGGCCCAGCATTTGTCAGAGCACTAAAGAAATCAAAGTCCACAATTTCGGTGGTTCTTTTAAGACCGACAATGTGATCTGTACACAAACCAACTATTTTATTTCATCATTTCCTTGTCCTTTTGTTTTTTCTGGTTCAAATATAAAATTTCAGAAAAGGTTGTGGAAGACGCAAGAAAGCCAGAAAACGGAACAACATTTCACGCCATACCAAAAAAGTGATTTTCGAAAATCTACACATTTAAAAACAAAACACGCACATGTCTAATAGTTATTGAAAACAAATTAGGTCAGGAAGAAAAAACGCAATACAATTTCTGAATTTCTTTTACGAAAGGTAGTGAATTAAAGAGAAAAGCCACCATTCACAATATAGTGCCACAGACCAAAAGTTGCAAAGGTATTAAAAACTAGAGAAAGTAAGATTTCAAGTTGGATTATATTTTACAAAATTGTAATGTCAATCTCAATTATGATAAAAAAAGAGCTGTTGAATCTAATAAAACACAATTCATATGACACAACTTCGCAATTGGAAATGTTTATCATAACAGAATACAAAATTTCCACTATCTTCAGGGGCCACTCAGAGTGTTGTACTCTGTACAACCCTAGTCCCAGTGCCTCTATCTATCTTTGTGTGCAGTTTTTCCTGTCTATCTTTTCCTTATGAGATCCAAAATAAGGGCCCAAAACTCACCCTAAATTTTATACTGAGGATGCCCGAGGGACTGGTATAAATCCTAAAAATATCTGATTAACTCAACTGCATATTTTCCTTTTCGTGTTGTTGAGATCTCTCCAATCTGCAATTAGTATAAACGATAAATAAGCTCAACATTAGAAAATTAGCCTCGGCTTCAAAAATGTGTTTTGTATTCTACGGGCTTTCATGATTCCAACATAAAACATTGCATATGCCCATTATAAAGTGGCAATGGCAGTAGGAATCAGCAATGCAAGAAGAAGGTTGTAAAATATAAAAAAAAAACACAAGAATTTATTTTACCTTTAACCTCCCCATACCGCTAACAGAAACAACATCTCCAGTCTTGAGTGCCACCCCATTTTTTCTCACTGTTGACCAATTGACACGAACATCTCCATTACTTCACAGAAAGAAGTAACAATTAGTAAAATTCTTTTTGAGTTGCAACTATTTAAGAGATAAAGCTTCGCTAAATCTTTTTAAACAAGTGCCTGAAATGCCTTCAATCCTTTTATCCTTTTGGTCATGTAAGGATATCTGAAAAACAAGAATGATTTTACCTAATGAGGTTAACCAATTTAGTGCGTGATAGCTTAAAACCAGCACTGGCCAATGCATCAACTCTTAATGAAGGTTCTACTGTTCTAAATGATTTTGTCCTGAAAACAAAATTTGAATCTATGCAAGAGTTATGATAAAAAAACCTGAGCAAACATCAATAAAATATACCACAATGTTGAAGAATTACCTTGGTGGTTCATACTCTAATGCAAGTAACGGTATCTGAGTGCATGACACACCGACATTCCCAACCTACACCAATGCTTCACAAGAAAACAATAAACAAAGCACTGCTATAAAAGCAATTCTTTTTTAACCATAGAAATCTCAAAATTCAAATATGCAAAACTTGGTTAAGTTCAGACTTGTCAGGAAAGGGGTTTACTGGAATTGCTTTTTATGTTTGCAAGGTCTGTGAATACTGTTCCTGACATTTAACAGGTCTTAATAGTTGCTTTTTCATATTGCGGTGGTATGCATGATGTTTTAAACTTATGAAATACTTTGATAAATAAAAGGTTATTAGAATTTAGAAACTTTACCTTATCAAGTATGCTTGTAAGTAACTCGACCATATCTGGAATAACCAGTACCTGTGCACCTTTCTCTCCCTGAAAATTACTTTACAACTTAATAAACAGATATGTCCTAATGCCATTCAATTCAGAAATATTTCGTTAAATTCAATAGATCAGATTTTAATTTATAAAAAATGAAACCTGCATTAAGATATCACCAACAGCATCTCTCTCAATTCCAACCCCGAGGATTGCACCCAGAAAGTCACCATGAGAACACGGTTCAAACTTGAAGTTCCCTGAGATACTAGAAGTGTTGTGTGTATATAATATTCAATTCAATAATTCTATCTTTTTTAAGTAAATTAAAAATTAAAAAATCAATTTATTAAGATCCAGAACCTCAAGGCAGCAATGACATCCGGATCAGTTGTCATTGAATCGGGATGACCAACTGAAATTCGACACCTCTCAGCCTGAAATAAGGAAAAAAAAAAAACTATTAAAATTAAATTGGAATCAATCTAATCTGCACTACTAAATGTAGTTACCAAAAGCACTATCAAACATGAAAAATGATTAAACCTGTGGATAGCCACCTTGTGCAATGGCTTTAACATCAGTTAATTTCTCAATCGCTAGCATTGTCTCCTTTACAACAGGTGGTGTTACAAACCCTGTATGCAAAACCTCTCTTCTAGAAGAAGCTCTCCTAGCCTAGAAACCAAACAAACCAACCTTGACAATTATGAAAGAAGACTAACTAAATGTAAAAAGAAATGTTGAGTACTGAGAGTATACATACCTTTTCGAGAATGTTCTTCACTGTTTCCGCTAGGGTTTTATCTGCTATTCCTCTCACCAACGGTTCACTGCTCGGCTTGGCACAGACCGCCACGTGGCAAAAACCTCGAGAGAAGTAAAGGGAAGGGTTCGATGGCGCGAGAAGAGAGAGGGATAGGAGAGGTGCAGAGTACGAGAAGAGGCGGCGGCGGAGAGATCTCGCCAGTGACGGAACGCCGGAGAACGAAGATGCTGACGTGGCAGCCATCGCTTGGCTCCCGTCGCTCCAACGGAGCTAATACATACACTTCTTGTAAGACTACAGTTAATTGTGATTGTAATTTCAAATAGTTAATAATCCGGCCCAATAAAGGCCCGTTTATATTTCTGAAGTATTAAATTATCAGGCACAGTAAAGACCGAAAAAATTAAATATAGTTTTACTGTTCATTTGAATTTTTAAAATAATTATAAAAATAATTTTTTTAAAAATAGTATTGTAGGATCGGGTTCCGGATACCGACCCTACAATATCATTTTTAAAACTTATAATTTTTATAATTATTTTCGAAATTCTAGTGAACAGTAAAACTATATTTAATTTTTTCGGCAGTAAAGAGATATCGGATCAAATCCGGCCCAAATCACCTCCGTTTCCGATTCCTCTCTTTCGTTGATCTTAGTATTCTCTACTGTACCAGAATCTGCTTCTCCAGTTCTCTGTAAGTGAACGGAGGAGATGATCCGATCTCTTCTCCAGTTCTCTGTCAAGACCGCTCGCCTCCGGTTCCCGGCCATCGTCTCCGTTTCTCCTTACTCCACCTCGGGTAAACGGGTCTCCCACTGGAAACGCCAGCGCCTCAAATCCAAATCCAAACCCGCTCCAATAGACGAGACCCGATTCGAAGCCACCATCTCCTCTCTCCCTTCCCGTTTCACTCCAACCGACCTCTCCTCTCTCCTCTCGCGCGAATCCGACCCGTTTCTCTGTCTCCACATCCTCCAGTGGTTCATGCACCACCCGCGCTTCCGACCCGACATAGACCCATTTCTCATCACCATAAAAAAGCTTGGCTCAGCTCGGCTCTTCTCTGAAATGGACTCAGTGGCCTCACTGGCTCTATCTCTTCCTTCATTGTCTCCTTCTTCTTCTTTGTATAATACACTAATCTATTTCTACCTCAATGCCGGTAAGCTTGGCAAGGCATTTCATGTGTACACACTCATGCATAAGTCTCAAGACCTGAGCGCACGACCCACCACACACACCTACAATCTTCTGTTTACTGCTTTGTTGAGCCGGTGCAGTAAGAATTCTTACATACAGTATGTGTACATGGACAATGTACGGGTGCTGTTCAGACAAATGATCGAATTGGGTATCAAACCTGATTTGCTATGTTTGAATGGTTTGATCAAAGGGTATGTCCAATCAATGCATTTGAATGATGCGCTTCGAGTCTTCAACCAAATGGGACCGGTTTATGGGCTAGAGCCCGATGGGTGCACGTATAGTTACTTGATTCATGGGTTGTGTGCCAAGGGGCGAACCAAGAACGCATGTGAGCTGTTCGATAGAATGAAGGAGAAGGAATTGGTGTTGGATACTAGAGCTAGTAATTCTATTGTGAGTGCATTGGCAATTGAAGGTGAGGTTGAGGAAGCAGTAAGGGTGATGTGGGAAGTGGGGAGGATGGGGCGGGTCATGGATGGGATTACATGTCGAGCCTTGATCGGTGAGATGGGACGGCTCGGGAGACAAAAAGAGGCTGAGGTGTTGGTTTGGGAGATGGCTGAGAAGGGAGTTGTGGATTGGAAACTGAGACGTGAGCTGTTGATTTGGATTCAAGAGGAGTTTGGAGAGAACTGTTCTTTTTCGAGATCATAATCATCAAATGAGAATTAGATAGCTCAGATTTACTTGTTATCAAGAGACAAAGGCCTTCATGTTGATTTGTAAACTAGGTCATGAATTGTTTGTGATGAATCTGTAATGTTTGACTCAAAACATACAATTGCAAGCAAACATCCAGCAATTGTACATAAGTGTCAAATGTTTCAGACTTTCTCCTCATGTTTCAAGTGTCTTCCTATCTTTGATTTTACCTGATGGTATGTTGCCTGTTCTAGGAGTGTACCATGGCAGTCCATTATTTATTTTTAATAAACAATATGTGCAAAAATAGATCTTTTTTGGAACTTCTAAAAACTAGAAACATACTCTGGATAAATCTACTAAATTTGATTATATGTTATCTGATTACAAAACTGCAAGTTCTCTCATCTAAGACGATTTAAATCTAAACCAATCCATTAACACTGGAGTGAACTCTTTTCTTCTTCGATCATAGCAGAATCTCTGAATCTCCGACAAAACAACTTAATTATCTTTATCTTTAGAACATAGACAGTATCTTAAGGCAAGTTCTGCTAAACACCTAACCATAGATACTCGGCCACAAGTTTTTGACAAAAATAAATCAGTACTGGTAAACAAGTAATGTGCTAGATACTTGTGTGCAAACTTTAGAGAGCAACAACAGAATAAAACTTAATCTCCTTCTCAACAATAAGGCAGCAATATTTTCTTTCAAAATCTCTCTACTTATTTCCTGAAAACTAGAAAAAATGTAGAAAACCTATTCAAAAGGCAATAGTAAAAATCAGGAGAAGAGAAATAAAATTATTCCTTGCACACGACCCACTCGAGAGTCTCCCCAGCAAACATAGGTACTATCACTCCCGATGCATAGCTATACGTCTCTGGTACTTTCCAGGGGCTTTTTCGTAATACTACCTTGGATGTATTTCTTGGAAGGCCGTAAAAATCCGGGCCATTAAAACTTGTAAAGGCCTCCAACTTGTCAAGTGAGCCCGCCTATGAAAAAAGAAAAACAAAAATACAAAAAAAAAAAGACAATTACTAATGCAGGCACTGATAACATGATCTATTATTATAATCGACAAATAAGTGCCACAGCCTACCTCTTCAAAAACCTTTGCATAAAGCGATAAAGCTAGGGGAGCACTGAATATGCCGGCACAGCCACAAGAGCACTCTTTCCTTTTTTTATCATGAGGTGCACTATCGGTACCAAGAAAATATTTTGTGCTCCCACTTGTTACTGCTTCTACTATAGCTTGTCCTGTTTTTTGCCAAAAAAGAAGAATATTTGTTAGGGTCAAGATTTACAATCAAACCGAAATATCTATATAGTGAAAAAAGGGATCATAGGAACATACTATGAGTTTCTCTTTTCAATATAGGGAGGCAATAATTGTGCGGCTGAAGACCACCTTGAAAAAGAGAATTTCTGTTCAGAAGCATATGCTGCGGAGTCACCGTAGCAGCAATATTACCTGAATAGAATTAAACTGCATGGTTACCCAACTAAACCAAAAGGACCTTTCTTGAAAAAAAAATAAACAGAGATATGAAATTTGGAAAATGCTTTTGCCTAATCCCAACACCTTGAGAATTAAGAGGTCCCACGGTCCCACCCTATTAGTTAGTCTCTGGAATCATACAACTACAACACAACTCAGCATTATACTGATCAAGATAATTAGTGCAATTTTTTTTTTTTTTTTTTTTTTTTTTGCAATCTCTGTAACATAAGGGCCTTGGAAATCTCATAAAATGAAAATAATTGCTTGCCTGTTTTGCATGATTCGATAAAGTTGACTGCATCTGCTGTCGTAATATGCTCCATTACAATTTTTAAACTTGGTAATTTCTCCACTAGTGGTGTCAAAATAGTCTCAATAAATACCTTCTCCCGGTCAAATGTGTCTACACTAGGATCAGTTACCTCACCATGCACCTATAAATAATAATTCCACAGAAAGGCAGTCAAGGTTTCATTCATCAACCAACAAGGAACTAAGAAGCAATATTTCAGTGACTTACTAGCAATGGCATCTCCAGTTTCACCATCTCCTCTAAAACAGGCAAGCATTTTCCAAATATATCAGTAACACCATCCTGAGAATTGGTGGTCGCACCAGCTGGGTACAATTTGACTGCAAAAACAGCCCCACTATTCCCTGGGAAGACAATTTGTGACACAAGTTATAAACTAGCAATATCACACAAACCACCATGTCTTTACCATTTCAGTTCATTGGTTCTAATGTCGACTCAATTTCACTCTACATCAAACTAATCCTAATTTGATGAAATCTAATATCTGAATACAATACAATTTCATAATAAATGTATTAACAAACAATCCCAAGTAAATTCTACTATCTAAACATGATAAAAGAAATAGTGGGGAAATGCTTACTGGCAATTCTGACCTCTTCTGGACTGGTATTATCAGTCAAGTACAGTGTCATTAAAGGATTGAAATCAGTGTCAGTAGGAAGCGCCTTCAAAATAGACTCTCTATAAGCCAATGCCTTAGCAGTGGTGGTGATGGGAGGCTTCAGATTCGGCATCACAATCGCTCTCCCGAATTGCTTTGCACTTCAATCAGAACGAACAAAATAGTCATGAGACAAAGTGAAGTGATTTTAAGTAGGACTGAGGTATAGAAAGGAGCAGACCTATGAGGAAGAACGGACTGGAGAAGATCGCCGTCGCGGAGGTGAAGGTGCCAGTCGTCAGGCCGAGTGATGGTAATGGTCGTCTCCATTTGCGCAAATACAGCACCTGTGCTGCTGATTGTTAGGCTTCTTCTCCTGTGGGAGAATGAAATGGAGGCGAGGTTTTTGGGGAAAGGTAGCTTCAGAGAAGGAGAAGCGCGCATGGAATGCATGGAGCAATTTAATAAAGACTTTTCGACCGCGCTCTGTGGAGACTGGAGAGTATCAGTGCAGAGATGAGGGCGAACGAACGTGCTCGGATTCTTTGTGGTCTCCACGCACAAATCTGATCGTGATTCGTGAGATAAAACTAGTGGGTCTTACAACTTACAAGGTAGTATCCTCTGACTCGGATATGACCTTGTTCGAGTTATCACTTTATCAGGCGGCCAAATGGCGAATGCGAAGAGAATTAGATCAGACATCGTTGTTTCTTTCTTAACTTCCCTTCCCGATAAATGAATTAATTGTATTGGGCTCGAGTGTTAATGGGCTGTTGATCAGAGTCGATATCTTGGATATTGCAGCATTTTATACTTAGGTGCCGTTCCTTCGTACGATTTATTGATTTGACAACAATGTAAATACAAGGTAACAAGGTCACGAGATAATTTATTTGTTTTTATTGTATTGCATGGGAATGAATTGGAGGTGGAAAAAGATTAAAAGGAATGTGGCATTTTGATAGAGATTAGAGAATGCTTTTGCGATAGCAAGAAACTGGTTCATGCCTAATATTGGGAGATCACATCAGAATTCAGAAGTCAAGACTCAAGAGCAACCAAATGTAAGTATATAAATTACTAACATGTGAACAGAGAAATTAAATTCTATTTATTTTTACTTAGTTATGTACAACAAGAACAATTAAAATAACAAAAACAACAACAATAAAATGAATCACTAACTTTTCTATCAACAGTTGCCGACAAAAATTCTCAAACCCTTTGCGCCGCATGATTGGGTGGTACTAAAGAAACTAGACATTTGCTCAATTCCTATAGTCCAAACTTGAAAAAAAAAAATGAAATTATTGGAAAAAATTTGTAGCTTTCGCTCGACGCCTTTTTGAACCAGATTTCCTATCTTTTGGACGTTTTACTGGGGCTAGCTTCCTAGGAGGATTTCTTGTAAGTTCACGTATGGCAGGTTTAGTTACCAGTCTCTTAAAAGGGTCGTCAGTAAGTGCAGGAGGCTGCCGGTTTTTCAAGGCTCTTTCTCTTTGCTCTAACAATTCTCTATGGTAAGCCTGAAATGACATTACAATTTCCAATAAGGTTAGGGAAACATTAAATCTGTTATACAGAAAAATGCGGAGCATTACCTGCAAACAAGAAAAGTCCATGTTTCAGTAGGTACAGAAATTGTTAAACAAAGGAGATCCCAAAACAAGTGGTAATTATTCTAAGAAATAGGAAGAGGTATGTAGTAGGTCAATATTATTATCCATGTCTCAGTAGGTAGTACCCATGCTGTGCTGCTGCCGACTTTGTGGAATATGGTGCCTTTACATTTTAGGGCCTGGATAGAAGGTTTGACTACCTCCAAAGTTTGTGTTACAATTAAGAAAATGAAAGGGTACTTTTGCTTTTCGTCAAACATAGAGAAAGTAGTCCGTGCAAGTAATAATGTTGCTGTTTTCAGTGATGAAAACAAGACTTTGGAAAGGGAGGTTTAAAATTTTCTGATACCTGAACAACAAAATTGCGCCTTTCACAATCTAAAAACATGTCAGGGTACCAGCCGACCTTCCTCTTTATCTTGTCTCTGACAGTACTAAAACTCAATTGATCTCTAGCTGTGAACCGGTCAACCTCATTGAACCAGAGGCATGTGAAAAGATTCGTTATAGGTATGTGTTCTCTAATAATCACGCATCCTTCTGGCACATCTGCCATGGAGAGCATAGAATCAAGAAATTATTTCAATGTAAAATTTATATCACAAGTTGGTGTAGGTAGCTTGATTGCAAAACTTCACGTCCAATCCTACAATGTATCAAGCACACATGTACAAGCTAGGAAATATACATGTTTTCCTAACAAGGACGTGGATCTGTATCCAACCTTCTACTCAATTTAGGTTGCATTTAATTTAAAAAATTCCAAACTACCCTGTCCTGTTTTGTATAATTATTTTTAACCAAAGAACATTACCAGGTGATTTGGCTACGTTTTCAAAAACTGCAAGAGGGTTATTTTACATTGTTTATAATGCCTTAGGAGTACGGTATGATGATAATTGTTTTGGCATGTTTTAGAGGGCACCCACAATATTATAATAACTTGAATGTCAAAAATGATCATTCTTAATTTGGATGGACACAGATCATCATATTCAGTCAATAACTCAATACTCAATACCAAATTCGTACAAGATGGTACCGACAGCACTCAACACAACTAAAAGAGGCATCCACACTAGGATGTGGCTCAAAGAGGCAATATATTACTCTTGGAAGTGAAAATATTTCAGCAATAGCAAACTAGCAGAGGATGGTACCAAAAATACTCACCACTAGTGAAAGGGAGTTTGGCTGAAGAGTAATGGGTCAAACCCTCCCTTTTATAAAACTCAATCTGGTAATCTATAGACGCATTGTCATACTTTCCAGCTGCCTTGTTTGCCTCGGCCTCTTCAAACACATCAAATCTCCTATAGTGCCTTGAGATAGCCAAAGTTACATTCCTTCTCCATAAAAATCTGTTACAGATAAGAAAGAATGAGATCATTTGGCGAGGAAGTACAACTGATACACCTAAATCAATGCTACAAAACATTGCAGTAGATTATCAGTCTGAGGGATCCCATGATATTTGAGGTTCTATTGAGCATAATGTACGAATGTACTAAAGTCTTTCCCTCCAAACAGTAATCACTATAACTAGATACAATTTGAAACATACAAGGGCATAAGCATGAATTGCAGCACTTTACCTTTCTAAAATTTGATATGGGTCCTTCACAAGCTCAAGTTTTCCATCAATCCAGATAGAATAGCGCACATTTGGAAAAAGCCTATGAAGGAGAAGTTTTGGCACCTGACATGCGTTAATCCTTAGGTTATAAATGGATCAATTCAAATCAGAAGCATAACAATATACGAGGGGGTATAAGACCAAATGAACAAAGTATGTTTTTGCATGCTAATCAATATGCTTATAGATGCCAAAAAAAGTGAGATGTTTTTAGCCCTGGCATGACTATCCATGCAAGGAAGGAAAAAAAAAAAGAAGGTATGTTTTTCCAATTTGCATGCTTATTGATGCAAGGACTATAAAAGGGCAAAGTACGTTTTTCAGTTTAGCAATAATCCTGTTCCCCAAGTAGAACCTAGAAAATTTTTCTTAGACCAAAAAGAAAATGATACCTTGCCATTACGCCTTGCATCATTGTACGGCAGATTTCGTACAACCACAATGCGCCACAAACCAACATGTTTACTTTCATCGACTGTGGTATAGTTTCTCATATAAGCCTCTGTTTCTTCATCAACAAACATGAAGAAGCACACATTTTGCTTTGCTTGCTCACTCACATTCTTTGGTTGTTGCAATATGTCATAATTTCCTAGTTTAGTTCATCAAATAAATGAAAAAGAAATAAATTAGAGAAAAAAGGTATGTTGGACAAATACTATAGCAATTGTCGAAGATTCAAATATAATTTATCAATATTGCAAAAGGAGATATACAAGTCGTACCCCTACAAATGTAATTCTATTAAACAATACATCAGCCTCCATTTCCAATTTTCTTCTGTGCTCAAACTACTCTTCATAATGATAAACAAAGAAAGGGTAGTTTCAGCACCCCTATGAAGAGCTCAGTGAACAGGGAAAATTTCAAAAATTTCCATGATTCATGAGATACTTCCACTTTAGCAAGCGTATGCTTGAGATATTGGAGGGATACGTGTTTAGTTTTCACCACAAATGTATTAAATGTTACCAAAAATTGCTGAAGCAACCACAATGCCGGAGCAACTCTCCATTGCAGAAAGATCAGATTCATCTATGTCAAAGCCGGTACCTAAACCAGGTTTCCTTCCTTTCACAAACCTAAATGGATATTGAGAAAACGACTACCTATTAAGCATTTGAGCTGTAAAAAGGAGAGAAGAAAATGAAATTGAACCAAAACAAAGAGCAACATACCCACAATGTATCCTCATGGAATCACGTATATCATAAGACAAGTCCCTTTCCAGTAGAGACGGATACCCTCCAAAAGAAGAGCCACCACTTGGCAGCCCTCTCTCCACCAAATTCTCATCAGAAATGAAATCCAAATTCTTGAGCACTGGTGATAGAGATGGCTTGACAGGTATGAAGGACATAGCTTGCTCGACTGATACATAGCACACTGGACATGCTGCCACATCAAAATAATAATAAGAAGAAAAAAATAACAAATATAAAGCCCCAAGTTTTCTTAATACTGGCCAGGAAGTTCTATTATGGCACTCATAATTTCAGTCTTCTTTAGTAGTAAAATGGTTCAAATTCCAAGAAATGAACAAGATTGAGTTGTGTTTAATTGGGAGCAAAAAATACACATCAGTGTTGTTCATGACAGGTAATCTCTAAATGTCACTGCATTGCTACTTAATAAGCTATTTGAAGTATAGAACATCAATTCATTGATAAGTTTGCTACTGTGTCGGTGTTTGCCAGGACCAATTGCCAATTGATTGCTTGAACATTCAACATTTAACCAGGTGAATCATACATAATATTACCATAAAGTAAAGCAGGTAAGAACCATACAAGCTATAGTTTGGCAGAGCTCACATCATACTACAGACCAAAATCAAATCCTTAAAATTACTGGTCACTTAAATATAAGGTCCTCAAACCAACGAAATCCAATAATACTAAGAGCGAACTTAGGATTAGAAAACTTACGGCGGGGCCCTGTGCGCTTTGGACTGATAGGTGGAGGCATGAAGGAGAAGTTGGCACAAGGATGTTCGGTGAACCTCTGGCGTGGATCAGAAATTGGTACAGGAAGCATTTCATTTAGTCTCAATAAAGGTGATGTAATCACTGGCGATGTTCTTGAGTTAATGTCAGTTAGTCCTCCAATATCAATTGTATTCGTATCATGGATTGGGATGCCCAGACCTGATCCTATACCAGGTGTTGTATCATCCTCTGAATAATAAAAGACAAAGGTCACAATCTCAATAACTTAAAAATGGCCATATTGTCACTGATTTGAAAGGACAATTGCTCGCATTCCTTGGGAATATTGCATACCAATGCAAACTGATTTTGGAAAGGGGCATTCACAGCCAAATCCTCTCTAGATTAACATCTTTCGAATTTCCTACAATTATTTTTTCCTGAGGAGAAAGAGAGAGAGAGAGAGAGAAATTCCAATGTATTATGAGTGCTAGAAACACAAAGGTTGCAACTCTGGAATAAATAAAATCCCCACAAAATTGAGGCCTTTGCTGATTCAAAATTGTTTACCAGACCCACTTTAGGAAATGATAATTTGAATTGTTAACTACACAATATTTGCTAGCAACTATATCTGAAATTAATCTGAAAATGCACTATATCCAAGCACATAACGCATACAATTAGCAAACCTAAAACTGAACACCTCACCTTTTGTAACAAATGAGAAGAGAGAACATACGACCACTGCTGAAACGAGTAGCAGTAGGAACATCCCAACCCGCCTTCGACCGACAACCTTACAGATCCGATTGAGAATCCGCTCTTTGTCTCTAGACCCTTGCAATAGCATCTTGCTAGGAGTCTTCCTAACCGAAACGGGTACGGGTGAAATCTGGATTTGCAATTGCGCAAGACCAGCTCCGTTTTGCAATTGCTGCTGCAATGATCCATAGCTCGCAGATCTGAGCCCCAATGAAGAACCACTCATCTTTCGTTCAGTGATGGTAATGCGATCCGATCTCTCATCTCAGTTCGTTTTGGATGGAAATCTCATTCAAAAAAGGGAAATCAAGGAAAGGAGAACACAAGAGATCTGAATTTTTGGAACTTGATAACAAATCGATTAAGCTCGTGATGGTGGCAACTAATGGTAGTATCAAAACAGGCAAAAATTTCCTAAATCAATGCAAAAGTTGACAAGCTTCCTCAAATGGAATTGTGCACGAGATCTAATCGCCTCGGCACTTATATGTTCAAAAAATCGCAAAAAATATAGAAAGAGAAATCGAAAACTGAACGAACAAAATTGGAAGAAGTACCACGAAGATATGGCGCAATTGAATGAATCAGATTTCCAAATCTAGGGTTAGGGTTTGTGTGGAGAGATCAGAGATCGCGCCTTGTCTCGTCTCTCGTTTTTTTCGGAGTGAATTGTGAATTGTGAAACGGAACAGAATTTTTGTTTTCGAGTGGTTATATACACACACGCAATGCATGACACGACAGTGGACTGAAGAGGAAAATGAAGTGACGGAGAAATTAATTAATTTAATTTAATGTATTTTTTAGTTTTAATGTAATTATCTATCTTTTATAGGTAAGGTCGTATTAAGTCATGAGATAGTTGCTTGTAATATAAATATGATTATTGTTAGGCCGTCTGAATCTCTCAACCCGGTCTTTAACATGGCAAAATTTCCCTCTAGAATTTTATTGTAGAATTTTTTTCTTCTCTAGCTGAATTACTTCCTTTCGAAAGTGATTAAAGTGCTTGATTTTACATTGAGCTCTTTAGCTAGCTAGTAATTAAATTATATTAGTTGGCCTTCTTCTATATAAATTGGTGAAAAAAAAAACGAAATTCATTATTGCTTCTCATATTCTTGAAAAAGCTAATTATTGTGATTTAGCTTATCACATACAAGAGTGTGTTTGATTGTCCAAAAATAAAGAAAAGAGAAAAATATAACAACCAAACATATAATGAATCAACAAATAATTCTATTTACTAATTGTTCTCTCTTTACAAATACATGGTATAAAAAATAAAATTTCATCTTCCGTTTTTCCACCCCCTCCATCTTCCTAATTCTTGTACAACCAAACACATCTTAAGATTTTCTCTAACTTTCCTCCTCTAATGCTAACATATTTTATCTTTTTGTAATGGTAAATACTAAGATAAAAAAGATGACCTAATTAATTTTGTCGAATGTAAATTAAAAAAAAATTGATTTCTAGTTACACGCTTCAATCATAACTAGGACAATTGAAAAAAAAATACTTTATTCTCAAATTAAAAAAATTATATGACTACCTTAAAACAAAGTTTTCTCCTCTTATCTACGACATAAATTTTCAAATTATGATCGTGATACTTACAAACTTAATGCAATAATATTAACATTCACATATTTTACATTGATAGAGAATTTTCGCATCTTGAAATTTAAAATAGAATAAATATTTTTTTCTTAGAAAATGTGGTATGATTGATCTAAATTTTAAAAGGATTAAACATTTTGCAACATTTGATGAGACATAAAATGATATTTAATTTGCATAAGTTATTGATGACAACTTTAAAATTCAAAAGTCATTCATTCATTAATTATTTTACTTTCTTATTTTCTTGGTTAGAGTTGAGGAGAAAAAAGAGAAAATATTAAAAATATGAGCTTTCCAAAATGTGGTATGATTGATCTAAATTTTAAAAGGATTAAACATTTTGCAACATTTGATGAGACATAAAATGATATTTAATTTGCATAAGTTATTGATGACAACTTTAAAATTCAAAAGTCAGTCATTCATTAATTATTTTACTTTCTTATTTTCTTGATTAGAGTTGAGGAGAAAAAAGAGAAAAAATTAAAAATATGATCGAAAAATCGGACACATAAGTGATACACTTATAACATAACTAAGAAGTTTAGATTGTCATATCTATATGTTTACAATTCTACAATGGAGATTCTAGGTTGTTGCAATCTTTTAGGCCCTATCAGCAGGTGATTCGGTCTATGAGAAAGAATAAGTCTATCTAGATATTTCTCCAATTGGCATTCATCATGACGTGACATGGTGAAATCTAATAACTCTACACCTAGATCTGAACACTACAGATAACACCGGCCACCGACAACTGGGACCCAATATAAGTGGCGCAGTTCTAGTGTTGTAGAACAGGTACAGACATCATTTGCTGAATATTAATATTAATTATTAGTAGGTGGTTGTATAATGATCTCTCAAAGGAAAGTGGATCAAGGAGAATGTCCATGGTTGGTACATAACTACATATCAATTTTTATAATTTTCTAATGAAATTTTAACTTTTTATATTTGCATGGAATCAGTGAAGCCTCGTGGCACTTTCTTTGCTTGGGTGTAGGACGATAGCAAATTAAAAAAATTTCTAAACTAAAAGAAAATTGATTATTTTATTATACTGCTATACGCCGACTAAGTTGAAACTTGAACGACAAACAAAACCTCGAGCACATTTGTAATATTTGTCAACCAATCAATGCGCATTGTGCAAGATATGATGGGTCTTAAGGGATACAAATTCTAGGGAAAAATCAATCTAGACTTTAAATGACGTAATTATTTTTGCAACCCATGTAAAAGCTCAAATTCCCCAATCCGCCCTTTAAGGCTTTAACTCATTTACTATGGTAGGCTAGGTAGCGTGAGTTCATATTCCCCAATCCTTCAAGAAATTTATTTCAATCCCCCAATTCATGGATCGGACAACTCTTTTCTTGCGTTTCTTTTTTTTTTTTTTGAATATTTTGGCGAAGGGTCGTAACTCGTAAGTTGCAAAAATGAAGGAAATCTTTTTGGGATAACATAATATATACCAATTATTAAAAAAAAAAAAGGAAATTGAAATCATACCTTTCGTGCAAAAGAAGGTAAGGGAGCCTAACACTCCGAGGCAGAATATAACCACAAGTAGCATGCTGATACGCCGGCGACAAATCAACTTGCACAAACGTGAGAAAAACCTATCCTTGTCCCTAATTCCTGGTGATAGCATTTTTGGTGTTTTCCTCACCGAGAAGGAGACGGAGACGGGCGGCGTTTGAATTTGCAATGCGGGACCTCCGTTATGCCCAAATTGTAGCGAACCATAGCTCGACGATCTTAGACCCAAAGAGGATCCATTCATTCTTTCTACGGTGATGCAATAGGTTGTTCTCTCATCTCCCATTTCCCAGAAGAGAATTTCATCCGCGCGCGTTGGAAAAGCGAGAAATAAAAGAAAAAAAATCAAATCACAAGTGATAGTTTTAGGAGCAATTTTTTTGGGGAATAAAGGAAATAAATTTCTCTTTGACCATGTTTTGAATCTAATCAAAAGCTAAAATGGGACGTCTGCAACTATGTTTATAACACATAAAAATGGACGGAGTTCTTTCTTGTTTATGAAAATGCACTGTTTTTTTTTTTTCTGAAAATGCCTGAATTACCCTCTGCAACTAAGATTCAATTCAACTCACATCTGTTAGAATGTTTTTTCTATAAATGGGGAAGATACTACACAGCTATGGGTCCATCTACGAGGGGTCATTGTTTTCTGAAAATAGAGTGCTTTTCCTTGTGGTTTTCATGTAGAAAATTCTCTATCAAGCTAAGTTTATAAACTTTAAACAGTTGATAGATGATAGATTGAAGACCTCGTATTCGGTCATCTAGGCCAGAACCAGTACAAGGTTTTCAACCTTTTATTCTTGGACTTGCAATTTTGGGCCAGTTTGGTTATTTCTCGAGAAAATTGTAAAGCCCATTAATTTCTGATTATGCAAATTAAACATTTAAAATGGTTTTCAAGTGGTCGGTTGTGGCCCAATTATGAAATTTAATATATAACGAGGCCCATTAATTCCTCCAATCCCTACATTGGCAATTTGGCTGGCCTGTTATTCAACTCTACCGTCCAATTTGATCCAACGGACGAAGTCGATATTTTAAGATCAGTAGTGCTGTAATTCACTGGAGTCTGATCCTCCGGTCGTTTTTTATAAACGATCAGGTGGTCGTTTTTAGATCCGGAGATTTGGTCGTTTTTAGATCCGGACCGTCTGATTTAATCTCAACGGTTAAATTTTTTCGGGCCTATCAATTCTGGTATCATGCACGGGACATTCTTAACCATTGAGATTAAATCAGACGGCCCTGATCTAAAACGACCAGAGGATCTCATTCCGTAACTCACTAGTGTTACGACTTGCAAACAGCGACATTTTGTGGCGTCTGCCACCTGTCCCATGGAATGATTCTCCATCATGGGGTTTGTTTATTTAAATTTAAACATATCTTTGAAGGAGATTAGACAAGGACAACTGACAAGGTTTGTCACAAATTGAATCATGTGATTAGTACAACTAATTGCATTATTCCCGACAGCTCGAACAACAATATACTTCCAATCCTCTAATAATGCCTTATTTCCTTGTTTTCAATTCATGCTTATCCGCATATCATCTTCTATTAAATTCAGTGATTTTTTTTTGCGAGAACCAGCACTTGATCTAGTGGCAAAGAGCAATGCATCTCAAGTGAGAGGTCGCAGGTTCGAAACCCGACTGGAGGGTCTTTATAGACATTTAATTTAAAAATAAGTTGGGAGGCTTGACCCCCAATTTATTTAAAAAAAAAAAAGTGATTTTTTTTTTTTGTGGTGATAGCACCTCGCCGCTAAAAAATTAATAATAATAATTGCAAAGCAGACTCAGTGAATTTATACCGTCTTATGTTATATGGAAGCGGAGCGGATATAATATCTACAAAAACGAAACATGATCCAATAGATATCCAAGTTGTTCGATAAACAAGTTGATTCAAAATAAGAATTTAAAATATGACATGCTATTAAGAACTTAACTTTGTTAATCAAATGAGTATGAGCGTCCGATTTAATCCGATCTTAGTTTTTTTAGAATCGGATCCACTAACCCTCTTCATATGGATCCCTATTGGGCTAACGGATCAATTATTTTTTCATACCCGAGACCATGTTCACTCGCTTTTTCTCATGCAAAGCATATCCAAAACAAAAACATGTACAAACTATAGCTTTCTAATGCGAATATTCTTTCAATTTAACAAATGATTACAAACACATACGTGTGGGACCCACAGGAATCATTGAGCAGCCGTCTGACGTGGATCCGATCCGTTCGCGCTGTTCCTTGACCCATTCTACTCGTTTATTTTCATTTCATATATTAATTTTTCTTGCGTTATAGAACAAAAATGAATGACATCGAATTTCTTCACATACTTTACTTTGACTATAATTAATAAGTTTGGCTAAGAAGTCGGATCTCCAATCATATGTACATGTTCAAAATGGTTCTCTCTTCTGGAAATATAAAAAACGAGAAAAAATATATAAAACTTCATTAAAATCAACCCTCCGATGCTTTGCTCAACAAATTATGCAAACATTGAATTTTTTTTTCAATTAGACTCTTTGATATCCAATAATCAAAACAATATCACAATTGCTAACTAATAAAACATCGGTTGTATCCTTTTGACTTCACATGAAGTACACATATAATTTACATTCTTTTGTCTCTTAACTAAACAAAAAAGCGAATATCCAAATTATCCGCATCCATATTGGCATCTCCAATTGTGTTGCCCCCCCCCCCCCCTTTTTTTTGTTAAATTAGTCACATATACTAAATATTTATTATAAGTAGTATTAACATTATATTATTACTATTATAAATATCTTAGTATTAAAAAAATTGTTATTTTAAAATACTTATTAGTTGTTGTACATATTTGTAATAATATTCGTTAACATTTTTTTAAATTTGTATACGTAAAATTATCAGTTTTGCAACTTATATATTGAGGATTTGGTTTTAATTTAACGCAACTTAAAAGCAGGCCTAAGAATTATTGCAAAGTATTATTATAAGTTTGATTTTGAGGTCTCTTTACATAATAATAAATAAACAATAAAAAAGATGCCTGCTTTTTATTTTTCATGCTGCAAAATTTAAACCGAAATTTTAAATATAGGAACGCGCGCACACACGAAGACAAAAAAAAAAAGAGAGAAATTTTTTGCCTCTTTAAAAAATCTATCCACATCCATATTGCATATCCAATTTTGACTCTTTTATTTTTATTGAATATATATATATATATATATATATATATTATGAATATCAAAATATATGTAGGCTTATTACTGAATATTTATTTTGTTATTTTGAAATGCTTACTAAATGTTTAATATATTTACAATAATAAAGGATATTTATATACTTGAAAATTTGGAATCCAATATTTGTCAGTTATCTGTTTTGCAGCTTATTGAGGATATCATTTTTAAATTGGACCCGAGAATTTTAGCAAAATATTATTATAAGTTTGATTTTGGTTATATACGAATTTGCCTTAACTAAATGGTCTTTCGGGGACTTTGAAAAACATATAAAGAGATAGAGGTACCTGCTTTTATTTTTTTTATAATAATGCAAAATTTAGACAGAAATTCGAATATAGTATATAGGAACATACACACACAATTAACCCAAACACACGTAGACCCACACGAACGAACTTCCCCTATAAAAATCCGAGATCAAAATTATGGCTCCTAAAGCAGAGAGAAACTGAAAAGCTCCAAACAGAAAGGGAAGGGGAATAACAAGAAAGGAGTACTGATGGGAAAAGGGATAGAAGAAATGGAGATGAGCTTGTCAGTTATGGTTCTGAACTTCTTTGAAGAGTTGGAGAGAGGAGGTGAGAAAGAGAGAAACAATGGATGGGAGACAGGAGATGAAGACGAGGGTTCGGTCGGAGATGCGATGAAGGACAAGGATTTCTGGGAGGCACAAAGCCGGCTTCTCCATGTAAGAAGATGTTCATGATTTCAGACCATATATTTTTCTTATTTACTTGAAAAATGCAATTATTTTGTTGGCTTTTTTGTTTCTTTTGGTGAAACAGAGCATCTTAAGTTGCTTTATTTAAGGGTAAAATTAAAAGTATTAACCTTATTTTTTTCTTAGTTCATTTTCAAATTTCAAATTTTGGTCTTCAACAAGCTTCTTTGTTTACCTTTTCTAAGAAGCTCATTTGGTAGTTGATAGTAAACGTTACCTTGACAATATGTCTTTTGTTGATAACATATATATCAATATATGGCCTAGTAGTTCAATAAGTAAATACACTTAATTGGCCTTCAAAGATCAAAGATTTAAGTTTTGTGTGCACAAAATAAATATGCGTGATAATAACTTTCCTTGATAAATTCCCATTTTTTTTTCCTAACAAATTAACTATCATTGCTTTAATTCATGAAAGAGATACTGGCCTCTATTCTACGGCAATCAAACATGTAAAGAATATTCAATTGTTTTATTCAAGTACATCGTTACCAGTCTGACAAGAAATTCCCTTGCATGTTTCAGGAAGCACTTGGAAAGTACAGTGCAACTGAGAACAGGATAAGAATGAAAACAGAAGAAGCGATGAGGAAGTTTAAATCCGGCAACTCAACTTGCAGCTGCTCCAATCGCATGTCCTCAATCAAGTATTGCAGGAATTGCATGCTTTCACAAATAACCGAGTTTTTGCGGCAGGCTGGATATAACAGTGCTTTCTGCAAGTCAAAATGGCGGCAGTCGCCTGAAATTCCATCAGGTACTTGTTTAAAACAACAAAACCTTGCAATTGATTCTGATTCTTATGTTTCCATTAATGAAAAAATTTAAAGAACACAAAACACTGTTATTGTTACAGTAACATACATCTATGATTTCTACAACCCTTCTCAATTAATTTCCCTATCTGAAATTTGCTGAATACTGTATTGTGATGAAAAATGATTTATACATACACCTATGTGATTGCTCCAGGTTGTCTTTAGAATTATCTACATGGCGTTTTTTACCAAAATGTTAAAATTTCAGGGGTCCCAACAAAAATTGTAGGAAACCTAATAAAAGTCTATTATGTACTTTTGTCCCGCTATCAACCAGAGGAATTTAGTGACACCTGGTACACATGGTTATCCTTTCAAGCGTAATAAAGGTCTCTATTAAAATTGAATCACTTGCTATTTACTATAAAGACAGAAACCTACCATACGTGCAAGTGGAATATATTTTTTCCAAAGTAAAATATATTATATACGTATGTAACTTGTGATCTTGCTAGGATGGTCCCCAAAGCTGTTACAAGTTATAACACATGCAAGAAAACTTACTAAAGATGATCATTTCAATGTCCACAGTGGTGCCACGTCACCTATAAATTTATGCGTCAAAATTACAGAAGTTTCTTTTTCACCATCATAGAAGTACCTTCTCACCAAGCAAGATCATGACGCATGAGAAAAGACCTAACCAAAAATCCAAAATGGTCTTTGTCATGTTAGTCTTCCTTTATTTGTCCAAAATCCAAGCACAAAAAATATCCCCACATATTTCTAAATGAGAAATCAAGTTCTAACCAAGTATTTTTATTATTGTTTTTTTTTTCAAATTGCTCGCTTACCATGTGAGCAGTTGAGAAAAAAACTAATATATCTTAACAAAATTAAAATATCTACATGTGCTGATGTTACATTTCTGATTATATATATTCCTTATTTTTCATTAATAATTCTGACAGGCGAACATAGATACATAGATGTAATGGAGTCCAAAAATCACAAGAAGAAGCCGATCCGAGTTGTGATAGAACTCAATTTTCGAGCCGAGTTTGAAATGGCACGTGCAAGCAATGGGTACAGAAAACTAGTGAACACTTTACCAGAATTGTTTGTTGGGAAGTCAGAGAAGGTCAGAAATGTCATCAAGGTCATGTGTGAGTCAGCCAAGAAATGCATGAAGGAGAACAAAATGTACATGGCTCCATGGCGTAAGCACGAGTACATGCAATCCAAGTGGATGGTGACAGCAGAGAGGTTGGTACCAGAGATTTCTGTACCAGAACCAGCAATGAAGGCAGTGCCAAATCCTGAGATGCGGAATAAATTAAAAAGAGAATCTCTGTTAACTTCTGATTTGCATTGTATGGCGATAGAGGTGGTTTGAGGAAAGAATTTTTGTACCTCATAGTTTTTACTACCAGTACAAAATTTAAGTAGAGTTTTATAGAGTGAAATTTTGGTTGTGTACTTGTGGCGCGTGTGTGCAACAGAAGATTGAGACAATAATACAATATAGAAGTCCTGGTGAGGAAGGATTATCAAAGGAAATGTAGTTGATAAAAGATGAGAATAAAACAAGGGAGGCAAACAGAGAAGTGAAATTAATTCCTTTTAGTGTCTCAGTAAGAATTTATCATCATCAAGTTTTGTATGTATGTAACATAGAAAAACCCTTGTATCCGATATAAATGGACCTAATAGTATGAGGCAGAAAAAAGAAAGTCTTGTTAGTGCTTCCACGGTGCCCCTCATCTTTAGTTTAGTTAAAGCATTCCACTAATAAATAGATTATTTAATTTCAAGGTAAAAAAAAAGATTAGTAAGATTAGATAGAGAAAACACTTTAGTTAAAATAGCAGTGGAAAGTGACTCCAAAAGAAAGAAAAGCAGTTGATGTTGATTGCCTATCCTTACTTTAATAATAGTCTCACAGGATAAACAGATCCACCCCCCATTACAATCAACAACAAAATAACAAATACTAAAAGAAAAAGAAAAATCTCTAATTATACCATAATTATAAGTAAGAACTTTTTACCTATTATTTGGTAGTTAATATGTACAGCCAATCAGTACTAAAGAAAGTAAAAAGAAAAAAAGAAAAAAACACATCGTAGCAAAATTTACATATGGATAGGGAACAGCAAACACTGACAACTATCAAATAAAAAAGAAAATACAAAAATGCTCATCAGGAAGGGCATAGGCAATGTATTCTTTTTGTGGTGTGTGCACGTGTGTGCTTCAACATGTGGGTGTGCTGGCCAATCTCTACAAAACCATGCCGGCCAATGAACAATATCACCTGGTACCATCTCCTATTTACTGCACATTGGTATTATCCACACTGCACCATCAATAAGCTGGCAGGTGTAAACCAATTAAAAATTGCTAGCTACCAGTACCAGCACCAGTGCGACTCTGTGCTATTAAAATTTGAGGTGTTAAGAGAACTTGGGTACGTATGGGCCCGGAGGGCCAGTTTGACCACTGGGCTTGAGACGTAGAATCCAGTTCTTCAGCCACTTCTTGTGGTCCTGACAGGCCGGATTCTGAAGCCCGTTAAGGCACCCGTCCCTGGCCAGAACCGACTCAAATTGTTCTAGAAGTCTGACGATCTGCCAGAACTCAGGTCTCTTTTCTGGCACAGAGGACCAGCATTGCTCTATGAGGGCCCGCAATGGTGGCGCACAATTGGCTGGAATTGTTGGTCTCAAATTCTAGAACGAAAAATATATAAAAAACGTCAAGAAAAATCATTATACATGATTTGAGCAAAAATTATCGAAAAAGAACATGAAGTAAATGTGCATATTTATCAATTTAACTTTTGCTGGAAAGAAAAGACCAGAACTACCCCTCCAGATTAATCCAAAACATTTAAAACAGATGAGTGTGTTTAAAAGATTTTATAAAATGTGAACATGGGCAACGCTTGAAAATCCTATCAGAAAAATTGGACAAATTAGTTTAGCTCGACTTTATTGGGTTACTGTGAGGGATTAATTATAATGAACTTGAGTTACTATTGCACCAAGGACACTAAAGGGGCAAAATAATGGAGCCCATGATTACTTAAAACTAGGGTTCAATTCCACGACTATAATATAACCAGAATACCAGTCAGGCGCGACACTATTCAACCCAGCCGCAATACATAAACAAAAAAAATACCTTGTCAACAACTGCAAATGCTGCCTGGACAGGTGTCATATCATCATAAGGTGTCCTGCCAGTAACCATCTCCCACAACAGCAAGCCGAAACTGTAGATGTCAACCTTATGCCCATATCGCTTGTGTCGAATCATCTCTGGTGCCATCCACCGATATGTTCCAGGATCCTCCTCCAGCACATCACAGTATGCCTCCTCACATGAAATACCGAAATCAACTATTTTCACGCAAAAATCTTGGTCGAACAAAATATTTTCAGGCTTTAAATCCCGGTGTATGACACCTTGGGAGTGGATGTACTCCATCCCTCGTGCAACTTCCAAGGCAATTGAGATTACTTTATTTAATGGCAGAGATTTGTTCTCGAGCTTGTGGAGGAATGATCTCAGTGACCCGCCTGGGAGGTACTCCGTAATGATGCAATATACAGGGGGGTTTTTGCATGCACCCACTAGCTGTACGACAAAACCCAAAACTTAGAAATAGCTTTGGCATGACGATTTTTAGCTTAATTATTTTTATGGTGAGAAGTCAAACTAAAATAGTAACTTTGGTACTAGTGATTCACTAGCAAGAATATTTTTTTATCATCATATAATCTCTAAGTAATTTGAAGTTCACGGTCGATAGTACTGCTACAGAACTGTAGCGCTGTGACTTTTACAAATGCTTGTACAATTACAAAACTTCATACCAAGTCAGAAATATGAACTGCTATATAATAAAAGAAATTTGACATTTGAAATATACTCCTCATCAAAGTTTGGTATGGCAGAACAAATGAGTCCACTAAGTTAGAAAAAGCTATGTCATGTCATAAGATGAATGGCCAGTAATCCAAATAAATCTTAGAATCAGTAAAAAGAATGTAACAAAAGTCAAAACAAAGTATAACTTTGCAAATGTGAGGCATGATAGTCAAAAAAGGTAATTTTGTACCAAAGAAGGTACAAATAAATAATGTCAATAAATATTTCTTTGATGATCTCAAGCCTCAGTTGCCAGACTATTGTACATTTACAATTATTCTTCAATAATTTGCATTTACTAGGCTTTAAACTGAAAATTGATATTTTTAAAGTATATCAATCAAATTAAAAATTACCTTAATGATATTACGGTGGTACAAGTGGGACAAATTGGTGACCTCTCTGGTAAACTGTTTTTCAATCCTAGCAGAAACCTCTTCATTTTCTTCCCCATCTGGTTGCCGCATAAACTTAACAGCCACCGGTTTGTCCTTGTAAATACCATGATACAATTTACTATAAGCCCCTGAGGCAAACCTGTGTCCCACATACAGTTGTGACAAATCTACCGTCCACTGCTCCATCATCATCTCCAGTGCAGCCACTCTACCCGAGTCTCTCTTTACTTTGTTCACTGATGGTTTTCTACTAGGAGGTGGGGTTGAAAATCTCTTGCTTGAACTTCTTGCTTCTCTAAATATATCTGATACCATTGAAGTTGGAAGTGGAGAAACTGAGCGACGCATCGGTTTTACTCTGGGGGAATTTGAATCAAACTTGGGGCTTTTAGGATTGCTGGAACCGAAACTTGAACTGGCTCTTTGAAAATTTGAAATGGAACTTGAAGTTCGGCTAGGATAGGACAAGAAACTCCCTGGTGATTTGGGGCTTTTGGGGCTTTTCGGATCTTTTAAACTTTTAGATTTAGGTGTTTCTGAACTCGGTCTCCTTACACGCCAAATCAAGCTCGAATCACTTAGAGATGTCTGTCTCAAGTAGGCAATTGAATTCTTCAATTCGAGTTCTGAATTCAACACCACCTTTTTTTTCGGCGATGGGACAAGCGGAACCGAAGGCATGGATGTGTTCGAAAGAGAGCTCCTCGTCCTCGATTTCAGCTCATGATTTGAATCCAGACTCCTGGATCTTGAATTAAGGTCAGAGTAAGCTTCAAATTGATTCGCCGTGTCTCGGCCTGAGCTCGACCGAAGGAGTGTATGTGAAAATTTTGTTCTTGTGACCCAAGAGGAGCATTCTTCTTCCATTTTAACCTGAATTTCACACAATTCCAGTATGATTATAACGTTGAGAGATTGAGAAGATGCTTCAAGTGCACTCAAGCAACTCAATTAAGCCTGAGAATTTAAGATAAGCCAATTGAACTAAGTTAATGGGGTCTCAGGTAGTACTCAATCAATCCTTAAAGAAAGCGAAAATTCATGACAATTCCATAAAAGATAAGGAGAAAACATGCAATCGAAATATCCAATTCAGGACTTCTTCAAATTGAAAGCTTTTTGGCAACTAGAAGGAGATAAAATTAACGAGATCAAATGCAAGAATTGATCATTCATTTACCAAAAAAGATCGCTCCTTTTATAATCAGAGATCACGTGTATCTTACCAAAGAGTCCCAAGGGAATGAATCGATAGAAAAGTCTCACAAATAGGATACCAAAATTCAAACAAAAATCAATTTGGGAGAGGTGCATGAAAGCATACCTTCAACAAACGACGCGCGAAAAAGGAGCGAAAAGGCGAGAGAAATGGAGATGGAAATTTAAGGCGTGGAGGTAATTAATTAGCCAAGCGCTTTTATAAATTCCGTACGGATGGAATGGTTTTTTGTAAGGTTTGAGAGAGACCCCTGAATTTATTATTTTTAGTGTTCAATAAAGAATGTATTTGCTGATTTGGCTTGATTGCATATCCTATCGGTCAATAATTGAGGGGAGACGATTAAAATAAAAAGTTACTTTTTTTTCTCGCATGTCCGTGGAATATTTTGAAATAATTCTCCTTTTTATGGTTGTTGTTCCTTATCGCTTTGGATATCTAAAAATGAGATTATGATTGGATTTGCACTTTTTAATCTAACATGTGGTGTATGTAAAACGTTTTTTTGAAGATAAAGATGAATTATTATTTTCTATAATTGTTTTTTTTATCTTTTAAATGTTCTGAGAATATGCTATGATTAGTATCTATCCTATTATTGATTTACCTTATTTGAGGGAAATTAACTTATCTACTGCAATGTTTTTTTTTTTCTTGTACAGATCATTCACACCCATCGATCAAAATAACATCATAAACTAAAAACTAAAGTTTTTTCCTCCCATGTCCTTGGAATATTTTGAAATTATTCCCCTTTTATGGTTGTTGTTCCTTATCGCTTTGACTATCTAAAAATAAGATTATGATTGGATTTGCACTTTTTAATCTAACATATGTTGTATGTCAAACGTTTTTAAAGGTATAAAAGATGAATTACTATTTTTTATAATTTTTTTTTATCTTTTAAATGTTCTGAGAATATGCTATGATTAGTATCTATCTTATTATTGATTTACCTTATTTGGGGGAAATGAACTTATCTACTGCAATGTTTTTTTTCCCCCCTTGTACAGATCACTCACATCACACCCATCCATCAAAATAGCATCATAAACTAAAAACTAAAGTTTTATTGAATATTTTTTGTTTAAAATAAAATTTAGTTGCTTGTGCTATAGATTCAATCAATTAACCAGACGATTTAAAAACAATAATTTAATGTGGAGATTTTATATGCCATATTTATTTGATGATTGTTCTAATGCTTTTCCAAAGACACTCAACAAATATTTGATAACGAGAAAAGTATTAGTATTATAGGACTAAATGACAACTCAACTCAAGAGTCAAAACTTCTAATTTTTATTAAGGGGGCTGGGGGAAGTTCTTTGGGCAGCAGGTTTTTTTCTTCGAACAACATATTTTCTTCTTAAAAGACTAATTTGCCTTTCATAATTTCTCCGAACTACTTAGATCTCCTGTTGTCCACCCAATATGATTCCCAGAGGCTCACAATCAGAGAGAAACACAAAAAAATATAATGGGCCAGCATATTGGATAAAGATTTGAAGAACCATGTTTTTATTTGTTTCTGCCATGGAAATTCAAGAATTTCTTTTGTTTATAGAAACAAAAATTTTAAATTATTTTCTCCTATCCACGGAACATTGAGAATTTTTGTTTCTAGACAACAAAACCTAAAAGATTACCGTTTCTAGCCACAGAAGTTCAGAATATTGTTTTAGTCACAAATATGCCAATTTTTCGTTTGGGGCCACAAAACATTTTTGCTTATAGCTAAAAATATATTTCAAACTTTCCACCCTATAGAGAGATATTTGTCTCTTGATGAAATTAAGAATTTTTATTTTAACCACGAAATATTCATATTATTAATTCTTGTCATTAAACTTTTCTGCATTACTAAATTTTCAGACTAATTGTTAATAGGCTAATTCTAAACATTTAATACAAAATTTCAGAATTTTTACTTTTAGCTACGTAACGTTCTGAGTTTTTGTTTCAAGGTTCGAATTTTATTTCTAGTCAACAAATAATTACTTTTTTTTCTTGGCACAAATAATTAAAATTTTTGTTTATAGCGATAAATTTCTTGCTTCTAATCATCACACACTCTGAGATTACGAGCAACATTATTTTCATCAAAATGACTTAACTGCCTTGCGTAAATGAAAGGCAGGGAGATCTAAATTGTTCGGAGAAAAGATGAAGGGCTGATTAGTCTTTTTCGAAAAAAATAGGTTGCTCGCAGAGAAAAGTTTGCTGCCCAAAGCACTTCCCGGGGCTGGGGGCGTTTGGTATCACCACCACATATTAGTGGGACGAAGGGTTAAAGTAAGTAGTTTTAAATGCAAAAAAAAGTAAGTAGTTTTAAGGAAATGCAGATTAACAAATTAGTTTACCAATTTAGAAATTAGGCTAACTTTATGCATGCCAAACACCCCTTATGAGTGAATAATTGTCTTTGAAAATTGAGAGATTCTTATTATGATGGTGCCTCGAGAAATATAATAAGTTGTTTAATTTATCCATCAGTGTTATATGTTGGGTTACAATAAAGTATAAATTGGCCGTTTAAAAAATTAATCAACTTTAAAGACCATTTGCTGCAGAAGATACTAATCTTATATCATATTTGTGGGAGAGACATCTTAAAATGTTGATAAAGCTTAATTTAAAAAATAGATCGACGTTTGTCTAATTATATTTACTGAATTGGACACTTCTTTTTGTTAGAAACACATTGGAATCAAATTTAAAAGATAATGTAACATAACACAACTTAATTATCATTGGCTAAAATTACATATCAAAACAAGGGCCTTTAATTTGATAGCTTAAGATTTAGATATAGGTTGGTTTAAAATTTGATGCCCATTTAAGTATGACAAAGAAATTAATTTGGACAATTTTTTTGAAGTTACATTTACTGATGAATTGAGAAACATATGTACAGTTAGGTTATCATACTTGTCAAAATAATACATTCCGCAAAAAGGGTCTTTTAATATGGAACAATGTTTTTTCCTAAACATACAAAAGTCTAAACTTAAAAATTCGCATGGTTCTAAGCACAAAAATTTCTTAAAAAAGACAAGTTAGAAACGACAAGAAAAAAAAAAAAAAAAAAAAGAACTGTGCGTAATAATTAAGTGGTGGCGTGCAATGCAAAGTCCTTTTAGTAGGGGCAATTTCGGAAAGGCGGTCCAATTACGGGCGGTGACCGTTTGCCTTCAGATACTCCTCGATGGTTACGTGTCAAATCCAAAATCCGTATATACAGATAAGTGTCTGGACACGGTCTATTATACCTTGGGTCTTTCATACTATATTGTGGGTCCCGTTAAGCCACAGGCATGAAGGAAGAGTTCCATCCAGAATTTGATAGGAAAAGACAAAACAAACAAACTAGCTGCCTCGCGATATTTTTGAAGGTCGAGAGCCCGTAGGCAGTTGCCTCACGAAGACTCCAGCAGCTATATATACCAATATTAGTTGAATGCACTCGGAGTACAGAGAAAGCAGAATTGACAGCCGCTTGTCGGTTTCCTTGGCCCACCTTTCAGCGGGATAAAATTCGCAACAGAAAGATGCTCCGGGTGCTTTTACTAGGAGATGCTCCGCTTTTGGTGACGCGGTGCGCTTACGCGAGTTGGGTTTAGTCTGTTCACACATGGACCAAATCCGTACAAACCAAACCATCTCCAATTTTGAGACGACAAACAATCATCTAACGGGAAAACAATATGTACGGAGGTGAACTTGGTGCAGGAAATAGTCCCGATGACGTAATGATCCTGCCAATTGGGTCTAATGAGATATTGAGATTCCAACCAGCAGGACAAACGTGGGAAATATGGGGGAGAGATTTTTTTTTTTTCTTTTTTTATTAACACAAAGTTCTTGTTTGGATGAGTTAGGAATAAGAAAGGAAGAAAAATTCTAAGAAGAAATATTGGAAAGAGTGTTATTTCGGGAAGAGTGAGAAGAGAGTTATTCCTGGAAGAAGAAATATTATTTGGACGGTGAGTTAGGAATAAAGAATGAAAGAGTTGAATTAAAATAATTATTTGTCTTTTTTATTTATTTATAGTTTATTCATTTCTTTTTTTTATTGTTGTAGTTTATTTATTAATAATGCTAATAATTAGAATAATAAAATAAGAAAAAATAATAATAATAGAAAATAATTAATAATGTAATATTATAATAAAAATGAAAGATAAAAATAAAATAATTATTCATTTTAATTTTTTCAAAACAATTTGTGTAACATTATTCTTTTCTTATTTATTTTAATATATGATATTTTAAAATAAAATAATAATTACTTTAATACTAATAATAATTTAAAAAAAATTAATAGTTATAGTTTATTCATTACTTGAGAAAATATAATATTATATAAAATAATTAATAATAATAATAATATATTATTATTATTTTATTACTAATAATAAAAATAAGTAATAATAATACGAATACTATAATAATATTATAAAAATAATTAAATTGTGATATTATAATATTATAATAATATATTATTAATATTATTATTAATATTATAGTAATATATTGTTATTAATAATATCATAATAATATTATTAAAAAATAATTATTATTATTATTTAATATTAATAATCCGAATAATAAAATTAAATATATTATAATAATTATAAAAATAATTAATATTATGATGTTATAATAATATTGTTATATAATAAAAAAAAGAAAAAAAAAGTGGAAGAAGCTCTTCCTTCTTTCTTCTTCCACATTTGTTGGAAGAAGCTCTTCCTACTTTATTCTTGTATGTTTGGATTGATTTTTCTTCCGGGAATATCTCTTATTTCCATTCATCCAAATAAGGCCAAAGAAAGCAAATTATGAAGAGGGTAAATAATTACTTTTTGGAGGATGACCAGCGAATAAGAGAAGGACACCTTGTCCTTTAGATTAATATAATTTATTTGTTGGAGTGTATTTGTTGGCCAATTTCTGTCAACGCCGCACGTTGGTTTACATTTTAATTTTAGTAAATGACGTAGTCGTAATTGGTGCGAAAATGATCCGAATCTCCTGTTTGTTGACTTTGTCATGACTTGCATTTTCATATTCTTTTCCCTTTCCTTTTATTTAGGTGTTCGCTTGTTGTGCTTTATTTTGACTGGCGTGGTGCATCAATCTTTGCATTTGACTGAATATTTTAATTTATATATTTGATGTACTAGATGTTATATATATATATTTTTTCATTTAGGTTGTTTTTCACATGATACATGAACTGTAATTCAAAAAAATGCACATAACATGGGTTTCTCCTTAAATTTAACACTTATAAATGTTTTTCACATGTTATATGAGCTTTCAATCTTACATTGGTTTGATTTATTGGTTTTTGGAGAGAAAAATGCTGCAAATTTATTGAACAAAATGATGCTCTCTGGTTCAACTGTCGATGCATTGAAGGTACAAATTTATTTCAATCCGGATTCAATATGTGCAATCCACTGCAAAAAGTATTTTCTAAAATCGTGCTAAATCACGTTTTTTTTATCACGTGTAAATTTAATTGCTTTATCACGTTATTATTTATTAATAAACTAACAAAATGTGCATGTTAATACAACTTGTTAATATATTTGTACTAACTAATATTGTACATGTTAGATCGACCGTTCATACATTAAAAAAACTAATTTGAGCCGTTAGAGTTTAACATTAGTAGAACTCTTTACAATACATAAGTTTTTTTAATATATAGAGATTTGAAAATAACATACGTAAGATATATATTTTTTATTGCTAATTGATATTTTCAGGAGTGGGTGGAATTGGCCTTTATGATGATATCTGTTCATAAGCTGATCCAAAATTTATTTTCATTATACAATTGTCACAACTTCTATCTAACTTTATAATTTTCTCGTGGCACTTGAATGCCTTTCAACTATGGTAATAATCTCTCTCTTTCTGTCCTCACTCTTTTCTGCCTTTTTTATTATTTCATTAAGTCCTTATCGTCATTTATTTTGTTGATAAGTAGCAACTCACCATATATATATACATGATTACATGGTGTTACATTTCGGCACGTTTTGGTTATTGTGAAAATGCACACAATCGCGCCAATATTAATTATATAGTTACTTATGGTTCTCTGTGATTAATGATTGCACTTAATTAAACGGGCAAAAGTAACGCAGCTTGAATTTTCGCAAGATATATAAGTTATAACTACAAGTCTTGGTTTTGGCAAGAGGAATCAACCGGAAATGGTGTTATTCTGGGTGGAAAGAAATTACAAGGAGAAATTTTTAACAAGGGACGTGTTCTCCGTCAATTTTTTTCCTCCTATGCAAATTTATTTCCTCAAATTGGAAATTTGGAAGAGAATGGAGAAAATATTTTTATTTTTTCTTTCTATACAGTATTTGTTTTGTTTACCTTCGAGACTATCCAAACAGAGTAAAGAAGGGAAAGAAATTTTTTTTTACCTTCCCTTTCATTAATAATCATCCAAATATGTAGTTGTTAAATAATTTTTCATCCCTTTTCATTCAATCCCTTTCCCTTTTATAATTTTCTTTTCTTTCCATTCCTTCTCTGTCATCAAAACACAGTGTTAGAAGATTAATTAGTAGTAATATTGAGATAATGTTTAGAAATCGTAGAGATAGTATTAAATTAAATATACAATTGATAGCAAGAAAATTAAACTTCCTATATGTTAAGATGAAGATTGAAGAGGAACAAAAAGAAAAATAATAAATATTTCGGAACAAGATATAGAATGAAAATGAAAAATCTATTTTTACTTTCATAGTTATTTTGCATAGTTGGTCCATAATTTCTTACTAACTGAAAAACAACAACAACAACAAGACTTTCGAGAATCACAAAGGTCTATGAACTAAATATCAATCATGTGTAATTTAAGGAATAAACAAAAACTAAAAAAATTAAACATCAACACTTATTGTTCTGAGGATAATTATTGCAAAATTTTAATTTTAATAGGTAAAAAATAAGGCACAAAATTAAACAGCAAATAAGTAATTGAATTTGTTCTCAAATTTCTCTTGATTTTGCCACATCTCTTTGACTTCTCCACCATCAAATGAGATGCAGAAATAAATAAAAATATTTCTCTAGAAGGAAGCCATATAGAGCTGACATTAAATAGTGGGAAAAAAAAAGAGAGATAAAAGTGAGATATCACCATTTTATTCTGATACCAAATGCTGCCTAAAATAAGTATAGGAATCTTGTGGATTTAATGTAAGAGCCAATAGATAACATTAGTAGCTAGGTTTTGACAGGAACATGTAACCAAATCAAAAGGACAAGCCGTGGTACCATTGATGCTTCGACTCTAGCTAGCAAGATTTTTTCTTAGGCGAATTGTGCATGTATCTAATGATGGAACCTAATGTTGGGACCATGTTATACCCCAAAAATGGAAAAAAAAAAAAAAAGATGAATAAATAAACCAGTGTGATATTGACTCCGTATTGTCAATGGCTTATTGGCATGACCAAAGTTAGACATAGATTGTGCTTCCAAAAATTGTGTACAAATCAGTACTTTACCTTTTAAAAAAATTTGCTCCGTAGTTTCCAATGCAACTATCATTTTTTATTGAAAGTAACATTTTATTTATTACAAGATAATAGATTCTAAACCACGTCTAATTATCTCACTCTAATTTAACTTAAAAATTCTAGTATAAAAGACAAATAACACTACTATCACTTTTCTGGCTTGGACAACCATATTTTAATATTAAAAAGAAAGAAAGTATCATGTTGATAATTTGATGATGAAATTAATTTGTGATGCCGGGGTAGAAGTTACGAATTTAGAGAGTTTAAAAAGTGCCAAGGAAAGGACGGCAAGGATTTGAATTTTGGTGTTAGTAAAATATTTTTCCCCTTTTTTTGTAGTTATCTAATTTAATTGTCGCGATATTGAAACTATATATGGCTTTGTGTGCATGTGGCGCAAACACAGGCATCATTTGTTGTAATAGGGGGAAAAAAATTTAAGTCAAAGAGATGTAGCATGTGAATCACTTTCTACCTCCACAAACAAAATCTAGTCAAAATTGTCTACAAGCGTATAATAAGATGTTTAAAAAGAAAAAAATCTGGTCAAAATATTGAAGTCAAGAAATTTAAGTGACGAAAGCTCCTGAAGCTGGAACTGGAAGGACGTCTCAACTCTTTATTTATATAGAAAACTTGATCTACAATTTGAATTTTGTTTCCATTCTTAAGAAATTAAATGCGCAACTGATGTTGGAAGTAAGATAAACTATAGAGTATAGACTTTGTTTTATGTAGGGGTGAAAACTGCGACTATTTTAACCGTTATTTCGTTTTGGACGAAACGGTTAAAAATTTTGGTTGCGTTTCAAAAATGAAACGGTTAAAGAAAGCTTGAAACGGTCTCGTCTATGTGTATTTTCATGATTTCGATTATTTCGTCCAAAACGAAATGGTTAATGGAATTGGTAATCATTTTCATGTCCAAAACGAAACACCCCCAGCTTCGTTAAATTTTGTTGTTTTGTTTTCTTTAAACAAATTCACTAAATTAGGCCCAAATTTCATAAGCCCAAGTACAAAAGCAGGGAGTTACGGATATGCGAAACATGTCATTAATACAAAGTCCATAGTTTATCCCACTCACAAGTCACAAGTTACAACTTCAGTTGCGCACTCCGAAAAAAACAAAAAGTTAAAATGTCTCGGGATTGTGTCGTACCTCCCACTTTGCCTTTCCAGTTTTTGGGCTTGTTCGAAACAAAAGTGAACAGATGGGACATGTGCCGGATTTTTATCGGTATTTTTCGATTTTTTCCGAAATTGGCCGGTATTTCCCGTACACTTATAGTGCGGTTTTCAGACTTTTCATACCGGATCAGGATCCGGTATCCAGCCCGGTATTGAAAACACTGGTCTTACATATTAGTTTTTTTTTTTTGATGATGCTAAACATATTAGTTTAAATTGGGTCAACTTTGGGTCGTCATGCTCATGCATAACAATTAAATAGAGATCAAGGTTATTTTTTTTAATCAATCCAAGACATGATTTGTATTAAAAAAAAATGACCCTGCATATGTTATTTTCCACGTACTCTCTATATTAAAAAAACTCAAATGCTGTATTCTACTAATGTAAAAGTATAATAATTCAAGTTACTAAGTGTTTATTTTAAGGACAAACCCATGGTATCTGCATTTTTTGAAATGCAGTTCATGCATCATGGGAAAAGTAAGCTAAAATGTGTGTGTGTAGAGGTAAGCGGAGATAATATATAAGTTCTAGTACATCAATATAAAATTAAATACTCAATCACATGCAAACAGTGATGCACCACGCTACTCAAAATAAAGTACGACAAGCTAATACATCAAGAAAAGGCAAAACAAAAATGGAAATGCAAGTTATGACAAAGTCAACAAACCGGAAATTCGGATCATTCCCGCACAATTAATTTACGTCATTTACTAAAATAAAATGTAAAAACTAAAAACCAACATGCGGCGTTGACATAGATGGGCCGGCCAACAGTCACACTCCAAATAAATTATATTTATCTAAATAAAAGAGTAATTATTTACCCTATTCATAATTTGCTTTCTTGTTAACAAAAAAAAAATCTCTCTCTCATTTTCCTCTCGTTTGTCCTGCAGCTTGGAGTTTCTTTGACCCAAGTTGCACGATGCTTACGTCATTCATACATGTTCCCTACACCAGGATCACATACGGACATATCGTTTACCCGAGAGGTTAAAAAATAAAAGGATAACTGAGATTATATAAAGGCATTTGTTGAAGATGACCATAAGAGCAATGACAGAAATTTAAAAAAAAAAAAAAAAAAAAAGCAACGTAGAAGTTTTGACCCTATTTTGACGAAGACCAATTTGACCAAAGGAGAGCGCCGAAGATTATTTCAGTATTCGACACAATTACACAAACATGCACGCAGCATCACCAATATCAATACCTATAAAAGAGAGAAAAGGTTACTTAAATCTAATGAGGCATGCAATTACTTGACGTGATAGCTCGGAATGTTTCATATGCTTACAATTTCTACACTTTTTGTCTTCATTGTTCATCCTTGAATTGCACTTTGTTTGATTGTTTTTACTCATCTTGTAGATAAGATGCACTATCTGTTGGGTTCTCATCATTCTTCTAGGCGCTATAAATTAAATAAATTATACAGAAAAGTTATATTTTTTTAAAAAAAATTGTGCACACAAATTACTAAAGTTACGTGGCCTTAATACACACGCTCGACAGACATTTTTAAACTAAAAAAAATTGTGCAAATCATTTTTTTTTCTTGACAGTCGTTGTCAAACTTTCTTTAAAAAAAAACTGATCAATCAAAATGTATATATTGTGGCTGTGTTTCAAAATCAATTTGACGGAGGGGAGATAAATCTCGAGTGACCGTCCTACCCGCCCCAAAACAAAAGAGAGGCAAGATAAGAGGAGGCGTGATAGAGTAAAATCATAGTGAAAATTGAATAGAAATTAGTCTGAAATTGTAATTTTTTATTTGGAGGTGAGTCTTATCTTTTCACCACTCCTCTCACCTCACCTCCAATCCCTTCCATCGTTATTTTGGGGCAGAGTCTTAGAAAATTGGGCTGGAGCGAACCATGTACACGATAAAAAATATCATCATAATATCGTTGGAAATAACAAAATTATAATAAATTTTTCATCTTATTACCTAGTGTTTGTGGGGAGAGTTGCTGTATGGAAGCTTTGTTAAATAAGATCTTCTGTTTGTAGAGACATCGTTGGATCTTATTATAAAACTGTAGTATCACTTTGTTAAAAATTTGTTGGATGCCGATTAATTTCCGGTCTCAACTATGTTATTTTCGGGAAATAGGGATGTTTATAATTATATTCATCGCTAAATATGAATAGTTAAACAGATAGCTAGGCATGTAATATCACAGGAGAATAAAATCATGTTTGGCTAAACAGTAAAATGTATACCATTCTTAGCAAATTAAACAATCACGATAAATGAAATAGTTTGGAAAATCCGAAAATGCATGTTATGCTTAGAAAAAGACCGATCTAAATCGTTTAATGTCATTCATATTAAAAATGAGTATATAAAATGGTGATAAGTCACTTTAATCATGCATGATATAAGCGAGTGCATTATAATGACAGTATTTTTTCAATTTTATTTAGAATGATGTCCATAGCATAACCAAATTTATAAATACGGATGGTAACTGCCTAACTGGTAAGCCACTCCAACCAAAGTTCCTATCAATGGGGCCGTTTGGATGGTATGAGAATAAGGAAGAATAGCTTTTTCCTAAGAATAACTTCTTCATAAACATTCAAACTCTTTCCAAAGTTACACACTTTTCAATATTTTTTTTCTAAAATCCTTATTCTTTCCTTATTCCCATACGATCCAAACGAGCCCATTATGATATCTGAACTTTTCTTTAAAAGAAAAAATTGGTATCTGAAGACTGAAGTTCTGAACTGGAAAAGAAAATGAGGCTCAAAAGGATTAGCATTTTGCTTTTGAATAAAAAAAATCACTGGAAAGTGAGGCCCAAATCACCCAACAATAGAAAGCCCTAGTACTAAACAGGGAACTACAGATATGCGAAACATGTCATAAAGTAGGTAAAGATCCATTAGTTTCTTGGGCCATATTTTATTTGATACGGGATCGCCGGATCGGATATCATTTATATATGTTTATTATGTGTGTAAATGCAGGGTGGTTACGTTACAAAATAAAAATTTGTTTGTAATTGAAAAGACGAACCAGACACAATATAAAAACATCAAATAAGTGTCTTGTTATATTATGGTGTTTTAGACGAACTGAAAAAGTCCCTATTATTATTGTAGAAAGAAAGTTCTTAAGTACTAAACAATGAGCTCAAGCAAATATTTAACGACCTACCGGCGTACTATACAGCAGATAATTATATTAAACCTATATACACCATCCAACAAAAAAACATCCAAACATCCAACAGGGCAGGGAGCTAGAAATGAGCTTAAAAATCCAGATTTCCGCGTGCTGACGTTAACAAAAATTTTTTGACCAATTTTCGAAAATTTTTTGGTGCTGACGTCATCAAATATATTGATTTAAGGGTTCGGTTAAATGTTTTAAGGGATGAATTAAAGTGTGTAAGTGTTCAGTTAGATGCACCGATAATTTGCATTTTTAGTTTTTGGGTTCAGTTAAACACCTTAAGGGATTATTTAAAAGTGTGTATGTGTTCAGTTTAATGGACCAATAATTTGGAATTTTAGTTTTTTGTGTTCAGTTAAATGCTTTAAGGGATGAACTTAAAGTTCTATGTGTTCAGTTAGTTGCAGCAGAAATTTGATTTCGTAGTTTTTGTGTTCAGTTAAACTATTTAAGGGATCAATTAAAATTGTTTATGTGTTCAGTTAGATGCGCTCATAATATGACGTTTTAATAACCATGCAATAAAGTAAACAATGATCATTTATTAAGAATAATATCTATTATTTCAACAAACTGAACAATTCTTATAATAATAACATCTATTAATAACAACACTAATCCTACATAATTTTAACCACTACAAGCTAAACACACTTCATCAACTCCTCATTCGATTCTTTCTGCACAACTCTCCTCACCGTGTCCTGTAATTCCTACACAAACAAAACAAAATACAATTAAGTTCAATTACTAATTAAGTGCTCTTATAATATTTAATTCTTTCAGGTCATGTGAGTTTTAAAAAAAATATACAATGAAACAAGATAATCCCTTAGAAATACTAATTTAACACATAATAAAACAAGATGATCCCTTAGAGAACTTAACAATATAATGAAACAAGATAATCCCTTAGAAATACTAATTTAACACATAATAAAACAAGATGATCCCTTAGAGAACTTAACAATATAATGAAACAAGATGATCCCTTAGAAATACTAACTTAACACATAAAGAAACAAGATGCTCTCTTAAAGAACTAAACAATTAGAGATAGTAAAAATACATAATGAACAATCAGATCATGTGAAGTTTTAAAAAAATACATAACCTGAGATAGGATGATGGGACCGCCTTGTGATGCAAAAAGGTTTTTTTTGCTTCATCAAATCTACTATCTTTGTCGTGAATCTTTGCATCTCGGTCTAATTTCAAACGAAACCATCCAGAAATCAGATTAACAGTCAATTACTTGAAAGAAAAGTTAACTCATAACAATAATAAAAAATAATCAACCTTAAATGGTTCGTTGTTTGTCCTAAACTTGAATCCAAGAATAAAGTGCAACCAAAGGGGAAGCCAATGTATTAGCAACGTTATTTTTCATAAATCTTTTTTTTCCGAAGGCTATCATTTTTTATAATTAAAAGAAATAAATAACATGAGTTACAGATTTAACAGAAAATCTAATCGAAATAGATCCAGGGCAATCAAAAGCAAAATAATAGCCGAAGTAAAAAGACGACATATAGAAAGGAAGAAGAAAGCAAGGTTTGTTTCTAAGAGATCTTACCATGATGCGATGCGAGAAAGCGAAAAAGAAAACAGAAAAGGCGAAAGAGATGAGAAGTCTCGGATGGAGTATCTTGAGAGAGAGAGAGAGAGAGAGGACGGCGGGGGGTCGGTGGTGACAGAGGCGAGAGAGGAGAGGAGGCATGGATGGAGGTTGGATCTGGTCGGAAGCGAATGGTGCATCCTGTTGATCTCGAGCAGCGGCTAGGGTTTTTCAGGAACCGAAGGGATGTGAATGGCGCACTTGGGTATTTATATATGGTCGACGGCGCTAATCTCAGCCGTTGATTTCTAGTTGATTTAGATCTGAATTTATCCTAAAAGAGATGGACTAGACCTAAAGCCCACTTAAGCCTGCGCTCAGTCCATTGGATGCTTTGGATGCTATCTAATTGGATGATATATACCAATTACCATTTATTTTAGTGAACCTTAATTGTTTTTCTTGTAAAATTTATTTCGAAAAGTACAGCCCAGTGCAAAATACACAATTTATTCATATTTCGCTTCTAACAGGAATTGAATCCGTTTGTTCCGTCTCTACTAGACTCCAATGTTCTATTTATGGTGAAATTATAGTTTCATTAATAGTGAAAATAATTCGTTGGTTGGATCGATAATATTATGTAAATAAATGAATTAGTTCTTAGTCTAGTAGTAAAAAATAATATATCTTGAGTGAAAGGTCACGACGTTCAAAATCTGATTGAAAGATTCTTTATAGATATTTATTTTAAAAATAAGTTGGAACCCAATTTATATTAAAAAAAATATTATGTAAATTAATCTCTAATTCTGATGAATATGCAAAGCCTTAACTTATAAATATCAGTGGCCGTCACGCCGTCTCCATTTCATACTGGAAGAAAATAAAGTGATATAATAGATCAAAAAATAGGCATTGAAAATTTATAAAAGGTTCTTATATGAAAATACAATAAAAAGGGCTACTTGAATATTGCAGATAGGTGAGAGCAAATACACCTGATTTTAACAAACATTTGTAAGAATTTTAACGGGATAATGCGGAATGAAATTCCAGGATCGTAGTGTGTATCTCCTGTCATTGCTAATGTCTGAATTGTCAATTGCGCCATGCGCTAGAAGGGCACTACTAGTCCGATCAGCCTCTCTTACAGTGATAGTTTGCTTTCGAGATGTCAAACTAGATCTTGTCTCCCTTCTCCTTCTATTTTCTCCTCTCTGTTGCCTTGACGAGAGAGAGAGAGAGAGAGAGAGAGGAGTAATTGAATACTCGATACTGTTTTCTATCAAAACAATCATATTTAAGAGGTTCTGGACACTTCAAAAGGCATGAACATCAGATGCAAATCAAGGACTGAGATCACATACGTTCTGTCCAGATTCTTTGTACTCGACCAACCGGATCCGTCTGATTTCGAACGAACCTGTTTGAATTCAAGCGGATCTGTTTGAAATGGTAACAGACAACATTTGTCATGTCATAGATTAAATTATAACAATGACAACACTAATGATGTAAAAATAGATCTCCAACTTATTAATGAAAGATATATAAAGAGAAAAACAAAAAAACAAAAAAACTCCTTTGGTTCTGTCCTCTTCTCTTGGACGGAGATTGTGAAGGCACGTAGAAGTTATGAACCCTGTTGCACTATACACCAATTGAAGGAAGAAAATTCTTAAAGTATGAATCAATATTTTTTAATACTCTACCAGATTGGTGTATTTTTCTTTCTATCAATGACTCAATTGTCCAATTCATGGATGGAATTCCAATAGTGGGTTCATCAATAATATTCTTATTGATTTTGGAATCTTTTCCATTTTCAGTCGGTTGATATACTTTTCTTTTATTTCCTTTGCCATATGTACTAGCTAGACTCATATTTCCTAATAAATAAAATTTATAGAAGTTACTTGATTTTTTTTGTTCAATATTCTGCTTTGCGTATTAGGAATAAAAAATAAATCAGCAACCAAGCTTAAGGACAGTAATATAATTCGGTCTATCGAGCTTCAATTCTCTCTTTTTTTTTTAAACCTTAAATCAAATAATGCCAATTGTTTCCAAAGTATTCTAAAATCAAACAAACTTATGTTGTGCGAAGATACATTTTTTTTTTTAGTGATTGAAATTAAAGTCCTAATTTACGCACAATTGAATTTAAAATGGAGGTAAAAAAAAGATAATTATTTAAAATGTGAATAAATTAAAGTTGAGTGATATTCATAAGCTTTATTTCAAATCCTATTTTCATTCGATTTGAGCCGTTGATTTTCATTCGGACAGTCGAACCTGAGCACCACTTCCATATAGAGCACCTATTTCATATAGAAAGAGATGTCAATCCAAATATAAGTATTATTTTTGCGGAATTGCTTAAGACCATCTCTAAGATTCTATCATCCTCATCATCCCCAGCGATACTTCATTAATAACAGAAAATGCGTGAATCTCATCATCCCAGGGCCATCGCTATTTACTCACCCCCATCCAGCGCTAGTTACTCCCTCCTTCCCTCTGTTTCACTCCCTTCCTCCCTCCGTCCCTCTGTTTCCCTCCCTCCCTCTCACCCGACGCCCCCTTCCCCGCCCTTCTGTTTCGCTCTCTTCAACAATTACGATATTTAACTTCAACAATTACATATTAACTTCAAAAGTTATATATTAACTTCAATAGTTGCATATTAACTTCAACAGTTGCATATTAACTTCAACAGTTATAGATTAACTTCAACAGTTGTATTTTAACTTCAACAATTATATATATATTTCAACAGTTGCGATATTTACTTCAATAGTTATATATACAACTTCAACAGTTATATATATTAACTTCAACAGTTATATATATAACTTCAACAGTTACGATATTAACTTAACAATTATATATATTAACTTCAACAGTTATATATATTAACTAGAACAGTTAATATATTAATTGTTGAAGTTAATATGTAACTGTTGAAGTTAATATTATAATTGTTGAAGGGAGTGAAACAGAAGGGGGCGGGGAAGGAGAGCGAAGCAGAAGGGCGGGAAAGGGTTAGCGAAACGGAGAATGATAGCCAAAAATAGAAAACGCGTACAGGGGATGGGGATGATAGCCAAACATAGAAAACGCGTTTAATAACCGCTGGGGATGGTGAGGATGGTGAATATTGGGGATGATCCTTATCAGCCCTGATTATTTTTGTACTATTGTAGTACAAGTACGATGTAAATTGAAGACCGACGCCGGTATATTTTTTTATGACAAATTCTACGGTAGATAAATTATACATAAAAGGCATGTTTGGTAGGAGGAATAACTCAACAAACAAGAGAGGTTTAAGCTTATTTAAGGAGGAAGAACTTATACCACCAAAATTGGTGGAATAACTTCTTCCACGGTAGGTCCCGTTATGGATTAGTCTCGAATTTTGAATAATCTATCATTAATTTTTATTCTTAATTATAATTAATATATTAATGTAATATTATAATATTTTTAGTTACAATAATATATATATATATATATATATATTAATTTCAATATAGGAAATATTACTATTTTATCATTTTAATTATAATTATCATCAATATTATAATTAGTATAACAAATATTTAATAATATATTAATTTATATAGTACTGATAATAATAATAATACTATTATTATTATATTTTATTTATCATATAATTTTCATTATCATTGATGAAATTATTGTTATTGATATTATTATTATATTTATTATTATTATCATTAGTATTATGACAACCGCTAAGCATGAAGAATAAAAATTATAATTATTATATTAATTATTATAATTATAATTATCATTGATATATTAGGAATAAAAATATTTTATATAATAATAATTATTAGTAATATTATGATTAATATTTGCAAACTAATGACAGTAATTAATATTGTAATCATTACTACAAATCTAATTTTATATTTTTATATTCTTATTCCTTCAATTCACATAACCAAACAACAATGACATAACTTGACATAAGTTCTTCCTCCTTAACTCATTCCTCTTAAGTTATTCCTTTACCAAACGCCTCCAAAGTTAAGATTATTTTTTCTAAATTATAAACGGTTGTGATTATGTGGCGGATTGATGAATTCGTCAAGATAATGACTCGCCGCGTCAAAATAAAATTTATTTTGCCACAGAAACTCAGACTTCACATTTGGTTCCTTAAATGACGCCGAAACGTTAAGGCTGGACGCCTGGACCGTGAATCTAACCAGATTTGTCCCCATATAAATTTTCTCGAAGTCTTCTTCGGGTGTCAAGACAAGACGGTCAATTGTTTTCTTTTTCTTTTTCTTGTTTTTTCGAAATCTATGACTTCTTTGAGTTGGTGAGAGTCTATTTGTTTGGTACCATTCGCCAAATTGATAAGTACCTTTAAACTCTTGCACCACATCTGTTCCCTACCTTTACATCCGACATCCGAGATGACATGTTCTCATGTCTGATAATCTCGGCATAACTATTTAATTGCTTCCTAAAAACTTTAGAATAATGTATCATATTTTTTTAAGTTTTTATGAAATAAAACATGTATGTATATATTTTCAGGTTACATATGTATTATTCGGAGGACAATTTACTTTACTTCCCAAAAAAAAAATGAAAATTGTTCTATTATAGACCTCACAATAAAAGTCTAATTATTTTAAAATAATTCTTATATTGAGATCAGTAGTTGCTATGATACACGGTCTTCATCTAAATTTTCAGACTCCACATAGAGTTATTGCTAGTATGATTATTTTGATTATTACTGGCATAATTGACGAAGTTATGATATGCTTCATCATTTTTTTTTTGTGTGACAAAACGCTTCGTAAATCGTTCACTATATTGTGTGCACTGAATTTTAAATTCAGAAATCTTTAACTTTAATCTTATTAATTTATTGTAATTACATTAAAACTAAGTAATTTAATTTTGCTCAATGATTTGGGATGTCTATTTAAAAGAAAATTTTATAGTAGAAGTTAAATGCGTCACATAAAGTGCAAGCGCGGCATTGATTATTATCGCTCAATTGATTGCATACGTGTGAGAATCTCGTGTCAAAGAAAAGGATCTCAAACCTCTCGTGCAAATTGTATTCGTTATCCTCCTTGTTGCGCGGAGTCCATTTATTACCTCTTTGGGGCCGTTTGGATGGGGTTAGGAATAGCCAATTCCTAGGAATTTGCTATTCCTAGACATAAATCTCTCTCACAAAGTTACACATTTTCCAATATTTTCCGCCTAGGAATAGGAATAAGAGGAATAGTCTATTCCTAGGCGGAAAATATTGGAAAGTGTGTAACTTTGTGAGAGAGATTTATGTCTAGGAATAGCAAATTCCTAGGAATTGGCTATTCCTAGCCCCATCCAAACGGCCCCTTTGGGAATTGGAATTTTATATTTTTTGAAGGCTTTTCTAGACATTTTTGTTGCTTCACGATTGCTATGAAAAAAAACTTAGCAAAAGAAATTGAATATGCACCTTAATTCCTCGGAAGGCGTTTGTTACTAAAATGGAGCTATTATGACATAATTTCTTAGAAGTAAATAATTCTTATTTGACTATATCAAGTGAAAAAATAGTATAAATTATCATATATTGCGAGGGAATGATTAAAATCAATTTCATATTTGTCTTCACTAAAGCGTAAATTTTCTAGAGGATTTTTTAAAGATAAAAAGGGTCAAATCCTTCAATTTATTTTGAAATTAAATGTCGCAAAATATCTCTAGCTGAGTTTCGAACTCGTGACCTGATTATATCAATAATTAATTTATTTTGACATTTTAGATAACTGATTAGATAATTATTAAAATAAAAATACATTCATCTTCTTCATACTTTGAAAAAAAATTTGTACTGAATTTATATGAAGTTTGAAATCTGATTGATCCTCGCTGATCTATTAGAAAACTTCACGTTTTAGAGGGCGTTATTGCAACACCTACAAGTTAGTGGGGTTAGGGATAAAAAATTAGTTGATCTCAAATTTGTTTGACAATTATAGATTAACAAATTAGATTAGTAATTTAGAAGTTAAACTAATCTCATACTATACATGTTAAACGCACCTTTAATTTTTAGTGCACATAATTAACAATCAATCAAATTCGAGTATCAAATATGAATAGTGAACATATCCACGTTCTATACGTTCTAATTTTAACAACTTTTTCCAAATAAAATATTAATAAGTCCCGTTTTTTCCAAAAATTATTATTATTACTCGTGTACAATCCGGGTTTGTAAAAAATTAAAAATGTTCTCCATGTTACCTCCTAGTGGTTCCCACGCTTCCTCCTTCCCAAATTGGACTTTTTATTTGTTTTTTCTGCTGCGTTTCGTCCTTGCATAGAAGGAAACGCTGTCCGGAACAAACGCGCTCTCCAATATTGTTCGTCCATTTGAGATTGGACGGTTAGATGTGAATAGCAGATACCTGTTATTCTAGTAACAAACAGCAGACTTAATAGTTCTCTAAATCTGGGTTTCTCCTTTCCTAATAGGTCAATACCAACTCCTGACAAGTGACAAAGGACAACTATTATTTATTAAGTTGCTTTTACTTTTAATCTTTTATCATTTCACCTCCGAAATTTTTTGGTGCAGTATATCTTTACAGATCTAGGCCGGGGTTTTTTTTTCTATTATAAATCCAGTGAGTAAACGGGAAAAATATTACTATCGATAATATACGACAGCTTATTATACATTAAAAATTAGTCAGTAATTAATGTACGTTTACTAGATTATATTTTTACTTTTTAAACTTTAGCTGATTTTTTTTTCTAATATAAAGGTATCCTAAGACACGCTAAGACACAGAAAAGTAAATTATTATTTTTAATATTATATACTTAAAAATTTCAAAAAATATATAAAATTTGGTCTGCATGGAGATTTCAATAGAGAGATCATATTGGACGGTTTGGATCGGTCATTTTGAACTATATCTAGCAGTTTTGATCGCAACTCACCGACCCTTTGGTGAGTTGCAACTCACCATAGCAAAACTCTCTCTCTCTCTCTCTATATATATATATGGAGTTTTGCCATGGTGAGTTGCAACTCACCAAACGGTCGGTGAGTTGCGATCAAACTCTTAGATCTAATTTAAAATGACCGATCCAAACCGTTCAATACGATCTCTCTATTGAAATCTCCATGCAGACCAAATTTTATATTTTTTTGAAATATTTAAGTATTTTTTTCGGATTTTTAAAAACTGCTGGTTTTGAACAGTTCAGAACTAATTAGATTAACGATTTTCTAAAATTTCAAAAAAATACTTAAAAATTTCGAAAAAATGTAAAATTTGGTCTGCATAGAGATTTCAATAGGGGGATCATATTGGATGGTTTGGATCAGTCATTTTGAACTAGATTTAGGAGTTTTGATCGCAACTCACCGACGGTTTGGTGAGTTGCAACTCACCATAGCAAAACTCTCTCTCTCTCTCTCTCTATATATATATATTGCTTAGGCTGAATCTTTGTAAATAACCTGTCATAATATAATATACTTTTTAACTGTTATTTTGCATTTAGATACTTCCAGAGTATTATTATTATCATTTGGTCATCCCATCCTTTTATTGTAAAAGTAAGGCAAATTTATTTGATATTCTTTGGGAAATATTTTATATAGAAATTATATAAAACAAAGAAGAAACCAATTTTCAATCTATTCACATGTTAGACATATACGATTAAATATAAGAAAATAATACAAGTTCTTTCTCCCGATAATCAACATTTGTTTAATGCTTGATCATATCTTAATTTTATCATTCTATTATTCATCACGGTGCTGATGAAAACAACAAAAATGACGGGTATATCCACAAAAAAGTAAAACAATTTTAAAATCTAGAAACAAGGCTATCTAACTCTTAAACAAATAATCGCCAAAATTAAAAAAAAAAAAATCAAACAACGGTAAGAATCTGTCCTTTGTTAAAGCAACCCTGAGCCGCACAGGCGTCATTGGCCACCAACTAGATCTCTCTCTCTACCTCCTCTCTCTTGTCTAAAGCATTGCATGTGACCTTGGTTTGTCATCTTTTTGTTGGTATTAGTGAAGAAACGCTGATTTTGGCTTTGGGTTTTGAGCTTTTCAAAGCGTACTGTTTCAAACTCTTCTCCATTACACTACAATCACTGAATTGCCCAAGACTAGACCTTTTTAAGGCTCCGCCAATTTAACCTCCTCTAATGGCATACTAAAAGGGTTCCACAAACCCCACAAATGGCAGTAAGCAATGGCTTCTTCTACCACATTCTAGCCTTCACAAGCTGCGTTGCATTCATATACTTCTCTTTTCGAGATTTCAAGGATGATTTCAAGTCCCATTTCTTAGATTACAAGCCCCAAGTGAGATTCGTAGAGATTAATGGTACTCAATTTGTCCTTGATGGGAAGCCATTTTATGTGAATGGATGGAACTCCTACTGGCTCATGGATCAGGCTGTTGACGAGTCGACCCGGCCGCGTGTCAATGCCATCTTTCGAACCGGCGCACAAATGGGTCTGACTGTGTGTCGAACATGGGCGTTCAATGATGGCACTTACAATGCGCTTCAAATTTCTCCTGGCCGATTTGATGAAAGGGTTTTCCAGGTAATTTTGGCTTTTTTATATTATTAATTAATTCATTGATGGCACTTACAATGCGCTCCAAATTTCTCCTTGGCCGGTTTGCTATGGAGGTGGGGAGGTTGTTAGTTGTTAGTTGTTACCACGTAGATCAAATTTTGAATCTATCCTGAATACCTAGGTACCAAGGAAAAGTGTTTACCGTGTCTTGGGGGGTTTAACGTTTAAATTGATACAGTAAAGCATTAGTATGTAACAAACGCTTACCAGATCCATACCACTCTTTTAGATTATTTCTGTTTATTTATTCAATTTGTTAAGTCGGCAGGATTCCGGGTCTTGTGTTTATGGTTCATTGAGGTCCCATGAAGGAATGAGAGCATATTGATTGATGTTTTGATGGTAAACAATCAAGTTTAAAACATTGTTCAAGAAAATTTATTGACAAGAACCATACCAATACTGGTAGGGGACCCAAATATCCTTTACCAGAAGGTACCAGCTTTCTGCTGCAACCAAGTTCCCCGGGCATTACTTTTTTCAAGACTAAATCTCCTTTCGGGCTTATACAATATCTTTTTTTTTTTTTTCCAAATTTTGTGAAGGCATTGGATAGAGTAATAGCGGAGGCTGGGAGGCATGGGATAAGGTTGATTTTGAGCTTGGCAAACAATTTGGATGCTTATGGAGGGAAGTCCCAATATGTGAAATGGGCATGGGAAGAAGGGGTCGGTCTGAGTTCTTCCAATGACTCGTTCTTCTTTGACCCATCCATCAAGAGATATTTCAAGAAATATCTGAAGGTCTACCAATCTAATTCCCCTTTTGTTTGTCATTTTCTCTCTGTTCTTTCTATGAATGGTTTTGGCCACAACAAAAGCATTCCAAACTATATGCTTTAGTTGATGAAGGTGAATACATGACGTTGAGGGTGGCCACAACAAAAGCATTCCAGACTACTATGGCCCTAGTATATGCTTTAGTTGATGAAGTTGAATACATGAAGTTGAGGGTAAACATCAGACAAAGGCTCCTGGGACTCACAGAACATTAAAATTTAGGGGCCCACTTCTTAGTATCCTGGAAACACTCTTGCTAAAATCTACTCACAAAATTACCCTATATTTTTCTAACATCATATACCTTTTGGTATTAAATTGCCTGATATATATGTACCTTTCTGATCAGTTGTATTATTTACCTTCTTTGACTTCATACTTTTGGTATTTTTGTGTCAAGTACTCATTTCTTCACCAACTTTCTTATGTTTCTGAAATCAATATCATGCCTTTTGCAATCTGGAAATCTAAGAAAATTTAGGATTTTCAAATGTCAACACACAACAATAATGCAAGAACAAAATTGTGTTGAAATTTATCTTAGAAAGGTTCAGCAAGGAAATGGCAAACCTGCCTTTGGTTCATTGTATACAAGTTGTGCAGATGTAGAAATTAAGTTAGGCAAAAGATGTGGTGTAATTATTGATTAACTAATGTTGCTTCTTGTTCGGAATAAAATCAATATTCATGGTGTTCACACATAAAAGATTGAAACTGGTGCAAAACAAGGTATTCGTTGAAAGAGTTAAATGAGTAGAAAATGACAAGACTCCATTTAGTTGTTTGTATATGTTAAATGATATGAAGAATAATGTGTAATTTTGTCATTTTGATTCAACATATTTTCTTCAAGGTTGGGAGCTTGGTCTGTGTCACATTAATACTCCTTTATGTTGAAAGCATTCCCTGATTCCTGTTATGGGTGCTAACTCCAGAAGCTTTCCAATTTCGGTGCTTGAAGTTAACCAGTGATTCCTTTTTGTCCCAGTTTTGGTTATTTGGACTTTACATATAAATGGAATTTTTGTAACTTCTTTCTATGAGAAGCTGACGGGATTACTAGAACAAGTAACTAATTTTAAGCAACTACTGGAACCAAAATTGAAATGAAAAACATTTGGAAAACAAGTTATTGATTTAATTCTCTAACTACCCAACCATGTCAAGGTTCTTATTATTACTTTCGTTTTCCTTTTGTCTTTTTCCAAAATTGATAGACTGTATTGATGAGAAGGAACCACATGAGTGGGCTCCAGTACAAGGATGATCCAACCATCTTCGCCTGGGAATTGATGAATGAGCCAAGATGTTCATCAGATTCGTCAGGTCGCACACTTCAGGTTTGTTTACTCATCTAATTACGAACACATACTGGTAACAGATCTGATTAGCAAAAAAAGTAAGGGTTGTTGAGCACTAAACCCCCAAAGCACTACATATCAGATGAATAATGGCAAATTTAGAAGAAAAAAAAGAGGGAAAGATGGAGTAGAATGATTAATAGAAAGAAACAAAAGGCTTACTGTTCCCATACCTAGTTACAGCTCTAAGATTGTAATTTATAGTTTTACAATATTCTATTTCAAGACGATAATGGAGAGATTTAACAAAACAGTCAAACTGTGCAGAATTGGATTGAAGAAATGTCAAAGTACATAAAATCAATAGACCAAAACCATCTTTTAACGGTTGGTCTAGAGGGCTTTTATGGTCCGACATCTCCACCGGAGAAGCTGAACATAAATCCTGGTGAATGGTTTGGTATGCTCGGTGCAGATTTTATTCGCAACAACAAAATTCCTACCATTGATTTTGCTTCTGTCCATGTGTACCCTGACAGTTGGTAAGTATATAAATAGTTTCAGCCATTGAAAAGAGGAAATGATCACACATAGACACCTTAATTTCTCTATGTTCCCTGTGCAGGTTGGTGCTTGCTGATATTACTGAGAAGGAAAATTTTGTATCCGAATGGGTAAAATCTCATATTGAAGATGGGGACAATATACTAAAAAAACCAGTATTGGTCACTGAATTTGGTCTTTCGAGTAATGCCAATGGATTTGATCACTCGCACCGGTTGTTGTTCTACAAATCAATTTTTGATACAATTTATGAATCAGCAAAGAAGAATGGTGCTGGTTCGGGAGCCTTTGTGTGGCAACTAATAGTTGAAGGCATGGAAGTATTCCATGACAGCTTTGCATTTATACCAGAGAGTATCCCCTCATTGCATTCTCTGTTGAAGGAGCAATCATGTCGATTGGCGACATTGAGATATGGGAGCAATTTGGTTAGGCAAATTTTCAAAAATGTTTGCAAATAGAGTAGGTATCCAAACTGCAAATACAAAATTTGTTCTGAATACGGGTTGGTTTCACAAATTTTGGTGAATTCTGTCATTTTCTAGATGATTAGGAAATGTAATGTACTACAGTCTACCCTTCTCACATATTGAATGTAATTAAGAAATAAAAATGCTCTTATTATTACATTTACAAAATCAAATTTTCATCTCCGAAACCTTTAGTAGAAGAAAATCAGCAGATATTTTCTTCTTGTAAAAGATGTAGTGGCGTTGAATAAATATAGTAAAATTTCTTAGATGGTGCACTAATTAAAATGCATAATATATTCTTCTTTGAAAGTTAAAACCCAAAAATGTATAAATACACGTAAAGATGTACAACATCACGCATGCCAGCGTGTGATAGGCTGATAGCCGCTCTTATGGGCCGAATTTAAATAATTTAAATAATGGACTGCTTGAAAGCATTGGCCCGAGATCTTTTTTAGGGACAAGAAAACCTAATGGGCTGAAATTACTAGTAACCACTGAATCAATTTTGAATTCTTCTAGTTGCATGAAATCACATATGTTTGCTTCTAGCGTGGCAGCCACTGCCCAGGCCCAGCCATCTAAAAAAATAATTAATATATGTTTGCTTCATCTACACAACAATCACCTTAACAAAACTTTTTTGGGAGATATTGTACAGTTTTCTGACAATTTTGGAGTTATAGAAAAATGCCTGAACAGTGGTCTACAGTCTATTGTACAAATTTAGGACAAGCAATTATAGTGGGGGTAAAAAGGAACTATGTTAATGTAAATTTATTGCTTAATTAGGTGAAATCAATCAACATTTTTCTCCATCAATTTAGTTTTGACGGGAGGTGCTTTGGGCAACTGGAATTTTTCTTGGAGCAACATATTTATTCTCTAAATGTCTAAATTGTCCTTAGTTAGTTTTAATAAAGATCTATTACCTAATTTATTCCTTAATAGTGCTTTTAAATTATTTCCTTAGCTGCATTTTTTTTGCCTTTAGTGACATCTCACAGGTCGCTATTTTAAAAAAAAAATTGCATTTGCCTTTAATTACATCTTTTTGAAATGCACTTTTTTGAATCCTATTACTGCAATGATAAGTATATGCAAAGAAAAAAAATAATAATTGATTCATATTATTGTATTATAGTTATTATTATTTTTTTTGTTATACTCAAAGTATAGAAACAAAACATATCCAAATAAATGACCAATAATTTTTGCGTACGTCACATTCCCAAAACTTTTATCTAAAAATAATGAGCAGCTTCCTTAAAAAATGAGGAGTCAAATTTTGGCCTATTAAAAATTATTTTAAGATATGAACTCACATACAAGAAGGAATAAACAGTACAAATCAAACTAAAACTATCGTGCACATTGCCATTAATGCAATGTTCATATTTATATTTGACCAGCAATTGCTGTTATGATATTTAAGGAAGAAAAATGAAAAAGGAACGTAATTAATTTGAAAAAGATTTTAGAGGCAATAGCTCTTGATTGATACCAAGGATAATTTAGACATTTAGAAAATAAATCTGTTGCTCCAAGAAAAAATTCAGTTGCCCGAAGCACCTCCCAGTTTTGACAAGGGCCCATTACAAATACGTACAAGTATTTTTGAGTTTCCTTTGATTTTGATTTTTGAACGTTTTTCAATCAATCCTTGTCATCCTTATCTTGAATTTATCAAGTTAATTACTCAATTGTCACTAATCATAAGAAAATGATGGTGGAAGTATGTCGCTTATCTGTAGAACATTTACATATACTTAATTCATTTACCTCTAAATACAGTTTCGGTGCCCGGAAAAAAGAAGTACAATAACAATAAACAAATGTCATTAAGTTTGTTCTCCAGTATTTGTGTAAGATACGAGTTTCTTTGTCAGTAGTAAATTCTGAAATAAAAATTATCCAGTATTATTACTGAATTCAAATCTGAATCCGATTAGATCCTAGTAGGCTAGTATCCAACCCGCACTGCTTTCTCTTTCTACAGAAAAAAGTGAATTGTTCACTCGAAAAGTCAAACCTTCCAACAGAAAGAAGCAGAATTAATTATATTACACTACTTTTAGGAAAATTGAAAGAAATATGGAATTAAGTTTGTCATTTAACGAAAGCTAGCTGGATGTGTCGTTGATCCCACACTAGGTATCTCCTTTATTGTTCAAAAATCATGATCATATTGATGTGTTTGCTTAATAATTTTGTAGGTGCCAAGGAAGGAAATTCATACATTTCCTTCAAAAATTGCAATGTATTGGCCTGTTCATTGTGGATTTTTTGCTAGGGGTAAAGTTAAAAGGGGAGCTAACTTTAGACACAAAGCTGAACACGTGTACAAATAAAAAAAAAAAGGGTTTGATCCGAGGTTAATGGACACGTAGCAGGGGCAACTAGTAGGGTCAAAATGGTCATGAAAAAAAATCATACTTCATAATTGACATGCTGTGACTGTGAGGCAACCTTTGTTGCGTCTAATTGACCTCACAGGGCGACAAGATGCGCGGCAAGTGCTAAGCCACTTAATATAACAATACCTTCTCCAGTCTTAACAAACTGGCTCGGTGCAGTGCCATTTTACATATACGAGGTGAAGCTAAACTCAATATTTTTACATATATAAAAAAATTGTGAATTCATTGAATTGTCACGATAAAATGGTATGTAATGAATTCGAATAATGGATTGAAAGGTAGGATTAAAAATGTAAAACATTTTATTTTCATTAGAAATTAATTGAGGATACAATATTAGTTTGGAAATAATAAAGGTCATACTTGGTGGCAGAAATTTTTTACTTAGGGGTCGTTTGGATGGGCTAGGAATAGCCAATTCCTAGGAATTTCATCTTCCTAGGAATTTCATCTCTCTCACAAAGTTACACACTTTCCAACGAAAATCCTTATTCCTTCCTAGGAATTGGCTATTCCTAGCCCATCCAAACGACCCCTTAGATTTTTCTATAACATTATATGCTTGCTATTCACTATTTTTGAGATACTATTCAACACACATTTGGAATATAAGATTTGTCTCACACAATAGTTCATTGCACTTAATACTGATAAAATGGAGTTTTATGTTTTACGTTTTATATTTAAGTTAGTAGTGTTTTCTTAAAAGGACAGTCAATATATAGGTAAGACATTTTATTTTATCTCATTACAAAGTAAATAAGAGAAGGTGAGACAACAATAAAATGGAGAGATGGTGCCAAGTAAGCCCCAAATCAGTTGGGTCCATATACGTGTCCAATGACAAGATATGAGGCACAGTTTAAAAAATTAATGATTTTGTACGGATGTACCAGTACCTGCTCAAAAGGATCTTTAGGCTATTTGGTTACAGCTAATATTATCAGTTCGGTGATTGAATTCAAAAGATGGCAGAAGCAAACAGGTTTTGTCATTCAAAAAGACACAGGAAAGAACAGAACAAAAGTTAATCAACCTAGGAGAAAATTTCACAATCTAAAATATAGCCTATGTGTTAGATCACCAATTTTTACCATATTAATATCGACAATTAGGAGATCAGAAAAATTAATGTCGGAATGCTTCGGTTCCTGGGCAATGGTCTCATTAGAGATTAATACATTGATTAATTAATTAACGACTACTTTATATGATATGTAATCAAATAAATAATTATAAAATTTAAAACATAGTAAATAGTAAAAAAAAATCTCTATATTTTCAGTCGTTCTTTTAAAGTGAAAAGCCACTTTGTATAGAAGTCAGATAACTAGGCATTATTTTGGTGAAAGATATATATATAGCTAGAATCTACAACTAGCTTTATAAAAATATACATGATTAATAGCGAATTAAAATAAAACAACCACAAAAAATACTTAACACGGTACTATCAATTTATTGCCAAACTTCATACAATCACATTTTCTCATTTTCTTACAAGATAATTTGGTTTTTATATATGAATCAAATTAGCAATATGTTAGATCAAATTGAATGATTTTATATATGTAGATTAGAAATACGAAATAACATGTGTATATATTTATTTATTTTGGTAAGTTGATTTGGGGATTTGTTTGGGGATAGTGCATCTATGCAATTAATCATATAATGTGTAAAGCTATAATAACAAGGACCATACTAAAACTTCTATACTGACATAACTGATATTTACCATCTGTATGGCTATCTAGCTGACCCCACAAAACATAAAATTCCACAATACTTGCCTCTTTGTTATCTTGATAACACACAAATCTCATTGTAGTTTCTAAATTCTGATCAATAATCGTGTCTGTTTAATTATCACACATAATGGATCCTCATCCTCTTTGGTTCAACAACTTTTGTACGATATCTATTATGAATTTATTAGGGGCTGAATTACAAGTTCTGAAAAGAGCGTAAACACATTGTTTGCATTTAGTTTTTGAGTTTAACGAAAGTTTTCATGCTCCCCATTTTTAATATCAAATTAAAATTATTTGATTACTATCAATTAATTTGAAAAGTATTCGACTTATTTACTTACTAAAAATTCGCTTTACATAGGAGGCACGTCGGCATTATTCTGGCGAAAGGTACGTGCTGCTAAATATCTTTTTATAATATTAGACCAAATGTAAAGCCTTCAAAATATATATATATATATATATAATAACCAAAATATAAAACTGATTGTATTGCATTTGTGCGCGGTGGAATTATACGGGTATGAGTTTTTACACATCGATTTGTGAGAATTTACGTCTTTATAAGTGCACAAGAGCACGGGAAAAAGAAGTGTTAAAATAATGTCTAGGAGTTATTATTGGAAACTACAATATTTTTATCTCGTTGTTTTACCTTTATCACATAAAATATTTTATCTCGTTGTTTTACCTTTATCACATAAAATAAATTATTTTTAAAAAAAATTTATAAACTTTACGAATTACCAAAAGAAATGTTTGTTAAAAACATGTACCGTATGGTAATATATCTTTAAAATTAAAAAAATTTAATAAATATTTTTTCTAGAATAAAATTCGAAAGCATGTAGTGATAATAAAAATAAAATCCAACCCAGAATTTAAAAAAAATCTCACCGAAAAGACTATAGGATATATATATTTTTTTCTTCTAAACCCAAAATCCAATTATTATTCCATGATTCGGGCTACATCCGGACAGAAAGCCTTATATGAAAATCATTTATCTAAAAAGTTTATAATTTATATTGTCGGATTTGAGACTGATGCCTCAACATATTGACCGTGGAGGAAAGTAATGACGTCTAATGAATTTTTTAACATTTAACTTTTTTATCTTTACTATTTCACTTCCTAATATAACATATCAAGATAATTTGATTTTTTTTTATTCAATACTACACTTACAACAGTACAGTACTATTAAACACACATTCTTAATATTATTTACTGTTCATATTTTAAATTTTACTTCACTTTTCAAATGCAAAATGATAAGCCACACCTTTTTTCCCCGAAGAAAAATGCAAAAATAGCAGTTAAGAAGCTAAGATTCGTCAGAAAATCGTATATAAAAAATAATTTATAGGGATTTTTTTCTAGATATGCAAAAACTAATGATCATAATATTCTAGGTTTGTGAATTCTGTTTTTGTCGTGGCAAAAACTGCGCATTTGGCGCACTCTTATAGTGGGGAATCTAGAAACCTGGTTATAAATTTATAATATGGAAAGTCGACAACGTCACAATCAATTTAGAAAGCAGCTATTTAAGTGAAAAGTTTAAATCACGAGGCTACTGTCAAATGACGAGATTTCCTGGTTTAGAGAGGCTACCACAGAAAATATTATTATTTTTTTATGTTGAGTTTTTTTTTTCCTTTTATTTATAGAGTAATGTAAGAATGAAACACGTTTGACGGAAAATAAGATCCTCGACTCAACAATTGAAATTTTAAATGACTAATCCAAACCGTTTAATATGATCTTCATATTAAATTTCTTTTGAATATGTTCTTCATATTAAACTTTTTTTTTATGACAAAATTTTACATATTTTTAAAATTTTTAAATATTTTTGTCGAATTTTTTAAAAATTGGAGGTCAAGAACTAACAGATTGAAGATTTTTTTTTAAAATTCAAAGTAAATAGTAAAAGAGTTAGAAAAATGTAAAATTTGTTCTCCAAAGAGATTTCATTATGAACAATAAATTAAACGGTTCGAATTAGTCATTATAATCTTGAAAATTAAAATTTGATCTCGTTTGAGGAGCTAAAGTGTCAAATACGTTTGACTCTAGCATTACTCTTATTTTATGATGTGATTTGTTTACGGGAATTACCATTGACAACAACAGCTTTACTTCCTTCAACATTATCTATGTCTAAATGACCAAATTGTCCTTATATATGCTGGACTAATAGTTTGAACAGTAGACTTTCTTAATTAATGTAAGGGAGTGGCAAGGATAATTTTATTCAAAATACGTTGCATAAGAAAAAACAATGTTGGCAAATGCAATACAACAAAAGAATTTTTTTCGTCCACGTAAACTATATTTCGTACAGTAGATACGTCCTCTTCTCGTTTAAAATCCCATCTTATCATGTTTTAGATTTGACTACTTGATAGAGGATAGATTGATATCTGTTGTACTTAGTTATATTTTGCCATAAGGACATATAGATAAGCTGGTTTGGGATCGAAAAAATGAAGATATGTACAAAACCTATAAGGAGATGGTGAAAATATACATCAAATCAGTAAAGAAATATTTTCCGTAGGAAATTTAATCAACACTTTATTTATCTAAAACATAATGTTAAAATTAGACTCGACAAATTTTAAAATAAAACGAACATATATACTAAACTTCATAATAATTGGTCAATGCAAAAAACACAATGCAATGAAGATACAATGTTGCACAAATAAAATAGAGTTGTATATATATTAATAATGCGAAATGGTATTAGGATGGACAATGAATATCACAAAAGAAATTTGAAATTAATAATGCGAAAATGATATTAGGATGGACAATGAATATTACATTTTTCAGACAATTGTTTAAAATGTAATATTCCATATTTCACCAAGCGATACTGGATGCCATGATGAGGGATTACTTTTACCCTAATGGACAAAAAAAAAAAAAAAAATTTCATGATAGGCCATAATCTCGACAGAGATTTTATACCTCTATTGTTCATATAGTGATGACTTGCATGCTTACATCATGAAAATCGGATAATCCAAGTAGATTTAATATATTATAAAGAAGTTAGATTCCTATAGTATGTAACAATTGGAGCTGTCAATTAAAAAAAAAAATCTAAAAATTAAAGAAATTATAAGCTGTCATGATAATGACCATACACGGTAGGACAAGCATTACCAAAAAAAAATAATATCCTTTGCATTCGCCTACGTGTTTCGGGAATATTAACTTACAAAGAAGTACAACTGTACAAGAAAGGAAAAATTGGCTATATATCCTCAAAATCTTCTCCAATCAATCATATACCCTTCCATTCTTTAATATTAATGATTTATCCATCTAATTATCATTAGTATGGGTATTTTCCCTTTTTGTTAATTTAATTATTTTATATATTAAAATAATTAATATTTCAAATTTAGGACTAAAATAACATGCCATTCTGTCGCAGCTTTCCCACCATATGACAATTCTTCTCCGAGCTAGACAGTTACAATTTAGCTTAGATATATTAACCTTGGAATTAAATAATGGATTAATTCTACTTTTTGTATGATTATGGAGAGACAAGAATCCAATGATGGCTATTTTCAGTTTTCTCATCCTTAATTATTCTCAAAATGAATTTCCGTTTTCTCGTTAGAAGTTACTTAAAGGCATTGGCAGCTCTTTGTAATAATGGAATTGGATGGTAGATGGGTCAATATGCAATGGCGCCAGGCTTAGTAACAATTTGGATAAGAAAAGAGAATCTCCAGTTTCCTCTTTTCAAAAATTATTGCGCAAGTTTTTTTTTCATTTTTTTTCTAATGGTCAAACTATGAGAGAAAGGATAGGGTATTTTAGTCATAAACTAAAATAATAAAATTTTTAAATTCTTTTTGAGGGTTTAAAAATTATTATTTTAGTTTAAGACTAAAATTTAAAAAAATTTAAACCCTCAAAAAGAATTAAAAAAATTATTATTTTAGTTTAAGAGGGTAAATGTCAATTAAATTAATGAAGAGAGTAAATGTCCATACAAATGATGTTTAGACGGGTAAACTACTAATATTAAATAATAAGAGGGTATATGACTGATTGGGGAAGATTCAAGGGTATACGGCTACTTTTTTCTAAAAGCAAAATCAATGGCTGCCCGTTAATTGAATAATTGCACACTTTTTCCACACTCAAGTCTCTACTACTAAAACCCCTGCATCTCTCTCTCTCTCTCTCTGCACGAAAAGCAAAGTGCCATATCCTCCAATAAAATAAACACAACTACACAAGTATATCCCAATGTCTGAACCTACTCCTTTAAATTAGCTCTAGCCGGGCAGTTGGGGCAACCCGGCCCATTTTATCTCAAAACCATACTCCATCACTAACCTCATCTCATCATATATATATAACTTAACTCCTTGGCTGTAGCTCTAGCTATAACCATTCCTTCAATGCCATACCATGACCCCTCAAGCCACCACCACTGACCAAACATCACCCGACTCGGAGCCCGAACCGACCGTTTCGCCAAATACAAAGCCGAAACGGCCTCGTGGGCTGACCCGACACCCATCATACCACGGTGTTAGAATGCGCGCATGGGGAAAATGGGTGTCGGAAATCCGCGAGCCAAAGAAAAAGTCTCGCATCTGGCTCGGGACCTTTCCGACACCAGAAATGGCTGCACGGGCCCACGACGCGGCTGCACTATGCGTGAAAGGTGCGGGAGCTGCTAGTCTGAACTTCCCAGAGCTAGCAGCATCGCTCCCGCGACCTGCCTCGCTGTCCCACAGGGACATACAAGCAGCCGCGTCGAAAGCAGCTGCAATGGACCCCGAGCCTGAGCTCGGGGAGATAGTGGAACTGCCCAAGTTGGACGAGGGCTCGTTCGATAGGTGCGATAGAGAGTTTGTGTGGGACGAGTCGCCGTTCGATGGGTGGGGTCAGGGGCGAAGCTAGGATTTGATATCAGCAGGGTCCGTAAATTTTTTTTTTTTTTGCTGAAAACATATGTACGATGTTACTTTTAATATAGACATAGTATAATAATAATTTTTAAATAAAGAACTCTAAATAATGTAACATAAAAATTCATGATAAATCAAATATATATTATAATAACAATAGAAAATCTAAAATAATATATTTAATATACAAAATAATAATTCAAAAATCAAGACAATAAAAAAAATACAACAATTTCCTATGAATTTTCATTTTTCTCGTAATTTTACATAATAGGTTCATTAGAAATCTCATTGAACACTTTTTTTTTTATATTATAAATATATAAAGATAGGAGGCATACAGAAGAATTTGGCCACTATTCAAACCACAATATTTCTTATCTTTTGTGGCGCTCAGAATTTTTTTGACAGGAATATATAGTATTTAGAATTTTTAGTGGCAGTTTTTATATAATATCCGAATTGTATTTTTGATCATCTGTGGTACTTTTATTTATAATGTCCTAAAGTTCACAAAACATTATATAGACAAATCATGCAATGTGCGAGATTCGCGCTAGTATTTAAATGCTACAAATAATTATTCATTTAAATATTCCATTCTATTCTCAATTTTGTCTTAATAAAATTCATTGGGGAGGAAGGGAGAAGGCGATTAGTCACGAACAAATGCTACCTGGGTCCCTATGCGATTTTTTAGACGCCGTTATGCAATTCAAATTAAACACGACATGTTCAGCTGGGTCCTTCAAATTTTTGAGATGGGTCCCTAACTTCTTGTGATTTTTTTTTTAATTACAAACAAATACAATATTAAATAATTTTTTTTTTGAGGTGGGTCCATGGACCCACCAATCACCACGTAGCTTCGCCCCTGGGTGGGGTTATCTTCCACCGTGGATGGACGAGGTTGATGTGCAGAGCTGGGGCCTGGACATAGGATTTGGGATGCACAAGAAGCCCTGAATCAGAACTCGATGGATCGTGGTGCATTGTGCTGCTACACGAATGGATGTACCCCGAGCGCCGCAAGATTTACAGATGAAGAGTTTGCTCGTGTACATGAGTGTACGTGTTGTTGATATAGTTAAAAGGAAAGATATGAATCTCTGTTGTTGTTGTTTTTTTCTTTTTTTCTAGGACTTCATTAATTTTGGGTACTATTTGAAAACCCATGATTCTCCGTACACCATCAAAAATGACAATGTGCTTACTAGTTTGATAATTTGATATCTTGTTTCCTTCGTTGCTTGGAGAGCGATGAACTAAACAAGCTCCTTTGTCCAATATATGAAAACAATGATTAATAATGAACTGATCTTTAATATGGTTTTGACAATTAACCAAAATAGCCAGTTTATATACATAATTATATACACTGTCACTAGATGCGAGACAATGGCATGGTTTTAATAGCTCTTTCATTAGTTTAATTTAAAAGTCCAAACATATATATTTCTTTTATAATATCTATTTATGGAAGATTTGGTGACCTTTTGGAATTTACTTTGATTGGACATTTCTACTGAGTTGGCCACAGTTGTAAGGGGGTCTTGCTTTTTTCCCTGTTGAGGGTCACTTTATAGCATCAGTTTCTTTTTCTGTGTGACATTAAATGAGATTTTGGCTTGTCTACATTTAATTGGTGCCGATTTTCTGCGGTCAAAATCAACCACCAATCGGTCTGGCCAGTCCCTGAAATTTGGGGATGACGTGTCCACTTTCTGTAGAGAGCTGTCTAATTTAGTGAATAGTTAGCTTCCAAAATAGTTCAGTATATTGTCAGATAAACATATACCTGGAATGGTATTTGATATTAACCCCTCCGAAAGTAAATATTTATCTGCTAGTCAAGACATATTTGTACTTATCAGAATCAATGTTTTGAAAACCAGACCGGACCGGCCGGTTGAACCGCGAACCGGAGCCCTCTCCGTTTCCGGTTAACCGGAAAAAACCCGGTTCAACCTGAAAAAACCGCGACCCGGCAGCCTTCCCGGTTCAGGTGCCAGTCCGGTTTTCTAAACATTGATCAGAATTAACTCCGACAAAAGTTGGTTTTTGATATTGCAAAACATTATGTTATTATATTTTAAATGCGCAAGCGACATTATAAATTCTACACGACTACATTATAGCATGTTTGTCACATTTTACCTTAAAGGTTTTCTCTTCTAATATATAAATTGGTGCACAAGTAACACTTCTCCAGATATTTAACATAAGAGAACTATATTTTTTGAAATTCTAAAAGTAGAAAAAGTGAACGAGGAGAAAAGGCATATAATTACAAAATTGAAGCCAGAGTGGGCCCTCCCTATTTTGCCAATACCAGGAGTGGTACACTATATAGTCAAAATTTCTCGTAGCTTTTGGTGCACCATAGTCAGATGCTACAGAAAACATAAATGGATTACATCAAACTCGAGATGGCAGTTGGTGTAGGTAAGATTTCAATCGTCCCTTGAACTGGCAACTATATCTCCATGCAATCTCAAATTCACATCCAAAATAAAAACGAATATATTCCCAGATCAGAATTCTCTGTGGCAGACATTCACCATATCCATATTGTGTCGAATGCCACTCAAAGATGGGCCCCACAAAATATAAAAATTACATAAACAGACGCAACTACTTGAGAGATTGTGTGGGTCCTTTATATTGGCGACTCACTACACTTGTAGGGAACAAAAAACCTACCACAGTGGTTCTGAATATTTTTTTTTTTTTTTTGAGGTCTAGAAGAAATGGAGATATTGCTACTTGTAGTAATCAACTGAAATGTGTTAGTTTCTGAGTTAAAATGTTTCTACAGCTATTACATGTTTTCTCAATTCTCAGTATAAAAATGTCTATGTTTATTGTTTAGTGTGAATTACATGTTTTCTTAGTACAAAAATGTCTATTTTTTGTGTGAATTATTAATATCCACTGTTATAATAGCAATATAAATGCGCAGTACCGTCCTTTTGGGTCGTTTGGATGGGTTAGGAATAGCTAATTCCTAGGAAGGAATAAGGATTTTCGTTGGGAAGTGTGTAACTTTGTGAGAGAGATGAATTGTTTATATTAAAATTTATGCCCGGAATTGGAAAATCCCCAAATTCCGGACACATCCAAACAGGGCCTTTGATATTTCCTAGAAATGATCTTTGTCGTGTTCAAAGGTGGTGAATGGTGATTGGCATTTGGAACGACGAATGAGAAAGAGGAGAGAGACCTACCTCTGGTTGGTGGTACTCGGTACCACCACATATATTAATTAATGAGGTCCTGCCAGGGTTCTATACAGAACGCTACTCAATTCTTTTGTAAATACAAACACAATTCTTCATACATTAAGACCAAACATAGCCACATGTGATTTTGGAATTTACAAGAATACTAATAAGATCTATCAAATGATTTATTAATAAGAAATATGAATTAGACATGTAGTAGTTTCATCGATCTAAATTAAATTATTTCTTATTTTTACCTGATTTGATACCGAAATATTTTTATTGGAAGAAGTTAAATTGGAAATAAAATTCTACAAATTTAAGAGATGAATTTAGTCATTAAGAAATATAGACCTGCTGGTCTGATCTCATATATATATAGTTTTGCTATGGTGAGTCGTGACTCACCAGAGGTCTGTGAGTCGCGCTCAAAACTCCTAGATTTGGTTCAAAATGACCGATCCAAACCGTCCAATACGATCTCCCTATTGAAATATCCACGCAGACCAAATTTTATATTTTTTTAAAAAATTTTAAGTATTTTTTTGAAATTTTAGAAAATAATTAATCTAATTAGTTCTGAATCGTTAAAAAACAACAGTTTTTAAAAATCCGAAAAAAATATTTTAAAATTTCAAAAAAATATAGATTTTGATCTGCATGGAGATTTCAATAGAGAGATCGTATTGGACTATTTGGATCGATCATTTTGAACCAGATCTAGGAGTTTTTGAGCACGACTCACCATAGCAAAACTCATATATATTGTCAGTCATCTCACTTTAATAATTTATGGATAAACGAACGAGAAAAAAGAGAAGATGTTGATTCTGAAAAGTAAATTTAAGTGAGACAACCGAAGGATTTTGAAGTTCAGGGAATGAAGGATCATGTAAGCTTGTTGAAAAAGGCATGTTATGGCCTTAAGAAATTAATTATTGTGGTAACGGTATATGAAATCTGACTCATATATGGTGAGCAATGATTTCCACCATTCAAAATATGATAGTTGTGTTTGGTCTTAGAAGTTAGATGACGGCAATTTTTATCTACTCGCTGCTTTATATTGGGAGAAGCTTGTTCGACACTCGAAATGAAAAATTTTGGACCTGCTAAATAAATTCTTTGGTTGATGATCACTAGGTATTCGATTCAATGGAAAATTGTAACTTCTATTAAAGAATTTTGTTAAAAAAAAAAAAAAAATCGTACACTGATATGACATGGAGGAGGACAAATAGTTCCAACTCTTCTTGCAGTGCATTTCAAGTCTTACGTCGTTTTGAGCCCAAAAGCCTATAATTAGAATAACTATATGAAGAAGATGAAAAATGTTATATTGCGGATCAGATTGTTTTTGGGCCCACTAAATTTTACACGTTAATTTATTTAGTATGCAATTATAAACTCCTGTGGAATAAGAATACATTTACTTTAGTCTATTTTCTAGAAAATTAAACATTTCCCTTTGCTCTCTTTAATAACCTCTAGCTGACGCAATCGGAAATTGCTTCATACGCTCTCCAGTTTTTGAGATCCACTCTAACTTGGACGAAAATATCCTTCGAATTCCTTTAATTTACGTCTCTCAATTCACATCCAGTTGGAAACATGAGAGTCATTTTCGTCTAAATGAAGTGAATCTCTGAAAATGAAGAGTGTAGGAAGCAATTCCCGACACAATCCTACGAAAGCGCCACTGTTAACTATCCTTGGTCTATTTTTGTTTTATAGAGTGTTGGTTAAAGGTGTGTTAGTAGCCTAGTAGCGACCTTTTTAGTTGAAAAACGAGGACCAATTATATCCTACTTTTTGAAACAGCACATTGTAAGAGTCATAGCATGTTTGCATAAATTCAGATCCGCTGTCGCGCGACAGCGGCTGTAGCGCGGCATGCTGGCCGTCTGATCAAGATCCAATGGACAAGGGAGCCCCGTGCATGTAACCTAGATTGATAGGCCCGTAAAAAATTAACCATCCAATCAATATCAGACGGCTCGTACGTGCGCTACAGCCGCTGTCGCGCAACAGCAAATTCGGATTCTGTTTGCATCACCATTTTTTTTGTAATAGTGAAATTCGTACAATTGCATGAATGTGATGCTCCAGCTGTAAAGTACTTCAAGTCAAATAAATCATTGCAACTTGATTATTGCTGCTTAACTCATTTAACATTTTTAACAATATTAACGTAAAACTTACTATTGCAATAGAATTGGGACTATCTAGATACTAATCCAAGCTGCTGGATGTAGTTGGATTTTAACCCGAATATAATCTGCTTAATAAGAGATTGGGACTTACTCAAATTAAGGACTGCAATTGTTTAAAAAGGCACAATTAGTTTATAAAAACTCTTACAGAGCTTTAAAGTTTTAAGATCCTGTAAAACAGTAATCAAATTGGCTAAGGGCCTATAACAACGAAATCAAGTACTTTAGAATTTTTATGACGTAATAATGCACCAATCAATCCCTAGTTTTATGCCATTTTTTTAATACTTTTTCGATATATATACTGTAAAAATTGGAAGCTTTCTTTTTAGAATACTTTAATTTATCAAAAGATTGTGTGCATTAACTCACCCCTGTTTATTGAATTCTAATGCAATGCATCTCAGAAACTAGTTTTCAAAGAATAGAAAAATGCAGTTGCTTTGCACAAGTTGCATGATTTGCATGGGACAAGAAGTACGTGTGATTTTACATCCTAGTTGACTTGGAAGCAAAAAAGTACTTGTATGCTTTTAATTGATGAACAAGCTCCGGTGTCACATTTTTTTTTTGCCATAAATGCCACATTTTATTTTTTTATTTTAAATTTTAAAATTTCAATATATAATCATCTGATCCAAACTGTTGATCTTGTTCATTTTAGCAATGGATACGTTGTTCTAAAATTTCATAATTTTTAAAGTTTATGTGATACTTGATCAAGAGGTTGAAAAACGAACGAATCAAAATAACTAAACTAGATTAATTCTAATATATTCATTTTTCAACCTCTTGATCAAGTATCACATAAACTTCAAAAATTATGAAATTTTAGGACAACGTATCCATTGCTAAAATGAACAAGATCAACAGTTTGGATCAGATGATTATATATTGAAATTTTAAAATTTAAAATAAAAAAGTAAAGTGTGGCATTTGTGGCACCAAAAAAGTGTGGCACCGGAACCTTGCTCTTAATTGATTGTAGGGCCTGGTTTTATAGATTCAAATCCGCTTAATTTTCTGAGAGACTAAATTATGAATCGCATTGAACTTGAATATATTTTTTTATTGAATTAAAGATAAAGATTATGGTTCTAAACCTACAACCAAATTTGAATGCCTCATGATTAACAAAAAGAGTAATTCTCAGTAATAGAAACTTCGATTTAAAAGCTAATTTTTTGGTGTTCTAATATATTAAAGTCGTTCTGAGAACAGGAGGGTTCCGAAACGAGACAAATCAATAAAAGGTGAAAAAAGAATGGTCGGCTTTGAACAGATACAACTCATTTATGACAGAAGAAGACGAGTAGATACCGTGTGGAATGCAATTGCACATTTTCGAAATAATATTAGGTCAATGGATAAAGAAAAGTCACTGTAGCCTGAAGAAATAGAAAAATGCAAATGTAAACACATTACTGCCATTTCAATTTCATAAAAACGAAATTATTAATAATTTAATATGTTCCGTGGCCTTTACTAAAGTACTTCAGAAATGCACTTGCGCTCCACCAAAACTAAAAATTAATTTTATTTTACATAGTCGTAATGCGCATGATCAGTTCGCTTAAAAGAAGGGGTAATTTTATTTTCTCGTTATTTCATTTTTTTTTTTTTCAAAAGAAGGATGAAAATCAAGTCTCATAACTTTTATGTACCTATAATAAATTCTCAATCGCTTTTAAATCCGGAATCTTCACTCAAAATATATTAGGTACTAGTTAAATCAAGCACTAATTCGTATCAGCATCCGTAGACAAGAGGCAATCTTTTTTTTTTTTTAAATTCTTTATTAATGGTAATTTAGGTCATTAATTTCTTCGTTTTTTTTTCGATTTGGTTGGGTGCTTTTAACTTGTGTTATACTGTATAGTGCAGCTCTGACGGAGTGCTTAGTGCTTCAAGGCCGTACCATTTGCTGCTATCCAAACACCAGCTCTTTTATATATGTCATTAAGTGCAATGAAATACTTTGTCATATCAGGTACTTAGTAAATTGGTGAACCTTTTTTTTTTAATCTCATAGTAAATTGGTGAACCTAGTTTCACATGAAATCCAACAATTCAAGTAGTTCTATTCTACTTGCAACCAACTTTGGCTGCCTGACACTTGCTAGCTAGTTGCTACGTTATCAATGAGCTTTCCCTGTCAAACCAAAAAGACGGAATTAATCAGTGTCAGTGACAACAATTTTCAAAGATGAACAATCCAACAACGATGAGAAGACACCTCAAACAATTCTATATCTTTTTAGCATGAAAATGGCAATACCCACAGTACCTGATGTTTTTTGAATAATAGCTCTCATTAAAAAAAAAAAAAAGATTTTGCAGTCAATATCCTATCAATTGTTACAGTTTATTTTGTGGAACAATATAAATTCTAAGTAAAATACATGTCATTGTACTTGCAAAAGCCGAAATATTGACTGCCACAAAAAAATGACAAGTCATGTTGAACCAAAAATGATAGAAATTATGAGTTATCAAATGCTATTTAGCCCAATATAATGATTCATAAATGGTATGTCAAAATAAGCTGGAAGGGAAGGTTATTGTCAGCATAGCTGCCGTTCAAAATAAGCCGCAGCTATCCATAAAGTCACTGTCAGCATAGCTGCCGTTCAATTCCTGTTGGAAGGGAAGGCTATTGTCATTTTTGTTAGGTAAGAAATTATATACAATTAAATAATTATAAATTTATAATCAATAATTGCAGGAAGTATCAAATTTGTTACTATTAGAAACTATCAAAAGGACAAATTAAAAAACTATATATCATTCTAAATTAATAACAAAATGATCAAGCAAACGTACAAAATTAAAAATAATATATGTAATAAATTCTCACTATTCACCGGGAATTATTAGTGCATCTAACAAGACCAAACAAATTTTAGTTGGAACTACCATATATTTTAGTACAAAGTGATATTTTGAAACGCGAGTCTTCTATTAGCAAAGTTCGATTATATTACCGAATTTTTAAATTTAACAAATACAACGAAATGTATTAATTTTTTGACAAGCAAAAAATAATTCAAATAAGATATTTAACATATATTCACTGCTGAGGGTCTTGTACAAATTCTTCCTTCAAGTAAAATATTAATTACCCGTGGTGTTGTCGTTAAAGTATCCAATATGTTTGTACTTACGTGACAATTCTTCCTTTTGCTTTTGCTATTTTAGTGATTAACAATATGTTTTTTACCAATGAAATTTCATACATCCTTTCAGTAATTTTCAAGAACCCCCACACACACGAACAACAAATGTTATAAGCTAAAATGAACAGTATTTACTCTAAACTGTCAGCTCTGATGCTGGAGGAAATCAAGCGCACTGGCACCAGTCTCTTTGCATGTTTTGTGTACTCAGGCTTGTACCGGTACCAATATCCCTTTTCCTTCAGATCAGAGCTTTCAATAAAATACTATTTAATCCCTTCAGTGTTGCTGTTTTTTGTTTTTCTGCGGTTGATAAAAACTCCTGTCGGCTTTGGATATTTGATACAGAGCTGCAGGATAAAGCAGGATGTTGTTATTAGAGTAGTTCTCTAATAGGCTGCTTAGACCTATAGTGAGTTTGTTTTATTGCATTTATTCTGTAATTCGTTTCTATAGAAACAATAGAGTCTATTTGTATTAAAAAGAACAGAAAAAGAACAGCATTTGATGTAAAATCTCCATTCAATGCTTTTTTTTTTTTTGTGTTAGGAATTACTCAGCTTCCAAATTTCCAATAGCTGTGAGAATGTGGTGTTACAAATAAAAAAGAAATAAAAAAAAAACAAAAAAGAGAACTTGCCAAAATTTCATTTTACCTAAATCAAATGCCTGCTTACTCATCATACATAATGTTACAGGAAATAACAAAACCTAGGCCTCGACACAACCATCAACATGAATGGTTTTGCCGTTATAAATTTAGACCTTCGTCCCAGAAGAGCATAAATATCTCAAGAGGTACTCATTGGAAGAACACGTGTCAGCAAGGTCTTGATGCAATTTTGTGATTGCTTTTTGCAGGGATTTTAAAGCAGGAAGCAGAGCTCTAGAATTTCTCTGTATGTAATGACCATGAACCTTACACAGCTCCTACAAAAGATAAATATATAAAAAAATTCAGTGCTGCTGTGCTGGCAACAGCTAAAGTGCCAGTGCCCAGTAAAAGTACAGTATGGTGCTAATAATACTACTAATCTACCATGAATTTCTCTTTAGTGTAGATAATGATTAAATGCAATCAAATTATGCTCATTAAAAGGCTTTAAACAATCTTAAACAGAGAACAAAGGATAACTTTTGGTACAATTGTTTTTAATTAAGACTTTTGGAACATATTTCAGGCATAACGCACAAAAGAGTTCATGTACAGTTGGGTTTAACTCCTAATTAAATAATTGATGTGGATTCAAGGCTTCGTTCCACATTTGAATAACAAGTACCTGACACCATTGTAGAATGAACTCAAGATGTGGACAGCTCTCCAAGAGATCAGCAAATGCTTCAATCAGTCTCTGGAGGTACTTGAAAGGTACCGAGGAACAGACAGCTGGTACATCCAAAGGGCTGACGGCAAAAATACATTTTTTAATCAGAGAGTCCTCATTCAGACGAAGACTAAGCAACAGTGCTCTTTGCTTTTGGTCATCTGCCAGAGCCTCCTCCACTTTCTACATGGGTAAAATGATAACAAATTCAAACTTTTTTGGTCAAATACATTAATATGAGCTAGATGATGATTTCAATATTTGCAACTGAAAAAGATAAATTAATACACAACAGTCCCTACAGTGCATGGAGAATTTTGTTCTTTTCATTGACAAAGAATCCATCATGTTGCACCTGTATGGTCCTGTAATTTGAAATAAGTTCCCACTAGACAATTTCAACCCAATAAAATTGATAGAGAGGTTTAAAGGAGTCTCAATGTAAATACCAGGTCAAAATGGAATTATTTTTGTGACTGTCCCTGTTTTCTAAATGGCTTTGCTCCAAAATCTACTAGGAAAAGGAATGGGAAGGGATGGGAAGAGAAGGGGGATACACCTCAAATTTGGAGTAATCTTGTTTACATTTTCTTCATAATTTTATAGAAGGGTTCACCTTCATTACTCCCCATTCTCCTTGGTTTCCCTTCAATTTTTTAGACTTTGGAGCAGATTAACTGCCTTGGGCAGGTTTAGTCAGTTAACCTTCTCCTTCGTTCCCCTCCATTAGTCCTTTCTGGAGCAAGCCCTAAATGAATAACAGCAATTCTTTTGCTTTCAAATCTTCGACAATTCTATCCCCATTTTATGAATGCATGCATTCACAACAGTATTTGATCGCGTGCAGCACTCCTCATCCATCAAATATCTCTATTTTTACCCAAGTACAGCTGAAGTTTCTAAACACAAAGACACATACATTCAGACAGTTTCTGAATGCACATGTTTAAATGTATGTCTAGACACAGTCTAAACTCTTGAGTCCAAATGCATGCGTTCAGGAACGGTTAGAAATTTCCAGCTTTGTGCGTAAGACAAAATAGAGATAATTGACACACAGTAGGATGTGAACACATGCATTAAGCTGTCATTTTGAATGCATGCATTCCAAAAATATGCATAAAAAATTTAGAAGAAGGATATTGTCATTATTCATTTACAGAAACCGGTATAGATACAAAGAAAATTCCTCAAAATGCAGTACCAGAATAGGTCAAGTAACAGAATGGGATCAATACCAATAGCATATCAACTCCAACGTTCTACCTACTATAACTTCAATTATTGCTGAATGACCCCTTAAATTACCTTTAGGATGAGTTTAGCACTGATGCAATATGCCAATTGACAAAAATTGCCGACCTATTATTTGAAGAGAAAACATTATAGCTTTACCTCAGGAGTTACATCCATGTCAAGGTCGGTGGGGTCAAAAACAAAAGAATCATCGACTGAGTACAACAACACTCCCTCGGTTGTGGCTGCAGCCCAAGACCGGCCAGTTGGTGCAATCCTGAGGCACTTGGTGCGAGCCACGGGCCGGCCTCGGTTCTGCATCGAGCCAGGAAGATTTTGGCCCAGTTTTCCCCTAGTTTGTGTGTCAATCCCATCCTCTATGTCACTGTCAGTGTCATCAATCAGATCCAGTGGACCCGCCTCGGTCATATTTTTTGAATTAAGGAAATCAAGGACCCCATCTAGGGAAAGATTGTGTGTTATCTGAAACCTCTTTATCAGTACCTGATGAATGATCAAATATCAAGAGGAGTTAAAAATAAGATACAAGCAGATAAATAAATAAAAAAATAGTCATGGGTACCATTTTTATTAAGAAAATGTGAAAAGACATAAAATAGAGAGGAAAGAATTACCTGTTCGGCCACATCGTACATGCACACAAATCTACTATTCCCTCCAGCAAGAATGAAGCTGCCATCAGCTGAGTAACACAGTGAGGTGAAATACCTCCCTGCAGAATTAGCAGCAGATCTTCTGTCAGTCATGCGGCGCCCACCTGAGATATCCCTTCTTCCCTCAATCGTGTACATCAGGACACCATCTAATGGGTCCCAGAAGTGAATCAGGCCGTCAAGGGTACTACAAGCAAGTTGCTTCCCATCAGGCCGATAGACAACTGTCAGCACGTCATGATTGTGAGTGAAGGTTTCGATGGAGCCTTTTCCTTCAAACACATCCCAGAGCCGCACAGTTTTATCCCATGAAGAAGAAGCAAGAACAGCCTGAAATTTATGACAGTATATGATCAGCATGAGGATGCATTCTAAAACCAAGATTCCAATTCTTTATTTTTGTACGTTTGCTCTTGAATTGCTTATTTGGTATTTATTTAGATTCACAGCTTGATTCTAGTTTACTTTCTGTAAAATAAGTAAATTTCTAATCCATGTTAGGAAAAACATTGTACTTGATTCTTTTTTTTTATAAAGCTACTAAAGAAGGAGACTACAACATACATCATTGAGTTTCTCAAAGAGGGGGTAACTATAAATGTATATAATCGGCCTTCCAAGAGAAACATGAAAGGAAATTAAGCAGTTGAAAAGCAGATTTCGCTTACATTAATTGGGGAAAACATCAATCCATGAACTGGACCTTCATGACCACTAAGAACATCTAATAAACGTCCTGTCTTCATAGACCACACAAATATCTGAAAATAAGAGAAAACCAAAAACAATAACATAAGGGTTTTTATTTTAAATTTAACAACATAACATTGACATATCTCAATCTGAAGAAGCAGGTATTAACATGCTGTGCCAATAGCACAAACAGATCCAATGTGCATCAGTGCATATACACCACCCAAAACTATAAATGTTCGAAACAAAAGTGAACCTGATCGTCAATTTAATAGACCTGTTACACTGCCAGTACAATGCTGGTTTAAAACTACCAATTACTCATATATTATACTACGAAGAAGTCAATGTATGATGCATAGCACCGAGAGAGTATTGGTACTGTGTAGCATCACAGTCTCACTTGTCCAACAAATGACTCAAGAAAGTCAATAGCGAAACAAGTATGCTAGATACCTACCTCAAAGGAATCCAGAGTGCCAGCGCAAATTACTTCCCCACTCTGGTCAGCTGCCAAAGAGACAAACTGTCTAGGTGAAGGTGTAGTGAAGGTCCGGAAATTGCGGTACCGAAAGAGGTCCCAGGCTCGAACAGTCCCATCAAGGGATGCACTCAGAAGAGAATGGTTATTGGCCATGAAGTGCACTGCTGTCACCGCATTTGTGTGCTCAGAAAAAGTTATAAAGCAAAAACCAGAAGACACTGTCCAGACCTGCATAGTAATAAATAAAGTATGTCAAATATTCAAATGAAGGATCAACATATCATTTTTGGACACTAATCCAATTATGCACAATTCTCTTTTATTTTGTCCAGGTGAGATATTAAACAATTGCTGGAAATTTAAGCTTAACAGTGGTTGAGTGAGGCTTCAATGCATAACAAAAACCTGTTTCCTAATTAGATATTAAACAGGTGGTCTTGACCACATTCTTGAAAAAATAGCATAATAAAAGAATAAGGCAAAACTGTGTTAATTTGAGTCTTTATTCCACAAGGAATCTAGTTGAGGAACAAAGAGGTTAAGGAGATGATACAATATAGAAAAGAGAAAAAGACTTGATTAAAGCTAATTTTAATTGCAAAATTAAGCAGATGTTTGGATCAAAATAAAGTTGTGGACTGATTTTTTATAAGTGAACATATACAAGTCTGGTGGCATTCAACTACAAAACCTAGAGTCACCAACATATATGCCTCTAAAAATCTTACAAAGTGACAATTGATTTAGTTTAGACTGATTTTAGCTCATACCTTAACTTTGTTGTCATCTGCTCCAGTTGCCAGCAACTGAGAATCAGGTGAATATGCTACACAATTGACATCAAAGTAGTGCCCCTGTTGCTTCAATACATAGCTCTCAGAACGCCACTCCCACACAAGCAACTGCCCCAATTTTGCACAACCAAACAATAACCAATTTCCTGCACGATTAAACGCGGCAGTTGTAATCTTCTCCCTAGAAATGGACAGCAGATGCAAACAGACAAAATCTGGCATCTGGTACAGCCCAAAAACACCATTAGAGAACCCGACCACGACCATGTCAAGCTCACGGTGGTAGTCACATGCCGTCAGCCGTGCTGGTGCTTGCATGAAGAAATCTTTCTTTCGTAGCCTCCATGGCAGCTTGCTTGGCTCATCCTCCTCCATTTGTTTCCTTTTTCTGGTTGGGCTTTCAAATTTAATTATCAGATTGTTATCATCACCGTCAGCATCTAAATTTTGATCTTCTGTATCAGGAGAAACATGATCACTATCTACATCCATATTTTCAACCAAATCCCAGGTGAAAATTGCACCATCTCGTGAAACTGAGTAGGCACGGTTGCTGGTACCAGTTTTTTTGTCAAGAGAAAAGAAGGCACCTACAATTGGTTCCCTATGGCCAAGGAATAAGAAGGGCTTGTTCTCAGATCGTTTCCCTTTGAGAGATAAGAGGCGCATCGTCAGATCCTTTGACCCGGCAAGAAGAAAATTTGAGTCAGGGCTCCAGTCAAATGAAGTGACAGTGGCAGAGAAGTCGGCAAATGTTCTTTCGAGATGGAATGGGAAAAATTCTTTCCTGATATAGAAACAAACATTTTCCATAAATTAAAATGTTAAAGAAACAGTGAGCAGTTACATAATGCAAATGTGTAACTAAGTGCAGAAAGGAAGCTAAGTGCGAGTGTAAACCAAAATGTGTAACTGATTATTACTAGAGATCAGTCTCAGGTCTCAACTGCAATCTAACACTTACTTAAAACCAGGACATCGCCAAATCTGGATCAGCTTTCCCAATCCGACGGCTATGAACGCCCCATCGGGGCTGAACCGAGCCGCCGAGACCGGCTTCTTGAAGGTGGTGCGATGCAAAACAGCTCTAGAAAGCACGCTAATGAGGAACACACGGCCTTTGTCGGTGGAGTCGGCTGCGAACAAGAGACGGCCGTCGTCGGACACGGCGAGGCGGGAGAGGTCCGACGCCGCCTCGAAAGGGAAGGTGATAGAGCGAGAGTGTATAAGGTCGGTGGCGACGATGCGGTTCCCGGTGGGCGAGAGGAGGAGCGAGTCGCCGGAGATGACCGCGTTTCCTCCCCGGTACGGCGCGCCGAGAAGGTTTTGGAAGCGAAAATTCATGGTTGTGGCGCGCGAGCTCTAGAGAGAGAGAGATTAGGGTTTAAGGTATTGGAATTGAACGGAGTTGATAAAACCCTGGAGAGGAGAGGGCTTACGACAAATTAAAGTTGTAAGGGAGGGCGAAACTGCTAATTCTTTTACTTTTAATTTTAAAATATATTTTTTCAACGGAACTAATAATGATCAGAGTATTTTTCTTATTTTGGGTCCAAATTATTGTATCTGGTTCTACATTTTTCGTTTTAGATACTCTGATCATTATCTAATAGTAGGAGGGACATTGTCCACGTCACACCATTGAAGGATATATTGGACCCACACTAGGATAGTTGTATTTTTTTTATAGACCATGAAAAATATATGAGACCCATGCTAGATGGACACTTTTAATTTCAACTAAAAATAAAAAGCTGACACTGTAAAATCTTATAGGTTTTTTTAAAAGTACATTAATTTGTAGTTAGTTGGATGCATGGACCTTTTTTTTATTATAAAATTGTGAAGTAATTTAAAAACTAAAATTAATTTATCAGACCAATACTTCCCCACAATCAAAACAAATTATTAAGTCTATTTTACTCTCTATAATCAAAATAAACTCTTAGGTCCACTGTATTTTCTCTAATGAAAACAAACTTTTTATGTCCATTGTACTCTCTCCCTCTCTTACACTCACATCACACATATGCAATATATTCACATATTGTCGTTAAGTTTTGTTCCATGTTATACTCTTTTTATTGATTGATAAACTCTTAGGTCCAATGTACTTTCTCTAATTAAAACAAATTTTAAGGTCCATTGTGGATATAGTTTATTATATAAAAAATTTTGGTATTCTAAATTCCAGTCCTAATCGATTTTCTTCAAACATCTTTGTAGAAAGAAAAATATATTTTTTTCTCTTAGAATAGAAAATTTTAATTATGATTTCAATTTAGATTAGAATTCTTTTAGATTTTCTAATATATATTTATTTATAGTGAGAGAGAGAGAGTTAGACAATTTAAAATGCATTACTATGCACAACCTCTGATACTCTTTTTGTATTTTTTTTCTCTAAATTTAATTTAGGATAAGCAGGGGCGGAGGCAGGATTTTGGATTAAGGGGGGCAAAGAGTTGTTTACACTAAAATTTCAAAATTGTGAGGCGAGCAAATTGAATAGATCATATATTATTACATGTAAATTTGACACTTTTAAGGGGTTATTTGTAATTTATAGGGGGCAAATGTCCATTTTTCCTTACACTTGCCTCCGCCCCGAGGATACGTCAATCATATATTGCTTTTCAATACCGCTAATGAAGTGCAACGAAACTTATCTTCTTGAACAAACTTAGAAAAGTTTGTCAGAGTATATATAACAGCTGTTGAGTTCACATGTAATTAGATCGAAAATAGTAACTTCAGTTTTGTAATCAAGTCTCCACACACTAAAACAAATAGAAATAATTAGATACATACCATCACTCCAACACTTCAAAAAAAAAAAAAAAAAAAAAACACTAGCACAAAATTAGTCCTTAGCTCAATGTCATCACAAACCTATTTAATTTAGAAAAATTCACTCTAATACAATTCTTATACTCTTTTAATAGAAAGAAATAAGAAGGTATTGTATATCATAGTATTTTTTTAAGGCATGATTTATTGATTTACGATTAAGAAGGTTGAAAACTTAAATAATTTTTGTATTTATAACTTGTAAGTTATAATTTATTCGAGCTATTTAGTTAATTAGAAAGTAAAAACATATAAAAAATAAATATATAGTTTTAATTCTTCGAGTAACAAAAAATGATATATTTGATCGTTGATAAATTGAGCGATATATATGAATTATTTAAAATATCATTGACAAAATTTCAGTCACCTTAATCAGTTTATGAGAAGATATTTCTTCGTTGACTTTGTTTGAAATTAAATTTTTAGAAATTTGTCTGAAGGGGTAAACTTAAAAAAAAAGAAAAAGAAAATTGCTTACCATATAATTTATAGTGTTACCATTGTAATCAAGTAAACACACACAAATGTTGATACTTAAATCTAATGATAAAGGATGAAAATATATGCTAAATCTCTTCATATATTTGTAGCCATGGTATATACGTGTAGAAATCACATCTATAATATCAAAATTTAAACTGAAACTTTATATTTGAATATTATTAATTGCAATTGATTCGTTCCTATTTATTAATTCGCTTTTTGCACGCGTTGTTAACTTGTTATTGTCAGAAATTTGTACCACGAAGCCGAATAATTTTTTTGAAATCGACAATTTGCTTGCACTACTAGATAAATTATGTACAAGATCTTCTACAAGCTATATATTAATTGCTGTTTTGGTTTTATTACATATTGTCCGTCCTCTTACTACCTATAACTACCTTTTTTATTACGGCTATTCCTACTTTACCACCATTATAAGTATTTCAATTTCAAGACCCTGAAAGAACTGTAGAGAAAACTCAAATCGCAACGGTTGGGATTACTGTTTACCATGCGATGGATTTAATCTGGCCCGTCCGTCTCCACTATCTCTGGCCTGCGTCTGTTCCTTCTGCTCTTCTGTTGCCGTTTCTTTGTTGCGTGCCTGCGTTGATTTCTCCGCTTCGTGCTTTTCTGTCGTGCGCTCTTTCTTTCTGCCATATCTAATCTGATTCATCTCTTTTCCGGACGAACGGGTTGGGTGTTCTGTACTTTGCGGTCATTCCAATGTGTACGACTGCCTCCGCTGAGCTTTATTCGTGCTGTGGAAGAGTCTCGATGACACTGTTTTCGTTCGAGGGTTTGCAGCTTGATTTCTCTTGTGCTTCTCTTGCGTTCCTGCCTTTCTTCTTTGGTGCGTCCTCTCTCTGGTGAAGTAGGTCAAGGAGCACACTATCTTCTCTTTCCTGGAAGACGGGCCGAAGGAGAAAACCCTCCTCCCTTCTCCTGCTTCACCTTCGTTCTTCTCTATTGTTCTCTCTTTTGCTCACCAGCTCTTGGAACGATGGTGGAAAAAGCTCCTCCATCTCAATTGACCTCCGGGTCGTAGTGATCAGGTAAAACCAACGTTTCTTATTCTATCGCAGATCTGTACAAATGGTTATTTGGGATTTTTTCCGTACTTCTTAGTTGGTCATTTTCCTCTTTTTTTTTAATAAGGATTTATTTGAGAGAGAGAAGCTCATACTAAAGGGATGGCTTATATGGCGAGCTCACAATGGTGAGAATTGCTTAAAATTACAACAAACTTCTTGCTGTAAAAATTCAGATTAACACCAAATAATATAAGATTTTAAAAAATTTACTTATTGTCCACTATATACTTACTATCTGATCTTTGATGTATACTGCAAACATTCAGCACATATTGTCTCAGAACTTTTTTATGAGCTAAGAAAAAGAATCAACCATACATTTTTACTTGCAATTGGTGTTCGATTAATTATGTTTTCGGGAGTACCTTTAGCAAGAGCAATTTGTACTTGTATTGGCACTACATGCACTGGATGTACTCACTTCTTTAGGAACTCTCATTACAGTTCCCTTTCTTTCTCTCTGTTTGCATTAGATGTTTCAGGATTTTGACCTAAAAGGTGCCTCACTTTTTGTATGAATGTAGATAAGCCGGATCATGGTTTCAGGAATAGGACCTAAAAGGTACTTTTTTAGGGAATTCCTTTTTAAATTCTTACCGTTAATTCCTTTTCGGGTTTTTTTTTTCCAGTATCTTTCGGTTTCTTTCTTTTAAAAAATTAAGTTCACTCAGCTTTCATTTTGGATTTTGCTTTTTCAGGTTATCGTCGGTGGTCCTTCCTATTAAGGTTAATTTTCGTTAAAAGGGTCAAAAGATGAGATCCTCTTTAAAGGCTGCAAGGCCCTTTTAATTTCTTCAAGTCTGCAGGTAAAATTGAAGCTACTGAGACAGTACTATTTCTTCCTTCATGATCTCTCAAGCATTAAGCCAGAATTTTTTTAGTATGTGCATCTCTTTTCAAGTATTGGATCAAGCCATACTTTCAGTATATGTATGGTTTTAACCTTGAACAAGCAATTTTATGAAGAGTAATTCATCTCTTTTTCAAGTAGCTACCATAATGGCTTAATCCAATACTTAGGGTTATTCATTACAAATAATGACTAGATTTTTTAACCTCTAATATGCCTTTTCAGGTATGTGGTAAATTCTTTGCTTTCGGAACAGTCGAAAGGGTTGAAAATTGTTAAGAGTGCATGCACAAGTTTCAACGAGTACATGAGGATTTTTTAATCTGTCCTTTTTGAGGAGTTACTCAGGAGGTATTCGATCAATTATTTGTGTTATTTAAAAGATATGATACTTATGGAAGTTAAATGTTTAATTTTCTTTCTTGATTTTCAATAGATGAGTCGGATTAGTAACCAGTTCTTGATTTTCAACAAACGATGGTTGTGCTCCAAAACTTTTAGGATGAGCTGTCAAAAAATGTTCTCTTAATTCTTTCCAAAAAATGATCTCTTCTTTCCACAAGTACATGCACAATGAATTCTGCAATGTACTAGGTTGACAAAAGGTTTTAATTAAGATGGAATGTTCAGCTATTGCTAATATTGTTCGCTATTTAGCCTGTAGAAGTACTTGCATTTTTCATTTCTCTGATTAGCATGCTATTATTAAGTAACGAAATCCCATAGTAATTTGTCAAGAATTAAAAGCTGACTGACAAGTTTCAATTGTCTGTTGGTCATGAGTTATTTGACAAAATTTTATTAATGTTGGGTGATTTTGGAAGAATGTCCTTTGTGCCCCCCTAGAAAACTAAAGGATCTGTGTATTGATGCTTCATATGAAATTCGTTTTTGACATCAAGGTAGGGATTCTTTATATTAAACAACTGTGTATTGATGCTTCATATAAAATTCATTTTTGACAGCATGGTAAGGATTCTTTATATTAAACAACTCTTGATTTTTATTGCCTCATTTTTATTGCAATTAAAGTCACTATCTCATTTATATGATTGCAATAAGGATTTCGCTTTGTTCTGCGTATTATTCAAAACGTCGAGTTTTTAGTTTTTTTTTTTTTTCATTCTACACATAACTGTATTTGAACTTAATTGAGTTCCTGGATTTCCATTACAGTAGGTATGATATCCACATTTTATGAAAAATTAATCCATGTGGCCAATTTCATGAGTGCAGCCTCATGGTAGAGCACAAATCCTTTTAAATGTATTCACATAGTACTCTTCAAATATAGTCCTCAATAAGTTATATTATTTGTTCTCAGGGATAATGTGTTTGCATTGTCCTTATATGCTATGAAGGTGGAGATATGTGCATTTTTCTGCCTTCTTTTATGTATGCATATTTTAAAATTCACACATGCAAGTGTATCTAAAATTTTACTTTCTGATAAGTATTCGGCTGATTTTTTTGCAGGCATGAATCGAAAGAGCATATGTGGTAAGAACTTAATAATTTTGTTGGTGTAATTTTAAATATGGTGGTATGATGCCATACTTTTGGTTTGCATTTTTAGAGTACCTCTTTTCTTGGGATTTGTCCAGAGAAGTGCAAAAAATGATTAGTGGTACTAATGCTAGGCATAGAATGGTGTGGGTTTGCACACACTATTATTTGGGAATAGATTTCTATAGAAATAAGATATATCAATCACATAGGAACGTGCAATCAGTTAGGATGCTATTTTTTTTATGATGGAATCAATATCTTCTATTATTTTTCTTGATAGGCCTGATTAACTCTTTAGGGTTTAGCAAAGTTTCAGGCACTAATTAGAAATAATAGCATGATGTTTTAAATTCAATGTGCTTAAATTAGTTAAATAAGTTCAGCGTTTCAAATTAACGATATATCTGCATGATACAGTTAATTTCTCATATGGTGGTTCTTTCATTTCAGGAAGACAAAAGGAGAATTTTGCTTCAATATATTATGGACGCTGATTGACTGATTGAAGAAAGTCGATAAGGCCAACAAAAATAAACTTTCAGCATTGTCTACCTTCTCGATTTCATCATCCTTTTCTTATTTTAATTGTTTCAGTCTACAATTATCATGTGTTCTTTATTAGAAAGTTAATTAAGTGAAAATATGAATTTTTCCATATAAATAAGTTAGCAAATTAGCAAGAGTGAGATTGGAAATGACTTCTCAACACAATCAATGGGCCCCGTCAGCTAACTGTGGGGAAAATATTGTGTCTCGCTTGATTTGTTTTTGTTCTCTGATCTCAACAGAACCCTATAGCTTCCATCAGAATTGTCGTGATTGAACATCGCATGACCTTGCTTGATTGGTTCGATTGCTCCCCAGGTTCATGATCTCCTCAATTATTGTAATGATGTTGTATCAGTAATGCCAAATGATTTAGATCCTTTGTATTCTAAATTGTGACCTAAGATTTATATTTTTTGCCTTTAGTTTATTTTGGTGATGTTGCATTTGTTGAACTATGCAGGCCCATTTATGCCATGGATATATGATTATCCGTTGGACATGCACGGTCAATTCAGGTCAGTTCATGTACTCTAACTTGAAATCGGTTCAAAACAAAACTCTGTGCTGTAGGATATTTTGCTTTCTATAATTTGACAGCCGATACAAAATATATAAAAGGAATCACCTCGAACATTTTTGTAGGGATTTCATGCATATTTATGATTCCTGAGAAAATTCTGTATTATAGACATCCTCACTTTTTAAGGCAATTTCTTCGAATATACAGTTTGTAAAGAACAGAAGTCTCTGCGTCATTTTTCTACAGCTTTCACATAATTCCACTTTTTTTTTTACATCATCTTAGAGAGTAAAAATGTTTGTCTATTTATTCTTGCTTTTGAATTTGAATAAACAAGGATGCATCGTAACTAACATCATTGGTTATCTGATGGTAATTCTTTCAAATTTAAATAAATAGATTATATGTTCAGGTTAAAATTAGTCATGTTTTCTCAAAATGAACAAAGGTCACTGTCATATTGAAAAAAGTTGCACTAGATATACAGAATGTGCAGCCCCTTAAGCTTTAAAGAAGACTCTAAATAAGACATTTCCTATATACATTATGTATATTGAAATTATAATTATTAATTGTAGATAAAGTGAATAAAAAAAATTTTGTCATAAAAAGATCACTGGAATGTACATTGAATGTTACTTGATAAGTCATAAAGCAATTATTGTCTTTGTTGGAATTGTGCCAGTTTAGTTTTTACCTCAAGAATCGTTAGCTGCTGCACAAATTGTATATTAGTCTAATATAGATAGACAACTCTGTACTCAATATACAATTCAGGTCACGATAGAGCTGAATTCTATTTACCTCAGAATACTCTGTACTCAAGGATTGTATATTATTCTAATTGCCCTTATTATTTAATAAGTGCAGTTGACTAATTTAAGTGAGAAAGATCTTGGCTTTCATTATTATAATATAATCCTTATTTTTGATGATTAGGCTTCACATCACTTGGCATAGAGTAGAAAAGCAATGAGGAAAATTTGTATTGCAGAGTAAAGTTTTGCTTTCCTTCAGCTTGACCAGATATACCATTATAGCCTTTCTACATCCACGATCATGCTTTCATTTCTTTTTGTGAATTAAAATAAAACTATGGTATTTTGAAACAACTTCCTCATAATATGGACTAAGAAAGGGTTAGAGTAAACCTCAAATATTTAACGGATTAGCTTTAGAGTTTGCTCTAAATATTTTATTATCAAGTTTGAGGAATGATTATGAGTTATTTCAACTATTAAAGGATATTTTATGATACATTTTGGTACCGAATCAGATTAAACGAATATTACAAGGGTCCTCTTGCAACAATTTTTCTATTTTTCATATCAAGTCGATACCCTTTTTGGTAAATGACAACAACATTTGCTCTTACTTAGCTAAATTAAGGTTACAATATAAAACTATGAATTATAATGTTGTCTTTTTAACATATAAGCTGGAGTTGGCGACTAATGAACTAATTAAGGATAATTTGATGGGAGAGAAAGGAAACAAGGTTGCTCATTGGGGGAGGGGGTTGCCATTGATCAATCCATTATTGTTATCAAGAATTTGCTCACCAATGGATATTGATTGACTTCGCTTACTGATTATTTTCTACCAGACAAATGCTTGATTTTGGTTCCTATTTTATGAAATAATAATATGTTTTGTTTACTCTCTCATAATTATTCTTAGTTACAACTTTAATTCCTAGCAGAAAAAAGTTTTTCGGTTTACAGATCAATAAATTTAATTCCATTGCATTTGTTTGCCTCATTAATGTCAAACCAACCTTTCTTAAGCACACTGCATCGGCTTATAAAATAAGGTTATTCCTGTCTTTTTTAAATTGTACTAATAGAACTAGCCTTAACATCAGTTTCCTACTAATAGCGAGTGCCTTTGAATATTGTGCTGGTCTAATGTGCTTCCAAAGTCGAGGACTGTTTCTGTCAAAATGGAATACTGGTCTTACATGACTAGAAACTATTGTCCTAATATCAGTGGGTATGATAGAGCTTACCATGGGATCAGTGCCTTCTTTCTGTCAAAATGACAATTCTTTCTATACAAATTGTGCGGTTCTTATGCAGTAACAAATTTGACATGGGATCAGGACCTTCTCAATCTATTTATCTATAAAAAAAAAACTCTTTTGAGATGTCATGCCATTGCCAAGTGTAAGATTTCCTTAAACCACTAATACTTGTGGTTTTAAATTATCATATTGATTGAATGTATTTTGTTCAGGATTATAAACTTACCATACTTATGCTGACACTGATAAATGTTGCTAGCACAACCATTGTCAAAGTCGAACCTATCCCATCTGGCTTGCTGCTCCTAAAAATGCCAAAGAAGAACAAAGGTGTAGCTGTATCGATCAAAGGAACAATGCTCGCAACCGAACCAGGTTTTCATTTATCACAATACTCACATCAATAATCAATTGTTTTTTATCTCTTTTTTTTTTTTACAAAAGAATGTCCATTTATGCGGTTGTGGTTGTTAAGCAACAAAAATGATAGTTTCATCTTTGTCTCTCGCTGGAGATGTTTGCCCTCTTGCATGTGTGATTTACAGCGATGTTCCTGGAGAACAGCCTAGCACACCAAAGTGAAGGTGAAAATTTGCGAGGCCCATTGTATATACAGGAAACTTATCCCTTTTCAAGCTATAAGTGGTATGAAAAATGAAGGCAGTAACCAACTAGATCAGTAGCGATACTTTTAGACAGAACTATAGATGTCACATGGATAAATGCTACACACATTTTTACATGTATGGTGCTATATACATCTATTCAGTTGAATATTTACTTATAGTTCTCACTCTACTTCTGTGTAAAGTTGTTGCTGTGATGTTGCTGGCAAAAAATATATAGGGCCAGCTTCTTATCTGTGCAGCTATGGATCTGACCAGCTTAATAACTCTGCTAATGATTGTAATTTACTGTACTTTGTATCATGTATTTCAACTTTGCCAGACTTTGTCCCATTTCTTTTTCTTACGTAGCCACATTCATCGTTCTTCTCCAAATTCAATCAAAACTTCTATCTACAATTTAATCAATCACTTTATGTGATGGATATAATTTACTAGCATCACAAACTGCAGTTGATTAATCTATAAATCCTTTCCATTCTTAATATCATTTAACTATTATTTTATCATCTCTATGATAGCCTCTATTCAATTCACTTAAAAATAAAATTCATCCAATTGGCGATGTACCAAAAATAAATCAATGATCATGCTAAAATCAATCATTCATCGCGCGAAGCGCGATGCAATAGCTAGTTCTATTTATTTTCAAAGGACTTGAATAAAGTTTTGTCGAAGTCAACATGGAAACTACTATAATACTATCTCTAATCTTTACCACCATCATATTTATCAGGATCTTTTGAAAAAATTGATTGGTTGGTTACCTTGATAAACCTAAATTACCTTTGAGTTGTATATAGGACACTAAGTGATACATGCTCTATTTTACAATAATAATTTCAAGTTATACAATTAAAAAATCATTATAGATCTCTTGGTAAAATAGCTGGAAAAATGTATCATAAAATATCAGGATCTTTTTTTTTTTTTTATTTAAAGCCCGTAGGCAATATCAGGATCTTTTGGACTATTGATTGGTTGGGTTTCCTTGACAAACCTGAATTTTGCCTGTGAGTTGCATATGGGAAACTAAGCGATATACATGATCTATTTTACAATAAAATTGCCTACGGACATTTATATATTGTATCAAAAAATGATCTATCTTACAACAATAATTGCAAGTTGTACAATTTAAAATTTCTTGCGGACCTCTTCGTGAAACAGTTTAAAAAATGTATATCACAAAAAAATAAGTAAGGTTTCCTAGACAGCCTCTGTCTGGTTTATCTAAAAAAAAAAAAAAAGTAAGGTTTGTTGCAGGGGCTTTGACTTTTCAACAAACCTAATTTGGGCCTGAACGATTTTACTTTCGTTGTGTTGATGCAATTTTGACTCGTTGTGTGATCACTGCTCTCTCTCCTCCTTCCTAGTTCCTATCGCTGTGGGCTGTGGCCGCCACCCATTTTCTTCTCTTTCGCTCGACTGATCGGAGAAACCAACATTTTTTCCACTGATCGCACCGACAAATTTTCACGGCTTCTAGGTCAGTCGTTTGTCTTTCTGATTTCGCACTAAACTGTCACCGCTAACTTTTAGATGCATTCCATTTTTTGAAGTTTCTTTTTTTAATTTTTTGCTGCTTGTTCTCATACCAAACTTGGTCGACCTCTGCCTAGCGATATAATGTCTATTTTAATTTGCCAAAATTAGGTCCATCCCAGAGCTAATAAAAAGAGCTTCTCAAATATCATGTATTTTTTTTTTTTTTGTGAATTATGTTAGCTAGTTAAATTCTTTGTGCAATTGTTTGATTATAACTTAACCAGTTGTTTTTTTTTTATTTTCCTTTAAAATTGTAGTGAAATGCTCTTCAACTGGGAAGATCTTTCTCCTGAGCTGATCCAATCTATAGCAAACCAGCTCGGAGACCTTGTAGCATTTCTTCGTTTTCGGTTGGTTTGCAAGAAATGGCGATCGGCTACAACTCTCTCGAACCCACCACCTCAACTTCCTTGGCTCCTTAACTTTGATCATCATAATTCTACCTTTCATTTGTACTCGCTGTCGACATCTAAAGTTCATACCATACATGTTGAGACAAATTTTGGATTTTTCCAGGAGTGGATGACACCTTCATATCATTATATCTTTGAAATCAAAACTTATGACGCGATAGTCCCACCTTTCCTTTTCAATCCCCTCACTCAAAAGAGGATACAACTTCCATGTCTTAATGATTTAAACCATTTCCCATTTCTTATTAGACCAAACCCCATCCGAACTCAAAGAGTGCATAGCACTGATGACAGATATGAGATCGGATAATAAGCAAATATTATTTTGTCGGCCTGGTGACACTGAATGGTCGATAATTGAAAAGGGAGCATATGATGGCGGGGCTTGCATATTCTACAAAGGGATGGTCTATGTCAACATGAACGACACTGGTGTGACCAAGGTAATTAGTCTTGTAACAAATTCTATTGTTACCCTTATACAACCACCGGTGTTTTCAACTGAGGGTTCGAGGGAAGGCTTTAGCTACTTCGTCGAGTCTTTAGGAGTATTGTTGGGTGTTCGTTGGAGCAAGGGAATATGCAAAACACATCTTTACGGCTTTGAAGTCTATCAATTGTTAAAAGAAAACACCTATCTTAAATGGGCCTAGATGGATACTCTTGGAGACCGAATACTATTTGTGAGTAGCCATAATGGCTATTCTTTTAGTTCTAGAGAATGTGGCGGACTTGAGGGAAATTGCATCTATTACAAGGCATTGGATGATGACCGCCGTGAGTGTCTCATGCGGTATGATTTTGAGAAATGTGTTGCTGAACAAGTACCATGCCCTTTGGCAAAAGTGGTCACCTGGTTTATGCCAAGTCTTGAGGAAAGCATTGAGAGTAATGTGCCTGTTTAGTTGAAGAGCAAAGCAAGAAAGTGATGACCTTCTTAATTGAGGGAACTGGAGGAAAGATGTGTCTGATGGTGGATTTGCGTATTTTGGTGCTACTTATTAACTTTTTATTTATTTATTGTTCCATCATGTCCTGTTATTTTGGAGTTGATTCATGTCATTTAGAGCACTGTTACGGAGCTTATTGAGGTTATTTTGTTATGTAATGTTTGTGAGTCTGTACTAAAATATTGTTATTTGGGTGTATTTTGATTTGGTACCAAACTATCAATTGAATTGTTGATTCTGTCAGTATAGTTGCTTCATGATATTTGAATGAAATGGTACTTCGCTTGATAGTTAGCTTGAGAAACTATGAGAACCCAGAACCCATTAAGATATGTTATGGACGATTGTCAGAATTTTTTCATCACTTTTTATTAGTTTGCTTGCTTGATAGAGCTTATTAATGAAATCTATAAAATGACACAGAATGAAACTGAGCCAGTATCAGGAGTTGAGTGTGAGTGATCTCCTGTTTTCACTTGTGAAACCATCAACCATTTGCAATGCAATACAAATGTAAACCAATAAATAAATACATTTAAAAAAAAACCATTAAATAAATAGAAGCAAGGAAAAATAGGGTTGGTATTTTTGCAGTGATTATTATAATAAAGAATTCGTTATTATAAAATTTTAAAAGGAACCATGATTTATTTCTTATTTTAATAAGAACTAAGGAATTACCCGCTTTTAAAATGCGTTAATGTCTCTCACCTATTAACGCGTTTAACGTATTTTATAAGCGGATAATTCCTTAGTTTTTATTAAAATAAAAAATAAATTATGGTTCCTTTTAAAATTTATAATAACGAATTCTTTATTATAATAATCACTGGTATTTTTGTTTCTTACATGAATTGCTCAACAGGGCCACCTACAAAATGTTGATCAGGTCAAGAAAAAACTTGATAGAATTCATGTCTTACTTTGCTCACACTTGAATGAATCAACGACCAGAAATTAGGATTGCAAATCACTACTGATTTTACGAATCTAAAAAATGTGAAACAATCATTAATTTCTTTGACAACAGCGGCCTCTGTTATTCTCAAATTAAACCACAAAATTGCGGGAAAAATAAAATAAATTTAAAGTATCAGGATCCAGGAAAGGCAACACAACGATGTCTCATGAAAGAGCAATAGAACAGAAAAATTAGAAAGGCGTGAGGTTGAAATCTTGATACATAGCAGAGAGACGTGAGTTTGTGAACACAAAATTCGAATCTGATAAATTTGTGGCCTGTACCGCGTACATGTTGTGGTACCAGCGCAGCCAGTCTATTTTTCTCTTTTTCAGAACTGTTATGCGTAACTAGGCCGTTTTCTAATTTTTTTTTTCGGTGTTGAAACTTGAAAGCAGTATGCAATACAACAACTGGGACTGTACAACGGACGGATTTGTAATTTTTTTATCAATATTTCAATCCAATCCAATTATTTTGGATTATAAAAATTTCCTAGTTGACCCAACCGTAACCCAACTCAATCCATATAAATTTTTTTCTACCGATTTTTTACAGATTTTCGAGTTAAACGGATTATATTTTATATGGTACATAAATAAAAGTGACAATATTAATTAAATTAAAGGAAATATTTATATTCCTAGGTTACTAAAGGAAATAAATCATGGTTAATACTGGTCCCATTGTATGCGTTTTACCAATACCCTCCTGGAGACTCAGAATCAATCTACTTGTATTCTGATTCGCCAAAAATGTGGAGCGTAAGAACAAAGCTAGCCTCCCAAAAAAAATGAGGAAACAATTATACTATCTACTCAGATCTACATTTATGCTAACAATCGGTTTTCAATTTTATATGATTTTTATTTTATGTTCATGGCATCAACATGATATAAAAAAAAATATTTTTGGGTCGCTGGTTCAACCTAATCTGTGTTGTAAACAATGGGGTAACAAAAAATAGAATGTTTTCATTGTCCTTATTCCTTCAATCAGATAGTATAGGACAGGTAACACAATGTTTGATTATTTTGATTATCATTATTTGATTTACACGGGTCGGATACGGGTTATCAATTGTAAAATTAAGACCCGATCCGACACAACCGGGTTACTAAAATTGAAACCTGACCCAACCCGATTAATATTTGAACCCGGTAAAATATGGATCGGGTTGACCGGATGAAACGGATCGGACGGTTTTATTTTTCCTTGTACAGCCCTACACGTAACTTAAAACGGCGATACGATTTGAATGGGCCGTTTTACTTTATATGGAAAAAGCGGTATTAGCTTTACTTTATGTTCTATACAATTTGGAATTTACCCTTGCAGAGACGATATTACCCTTTACCGTCCCTATCAGGTTGAGGAAAAATATTTTTCTGACCGTTGAGGAAAAATATTCGTTGAGGCCTTTTAAATCTTTTATATCTTTCTCATATGATATGTTACTATTTTATTTCTCTTCATTTCGGACATTTCTCATATGATACGTTGAGGCGAATCCTTATCTAGTGCTGCACGGCAAGGTGCAGCGCACAATCCTCACCGTTTGATCTGATCTGGACGGTTATCTTTTTTCGGGCCTTATAATCCGGTATTTTCTAGGAGCCGTCCAGATTAGATCAGACGGTGCAGGATGGTGCGCTGCACCGTCCCGCGCGGCACTGGATTTCGTTTCTGTTGAGGCCTCTTATATCTAGAGGGCTAGAATGTTTATGGCGGCTTTCTTCAACCTCAAAATTTACCCAACATTATCGCTCTGTAATTACTAATTAGATGTTAACGACCAACTAACCTACCTATCCAATACACAGTACATGGTAACTGTGAAGGTTCCATTTCTAAGAATGAGCAATTTTCCATACCATTGAATATATAGTTTGCTTCAGCAAAATAGCTTTGGTTCTAGGTTCAAGCAAACGCTTATTATTAAAAGCATGTGATAAATGTCATGTACAAATCTTTTTTTTTTTTTTTTAATCTTTTAAAAGAGTTGACCTGGTCTATCTATTTTTTAAAAAAAAAATTCTCAGAAGGCCGTTGGAAAATACGTGAGATCCTGAATTTCAGTAGAGTATTCTCAGTAGCATGTCTTGTTTAAATTCTTCATATATAGATACAAAAGGCTGCGGGTTGCGTTGTCAACCTAAGGTGTAAAATTTCTATGACTTCTCCACACAGAGGTGAAGTGTACTTCTCCTTTCTCCGACTTTATTATAGTCAAACTTCCTCCTAATCAGTAATCTTTTTTTTTTTTTTGATGATGAAATCAGTAATCACGGTACAAGGATACTCTTTGTAGATCCAATTCCTATTTACCCCTGTGGGCACTGTACGGATTTATTTTGTTAACGTCCGAGAGTGGCACGTTGGTGTTTACTCAAAAAATGAGGGTAAAATTGTACACTGGCTTCTTCAGTGTTAATTGGAAGTCGACGTGTTATATTATTCCACAACTTGTTGGTAGGTTTCTGTTTTCAAATTTAAACTAGACGATCTAAAATATATATATATATACACTGCATTATTTTAATTTCATCAATTCTTTTTCTCTAAAATATATATACTACATTATTTTAATTTCACCAATTCTTTTTCTCTACAATAATCAAGCCCTTAATTTTAAAGAAATAAGAAAATACAACCACCATCATATTTATGGGATCTTTGGAAAAGTTGATTGGTTGGTTACCTTGACAAACCAAAATTACCTATGAGTTGCATATGGGACAGTAAGTGATACATGTTCTATTTTACAATGGGGAAAAATAGATTTATAACACTCCAAAATTTTAAAATTAGAAAAATGACACCCCCAATGTTATATCTTTGAAAAATACCACTCCAAAATTTAAAAATGCCACCCCAAAGTTATATCTTTGAAAAATGCTATTCCAAATGTAATTAATTTAGAAATTTGCGACTTATACACCTATCTCCATACACAATTTTTAGTATTGGCTCAAGCAACCCTCTCAAATTTTAAGAAATTGTAAATTTTCAAAATTTGAAAATTAAAGGTTTTGTAATTTCTAATTCGAAAATTTCATTTTCAGAATTTCAAAATTTAGGAATTTTAAAATATGAAACTTTAAAATTTTGAAATTTCAGAATTCTAAAATCTAAAATTCCAACTTTAAAATTTCAGAATTTCAAATTTTAAATTTTAAAATTCAGAATTAAAATTTTAAATTTTACATTTTTTTGCTTCTTAATTTAATATTTGAGATTTCAGAAGGGAGAATATTTTAGTCAATATGAAAATTAAGTATAGAGATGTGTGTATAACTGGTAAATTTATAAGTATATTAGATTTGGAGTGGCATGTTTCTAATTTTCAAATTTTAGAGTGGCATAACTCTGATTTTTCCTTTTATAATATGCGATACATGCTCTGTTTTACAATAATAATTGCAAGTTATACAATTTAAAATTTATTATGGAGCTCTTGGTGAAATAGTTTGGAAAATTTATGATAAAAATATCAGGATCTTTTGGAGAATTGATTGGTTGGTTTCCTTGACAAACCTAAATTGCCTGTAAAGTGATACGTGATCACTTTTACAACAAATAATTGCAAGTTTTACAATTTAAGATATATTGCGGAGCTCTGGGTGAAATAGCTTGAAAAATGTTATCCTAAATAAGGTATGTTGCAAGGGCTTTGACTTTTTGACAAACAAACCTAATTTGGGCCTCAACCTCAACGAATTAATTTCGTTTGATCCAATCGCCTCGAAGACATCGATCTGGAGAACACAGTGCCTTCTCTTTTTCCTTTGTCCGATCTCCCATCTCTACAGCAAGGCCGCCGCCCATTTTCTTCTCGACTGATCGGAGCTCTGCACGTGGGTCGGTTGTTGGAGCTCCCCCTTTCTCCCTTGCTCCCAGTCCGAGGTCAGTTGCTTCTTCCTCTGGTTTTTTTTCTTCTTTGTTTGGGTCGCTGATTGATTTTACAGTGAACTGTCACCGTTCTGATAGTTCTTATTAGTGCTATCTGATATTCACATGAGTTGTATACGCCTTTATATAGGCAATATATCTAATCTAACGGTAAAAAAGATCATTAACACGTATTTCTGATTTAGCCAATAATAGCAAAAATTGAGGCTAATTAATTATCTCTTGATTTGTTATTTCTTAACAGTAATATTTTCGTCATTTTCTCCAAGAAAACTGAGCCTCCCCTACCAACTACTAACTAGCTAGTCTATTTCTTCTTCACTCCTGATCGACACAATACGACAACACAACAACAACAAATCTTTAGTCCTAACTGTCAAACAAGTTAGGGTATACTAGAAATGATATTCCAACAAGATCAAGGTCACCAAAAAAATAGTAATAGTATTAGATGATGATGATGATAATATTAAAACCTACATCTTTAAAACTATGACCTAAAATCTAGGACACCACTCTTAAACCTTATTTTTCATGTAATGGTTTTGATATGTGGATTGCTAACTTTCACGCGCTTCTATTCAACGCTAACTCTTTGGATACATTTCATTCTTTTTTAATGCTTCCTTCTATATCAATTTTGGTCGAACTTTGCCTAACGAGATAGTCTTTTTTAATTTGCCAAAAGATAGGTCCATCCCAGAGCTAATAAAAAGAGCATCTAAAATATCATGTATAGTTCTAATTGTGAATTATGTTTGCAAGTTAATTTTTTGTGCAATCGTGTAATTATAACTTGGTCGGTTCTTTTTTTTTTTTCCTTTAAAATTGTAGGGAAATGCTCTTCAAGCTCAATCAATGGTACCCATGAATGATAAAACTCTTGATAGAAATTGGGAAGATCTTCCACCTGAGCTGATCCAATCTATAGCAAAACAACTCGGAGACCTTGTAGAATTTCTTCATTTTCGATTGGTTTGCAAGAAATGGAGATCTGCTACAACTCTCTCAAGCCCACCACCTCAACTTCCTTGGCTCCTTAATTTTGATTATAATAGTTCTACCTTTCATTTCTACTCACTGTCGACATGTAAAGTTCATACCATACATGTTGAGAAAAATCTTGGATTTTACCATAAGTGGATGATACCTTCATATCATTACATCTTTAATTGTCGTGATAGCTTTACTGGTATTGGTGCAGTAGGCCCACCTTTCCTTTACAATCCCCTTACTCAAAAGAGCATACAACTTCCATTTCTTAATGTTTCTCACCTAATGCAAGTTCCATTTCTTAACGATTCTCATCATTTCCCATTTCTTATTGGACCAAACCCCATCCGAACTCAGGAGTGTGTAGCATTGATGACAAATACAAAATCAAATAAAAAGCAAATTTTATTTTGTCGGCCTGGTGACACGGAATGGTCGATAATTGAAAAGGGACCCTATGACGATGGGGCTTGCCTATTCTACAAAGGGATGGTCTATATCAACATGGACGACACTGGTGTCACAAAGGTCGTTAGTCTTGTAACAAATTCTATAGTTACCCTTATACCACCACCTCTGTTTTCAACTGGTGGTTCGAGGGAAGGCTTTAGCTATTTCGTTGAGTCTTTAGGAGTATTGTTGGGTGTTCGTTGGAGCAAGGGAATATGCAAAACACATGTTTACGGCCTTGAAGTCTATCAATTGTTAAAAGAAAACATCTATCTTAAATGGGCCAAGATGGATACTCTTGGAGACCGAATACTATTTGTGAGTAGCCATAATGGCTATTCTTTTAGTGCTAGAGAATGTGGTGGACTTGAGGGAAATTGCATCTATTACAAGGCATTGGATGATGATCGTGAGTGCCTCATGCGGTATGATTTTGAGAAATGTGTTGCTGAACAAGTACCATGCCCTTTGGCAAAAGTGGTCACCTGGTTTATGCCAAGTCTTGTGGAAAGCATTGAGAGTAACGTGCCTGTTTAGCTGGAGCACAAAGCAACAAAGTGGTGACCTGCTTAATTAGAAAAAGTGGAGGAAGATGCATCTGATGATGGATTTGAATAATTTGGTGCTTCTTATAAACTTTTATTTCTTGTTCCATTATTTCCTATCATTTTGGAGTCAATTCGTGCTATTTAAGGTACTGTTATGGAGCTTATCGTTTGCTGTTATTACTGTCTTGTAATGTGTGAGTCTGTACTAAATTATTGTTATTTGGCCGTCTTTTGATTTTGGTACCAAACTAGCAATTGAATTAATGGTTGTGTCAGTATAGTTGCTTGATGATATTTGAATGAAAGGCTATGATGCCTGATAGTGTAGCTTGAGAAACTCTGAGATCCCATTTAGATATGTTATCAAATATTTTTTATCACCTTTTATAAGTTTGCTTGCTCGATAGAGCTTATTAATGAAATCTATAAAATGACGCAAAATGAAATTGACACAGTATCAAGGGGCTGAGTGCGAGTGTGATCTCCTGTTTTCACTTGTGAAGACCATTAAGCATGTACAGTGCAATACAAATATAATAAACCGATAAATAAATAAAAACAAGGTAAAATGCGGTTGTGTTTTTTTGTTACTACCTGAATTGCTTAACAGGGCCACCTACAAATGTTGATCAGGTCAAGGGAAAAAGCTTGATAAAATTCATGTCTTACTTTAGCCATACCTGAATGAATCTACGACCAGGAATTCGCATTGCAAATCACTACTGATTTTACAAATCTTAAGGAATGTGAAGACTTCAATAAGTTCTTTGACAACAGCGGCCTTTTTTATTCTCAAATTAAACCAAAAACTAGGGGGAAAAAGTAGAATAAATTTAAAAGTATCAGAAAAGGCAAACAATAATATCACATGAAAGAGCAATCGAAAAGAGAGGTTAGAAAGGAAGACAAGATGTTATAAGCTTGATGCATAGCAGAGAGACGTGAGTTTGTGAACACAAATTTCGAATCTGATAAACCTGTTGCTCGGTACCGAATAGATGTTACGGTTACGGTACCAGCGAAGTCTATTTTTCTCTTTTTGGGAACTGATATGTGTAACTAGGGCGTTTTCTAATTTTATTTATTTTATTTTCTTTTCTTTTTTTGGTGTGGACACACCGTATGCAATACAACTTAAAACGGCGATAGGCTTGTACTTATGTACTAAAATTACGCATTTACCCCTGCAGAGACGATAGTACCCTTTACCATCCCTAGCAGGTTGATAGGAGTATAGCCTTATAGGCCCTTTCTGACCGTTGAGGAAAGATATCGGACAGTTTAAATTTCCGATCCCCATAGATGCAAATATGCAATGCAAATCTCTTTCTCATATGATATGACGATATTTTATTTGGCTTCATTTGACATTTCTCTTATATACTATAAAAAGATTCTAGAATGTTTATGCGGCGTTCTTCATCCTGAAATTTACTCAACATCATGGCTATGTAATTACTAATTAGATGCTAACGACCATCTAATACAGGACAATCCGTAATTGTGAAGGTCCCATTTTTAATTCACACTTGTAAGAATGAGTAATTTTCCATACTGTTGGATACTTGAATCTATAGTTTGCTTCAGTAGAATAGCTTTGTTTCTGGGTTCAAGCAAAAGAAACTTATTTAAAGCATGTGAAAAACGTCAAGTACAAAGTACAAACTCTTTTTATTTATCTTTTAAAAGAGCTGACCTGGTCTATCTTTTTTTTTTTTTTTTTTTTTTAAAAAAAGAAAGTTTCTCAGAAGGCCGTTGGAAATTACATGAGATACTGATTTCAGTAGGGTATTCTCAATTCTGAGTAGCATGTCCTGTTTAAATTCTTCATATATAAATATAAATAAATAAAGACTGCGCCGAATTGTAAATTTTCTATAAAATTTCCACACTGGAGGTGAAGTATACTCCTCGTTTCGCCGACTTTATTATATATAGTCAAAACTTTGTCCTAATCACGGACTCACGGTACAAGGATACTTTTTAGATCCAATTCCCTTTTTACCCTTGTGCACAAAGATTTTGTAAACTTCTGAAAAAGACATGTTTGTGTTTACTCAAAACATGAGGGTCAAATTGTACGCCGGCTTCTTCAGCGTTAATTGAAAGTCGTCCTGTTATATTATTCCACTACTTGTAGGTAGTTCTGTTTTCAAATTTAAACTAGACGATCTAAAAATATATATGCTAAAATTATTTTAATTTCATTAAAACTTTGTCTCTACAATAATCAAGCTCTTAAGTTTTAATTTCATTAAAACATTAAAATTTCATTAATATTTCTTTTAATATACTCGCCAACTAACCTAAATTTTTTTTAATATAATTTCAAATATTAATTTTCACTTAAAAGATAATTTTCCTTGATTATTAAACTGCATACTTGATATTTTAATGTCAATCAAAATTGGTTTATAATAATATTTATTGGTGGAGTTCACATATTCATTTTTTTGAATTGAATAAATAGAACGTTGACGTATCAAATTAATACTCGCTACCAATGGAGCATGCCCATGTAACTATCCAATTAACTCGGTTTCGGTATCTATTAATTATTCCATCCCCCTCAATCATCACAAAGTTAAGAGGAAAAATAAGTTAATCAGAGCCGTCGGATAAGAAAAACATTACAGATTAATTCGATCTGACAGTACAGAAAATTTTGCCCATGCAAGTGGGGCAGTGCCCTGAAACTCCACCCCTCTTTCGTTATAAAAGTGAATACGTATGTGATAGTGAATACTCAATAGTGTCAGTAACCAGAGAAACAAATTTATTATTGTGTTGCTTAATGATGCTTACGGATATTCCATCTTATACATTATGGGAAAAAAAAACATTTATTCTGCCATTTTATTACGAAATAATAAAAAAGAATAAGAACTAATTAAAAATAAACTCAAATATGTACAGTATATTTTAAAATGAAGATGGATGTAAATTCGATTCGCTGTACAAAGAACTAAATCTGTGCAACTCCATGATTACTTCTGAAGATGCATGCTTTCCTTCAATAGAATAGCTTTATTTGCGTTTTTATTAGGTTACGGCAGATGGGACATTTTTGAAGCTTCTTGCTACATGAACAACATGTCTGTGAAATAAGGCAATATTAATTAGAACAACATAATTAAGATGTATGCAATTAAATTAAGACCATGAGATCTAATTGTGTAATTATTTAAACTTCTATACCTGGTGGCCACAACCGAAAGCCATTTCCTTGCGATTTACAAGGCAGACTGGACAAACATACTGTTGAAGAGCAGCAATCAAAGTAATAAATTTAGTTAATACTCTTTTACAAGTAACTCAATAGTTATAATATAGCATCAAGAAATGTAGAATGTAAAACTTGAGTAATGCTGAGAACCTTATCGTCTGAACTATGTCGAGGAGGTTCAACACCGGTACAAACTGTGGTCTCATTAGTTGGCTGCGTTCCAGTGTATACTGGTAGCGTGAATGTGACTGGTATGCTCAGAGAGGTACCATTCCTTGAACAAGGCGGTGGAAGTGGTAGCCTTCTTGGGTATTTACCACAAGGCCGACTGAAAAGATAATAGATCAACGACATAAGCCAATAGTTTCAGTACATATGTAAATTTATCTAACTGATTTTATATTAGAAATTAGTACTTAGTAAGTTAGTATTTGCATACATACCCTAGAAATCCTAATTCCATTGTTGCTTTATACTGTGATGGAATTTCCATTAGTGCTCGGAGAGCAAATGTTGCCTCTTTTCTTGGCTGAGGTACTTGGCTTGTCATTATCTCTGAGAAGTTCACAAACTGCCAGACATTATTGAAACAAATTATGTTCAAATAGCAGTTTATATATCATTGTCCTATTTTTTTTGCAAAGTATTTCAGGGTGCAAATTTTAACAAAAAGTATATATGAAAGGGAAATGTACTTGGAAGTTGTCAAACAATCGGGATGAAATGTTGTCATCAAATTGCTTCATCGTGTCCCAAGGGCCATCACCAACTCCAACTAAAACTATGGACAGTGGAAGTTCACTACAATAATTTAAACAAAAGGGAGATATTTATGTATTAAATAAATTAAAAGTGTTTACATAAACATTCATGCCTAGGTATCCTGACCTTGTTAATCAGTTCCTGTTATGGAACGCATGAAATGTTAAGTTTACTTGAAATAAATTGACATATTTTTAAATTACAATATGCTAGCTAATTGCTAGAGATACTACAGTAGCAGATGTCATGTCATAAATACACTCCATCATAACCTTGATAATATCTGAATTGCGGTTATAGTGTGCTTGAGAACATAAGAACTAAGTTGTACCTAGCTTTTACTATAGCTTCCTTTGTCTTTTGCTCCTGCTGACTAAATTCCCCAATAATGGTATCTATGCTCCTGGTGACCTGCACATATATCAATTGCAAAAAAAAAAAAAAAAAAAAAATTGAGCATCCTTGTAGAAGCTACTTTGTTCTAATACTTAAATGTTAGTATCTCAACATCATCATTTTTCAAGTTAAGTTATTCAGAGTAGATATAATCTAAAACACACCTGACCATCAGCAATAATTAGCAAAACATGGTACTGGCCGCCACTAGATTCAACTATCGACATAGCTGTTTCGATTATTGGTGCAAAGGAAGTTGGTCCTGAAAATAGATGATTCATTTTCGTTTAATTATAGTTCTACATAATTAATTGTATCATATGCACCGGTGCGGACTTTCTAACAATGAACATACCAGCTAATCGGACATGAGGAACTAGTTCCCTATATCTTGATAAAACTTCAGTGAATCCATTGCAAGGTCTCTGATCTGGATTGAAACTGAAAACATTTCGATCTTGTGTTGATCCTGCCAAAACCAAACAATCATATTCCATAAGTAAAATATTTACGGTTAGAAATTGCAATGAATTTGTTTTTTTTTCTTCTGCATTTAGACAACTTTAAAATGAACCGTACCATCTCCAAAACCAAAGCATGGTATCAAATTATCGTCATCAAATTTGGATAATGTTTGTCCAATGATAGAAATGGCTTGCTCGTAAGGATTGGGGAATTCACCAATGTTATGTAAGCTGAGTCCATCAAATGATCTTTTCCCTATTGAAAACAATATTTCTTATATATATGTTCATATATTTTGTTATGAATTGGAATAAGGATCTGCTGATTGTTCTGCAGTTCGGAATAAGGCCATGGCGAGATGATAACTGACCAATATTTTATCGAGAAGCCCATGAATCAGTTTTAAACTTCATGTGCGTTCCAAGTTTATAACTGAGTTTGGTTTAGTTTAAGGTTTAGTTTAAGCCATTTTGACAAGATGCCATTCAGGTTAATTTGTGATTTCGGTGATAAATTATTTGTAGCTGTTTTTCCTTTCTACATGCATTGCTTATATGGACCATATAGTTATCAGTGTTTGAATTCTTATATTAATTTTTGTTCTTAATTGTACCTTCGCAAAATTAGTTGTCGAATTGTTTTTGTTTCAAAATTGGTTTCACTAATTATAATGTAAATTATCTTACATTTTAGTCAGAAATATATTATTTAGAAAGCCTGTTTAATTTCTTTTATTTATTTATTTATTTTTTTGAGTCGGCCGATTCTGATCAACAGAGAGAATATCGCTCTTAATTTCGAATTTTGGAAGAAAAAGTTTTACGTTGGGAAAAAAAATATACTAATTTGTTTCCTTGAAAGATGGAATGCCTAATTTTTAGGTACCTGTCCATTCATTGCTTCTGGTGAAATCAACACCAACAATAAGATTTGATGATTCCAGTCCAGCTTCGGCAAGAGCATTAGTAACCTGAAATGAAATAATAAATAAACCTTCATTTATTCGCATAAATAAATTTGTCATTGATATCACACATGCTAATAGTATATATATAATAGAGTAGTATGACAACGCTTTATTTTACAAAAAAGCAAGAAGCACACTCACAAAATACAACATATCAACTAAATAAGGAAATCACACGAAACGTTTAATTATTTAATTAGTACAAATAAAAGTTATGGGTGTCATTCAAATTTGTTTCAATTTTGAAGAGCTCTAAATAATTTCATGATATATCTATAATAATGGTTAATAGTTGAGTACACGTAAATATATATATATATCTTCCTTTAAATTGACATGATTTATCATAAAGAAAATTTTCAAGGGTTGATCAGTTTTCATACTTCAATTTAACAATCTTATGATATCGAATTATCAATTACAGATCAAGTTAGTTGACTTTAATAATACCTGTTCAATGGAATTGTAGCAATCACTTATAGAAGAGTAATGTCCATTGATTCTTTGGCGTTTTGTTGGTCGATTCGCTGGTTCATATCCTGACAAATGTGACGTGGCACCACCCATTCTCAGAAAATTAAGTATAGACGGCTGAAGATGGATTTTGAAGAGGGAAATTAATTCAGGAATGAGAAAAATGTTGAAGGAGCAAACCCTCTTAGTAGGAGCGATATGCTTGCCATTGCATATATAGTACGTAACTTACGTTTCATTTTCTCGGAAGGTTGTGCGAAGATTAATTGTAAAATGAAAATTTAATTAGATCACGTGTTGGCTACTTCTTTTAAATTGTGATCGTGATTACACGGCAGATTGATGTTTAATCTAATCTAAAGGTCTTTATTATTTCCAAAGAAAAAGTCCATTGGAAATACAGGTGTATGTGCTTTTTATCGTGTTGATCATTAATTCGGTTGACTATATTGAAATAGTAGATAAATCAAAGTTGTAAGTTTCTTATTGAACCATTATTTTTAAATGGATCATCTTCTTGGTGCTGGTCGTAATACTTGGACGTTGAGACGAATGAAATAAGGAAAATGTGAATCGGCTTGGCAGGAGTCTTATCTAATTAGTTGACGAAATGAAATTTGCTGTAAATAGTCGTGCAAAACTTCTGTTTTCCAAAAATTATATGATATTTCTTATTATAACAGTTGTCCATCAATTTTCATTCTGTTCTACTTCAAATTAATAACATTAAAATTCCCACTAGACATACTTTAAGTATACCGTTGGAAATTGCTGACATTGTCCATACATTTGGAGCTGTTTTGTGGTGGTAGAAATGTGGGCTGTTTGGCAACGACAGGTTTAGTCTAATTCCCATGTCAATGAGCTAATCTGCAGACCTCAAATCGCCAAACAACTTTGGAGCCAACTAGATCAGCACAACCTTGATTAGCCAAACCAAAGAAAATTAATTAATCAATCAATCAATTAACTTCTATTAATTTTAACCCTCAAACACTAACTGGAAAATCCTAACTTTAACCCCTAACCTCGTTGATCTTTGATGTTGCCAAACATCCCAACGGAATCAGAACGGTTCAGGTGGAATTACTTTCTAGTAAAGCAGGTGGAAATCTAAAACTGTGATGAGATTTTACTTCTGAAGAAATTGTGTGAAATAATTATACAGTCAAACACTATTTTTGCATTTTGCTTACTTCTTAGTCAGCCTTGCTATTTCACTGAGATGGTCAATAGTAAAAAATTAACAGGGGTGAAATTGGATGGAATTATGAAAAGGTGGGGAAAAATATTGAAATAGAATTATGCAGTCAAACATCCTTTTGAGTTTTGGCACTTTAATTAGTCCCATCTCTATTCCACTTTATTATTTTAAATGTGTTGAACACGAGTGAAATAGTACGGAAATAAAAATTTATTCCCTATTCGACTCTCCCCTTATCTGTCGAGACTCGAGAGTATCCAAAATAAATAACTGTTTCTCAAAAATAATAAAATAATAATAATAATAGTAATAATAACACAGTAAATAAATATTTATTGAAGAGAAAAAAAGAGATTTGAAGTTGACAATTTCATTTGGAAAAACTAACGTTTTTAATTTCGACTGTTCAAAAACTAACACAGCAAATAAAAATTAACTGAAGAGAAAAAAAGAGATTTGAGTTTTTCCTTCTCTTTGAAAAACAAAGTGAATGACATAATTTGAATTTTGAAAATGTTAAGGACCAATGTGATGTTGGATTACCTTCAAAGATAGATCATCAGATGCTTCATAAGAAAATTAATCGTTATCAAGTCAATTCTCGCAATCTATATATGGGAACATCTTTGTGGTCAATTTCTTTCAAAAATCGCAAATGGTTTTTGATAAAAAACGACACAGGTCTCGGTCATGACGTCAATTAGACCGAGGATTGTTACATCATGTGCTGCGTTAGAAATCTAAATGTAGAATGATGTAATTGAAGTTATGTCACGGAGGACAACTTCTATTTCTCTTCTACTACAGATTTCAGTTACATCCTGATCGGAACCAAATTCTTGTCCTGGAATTGGAATCGAATTTCTCATTTCCGTACATTCCACTGATCGGAACCAATATGTCGATGGGATTTGATTTCGCTCGACCGGATTTGGTAGGAAAATTTTGGGGCAGCGAAATTCTTGAACTTTTGTTGAAATTTGGTGGGATTTCGATGGGCCCTCTCCCCTTCCGATAATACCCCTTAATCCTTTCCCTTCCGATAGAACGGAATAGGAGCAAAAAAAGTTCTCTCCATCCAGGTCTCTTCCTCCCTTTCCCTTGCAGCCTTTCTCCTACTCCTCTCCCTCAGACTCGAAATCAAGGTAAACATCGGGGTTCCTGGTTTGTCCAAAAAATATCGGGGTTCCGATCAAACCTAATCTTTGCCCAATTGCGCAATTGGTCGGGACCAAAATGAGCAAAATCAAATAGACAGCTTGGAGTGAACTATAGACAAAGAAAGAAAGAAAGGTAAAATGGACAAATGCAAGAGGTGAAATCAAATCATCCCTATTTTCATGTGTTTTTTTATCATCAAATACTAATTCCCGTCAATTCTTTCTGTAATCAATTGGAATTCCTCTCCAATCAACTCCAATCCAATCAAATCAAATCAAATTCCATGGAGAAACCATTCCGATCAGGGTGTTAGTTATTTTTCTCGTCAAGTTGCATGCCAAGCTTGGAGAGAGAATTGTTACAAGATCTTTCTCATTCACAAAAGCATCTTAAATAAACTGAAATATAGAAACGTTTGCATGTACATGGATGAAGTATAAATTGGCCAACTAATTACTCCCGTAATCTCATGATTTCCATCCTTCAATTGTCCTATTATGTTATTTACTATACATCCCAAAATATACACGCTTGATTATACAAAATTGCACACTTAACTCTCATAAAACATACAAACTGATCCTCTCCAAGAGAGTCAGATTTCGGCTGGTGCACCCCACTGGCAGCTACTTTCTTCGAGCATCGGTACACGACATCGGTTACATCTCCAGCACTGTTACTGTCTTGAACTAGCCTTTGAAGGATTGGTGTAATCAGAGGTCTTGACTTGCGCTCACCATATGTTCAATGCAATGCTTTAATTCGTAGAGTTGATTTGGTAGTTAAAAAAATCTGACGTGCCTAATTACCTGATCCAATGCTATGGCCTTGATTAGCTTAGACCGGTTAGAAGGAACAGCATTATAATTTTAGGAAAATTGATTAGTGCCATCGTTAAAAAAAAACCATCCGCGTCATCGCTAAGCCAGCGATCCTCTCACCCAACGCATCATTTTCTCATCCAGCGCATTTTATTTCGTACGTAAATGTTCAGTTAGATAAGTACAAATGTTCTGTTAATTGAGTATAAATATTCAGTTAGTTGCAATAAAAAATATAAATGTTATCAGCAAAAATGTTCATTTGGATAAGTATAAGTGTTTAGTTTAGTAAGAACAAATGTTCAGTTTCGTAAGTACAAATGCTCAGGTTATTACATATAAATGTTCAATTTATTAAGTATTACTTTCAATTTTTTTAAATAGTTGCATGTCAAGCGAAGGGGTCACGAACCGGAAAAAAACCACATGAAAAAATTAGAAGGGGTCATGAACCGATCCGGTTCAAATTAATTTTTTTCCGACTTTGCCCTTGACGCACCTCTCTCTGACGCGCGACTTTGACCCATGCGGCTATCTGCGACTCTGCCCATTAGTTGACGCATTTAACTGAACACTTTTGAATATTAAACTGAACACAGTTTATTATTAAACTGAACATTTGTAACAGACAGCTACCAGTCAAGAGAGAAACTAATGTGCGCACTGACTGTTCAGCGATTGCGCGCGATGGTTATTCTGCCGATGGCAGTTATAATTACTGTAATTTTAGTCCTCTTATGGGCATTCCAGCAAACAGCTATTGGGCCCGATTTGAACTACATTAACCCAAAACTGACCAAGTAGGCCAGTTTCTTATGACTAGGTAAAAATTGCATAACTTACTAACTTATTGTTGTTGGCTTGTTGCAAAGAAATGCCTCCAATCATCTGTTTACATATTTATGTATGTTTTAGCAATGTTTTGAAAACCGGACCGGACCGGCCGGTTGAACCGGTTCAACCGCGAACCGGAGCCCTCTCCGTTTCCGGTTTAACCGGAAAAAACCCGGTTCAACCACGGTTAACCGGAAAAAACCGCGACCCGGCAGCCTTTCCGGTTCAGGTGCCGGTCCGGTTTTCTAAACATTGTGTTTTAGTGAAACAAAATGAAACTAAAACCATTATTTTAGTTACCAATAAAAGCGATTCAGCTGAGTGGATATATAAGAATTATGTTACTACCGCAATAGCAATACCAGAAAATGATTCGATTTGGACTTTAAACATTAATACTTTCATAGATATTTGGGCTTCAATTGGGCCCATTTAAAGGAATTTTTGCATTGCTTACTAGCCTAAAAATGCCATTGAAAGGAGCTGCTTATTTTCCCCACTTGCTGCTTTTGCAAAATTTGGCAGAAGATCTCAATAGCCTAGTTAGCCTAAGGTTGTAACAATTATTCTGCTTAAGAAAAAAGGGAGAATTTATTTTTCAGGAAGCATAATTTGTGGTTCGCAATCCAATATAAAATTGATTAGCATTCACCATGTTATTAACTTATTATTGAGTCTCTTGTCGTTTTCCTAGGGTAATGCCAAAAGAGGCATAGTATATTGCATATACATGCTGGAATTGACTTCTCTGTGGCCGGCCAATTTTTTCCATGTTGGCCATCTTAGTCTTTGATTAGCAATCACTAATTATGAGAAAAAAAAATGTGCACCCTTTCAAACTCCCAAGTAATCATTTACCTACACAATATTTAATTTGGCTCTATGACAATTTTGCCGCACTTTCTCATTAAAAAGAAAATGTTGTCGCAATTCTACTCGCTATTATCGCACTTTATTATAGCAAAGAAAATGTTGTCGTGATACTTACTCGTCGCTATTAATAAAATATGTAATTTTTTTAAGTCCCAAGTAATCATTTGCCTTTGGAAAAAAGGTAAAATTGCAAAGCACTTAAAACATAATATTTAATATTTCTCCGTGACAAATTTTCCGCACTTTCTCATAGCAAATAAAAAGCGAGGCGGATAAGGATCATCCAATATTCATCGTCCCCATTATTTCCTGGGAATATGCATCATTAATGAGAAAAACATGTCATCCTCTGGGATCATCTCCATATTTCTCATCCCCTAATTACTCCTCTCTCATCTCTGTTTCCATCCCTCTATCAGATTGCTTATGCTTGCCTCGAGAGTGCTTTAAATTCCTAATTGCAGTTATCAGACTTGAAAGCCATGATTGAAGAACGCAAAGGCAAAGTCATCGTATCCAGACTTTAATTACTGCTTTGAATTCTTAATTGCGGATTTGAGATAGAAAGCCAAATAAAATAGTTCAAGGCGGATATCAAACTGCAAGTCGCAGTTGTCGTATCAGAAGGTCTCTAAGGAGTTGTCGTTTCACTAGTATATATTAGATGGAAGATAGCAAGACAAATATGAGTTAGAACAATTATATTCTACAACTAAGACAATTATTTTTTTTCCATAACAATTATATTCTGAAACTAGAACAATTAGTTTTTTTCCAGAATAATTATATTATAAAACTAGAACAATTAGTTTTTTTTTTACAGAACAATTGCATTCTACAACTAAGACAATTAGTTTTTTTTTTCAAAATAATTATGTTCTGAAACTAGAACAATTAGTTTTCCAGAACATATTAACTAGAACAATTATCATCTGGTGTGTTTGGATGAGGGGTTGAATAAGGAATACGAATAAGGATTTAGAAATGTGTGCCTATCCATATTCCTTATTCAAATTTCATGGTTTTGTTAAAATAGGAATTTGAAACCGAATAAGCCCAAATTCCTTATTCTTGTGTTGTTTGGGTTTCACAAGAATAAGAAATTTGGAGCTTATTCTTATCCAAACTCTTATTCTTATGCATCCAAACACATCCGAAATTAGAACAATTAGATATATCAAATAGAATAGTTACTTATATTAACTAATACAATTAGTATTCAAAACTAGAACATTTAAGAGGGAGAGAGCGAATTAGAGGGGGAGAGGGGATGAGTCCCATAGGATGGTGGGGAAAGAGTGAAATAAAGATTCATTTATTTAGGATGAGGTATGATGAGGGAATCCTTGGACAAGCCTTTCTGAAAATAGGAAAAAAATAAATGCTTTAAGGAGGGATGATGAGGATGATAGAATCTTGAGGATGATCTTAAACAATTTCGAATAAAAAACAGGAGTGATAATCATCCCTATCATTCCAACTCAAAAATGAAAATTCAGTTGGGAAGCGTCTTTTCTTTTTTTCTTTTTTTTTTGTTGGCACTAGCGATTCCATCCTCCTTTTTTCCACTTCTCCCCGCCCTTATTTCCTCTGTCTCACATGCATCCCTCCCCTCTAACTTCTATTTTTCGCGCCATCTTGGGAACACCTTTTCATTCCTGACGTGTTTCCCTCTCTCCTTTTCTTTGTTCCTTGACTCTCGTCTGCACTCTATGTGCTTATATTAAGATGATCACACTTATTACACCTAACTGAACAGTAAAGATTACAAGATGATACTTTCTTATATCTAATAAACGCACTTATAAGATAATCTCTTGTTACAACTAACTGAATATTTATACTTAATAAACTGAACATTTATGTTTATACCATTTAATAATTGAACATTTATGCTTATAATATTTTGATAACCTAAACATTTATACTCAATAAAATGAACATTTATACTTACTAAACTAAGCATTTATACTTAATAAAAATGAACATTTATGCTTATAACACTTATGCTCTTTTATTACAACTAGTTGAACATTTAGATGATTTAGATGCACATTTATAAGAGAAAAAAATGAAAAGGGACAAAAGTAGGAGATCTGGATCGCGAGAAGAATAAGGAGGTGAGATGAGGCCATGGAGCTTTAAGAGGTCATCGGCTTTAGAGTAGAAGGTGAAGATGAGGAAGAGGAAGACGAGAAGAGGGAGGTGAGATGAGGCTATTGAGAGATCGGAGAGAGACAAATCGCAGAAGGAAATGTCGTATCTAAAGGAAAAATGAGAGAATGAGGGAGAGAAGATTGCGGGTTAGGAGAGAGAAGAGAGGCAGAATGAGGGAAGACGCTCTCCGATCTAGATCTGTGCGTGAATATAAAATGAAGGGAAAGGCGTGAATAGAAGGGAGAGGAAGGAACTAGACGTTGAAGTGAGATGAGACGGATAATAATTTAAAAAATGGTTGTAAGTAATTCTCAATAAAAAGGATGAGAAAAGAAATTGTTGTTGCAATTCTACTCGGTATTAATGTTAGTACTTTCTATTTAATTAGGAAACACATTCGAAGTATCACTAATTTTCATTGTGAGCTCCAAAAATTATTACTACTAGCACCAGATTCCCTCATATGCGGGCAAATAAAGAAATAAAATAATATTAGGTAATAAAAATATGTTGCTGAATCTACCAGCGATACAAGTAGATACGTTATTCAATTTGTTTTTTTTATTAGACGGAAAACCAAAATATATTGTTGCTTCGTCTGACGGTTGATATCCAATCACAGATCAAATCGATTGAACAATAATAATACATGTTTACACGCTAGATCTAGCGTGTTAACACCTCTTGAATCCGTGCGTTTATAAGTATATAAGTAGGATTCATATATCTTACTATTATTATCTCAATATCATCTTCTGGTGCTTAGTGTAGAAATGGTATAACCATAATCTTTCGCTTAATTTAATTAAATATACTGATTAATTAGGTTCAAGCCATTTCCTAATATGTGTGGCAATGCAATAGTTGTTTTTTTCTTTTATTTTTTACGAGTAAAGGGAAGGCTCAATAGTCGATCAGTTAGTCCATTTGTCCACCCCCATTTATAAACTACCAACCGGTGCTCATTTTCAACTTATGATCTCTGAGTCTTATACTTAAAAAAAAAAAAAAATCCTCCGTGTCTTTATCAAATTGTTATAGATTTGTTTTCGCTGTAGTAAAAATTAAAATGATTCAAACTGTTTAACTAAAGACCAAAATTAAATTGTACCTACCTCCAAAATTGATGCTTCTAGCTAGAAACTTGTAACGTACCTTTGAGTGTGTCCGTTGTTTTACTTGCTATTATGCTCTTCTCTAGAACTCTACTATAGGTACTGGGTACAAATCTCATAAGTGGAATGAAGAATTAAAGGAATCTACCACACGAACTTGTACATTATGATTTTATCAGGTGAAAACCACTTCACCTGCCTACATGTTGGATTTGTTGCGTCATTTCCCGTGTAAGTACCTGTAGCTCGAAAATGGAGCTACAGATATTTTTGGATTTACGAAAAATTATTATAAAAATGAGTCTAATATACGTAACTATAAGTTCAAAATAGAAAAGCCAGTAGAAGTTTGAAATTTCAGGGTTTGGTTTCTTCCAAAAACACTCTCATTATTAGATAATTGTTTCCTTTTTAACACTATTTTCTTTAATAATTTTGTGCATTGTAATATCATGCCTTGGTCTTAAATATGAAGCAACGTTTCATACCAGTTGAGAATCAGCTCTTAGTCTAATAACAAAAAAAATGTATCTTGAATGAAGATCGTAGGTTCGAAATCCGGCTGAGGATTTTTTATAAACATTAACTTTAAAATAAATTGGGAGATTTGACTCCAACTTTATCTTAAAAAAACTATTTCATAACAGCAAAAGGAAAAAGAAGAAAAAAATATATATAATAACTTCTTTTAACAAAACTACAAGCATTATCAGAACCCTATATTATGCATAATATAGTTATCCCGTTTATCGGTCTCTAACAAATAAGAAATGTATTGAAATAACAAAATATATCACAACATGTGCAGGTTAGTGCCACAGGGGAACAGGGACCCAAGAATCAATGTGGAGAGATGCTACCTGAAATGATTAAAGGGATGCATTATATACCTTGGTAGGGAACCAAAAATGGCCTATAAACGAGTTCCCACTGTGAGACAATTGGGCCCATTTGGCATGACCACTGACCCCGAAAAAATTAAATATGGTTTTATTGTTCACTCGAATTTCGAAATTAATTATAAAAAATTTAAAATTTTAAAAATGATGGTGTAGGATCGGCATTCCGGATGCCGATCCAAACACACCATTAATTTGCCGTGCCAAAAGTGCAATCATTTGTCACATTTTTTAATTTACAATTTTACTTTTTAGCCCTCAAAATTTTTGTTATTACAAAATATATAATTTGTGATTAGAAATTAAACATAATTTAAACATCTATTATAAAAATATAAGTATATAATTAAATTATGCATGTTAAATACATAATATTGTATATGTGTAGAATACTTATTTTATACATATATATTATGTATCATATATTTTATATATTAAATATATATTATTGTATATAATTAAATTATGCATATTGAATAGTTATACATATTATTGTATATAATTAAAATAAATGATACATAATATATATGTATAAAGCTATTCAACATGCATAATTTAAGATATAAAATATTTTTAATGTATAAATAAATATACATATGTATAAGATTTTTTATATACATACAAATATGTATGTGTAAAATTAAATACAAATAAAAGTATTAAACATGTCATACTATAAATTATATTTAATTTTATACATATATTATATTTATAATTATATATATTTGTATGTATATTTAATGTATATAAAAAATCTTTTATATATTTATATTTACATTTAATGTATAACCAAAAATTTTATTGGACTATATTGTAAAAATAATAATTTTAGGGTCATCGGCGAAAAAATTAAATATATTTTTATTGAATTTATTCACTGATGACCCTAAAATTAATATTTTTACAATATAGTCCAATAATTTTTTTTTATACATTAAATGTAAATATAAATATATAAAAGATTTTTAATGTATAAATTAATATACATATAAATATATGTACATATTATGTACAATAATATGTATATATTATGTCTCATATATTTTAATTATATACAATAATATTTTAAATTATGCATGTTGAATTAAATTATGCATGTTCAACCATACATTCTAAATCTGAAGCTATATATTGTTTAAGAAAAAAATTTCAAAACGCTTACCGGGTACAATACCCTCTTCTACAGCAGCCTTAGTAGCATTTACGGCATCAGTAACCCTGTCCTTTTTCTCACCGACTTCCACCTCACTAGCACCTCCAATCTACAGATTTCGATATATAGATACAAAAATGCATACAGAAGGATTTTAAGGCATATGTATATTTATTTATACATTAAAATTTTTTTATATATTAATATCTACATTTAATGTATAATAAAAAATTTTATTGGACTATTTTGTAAAAATAATAATTTTAGGGTCATTGGCGAAAAAATTCAATAAAAATATATTCAATTTTTTGGACGATGACCCTAAAATTATTATTTTTACAATATAGTCCAATAAATTTTTTTGTAATACATTAAATGTAAAAATAAATATATAAATATATATGTATAAAATTAAATATAATTTATATTGTGACATGTGTAATACTATCATTCATATTTAATTTTACATATACATATTTGTATGTATATTTAATGTATATAAAAAATCTTTTATATATATATGTATGTATGTATATTTATTTATACATTAAAAATCTTTTATATCTTAAATTATGCATGTTGAATAGCTTTATACATATATATTATGTATCATATATTTTAATTATATACAATAATATGTATTTAATATATAAAATATATGATACATAATATATATGTATAAATAAGTATTATACTGATATCTCTTATTTATATATACATTTTGACCATACTTAACACTGAAATAACACTCAAACCAATGATATTCACTGTGCTTTTGTCTTGTAGGAATTTGGTGGATTAGACATAATAATCTCACAAAAGGAAAAAATTTTGGGAAGAAAATGACTAAATGGAATCCATAGAACTGTAGAGCTCATCCCAAGCTTTCGAACGATCTTTGAATCACCTCAATCGGAGTCCGGATGAAGAAATTATGGTCAAAATACTATCAGTGCTCAATTCTGGAATTTTGGTTCGAAATCCATGTATGGAAAGTGGAATTTAGTAAGTTTCGAAGAAGGAAAGAAGATTTCTTGCCCTTGTCGCCTCCCTGACCTTCCATGGGTGTATTTAGGCACGAATTTCGACCAGAAAAGGGGCCAACTTTCTCCACCATTAAATCTAACCTTCCATAGCATATTTTCCACTTTTTTCACCACTGTTCTCGCTCCGAAAGGTGTGGGATTCCACCTCTTGCAGCATAGCACGACCAAGGCAGTAAATTTGGAGTGATTCTGGACGCGACAGCGGTAGAACCGGTCCAACCACGGCTCTAGACGATCGATATCTGGAGTTAGAAGCGATATTTGGTTTATTCCTTCATTTTCTCTTGATATTTTGAACAAATGGAGTTTGTATATTATTTTTCTTGCATGTTAGGCTAGTTAATTATGTCTTAGGGCTAGGTAGTAGTTTAGTTTAGTGTTTGTGATGACTTGATGGATTGATTGCTATGCTATGTGATTTATCGTGTTGAGAATTATTGATATGCTTAGTTATATTATTTGTTTGCTTGATGTTTACCTATGGATGAATCGCGATGTCTTTAGGACATTAAACTAGACTAAACACATGATTGATTAAGTAATTGAGGTAAGCCAAACGCTCGAAAGATGAGGTTAACTTAACGACCGAAAGGTGTAGTTTCTAAACGATCCGAAAGGACTTAGATACCTCTGGAAATCTAACATGATAATCTAAAGTGACTAAAATCCGACACGAAAGTTTAGGTTTAGTCATTTACGTGGTGAAAACCGAGTTCCAAACAAATTCCAAAACCAAAATTGCGACGGCTGAGGCTATGATTTATGTCTGGTTGACAAGTAACCTTCACAAAACATAGTATTAAATTATCAAGTTAGAACAGAGAGTTTGGAGCATATTTCGAAGCGACTTATATAGATTTCGATCCGAAATCTATACATTTCGGTCCGAAATCCTTGCTGCCCGTGTGAAAACACGTGTACTAAGAGCTTCAAAGCTAAACTAAATGAACCCTAAACCTTAGGATATCTCTTGCATTTATTTAGAGTCCACAAAACACCAAAAATCAACCAAAAATAATTTAAGTACTTGCACTTTAGACAATTGTCTTTATAAATCATAAAATCTCAAAAATTGTCTTGTTTAGCTTTCGTGAGAAAGTAAAGTCTAGTAATCAATTGTACCGTCCCTTGGGTTCGACCCTTAGCAATACCAGAATGACTAGTGAGGTAAAACAATGTATGTAAATATATTTGATACCGGGTTTCAAGCCTTCATCAAATTGGCGCCGTTGTCGGGGACGGTGTTGATATTAGAATTTACTTTAGTAATGAGAGACTAGATATTGTATCTTTCATTTATTTATTATTTTTTTTTTAAAAAAAAGTTCACTTGTATCACCATGTTTTATTCTTTTCAGGACCGTGAACATGAAACAGAGGACAATAGGAGGCGACGAGAAGATCCAAAGGATGCAAGCATGCAACCGTTATATCATTAATTCAATGTGGTGAACAACAAGATAGAGGCAGCATGCAAGGAAAGATGGAGCGAGCATCAAGATTGACTCAAGCATCAACTCAATTTGGTGAACAACACGATAAAGAAAGCATGTGGGGGAAAACAACTTGATGCAAAGCCCATCCATGATGCATATAACTTTGGTTTGGCTAATAACTCTTGTTTTTCTTGGTATAATGCATGTTCCATGTCTCAACATGACTCTAGGTCAACTTTCATGACTGAAACTTCTAATTCTCAATTACTTTTACAATTGTCAAATGATGAATTGATACGTGAATATTTTATGGACAAACAAAGAAAGCAAAATGAGGAACTTCTTGGAAAATTTAATTCTCTATCATCTAAGTTCAAAACTCTTACTACACAATTAGAAAAGATGATTATGACCAAAATTATTCAAGAAACATGTTTCTCAAATAGATCACAAGATGAAAAAAAATGAAAAAATGACATTGGAAAGTAATGAAAAATTAGATAGTTTTAGTTATTTGAAAAGAAATTGCAATTTGTTATGAGACTGATAGTGACGAGGACATAAATTTTGAAGAACAAGAGAAAATAGAAGAACCAAAGGTTGTATCACCCGCATCCAATTTCCTTTCAATTTTTATTCCACTTAGATTAACTTATATTGACAAATCTAATGAGTTGGAATTGAAGGATCCTCCAATAAGTTCTATCATTGATGAATTTGAGAAGAAGGAAGATGGTGGTACACCTCTCGGAGTCGAGGCATCCGACATGACAAATGAAAAAATCACCAAACTCGACTTGAGCTCTCAACTTGAAAAATGCTTGAAGATTCATGATGTGATGGAAGACGACAAACCACGAATCAAGTATCATATCAAAATCGAACGAAGGAAGATGATATCAAAACAAGAAAGTGTCAAGCGTGTTTCAAGGATCTTTCTCAAGTACTTTTGGGTGAATTATGATGCGCTAAATGGACGTAAAGTGAAGATAAGATGAACATGAGAGGTGGTCAAGCTCGTGACCTAAAACAAGCGCTTCTTAAGAGGCAACCCAAGTCCTAAAATTTTTACTTATTTATTTATTAAAATTTTCTTTCAAAAAAATATAAAAAAAATTCTCTCATGGTTGGTTCGGATTTTTGGATATACAAGTTTTGATTGATTGTGGATGTCCTACTTGCAACTCGCGCTAGAGCACCACAGGTCGAGCAACAAAGAAGCGCATGACCCACGCACGACCTCATGCGAGTTGCATGCCACAAGAAAACCTATTCCGTTGCTGCCACAAAGCTCCCACATTGCTGCCACGATTTACTCAAGTTGAAGAGCTGATGTCCCGCACCAAACAGAGTCGAATTCATATGGAAATTCATGCCTTGATTTTGTTAGTTTCTCTTTTCTTCCTTTTTAATTATGATCTCTGTGATTGCATTGAGGACAATGCTTGATTCAAGTTTGGGGGGGAACAGGTGAAAAATGAAATTCTGGATTTATTGAAAAATTTTGATGCAAATTCGTCTCTGTTTTGGCCATTTTTGAAAATTTTTTTTTGCATTTCGGTCCGAAATCAGTCTCTGGAATTTGAAATTTTGAGCAGAACTGTTTGAAAATTTTGAAAATTAATTTTTGGTGCATGTCTGGTCTTTGATTTGAATAAATTGATGAAAATACTCACTGTTTCACATTGTTTGAATTTTTAAAGCACTTTTCAAAATTTTCCTCAAGGACTTTTGATTGTTTAAAGGCTTTAAAATTGATTTGTGCACTAATAGACCGAATTGAAAATTAGTTTGAGGATAAAAAAACTGAATTTGGATGCTTGTAAATTGTCAAAATGATCTAAGTCAATTCTCACAAGTTTTTGTCGAGTAAACGATTTTGTGTTTTGCAAACTTTTGTTAAAAAGGAATTTTATGAATTTTGAAAATTATAAGATGGACCTGAATGTGTTTTTGAATGCTTGAATCACCAACGAGCAAACTCTTAAAGTGATGTAAATCTAAATAATTGTGAAAACGAGGACGCGTCGAGACTTTTTTCCACCAACTTAACCACAAATATTGGAGACTTAAGGAACTTAGCAGAAAAATGGTTAAAGTCCGTAGTGGTCTGTAGTGAAAAATGCGTAAAAATCGGACCGACCTCCCTGGTGCGACATGTGCCAGTAGCATTCTTACAAGGTCAATGACTCGCATTAAATCCTCTAGGGTGCAAAACCCCACGACTCGACTTGCAAAATAAAAATTGGTGAAAATGAAATTGATTTTGAGAAGGGTTCATTATGAAATTTTCAACTTTGATAAAACTCCTTTACAAATTTTTGTGAGACATGAAAAAGAACGGACAAATCAAATTGAGTTTGCAATTGTTTTGATGAAGAGAAGTTAGGGTTCTTGTATTTGAAAAGTGAAATTCATTAGGGCTAAGAGATGCACAATTTCAATCCAAAAGAAAATTAAACCCTTGTCCTTGAATTGAATTTTGAACTTGGTTTAATTTTCTCGTTGTGTGAAATTTTTGAGTAAACTTGATTGATCCATTTTTCATTACATTGTTTGATTTGAGTTGATTTGATTGTAAGTCTAAGTATAGTTGATTCCTTTAAGCTTAGGATGTTGTTTGAGGACAAACAAAGATTTAAGTTTGGAGGGATTTGATATCTCTTATTTATATATACATTTTGACCATACTTAACACTGAAATAACACTCAAACCAATGATATTCACTGTGCTTTTGTGATATATTTGTCAAGATTGGGTACTGCCGTGGAATTTGACTTGTCTTGTAGGAATTTGGTGGATTGGACATAATAGTCGCACAAAAGGAAGAATTTTTGAGAAGAAAATGACTAAATAGAATCCATGGAACTGTAGAGCTCATCCCAAGCTTTCCAACGATCTTTGAATCACCTCAATCGGAGTCCGGATGAAGAAATTATGGTCAAAATACTATCAGTGCTCAATTCTGGAATTTTGGTCCGAAATCCATGTATTGAAAGTGCAATTTGGCAAGTTTCGAAAAAGGAAAGAAGATTTCTTGCCCTAGCCGCCTCCCTGACCTTCCATGGGTGTATTTAGGTACGAATTTCGACCAGAAAAGGGGCCAACTTTCTCCACCATTAAATCCAACCTTCCATAGCATATTTTCCACCTTTTTCACCACCGTTCTCGCGTCAAAAGACGTGGGATTCCACCTCTTGCAGCAGAGCACGACCATGGCAGTAAATTTGGAGCGATTCTAAACGCGACAGCGGTAGAACCGATCCAACCACGGCTCTAGACGATCGATATTTCGAGTTAGAAGCGATATTTGGTTTATTCCTTCCTTTTCTCTTGATATTTTGATCAAATGGAGTTTGTCTCTTATTTTTCTTGCATGTTAGGCTAGTTAATTATGTCTTAGGGCTAGGTAGTAGTTTAGTTTAGTATTTGTGATGACTTGATGGATTGATTGCTATGCTATGTGATTTATCGTGTTGAGAATTATTGATATGCTTAGTTATATTATTTGTTTGCTTGATGTTTACCTATGGATGAATCGCGACGTCTTTAGGGCATTAAACTAGAGTAAACATATGATTGATTAAGTAATTGAGGTAAGCCAAACGCTCGAAAGAGAAGGTTAACTTAACGACTGAAAGGTGTAGTTTCTAAACGATCCAAAAGGACTTAGATACCTCTGGAAATCCAACATGATAATCTTAAGTGACTAAAATCTGACACAAAGGTTTAGGCTTAGTCATTTACGTGGTGAAAACCGAGTTCCAAACCAATTTCAAAACCAAAATTGCGACGGCTGAGGCTAGGAGTTAGGTCTGGTCGACAAGTAACCTTCACAAAACATAGTATTAAATTATCAAGTCAGAACAGAGAGTTTAGAGCATATTTCGGAGCGACTTATATAGATTTCGGTCCGAAATCTATACATTTCGGTCCGAAATCCTTGCCGTCCGTGTGAAAACACATGTACTAAGAGCTTCAAAGCTAAACTAAATGAATCCTAAACCCTAGGACATCTCTTGCATTTATTTAGAGTCCAGAAAACACCAAAAATCAACCAAAAATAATTTAAGTACTTGCACTTTACACAATTGTCTTTATAAATCATAAAATCCCAAAAATTGTCTTGTCTAGCTTTCGTGAGAAAGTAAAGTCTAGTAATCAATTGTACCGTCCCTTGGGTTCGACCCTTAGCTTTACCAGAACGATTAGTGAGGTTAAACAAGGTATATAAATTTATTTGATACCGGATTTCAAGCCTTCATCATATACACATATATAATATTATGTATTTAACATGCATAATTTAATTATATACTTATATTTTTATAATAGATGTTTAAATTATGTTTAATTTCTAATCACAAATTATATATTTTGTAATTACAAAAATTTTGAGGGCTAAAAAGCAAAATTGTAAATTAAAAAAAATGTGACAAATTTTTGGCTTTTGGCATGGCAAATTAATGGTGTGTTTGGATCGGGCTCTGGGATGCCGATCCATGCAATTTGTAGGATCGGCATCCGGGATACCGATCTTACACCACCATTTTTAAAATTCTGAATTTTTTATAATTAATCTCGAAATTCGAGTGAACAGTAAAATCATATTTAATTTTTTCGGCACTGACAATTCCATTTGGGTATATTTGGGCTACTGATGCCCCTTCTTCTTTGGTAAGGTGCTGCCAATACAAGGAAGTTGCATGCTAGTGGCCTAGTGGGAACACAGCAGTTCTGTCTGCCATACCGTGTTAGGAAAATTTATATCTTCCCCAATTACACTTGTACAAATAAAAAACAGACTCATTCATGTCTTTTTGTTTGAGTGCTTACAATTGTTGTTAGGAAATGCATTTGAAAGATCAATTATCTTGATTGGTTTTATTTTATATTTTCTATTCAAATTGCAAAATCAAATTTGATGGAGATACCTCAATAATTATTATATATACATAGGAATTTATTTTAGTCACAAAAAAATAATAAAATGCAACTGAGCATGATATATTTAGAGATGAACTAAAAATGTGCTTTGGTCCAAATAAGTACAAACAAACGCAAAAACAAATAGTTTTCATTTATATGAATCAAACGATCTTTTAACATCGATCGACTGGTTATTCTGATGAGAGAACCTTTACATCTGATTAAAATATTTGATATTTGTAGACTAATTTTATATGCAAATGCAAGTTTTAAGTGTTAGAATGTGATTGATAGAGGTGTTTATTCAATTCAAAATTCCTCACTTTCAAATTCTTTTTAACCATCGTCTCATATTTGCAATATGTCTTCTTAGTTAAGAAAAGATGTCAAATAAATGAGTCTAGCCACTTCATATTTTAGCGGGAGATATATATTACTCATTAATAATTAGAGCGATTTTTTTTTTTTTGCATTATTACAGGTTACGCATCTCTTTTAGATACTAATTAAAGTCTGTTTTATTTATCATTCAAAATCTAATCATAGATTCTCACTTAATATGAAAATGAAGTCCATACAAAAAATTGCAATTGATGAAAATGAAATTCTTACAAAAATTGCAATGACCAAAAGCAAAACGAGAGAATAATTTGGAGTCCATAACCACCCCCAGTTAACTATTTCATTCTCTCTTCCATTCCGGCTTCCCCATTTGGGAAAGTAGGGACAGAGGAGAGCAATCCCCACAGCGCTTCTCTCCCTCTCTGTTTCTTTATGTGCATGTATACAAAGATTTTCACTGCTCTCTTCGCTACTGGAAAAGACAAGACATGTCACATGAGCTTGTTGCTAATTCAGGCTAATAAAATTTGACATGAGTTGAGTCCTGGTGTACCTCGCGCACGTATTGCATTGTGTCCCATTATTGAACATTTTTATTATTTCATTCAATTGTAGTATGATTTTACAAGGAATTTGAACTTTGTCATAACTGAAAGATTAAACTATTTGATGTTTGCTCTAATAAAATGCAGCAATTCACCAGACAAGCATGGCCTACTACAATAGGTTGTTGGAAATTTTTTTTATGCGGCCTATATTATTAATTGTGAACTAAATTTATATAATTAAATTAATTAAAAGGTGCATCAAAATTTTATAAAAATTCCAATGGACTACATTCAATGTATTTGATCCCTATGATTGCATTAAAATCTTATAAATATCTCATTAATTTTCTGCTTAAAGGATGCGATTCATTTACACATCTTCACTAGAGGGTGTGATTTATTTTGACACACATCCACTAAAGAAATTAGAATTAATTTGAGGAAAAAAAATGCCTAATGATATTTCAGTTATAGCATAATAGTTCATTATATCCTCAATTTATATCATTGTTGGGAATAAATAAATTGAAGTTTATGAGACTATTCTATTTAATAAACTATATTATCAATAAGAGATTGTTCAAATTGAAATTATTTAATAAACATTATAGTGATACATAAACTAAAATATCACAAATAAAAAAAAAGACTAAAAAATATATAGAACTATGTTGTGTCGTGTTATGCCAAATCATACCATGTTGAACCGTGTCATGTTAAACCTTGTCACTTTTATGAAAATGTCAACACAACGCAGTTTTAACACGACACACCAATACACCCGTGTCGTGTTGAATTTGTACATGTGACGTGTCGTATCGTGATAATATAGATTTGTATCTTATCAACACACCTAACACTGCTATTTGGTACTCACTCCTTGTGAGAATGAGACTTTTCTGGGGTAATACCATTCTACGGTATGACACACCAATACACCCGTGTCGTGTTGAATTTGTACATGTGACGTGTCGTATTGTGATAATATAGATCTGTATCGATCGTATCAACACACCTAACACGCCACTGCTATTTGGTACTCACTCCTTGTGAGAATGAGACTTTTCTGGGTAATACCATTCTACGGTATGATATTCATCCGACATGATAGTCAAGTCCCTCTCAACGCAAATTTTTCATTTTTTATTTTTATTTTTTATGATAGGAGTCAAATCTTCAATCTTATTTCGAATTAAATGTCCATAAAAAAAGTCTCACCCAAATTTCGGACCTATGGCCTTCCGCTCAAAATACATTGTTTTTAAATTTTTATCTTTATATTTATTTATTGAGGAGGGTTCAAATGATTCTTGTGTGCCTTTTTTTAAAAAAAAATATATATGATAATATTATTCACATTTTCGAAACCAATAGTAGAGTAAGATTCATCACAACTAACAGTTCTTGAAATCATTGAATTATTTTAAACTAAATACCCATAAACAATCAGAATATCCGTTGAAATAAGTACGAAATCATACTGTTATTATTATTAATTGTTTGAAGAAATTTACATATGCAATGCTAAGCAAGTAATTACCGACATAAAGTTTAAATAATTTCGTTGGATTACTTTTAGAAGTAATGTATAGGTCTTCTCTTATATATATATATACGGATCGTCCCCGTACACATGAGTCGTTTTTCAAGATCCAAAATTCAAACAGTCAACCCGAACGTTCAAATTGTTCTCTATATTGAAAAACCCAGATAGACCAAATTTTACATTTTTTCGAATTTTGTTGCTATATATTATGATATTTTCAAATTGGAGGGACTGAAATACTCCAATTATAGTGTTTTTTGAAAATATCATAATAAATAGCAAAAAAATTCGAAAAAATATAAAATTTGGTCTATCTGGATTTTTCAATATAGAGAACAATTTGAACGGTTTGGATTGACCGTTTAAATTTTGAAACATGAAAAACGACTCATGTGTACGGGGATGATCCGTACACATCAGTGTACTATATCCATTCTCTCTCTCTCTATATATAACTTAAAGGGGCCTCATATCACAGAAATTGTGTTTCATTTTTTTTTTTTTTGCCAATTTCTCACGAAGAATATTACTTAAAATTTCTATAAATTCATAATATACGTAATTTAACGTGGCTTCTGCCATTATCCCAAAATCAAAATATACATAACACAGAGAATCCACCTTATTTGCTTTTAGCGGTTGAATGCAACATATTTTCAAGTGGATGTCGTAGATTTACCAGAAAATTTCTTATAAATATTTAAAATAAATAAATGTAATCCTCATTTTTATCTAGAAAATTTGAGAACGTACCATTGATATTTATAGATATAAAGATAGAAGATTGCACCTAGTATCCCCTAACGAACTCAGAAAATATTCCAAAAAAAAAAAAACAAAGTTAAATTCAGACTAGTAAAATGAAATTAAGAAGCTGACCTTAGTAAAACAATTCCTACATGAAATAAAAAATAAAAAAAAGGACTCCATGAATCCAAAAAGATACTAATTAATGAAAGTACTTGACAGGCTAGCTATGTATTTGGGAAGTCAAAAGCAATTCTTCTTCTCTCATTTAAAACTAACTTTAGTTACAGGAGCTAACAAAAAATCAGTGAACTTTATCCTGTTCCGACCTGTGTTTAGGGATCTAGAATTTTTTTATGACTATTTCAAGGTCCTTGGAGAATCCACTAGCATTTGGTGGTGAATAATTGAACAGAGATGCGACACGAATAACAAAATTAACATTAAAAAATGCAGCACCTAAAGTACCCCTGCTGTGTTCGATGGAAACATTAATTTTAGCTGAGGCAATCAAACAGTTCATTGGAGCAAGCAATAATGTAAATCTAAGCTATTTAACTTACTATAGGCAAAATCTACACATTACAACTATGGTTTGACGGGGATGCAACCAGCCTCCATTCGAAAATTTTTAATCAACCGTAATTTTGTCCTATACATTGTTGTAACATAGTTTTAACTATTGATACATTAGATAAGCATAACTTATTTTAATTGGTACATGCTATGTTAAAAGAATATTAAATTTAATGAAAAATTACGTTTGAAGAAAATGTCTTTAATTTATTGTGACAATTAAATGATTTTGGTTCATTGATATTTAGTTATGGACAATGACAACTATCCTATTTTAAATGAAAGAAAGAAAAGGAATCTTGAGATTGTGAATATTTATTCAACGTTTTTTTTAATATAAACTAAGATAATGTATTATGGTCGAACGAGTTACAAAGTATATTTAATTGGATGCAGTAACTTAACATTTTACATTAAATTTAGAGTATAACTAGTCTAAATTATACACAAGTACACTCCTCATTTGTGCTAATGAGTCTCCAAACCTTTTGATTCTATCAAAATTATCATAATAGATTTTAGTTATTTTTATTGAAGTCATTAATTATCCATCAATTGTAAATTTCACAACGAGTACTCAAGTATTTTTTTTACGTAATTCTTCTATTTTTTTTTACTTTCCCTACAAAAAGTTATCTTTCTCAAATTCTCATGAAAAAAAAAAATTTGGTTTGTTCTTTACAATCTAGAATAAACGAAATGACACTTATTTTAACATTCATTATTTTTATGCTATAATAAAATACTGTACGCACTAAAATTGATAGTGTTATTTTATTTAAGATAAAACAAATGAAGAATTATTTTCTTTTCTTTTGCGGGAAGTTTGGCATGAACAACACTGAAAGGAACAATTTGACACGATTCATCAAGTTTTCTATTGTTTTCAATATCTAATTTTGTATGTGAATTTTAACCTTTTTTAAGTATGAGTATAGTCATGTTTTGCCATCGTAATATGAATTCAAAAAATATCGTGTCATGCAATGTGAATTTTAGCCTTATAACATAAGTTAAGGATACATAAAGTATTTATGTAGTGTTATGTAATGGATGTTTAGTTGTGTAGTAAGGATGAGTAACTTAATGCATGCATATATTCATGTCAAAAGATTAAAATGTCCGTAAATTTGAATTAGTATTATGTATTAATAATACATTGTGACCTAATTATTATTATGTATTAATAATTATTAAATATTATTGATTACTAATTATTGTTAATTATTATAAAAATTAATTATTAATGATAATAATAAATCATTTTTATTATTATGAAATATTAATAATTACTTTTAATTAAATATTATAAATATTACTAATTATTTAATAAAAAGGAAAACATGAATCTTGCATTTTTTTTATGCAAACATAATATGACTTCCTAGGCATATCGTGTCTTATAGTGTGCTGGCATGGCAAGCACATTTGAGAAATTTTATGTTCAAACTTATGGTGGGAGCATATATAATCTCAATATAAAATTAGTAAAATAAATATTTGAGTGGAAAATCTAGCAAAACTTTGGAGAAATAATTTGAAGAACTTTTTGGCAAACAAACCAATGTGCACTTCGATCATATAGCACTCTAACTTCACTCAATTCGTTACCTCTTAGAATGAAACTAATGTCACGTTTCTGATTTGAATAGTGATTTCTAATAAGTATACATATTGTACGTAATTTATATTTAACATAAATACGGTTGATAATTAATTCTCTCATGCATGAGACATTGAGCACGATGTGGTGCAGAAGTTCAAAATTAAATAGTTGTTGAGACATGGCGAGCAAAAAAAAAAAAAAAAATTACATAAAATATTCATTTTTTTATTGCAAAAAGAAATATGAATGGAGCATTTAGTGGTAATTTTGATGGTGTTCACTCCACAAATGTTTGTTTCACAAATACGACAAAACGAAGGTTCTGTTCACAAAATTATTACATTGAATGAATTGGAGAGGAGCACTATAATTGCACTTGTCGAAAAAGACCCAACAAAAGAGGCGCAGCCTTCACTTCTATCCCCCCTTCATCCCCACTTTGAATGGTAAGGAATCCAAGCTAGATTCCTTTCTCTCAACTTCGTTCCCCTCCCTCAAGAGAAACCGTTGAATTTTTAATTGGCACACTGATTTGTTAGAGTGACGTATGGCTCCACAAATTTTCTTGGTCAAAAAAGGAGGAATCTGAATCGTTGAATTCATCACTGTACACCTGTTCGAGCAAAACATTATATCTTTTCTTTTTTCTTTTTACAAAATTGTGATGGGGTCGAGCTCGAGTACAGCTTAGTATAACTAATGAATGATTAATACTTAATTAGACCACGGAGAATGTTATATAGAGGTTGTCCTTTTCAAATTAAATTTTCAAGGGGATTATAAAGTCCATTTAACTAATCTTAAAAAAAAATAAAGTATCACTTAAACTCTACAGTTGTAAACATTAATTTGACTTGATATGAGGTTTTAATATATGAACATCTGAGCTTCATAAATCATTTATTACTTTGTTCTAATTTTTAATTAATTTATGAAACCTTCTAACGAACATCAGAAAAAAAAAATCATCTAGGGATCACCGGTAAAAAGCGCTCACATTGCATTTTGTTAATTTTATCAATATACATCATACATCGTGAAAAATATGAATTATGTACAAAAAGGTAAATTTTAAAAGGAATAATTAGATATATGCCATCATGAAAATTGTTAATTTTGAAAATTACACTCTTAAATTACTAATTAGTTTTATGCCACTAAAAAATAACTAAAATTAAATTCATGCCATTAATTTCTCCTAAAACATAATTAATTAGTGATATGGCACTTCAAAACTTGTCATATTTTTCATAAATACCCAAATTACCCTTTTGTAAATCATAAAACGAAAGAAAATTTTACGGAAAGGGGGAAAAAGAAGCATTTGCTTCCCACCCACGTATAGAGGTAATAGGGCTTCCTTTGGCCTCTGCCACTTCGTCCGCCACTGTTGCCCAGCCCGGCACACGTTGCCCTCCGGGTTAGGTTTAGAGTTGTGTATTAATTTATGAAACTTCGATGAATTTTACAAGTATGTGATGCTTCATATTGATCTGATACAAGAGACTACCTTGATTAATTTTTTTAGGGCCACATACGCCAACAATATATTATGAAAGACCATCATACAAAAATCAAGCTACTTTAACAAAATACATCATAAATAAAATTGGGTGTTTGTTTGGATGGGCTGGGAGGTGCCGGGCGAGAAGCAATAGGGGTTGGGATTGATAGCAACAAGAAATTATTGGACTAAATATTTTTCAATTACTTACAAGGAAGATATATTTGGACTAAATTCTAAAACATTTTCGAGTAAATTATGTTAATTACGAAAATTAGAATTTTGCTGATTAAAGTTTTCTTTATCCAATGATCATGAAAAAGGATCACGTTACTAAAAGGTCCTACTGAATTGAGGAAGACTCAATACAATATGTTGCGATAAATGTAGGCTACAGTTTCTAATAACACAAAACTAAGTTTTACAATTTTTAGTGGCATAAAACCGGTTTTGCATAGTGGTATAACAATAATTTTTTCTTCTGTGATGACATATTTCTAATTTATAACTTTTATAGTGGCACATTTCTAATTTTAATATTTTATAGTAGCATATTCAAAAGGGCAAAATAGTCATTTTAATTTATCGATGGCATAAATCTAATTTTATCATTTAGTAATGGCATGAAAATAATTTGTTATTTAGTGATGACATATCTCTAATTTTTAATTTTTTCAGTGGAATAAATCTAAATCACCCATTTTAAAAACATATGACTAACATTGCTAGTTGACCATTAATTATTTTTTTTTACACGTGGGCACCATACATTGTGAAAAGTTGAATCATGTGTTAATATAATGAACCACTTACAGCAGAGGTTGGTGATTGAACGAATTTCCAAGATTATACTACAGCAATTGGTTATTGTTTATTACTTTACAAAATTCATACTTTTCAAAACACGCATGGTTTACACATCTGGAAATAACGAACTACTAGACAATGCTAGAGTTTTTTATTGGCGAGTCCTAAACAAAAATTCTTCCGAGATAAAAGTAATCTGTAATTAATGATATAATCTCACGATATGCATTTTTATTTGTTCTACAAAGAGTACTATATGGAGTGAGAAAGAGTATAAAGACGAATAATAAAATAGAATAATTAAAAATTGTGTTAGGATTTGTCGAACTGAAAGTGAATGACAATTGTTATTTCCAGCCATGTTTTCACTTGTGAATGATAGAATAGAAATTCCTACAAAAACAATACCAAAAAGAGCACTACATAATCGAAAACCGCTTTTCTTGTCTTGATGGTGAAATCAGAGACATCAGTCCTAACCTCGTCTTCCTTCTCATTTTTATATTCTTCTCAAAAAGTACTTGTATTTGAGGTAAAAAAAAAAAAATAAAACTCCTAAATAATTCTCCCTCAAAATTTTTAGAGTATACAAAGGGGTCCTTAATCGCTAATAGATGCATACTAAGGGGTGCATAATGAATGTTGAGATCATAACTAAAGGGTGCAAATAGGTTCATGGATCTAGCCGAATTAAAACTTGCCGACTCAACTAAGGTTGTATCTCAAACGTTTAAACGAACATCCAATTGTTTATAAATGATCTGCTTGAAACATTGTCGAATACACTTAAATGGTACACTAATTGTTCGGTTGCATGTGTCACACCTATTCCATTATCCTTTCATATTAACGAAACCGTATACCAATAAATTAATTGGTCCTTTATTTAAATGATAAAGCAACAACGCGACAAACTCTAATTCCATAGTAGAGGTGACAATAAGTGTTTGCTTGACATTTCTCCATAACATAGCGCCACCGGCTAACATAAAAATGTAACATGATGTTAACTTGCGAGTGTCAACAAAGCCGGCATCTGCGTATCCCAATACCTCTAAATTATCGGTCCGTCGGTATGTAACCATGTAATCCTTTGTTCCTTGAAGATACCTTAACACTTTTTGTAGCATTCCAGTGGTCTATCCATGGATTACTTTAGAATCGGTCACACATTCCAATAGTAAAGACTATGTTAGGCCTTTTACACACCTGAGCATACAGTATGCTTCCAACAATCGAAGCACAATCTTTTTGCCTTTACTTGTCTCGATCCAACTTCATCCTTGGACACTGACCCAAATTGAGTCTATCGTTCTTTTGTATAGGCACAGGACTCGGTGAACAATTTTTCATTCTGAATCTTTCTAAAATTTTATTGATATATGCTTGTTGAGATAGACCTAGAATTCCTTTATGTCTATCTCTATGGATTTTTATTCCTATAACATAGGAAGCCTCACCTATATCCTTCGTATCAAAATTTTTAAAAAGGTATTGTTTCACTTCTTGCAAAAATATTTTATCATTAGTTGCTAATAGAATGTCATCCACATATACCCATCCACATATACCACATATAGTACCAGAAAACATATCCGGCTCCCACTAATCTTCTGGTATATATACTAATCCTTGATATTTTCTTCAAAACCATATGAAGAAATTACCTCATGGAACTTCAAATACCACTACCGAGAGGCCTGTTTCAAACCATATATAGACTTCTTCAATTTACAAACTAATTCTTCACTACCTTTAGAGGAGAAACCTTCATGTTATTTAATGTATACATCCTCCTTTAAATTACAGTTCAAGAATGTCGTTTTCACATCCATTTCATGTAACTCAAAATCAAACTGAGCTATCAATGCTAGAATTACGCGAAGAAATTCTTTTTTTGATACATGAGAGAATGTCTCTGTGTAGTCGATTTTTTCTTTTTGAGCAAAATCTTTGGCAACAAGTCTAGCTTCGTATCTCTTAATGTTACCTGATGAATCTATCTTGATTTTATAAATCCATTTACATCCAATAGGTTTAAAACTTTTAGGTAACTTGACCAAGTCCCAGACACCGTTATTTGCCATCGATACCATCTCATCTTTCATAGTATTATACCACAAAGTGGATTGTTTGCATTTCATTGCTTGTGGAAATGTGATCTAATTCTCTTTAGCACTCACATTGTCATATGAGTTAGGATCCTTTTTAAAACTTACAATATCTTCATACTAGTCCTGTATATACACCACATAATCACTGGGTATAGCCAGCTTTTTCTCCTTATTAGATCTCTTTAATGTTGAATCAGAATTTTCAACATGATCTATACTAGTTTTATGATCTATAATAGTTTCATTAGGTGGTTGTGAAACTTTATCAATTAGATTTTCAATATTTTCTGAACCTGAACTTGATGGAATATCATCCAATTAATAGTAGGAACACCTGGATGATCAACAACCTGATCACTCCCATTAACTTGATCATTCTCTAAAAACTTTGCATTTCTAAACTCCACAATCCTAGTTGAATTTGATGGACAATAAAACCTATAACCCTTAGACTTCTCGGGATAACCCATAAAGTATCCACTTATAGTTCTTGGATCTAGTTTTTTCTTTCATGGATTATACACTCTTACTTCCAAAGGATAGTCCCAGGCATGTACATGATTCAAACTCAGTCTCCAACCTTTAAATAATTCAAATGACGTTTTGAGAACCGCCTTTGTTGGAACTCGAGTGAGAATGTGCATGGCTATCTTGTTAGAGTTATGTCCTAGAAGCCAATCATTATATGGCTACTTCTATGGTTTATGTTATTGATGATATTTGATCATTTATTCCTTGATTTATTAATTGACAGATCATTCAGGTTGAGGATCTGAATTGTAGATCTCTGTAGTTCATTTATAATTAAATGACAATAATAGATCTAAAAGGTCCGTAATCTTGATAATTAACAAGGAATATTAATTATCGGATAAGATTAGTATGTAAATTAAGTGATGATTAAGTTCTACAGATCATAGGTAAGGAGTTGCCAACTTAATTGCATATGTATATGTTATAGAACATAGTACAGGACACGACCCAATGAGATAAATATATGGATTGTGTTATGTGTCATTATTTATTTCGTTTGAGTTTGATTCTAAGTTTGAGATGGTTCAACTTTTCCACATGAGGATAGGTTCAATAAATATCGTCTACCGTTGATTCCTGATAAGGGCTGCTATACGGACTTTATTTATGTTCTCTTGAATTGTGCGGGGAAAAGTTGTTCATCAAGAAAACCGTATGTCCCTCATTAATTTACTTAGTGAGCGATGATATCTGTTTGGGCCCCTTGATGGAGATGGATTGTTTGCTAGCAACTGATACAGTCATCTCTAGATCAAGAAACGTATAATCTGCAAGAATGACACATTCCTATCTTGGATTATACGATGATATCATGTGACATAAGAATCAGACAAGGAAATACTATTATTTCTTATGCAGGATTAAAATATTGTAGCAGTACACTATTTATGCGAATTGGAAATCATAACGTGTTGCTAGATACCGCTTATGATTATTGGAAATAAATAACGATTTATTTTCCATGTCCAACAGAGCATAAATCCTCAAAGGGTCACACAAATAGGTTTTGACCATGCGTGCATTATTTATTTGGTTGTATTAAGGAATGCAACAATATGATATGTTGACTGATTAATTATGTACTGTTGCGAACCGTCATAATTAATTAATTAAGTCAAACGGATTATATAGAAATAAATTAATGCATATTCTAATCCTTAAATAATTATCAAAGTGTTGATAATTAATTTGTTCAACATGAATTAATTAAAGTAATTAATTTGAGCTAACGGGCCTATATTTAAATGGTAAATTAAAGGTCCAACTTGAGAGCAATTAATTGGGCCACTAATTAATTGAATTAGAGGACCAATTAAATAATTGATGGAGCCCATTTAGGCCCATTTTATGGCTGCCCTAGTGATGGCATAGTTGTAAATTAGTTACAACTTTTTGGAAGAGTGGTTGGTCTATAAAAGGACCACTTTGGGAGCCAAAACCCTAGCCACCTTGCCTTTTTCTCTCTCCCTAATATTTTGGACGAAAATTAAAGGAAAAATTTCAGAATTTTTCCTCTCCACCATTGCTCTCTTAAGCTCATGTGTTGAGCACCTCTTGCCTCCATCCAATTAAATAGTTAATTAAGGCAAAGGGAAGGAAGGGATTAGGCTTAACCTCTCATCTACTAGCATAGATCGAGGTTTTGGTTAATACCTTGGTGGACTTGAGGCCGAGACACGCGTGGTGGTGCGCACAACCTCGACATCGTCGGATTCGAGCCTCCTTGTTGCGATACAAGGAGAGGTAGCCTTCCTAACCTCTCTCTCTTGTGTGTGAATGCTTGGACTAGATCCTTCGAGGTCTAAGTCGTTTGGATTGCTTATTAAATGGTTAATTAGCACAAAAATTTAAAACTTAGACTTCCTAACATATCTTAAATGCATCTATCCAAGAGACCTGGGTAGTTTTGAACTACTTATCATACTTTGTACCATATCTAGTAAGGTCATGTTTCTACGCTCCACTACACCGTTCTGATCCAGAGATCCAGGCATAGTATATTGGGCAATAATTCTATATTCCGCAAGGAATTTAGCAAACGGACCAGGTGTTTGTCAATCTTCCGTATATCTATAGTAGAACTCCCCACATCTATTTGATCTCACTATCTTAATTTGTTTATCGCACTATTTTTCTACTTTCATTTTGAAAACCTCAAAAGTATCTAATGCTTCAGATGAAGCATGTAGAGATACATATACTGTGAGTAATCATCAATAAAGATTATGAAATATTTTTGTCCATGAGCGTTCATGTCTAGACAACAAATGTCTGTATGAATTATCTCTAATAATTCTGAACTTTGTTTGACATTTTTCTTGGACATGTTAGTTTGTTTACCCTTAATGCAGTCTACACAAGTATTAAAATTGTTAAACACAAGAACAACAAGCACACTTCTTAAACTAACCTCTTAATGTACTCAATGAAGATATGACCTAATCTCTGATGCCATAACATAGAAGAATTATCATTCAGTATACATCTTTTAATACCTAGTTCAAAGTAGTATGAGAATTATCATGCAATTTCAAAGAGAAAATACCATCATTCAACAAACCAGTACCAACTTCACGAGATTTATAAAATAACTTAACATGGAAATCTCCAAATTAAAAAGAATAATTACACGGTACAAGTCTTGAAATACTTATCATGTTTCTAGCGAAACCTAGAATATAAAATATCTTTTTTAATATTAATACATGCCCGCTATCAAGGACTAGCTTGCATGTCCTAATAGTTTCAACCTGTGACTTCATCTCATTTCCTGAATAGATGAATCACTCCACCATGAATCATGATGTACATTAACCATATTAGATTCATAACAAATAAGTGCTAAGAAATTACCTCATTTCTCAAGACGGACTTTGCACTTGGGGGCGGTTTTTCTTCATGTGTCCTTTCTTGTTACATCAGTAACATCTTATTTTTTTTCATGTCAACAATGGCAGAAATTTAACTATTATCTTTCTATTTTGACTTAGACTAAGACTGTTTGCTCTTCTTTTTATCATCTTTCCCATCCTGCATTTTAGCCATGTGGACACTCTCAACATGGTCCATAGCCAACTGATTTAATTTCCTCATGAGCACACATGGTCATGAGTTCATTGATTGACTATTTTTTTTTTATGTGTGTCACATGAAATTTTGAATGGACCATATTGAATCGGAAAAGTGTTCAATATGAAATAAACAAGAAAAGTAATTTGCACCAATACATTGTTAGAATATCGTTATGCTTGTATTGGAGTAAATGATTATTGACATATCACTTAAGAAAAATTCAGATCAATTAACTCATTTCTCAACCACACAAAACGAATTAAAGCAACTTGTTATAAGAAAAGACAGATAAAAACGAAAGCGGATTCATGTTTAGGTGTAGTAAACAGTGGATGGTCGTACGAGGGAAATTGGTCGGTAGGACAATTTTCTCGGGTTTACTAAAAAAAATACAGTTGAGATCAATTAACTCTTTTTGGCAGGATAAAGTATTAAGTAACAAGAATAATGATCATTGTTCCTGCATTACTAGCTTGTTAAGGAGTGGCAAAAGTACAATATATATATTAGGAAAAACTATAATTTATATATACATGATTTGCCTTTGTGTTATGTTATAGGATATGCTATAATTAGAATTGAAAAAAAAAATGTAAGCATACACACGAATCCAAATCCTGTGGCGCGCGACACAGCGTGTAGCGCGCCACAGGACCGTCCGATCAGATCTGGATGGATGAGGGAGCCCCGTGCATGTAACCAGATTGTAAGGCCCGAAAAAAAATGAACCGTCGAGATCTGATCGGACGGTCCGTGTCGCGCGCTACAAGCTGTGTCGCGCGCCACAGGAATCGGATCCGCATACACACACCTATGTGTTCTCCTAATAAATATTAATTACCACCTTGTGTTTACTAGTATTTCTGTGAAAAAAATGCAGGCCCGGCTATATATGATATATTCATTAACGAATCCGACATGTCATTTGCTATCAATAAAAATATGAGGACAACCATAGGGTTTATACATTATACTTCATCCAACTTAAATTAATGTTTGTTCAGAGGCCAAGTTAATTAGCGGAGAATTTGGCATATTCCAATCAAATTAATTTACTCTCATATATTGTTTTCCATTATGCAGGGGACTGCACAATATTGGACTAACGAGTATAGCCTAGCTAGCAATCATACAACCTAGTAATGAAATATTCTTCTCCTGAGTATTATAATATAATGGCTCTTACATCATCTAAAAATCACCTTTCTTCGCTTAAATGATGGGTTTAGGCTAATTCGATGTCAACCTAAAGCACTCATAACAAAACCTAGTATATCAAGATTCTTGAACCGTCCATTAGTTGACGAAATGAAAGCATAAAGAAAAAAATAATAATTTATGTAGTTGTCGAGCTTATGCTATATAAATAAGTTAAGAATTTTGGTTTCTTCTTATTATATCCATCAAAAATAAAAAATAACTATTTTAGCACTAGTTTTTTTAGTGACATGCTAGAAGAGAAATATATATATATACACACACACACAATCTATTGTCCTCAAGATTTTTTACCTATTTAGCCATTAGATATTGCATGACAAAATATATAAAGCTAAGCTTTCAAGAAATTTTCTTATTTTTTCTTAAAATATTTCGTTAAGTTTTTAACTTCAAAATATCTAGAAGAGATCATATAAAGTCAAGTTTCAAATATTCATCATCAAATATTCATAAAATATTTTTTTTAATCACTAGATCAAATGTAAGTTCTCGAACTGTCAAAATATTAATCAACATAAATATATATATTAATCGGAAAGGCTATGTGTTATACTAATTTATGTATGTTGCGTGTATAATAAATAGATTAATAGTGCAATTAATTTCTCTTAATTAATGATTGAACAAACATACCAATCCGTGGTCACTTTTTGGTTAAAAAGGCTTAATTTTTTGTATGCCCTCCTACTCTTTCCTAATTATTTATTTCTCATTGTACTGTTATGTATTTCTTATTTGCCACTAAACTCTTCTAAATGCTTTCTTATTTGCCCTTCAAGTTAACCATACAATATTAACTATGGTTATGTTGTAAGAAAACTAAAAATTAAGGAGAAATAAATTAGAAGGACAGAAATATCCCTGATCATTTTTATTTTCTCTTGTTTGTCCCTTCCTTGCTCAAGAAAATTTGCCGTTAAGCCATTTCTCATTACAGGGAAAATGATTAAAAAGCTCCAAACTAGCAACACGTTTGTACAAATTCAGAGAAGGGAGCATGTTTGTACAAATTCAGAGAAGGGAGAGAGGTTGAAGAAGACAAGAAATTGTATTTTGTAATCTTTATTAATTTACTTTTGTATCTTGCAAATGTCCACTTTTAATACAAAATGACGGCCTATGTGCAATTTCGAAATTTGTGCCATGAAGATTGTAGCAAAGTTTATATTTCCAATTTTCATACGGCTTTAATTTATCATTACATGCCCTTTTAATTATGTAATCACGGTTATGAGTGTGAGACAAAAAGCAAAGCGGAGCAAGGAGGGAGCTTAAGGGTCATGTATTAGCAGGAAACTTTCTGGAGCAAGGAAAGGAAAAACGAGGGAAAATAAAAAAAATATTTTAGGGGTATTTATGTCTTTCTAGATTAATTCAGAATTAATATTCAGTTTTCTATAAGATAACCATAGTTAATTCTGTGTAGTTAAGTTGAAGGGTAAATAAGAAATCATTTAGAAGAGTCCAGTGGCAAATAAGAAATACAGAAGAGTATAGGGAGAAATAAACAATTAGGAAAGAGTTGGAGGGCATACAAAAAATTATGCCTTAAAAAAATAAAGAAATACTACGGTTAAAACGATATGGACAGAGAGATCCATCAAATCCGATAATATCTCAAATTGAAAATTCAAACAACTGATCCGAACAGTCCACATTTATTGTTATATTGAAATCTCCTTATCGATCCAATTTTATATTTTTTCGGTAAATCATCAATCTAATCAGTTCTCGATTCTTCAATTATAACAAATTATAACAAGTTTAAAAATCCAAAAAAAATTTAAAATATTAAAAAATATTTAAAATTTGATTGGAAATGAAATTTCAATATAATGATCACGTTAAACAGTTGATTGTTTGAAATTTTCGTATTAAGATATATATGGTAAGATTTTTGACGAAATCATCTGTATATATTGCTTTGATCGTAGCAAAACTCAAAAAAATAATTGTAAAGCTAAAAAGTATCAAAAGGATGTAGTATTATATGTTCATTATGAGAGATTTTTTTATGCATAACATGCCGGATAAAATAATGATCAATATCTATCCGGGCTACTTTTAAAATTATTAGGACTAAATTAACAATTAGAAAATCAGGGGAATTGTGGGTCCAAATCCGAACCACCCCTATATATACCCCTCTCGTTACACCAAACCCCTCAACTCGTGCTTTTCTTCTTAAACACCTACAAGTACCACACGTGTACCCGCCCACAAACATTAAATCACACATCGACAAACAAACACACTTCCTTTCATTTCATGGCCTCCATGCTATCTTTCTCCCCTCCTCCCCTCATGAAACCAATGGTTTCACCAATATTGTCACCTTCTGTTGGTAGCATTCATCTTGATAAGAAACTAGGTCATTCTGTGATTACACATGTCGCGACTGAGCCACGAGTTACCGTACCGGTAATTCCTCCAATCGAGAGAGCACGGCCAGATAGTACAAGCAAGGGTAAGATATCGGTTTGGACTAGTGTCAGGCAAGAGAGGTGGGCCGGAGAATTGGCCGTCGAAGGCAAGATACCGCTTTGGTTGGTACGACATATGCATACCTGTACTTTATGATTTACAATAATTCTCTTTTACATGTAATCTTCATGTCTATATTAAAAGTTTAAAACCATGACTTCTGTATATGCCAACACAACAGAGACAACAATTAACAAATAAAATTATACGATAATTATTATAGGAATAAAAATTGACTATATTCTCTATAACATAACCAACTTGTAGGATGGGACATATCTAAGGAATGGACCGGGTCTATGGAACATAGACCAGCACCATTTCCGCCACCTTTTTGATGGTTATGCCACCCTGGTACGTACCTCTTTCAACAATGGCCGTGTCAGTGCTGGTCACCGTCAAGTCGAGTCTGATGCCTACAAAGCAGCCAGAAAAAACCGACGCCTCTGCTATCGTGAATTTTCTGAGACCCCCAAACCTAAGAACTTTATTTCATTTGTTGGTGAGCTAGCAAGCTTGTTTACAGGCTCTTCACTCACTGACAATGCCAACACAGGTGTCATACAACTTGGTGATGGTCGGGTGCTTTGTCTGACCGAGACAACAAAGGGCTCGATCCAAATTGATCCAAACACACTTGATACCATTGGGAGGTTTCAATATAGTGATAATTTGGGAGGATTTATCCACTCAGCACATCCAATTGTGACCGACTCGGAATTCTTAACCCTGCTGCCAGATTTGGTACGACCGGGATATATTGTAGCTAGGATGGAGCCAGGTAGCAACGAGAGGAAAATAGTTGGAAGGGTTAATTGTCGAGGTGGACCTGCACCAGGATGGGTCCACTCTTTCCCAGTGACAGAGAACTATGTCATAGTGCCAGAAATGCCATTGAGATACTGTGTGCGCAACCTCCTCCAAGCTGAACCAACACCACTATACAAGTTCGAGTGGCACCCTGAGTCGGGGAGTTACATGCATGTCATGTGCAAGGCTAGTGGAAAAGTTGTAAGTCCGTTTCCTTTTTCATTTCTGTTTCATTTTGACTTTGACCAATTAATACATAGTCAAAGCTGATTGTAATGTCGAAATGATTTAGTGATGTAATTTGTTGTTGTATCTGTATGTAGGTGGCAAGTGTAGAGGTCCCACCATTTGTTACATTCCATTTCATAAACGCATACGAGGAGAAGGACGAGCAAGGCCGTGTTACAGCTATAATTGCAGACTGTTGTGAGCATAATGGCGACACCAGCATTCTTGACTTGCTTCGACTTAACAACTTGCGGTCTTCCACTGGCCTAGATGTGCTACCTGATGCAAGGTAATTAATCAACTACTTTTTAGGTTTATGTAAGGTGAAAAATTTCATGACACCATGTGAATTGCAAGTCTGGCATTTGAATTTGCTGGTCTAGTTGTGTTATAATTGGCCCATACTATCAAGAGAATATTTACCATGTTACCAGTACTATAAATAATGGAATTTATTACTTTTATTAGGGTCGGAAGGTTCAGAATTCCTTTGGATGGATATCCGATTGGAGAGCTTGATGCGGCATTAGATCCAGAGGAGCACGGGAGAGGGATGGACATGTGCAGCATCAACCCCGCCTATCTGGGAAAGAAGTATCGCTATGCTTATGCTTGTGGGGCCCACCGGCCTTGCAATTTTCCTAATACCCTTACTAAGGTAATGACTTTCATACAAAACAGATTAACTTAATTATGAAATGACAAATGAGGATGCACAGCTAATCATGACGTTCTAATTTTAGATTCTGATAATGTTTCAGATTGACCTTGTGACAAAAAGAGCGAGAAACTGGCACGAAGATGGTGCCGTGCCATCGGAGCCTTTCTTTGTGGCCAGGCCAGGCGCAACCAAGGAAGATGATGGTTAGTTTACCAGAACAATTTCCCATTTGACACCAATTTGAAATACATTATAAATTATGCCAGAATTAATCTAAATTATTTGTTTTGGTATATGCAGGAGTTGTGATATCAATAGTCAGTGCCAAAAATGGAGGTGGATACGCCCTGGTACTGGACGCGTCCAGTTTCAAGGAGCTAGCCCGTGCCAAATTTCCATATGGCTTGCCATACGGATTGCATGGCTGTTGGGTTCCAAGGAAGTAGAGAGAGCTTGTATCTATTGAGATGTTCCAAGAAGTGGAGAGAAGACTACATCTGCCGAATAAGTTTGTATTGGAAAATACAGAATAAAAAATGGATTCAAAAGGAGGTACGACTATAGGAGTGTCTGATAAGCACAACATGCTAGCTACATGTCTCAGGAAGTTGTTAATTTGGATTTGTATAATTCTATGTTAAATGGTGATGTAAATATGTATTTGTGTAATCAAAAGTTACAGATAGAAAACCCTTTCAAGTTTCAATCTTTCTTTTTTTTTTTTCTTTGTGACAAGCTATTTAAGAGGCCCATTTTTCAAAAGCTGTCTATTCAATGGGCCTCTCTATAAGGAAAAAGTCTTACCACTTGAAAAGCCCAATCAAAAGAAATATGCATTTCGGACGGCAATACGGCAACGATAATTGATTCTTATCGTGCAGCGTTAAACCATCCAAACCATCCAGCGCAGAGCGCTCCCCTCCCTCCATTCATTTTGCATCGCCTCCCTTCCTTCGCTGCTCCCCTCCCTCCCTTCCGCACCCTCTCCTCCCCCTGCCTTCCTTCCACATCTCTCTTTCCTTCCCATGCTTTCATCCAACTCTCAAATGACGACTGTCTCCTTCCCTATTTCTTCTCCTCCTCTTTTCTTATTCTCCTCCATATTTCTATCTCGTTCTCCATTATTATTTTCATTCTTCCTTCTCTCTAATAATTCTATATACCCTGATACTTAGTGACAATAACGAATTATATAATATACATAAATGTTCAATTTGTTATCACAAAGGAGTATCTAATGTTTATTCAGTTAGTTAGACTAACAAAGTATCTAATACTTAGTGACAATAAAGGATTATATAATATGCATAAATGTTTAATTTGTTATAACAAAGGAGTATCTAATGTTTATTCAGTAAGTTGGACTACCTGAGTATCTAATAGATGTATTTGTTCATTTAGTTCTGTTAAGGGAGTATCTAATAAACGTAAGTGTTCATTTAGTTACAGCAAGAGAGTAATATATATTAAGGCAGCAATACTAAAAAAGTTTCCAATATGCGTATCTGTTCACTTTGTTTATTGTATATGTTAACTATGTTGCTATATGTGCTCACTTTGTATATTAAATATAATCATTTATTTCTTACTTAACAAATTTGTATATATGTTCAGTTTATTGTTGTAAACATTCACTTTGTTTGTTCTATTTGTTCATTTTATTTCTTTATTTAACTAATATTTGTGTCTCTTCATTTTTGTTATTGTAGTGTTCATCTTAAAAAAGAGAGGTGCAGAAAAAGAAAATTAGGACAGAGGAGAGGGCACACCAAGAGAATGGAAGAAGAGGGGAGCAGAGATTGAGAGGAGGGAAGGGGAAGGGAAGGGAGGGGAAGACACGGAAAGAGAGGGAGATGAGGAAAGAGAGCGGAGATTGAGCGCGCTTTCCATTATTGTGCAGTTGGATGATTTGAATGGTTTTTTATTGAATGTTGTATATCAGCTCCAATACCTTAAGTAATTCCGTTTATTGGTCTTGACATACAAACCTATACTTACTCCATAAAGTAAAACACAAACAAGCACAGTTCAGCAAAACCCCATAATTCTAGACAAACAAACACAAAACTAGGTATCTTTCTGACAATTTTTAAAGTCTAGGAGGTCATCCCTAATCGAATTGGTAAATAGGATTTAGGAAGGAGATCTGTCACATGGAAAATTGACAGAATTAACCACTTTCGAACACCCCCAATTGGGAGAAATTCATTGCAAAGTTTTTAATATACATTGGTAAATAAAACTTCTCTCCTTGGGTAATTAGTAAAACTTTATTCGACTCCATTGTGACTAGTAAAATTTTGTTCGCCTCTTCAACCGGAGGTGATTTAATAACAGCAAAATCTACAATGAATTCGATTTTTACATATTCAAAACAAATTATGTCCAGCAAAATAGCTCTTTAACACAGCTCGAATCAATGACCATTCTTTTATTAATTTACAAAATATAATACTATACGTTATAATGTGATTTTGGGCTCAAAATCAACCTCAAGGACGCCAACCTTGAACTTTTTTTACTGAAATATCGCAATATTCAACATTTTTATTTGCATGTGCTTCCTACACTTCCTAATTAGTTACTGAAGTTCATTTGACTTCAAATTGGATAACAGGAGCCAATGTCCTTACATCTAGAAAACAGGAAGCTGTATCAGGTGAATTTGTTTTAACAGTTTCAAATCTTAAGATACTAATAGACAGGACATTTTAAGAACTCTATGAACAATATTACTAACAATAGACAGTACGAATTATAGAAGTTTCAAACTTCCATTTCCAATCCTTTACTTACACTTCTTTACTCCGGCACCGCCACTGTAAAACATCTTAACCCATTGTTTACAATCTGTTTCACATCAAACGGCCTAAAAACAACTCTTCCATGACAAAAACAGAAAAAGACCACCTACTCACTCACACTAGACAGAAACACTGACATAACAGAGAAAAGAACAACGTTACTCTTCATCCATATCAACATCCTCATCATCAGGATCCATGATCTTCATCTTCTTGACTGCCTGAGCGGCATCACTCTTGACAACCCCATTTGGCACCTGGATCAATATGTCCGACTTCTGTCCTGTCTTTGGATTCACAAACCCACCGTTCTTATCAACTTCGTACACCAGCTCGTTCTTTCCCTGAGCAGCCTCGATATACACAGTTGAATTCTCATCGATCTCTTCTTGTATCAACATCTTTGATAGCTGGGTTACCACACGCTTCTCTATCCATCTCCTAATCGGTCTCGCACCATACACCTACAGAAATTGAGTACGGAAAGGCAAGAGTTAGAGAATAATCCACATAAGAAGAAGCAAGGACCGGCCCACAAAGAGGTTACATCTGCCTGTACATTTGGTATTTAAGACCCAAAAGTTACAGAACTGCTGCCTCATTGGATGTGCAACTTTAAGCTAATTACAGCAGCTCAACTCAAATTCCACAAAGACTTGATCAAGGGTAAAAAAGATTTGGTCAAGTTTCAATAGCTATGTTATACATTACAGTTTATCAAGGCAACCAACTAAAGCACAGTAGCACACTCAAAACACAGATCAATTTTATAATAGAAATGTAGAGGAAAGTTTACTTACAGGATCATAAGATTCAGAGAGAATAACATCCAGTGCAGCATCAGTGACAGCTAAGGCAATGCCTCTCTCAGCCAGACGTACCGCCACATCCTTCATTTGGTGCCTTGCCACCTTCCTTAGCTGATCATGTGATAGCGGGTTGAATATGACAATCTCATCAAGCCTGTTCAGTAATTCTGGTCTGAAATGCTTCCTGACCTGAGAATACAAAAATCAAAAGATATTTGTTACACACTTGCTCAAGCAAGCAATCATGATTAGCAACAAAGAAATATACAACATGCATATTCCCTTCATTTTATGCTTTCAGTGCATTTTTATTTACAAGGCATACCCTCTCCCCATTCACTTCATATTTTCAGAAAGATAATGCATGCAAAAAAATAAATAAATAAATAAATAAATTGTACCTCCTGCATAACAAGTTCATGGGCAACCTTCATGGAAGTATGGCCTAGCATCCCAGTGAGAAGGTGCTCAGCGCCAAGATTTGAGGTCATGATGATGACAGTGTTGGTGAAGTCGACAGTTCTACCTTGACCATCAGTCAATCTGCCGTCATCAAGTACTTGCAACAGCGTGTTGAACACTGCCACATGGGCCTTCTCTACCTCATCAAAGAGTATCACACTATAAGGCCGCCGCCTCACTTGTTCCGTCAGCTGACCCCCTTCATCATGTCCAACATACCTATTTGTACAACAAAATATAAACAGTTAGCACACAATCATACCAGTAAGCACACTGTATAGTCATACCAGCGAGCAGTTTGGCCATTTCAGTGCAAGTCCAGTTGCATACTGACTAATTCTAAATGTGAATCAATCAATAGACCTAGCCTATGCTTCTTTCCCACCTACCATACTCAAAAGATTAATCCAACATCTATTAACTTAAAGGCTATGGAAATTCAATATACTAAAGCCCTCCCATACGGCAAGTTCAATACTGCAAAATTCTTGATGTACCTAAGTGAAAGAAACAAAAAAGGAAGTGCTGAAGCATAACAACATACCCAGGTGGGGCACCAATCAGGCGTGCAACTGAGTGCTGCTCCATGTATTCTGACATGTCGATTCTGACAAGCAGATTCTCATCATCGAACAACTGCTCTGCAAGAGCCTTGGCAAGCTCAGTTTTGCCAACACCCGTAGGACCCAGGAAGAGGAATGACCCAGTTGGCTGCTGTGGCCTGCCAAGGCCAGCTCGAGACCTCAGGACTGCCTCGGCCACGGCATCAACTGCCTGGTCTTGACCAACAACTCGCAAGTGCAGCCTATCTGCCAGACCAACCAACCGCTGTTTCTCATTCTGGCCTAGTCTCGTTACTGGAATGCCCGTCCAGCGGCTAACAACCTAGAAGTGGTAAACCAAAATTTTGTTAGCACAAAGGAATACAATAGTCTAAAGTCGTTTCATCCTCTAATAGAAAGGGAGTTTCCTCCATACCTCTGCAATGTGTTCAGGCCCCACAGTTTCTGTTAGCATTAAATTATCACCCGTCGTCTCTCCTTCCAGCTTGGAAATGGCTGTATCAATCTCTTGCAGAGCGCCGTATTTAATGTCCGCTACACGAGCCAGGTCCATTCTCCTTTCGGCCTCTTGTAGAGAGAACATTAGCTCCTCACGCCTCTGCTTGAGTTTTCTGATCTCATCTACCCTCTCCTTCTCCTTTCTGTATTTCATCATCAGAGGCTGAAGCTTGTCTCTCAAATCATCCAGTTCCTTTTTTACCTCAACAAGACGGGCTTTGCTGGCTTTGTCCTTTTCTTTCTCTAGCGCATGCAACTCGACTTCCAACTGGATTCGCTTTCTCTCAAGGTTATCAATCTCCTCAGGTTGGCTATCAAGCTGCACTCTGACATTCGCACAAGCCTCGTCTACTAAATCAATGGCTTTGTCAGGTAGATGCCGACCTATAAAAGGAGCACAATCAGCGGTTAGTCCCCAGGCCTTTTAAGTAATTCTGGATACTAAGCAATCAGATGGGTAATATTTAAGTATCACAAATAGTCAATGTCCTCATCATACTTTTGCTTGAGGTAACCTGCCTTTTTCCAGGTTTCAAATCAATTGTACTATACAACAATTACATTTTTTATTTTAATTTTTCATTGTTTGTCTAAGTGAACTTATACATTGGTTCCTACTTTTGCTTCAGGTAAGTTCCTCTTTCAAGCTTCCAAACGGGTCATACCATACAATAGTTCATTTTCTAATTACAACCGTTCCTATTTATTTTAGTGAATCCATCAATCCAAACATTGTTTACCGATATATTAAACTTGAATTTAATTTCAACTATGCTCTAAAATAAAATAAAAATAATAACAGTGAATTGAAGTCTACATTATCAGAAAATTGTAGTTTACATTACCAAGACCAATATAATAAATAAAAAATTATAGTGAAACTACTAACATAAATGAAGTTATAGTGAAACTACTTACCAGTAATGTAACGACTTGACAGCTGAGCGGCCACCACCAAAGCCCGATCCTGTATCCTCACACCGTGATGACCCTCATACTTCTCCTTTAACCCTCTCAAAATATTTATAGTATCAGCCACACTAGGTTCAGCCACATACACCTGTTGAAACCTCCTCTCAAAGGCTGCATCCTTCTCCACATATTTTCTGTATTCCTCCAATGTGGTTGCTCCAATGCATCTCAATTGGCCCCTAGCAAGCATTGGCTTGAACAGATTTGCCGCGTCCATAGAGCCCTCTGTGCGGCCGGCACCAAGTACCAAATGTATCTCATCTATGAACAGTATGACCTTCCCATCTGCATCTTCTACTTCTTTCAAGACCGCCTTTAACCTCTCCTCGAACTCACCTCGGTACTTGGCACCAGCCACCAAGGCACCCATGTCCAGTGCTACAAGCCGCACATCTAGAAGATTACTAGGCACATCACCCCGCACAATTCTCTGCGCAAGGCCTTCCACAACGGCTGTTTTCCCCACACCGGGTTCACCGATCAAAACCGGGTTGTTCTTTGTGCGCCTAGAAAGAATCCTTACCACCCGCCTAATCTCCTCGTCCCGGCCAATGACAGGATCGAGCTTTCCGGCAATCTCAACCAAATCTCTGCCATATGTTTTAAGAGCCTGGAAATTTGTATCACCAGACGCACTCTCTACTTTCTTACCTTCTTTACCCCGGAGCTTCTCCACCGCCGCTTTGATCCGGCCTGCACTTACTCCAGCCTCCTTCAATGCATCACCAATCTGAGAATCCTCAATGAGGCCGAGAATAACCTGGTCGACCGCAAGGTGAGAGTCGCCGCGCGACTTCTGCGACGACTGAGCACGTCTGATCACTTTAATGAGAGAGGTGGATGCAGGAACCTCATCCGGCGGCGGCGACTGAGACGGGAGCTTCTTCAGAGCATTAGTAACGACCCGCTCGAAGGAATCAGCCGACGCCGGGTCGCCGGTGGAGTTGGCAATGGCTTGTCGGAGGAGGCCGTTCTGGTCGGAGATCAGAGCGGCGGCGAGGTGGAGAGGCGTGATCTGAGCATGGCCGGCGTTAAGCGCCAGCTCTTGCGCCGCCACCAACGCCTCGTTCGTCTTGTGCGTGAACTTGTCGGGATTCATCTCTCTTCAGAAAGGAAATCGAACTCTTTCGAACTATAGAAATTGGATTGAAATTGGGGAATTTGGAGTGAGTTTTCGAGTGTTGTTGTGAATTAATTGCTTCTTGGATGGAATTTTTTTGATTTGAAAGGGAAGAGGAAGAGGTGGGGTTTTAAAGGAGGGATAGAGACGGTTACGATGGAGTCTGGAAGAATAGAGAAGGGAAGGGAAAAAGAGGGAAGCTACTGGAAAGAGCGCGAGACTTCTTGAGATTTGTGAGATTTCAACGGACGGATATAGGGACCAGGTATCTATGCTATACGGAGATTGTGCCACGTGTCGAAGAGGGTTATTTTTTTGTAATTTGGAAAGCTGATTTTTGTTGCTAAATGCTAATGGTCCCGACTTCCGACGGGTTGGGTTTGGTGTGGGTCGGTCGGTGGCTGCGAAGGCAGTTAAGTTGTTGGGTCTCGGGTGAATTATGCGAGATCCGATAAAGTAGTAGCATTGTAGTAGGCCGGGTTAGTGGTTACTGGGCTGTTTTGATTGGTTCATATATTGGGCTCAGTTTTAAGGCCTTAATGGTACAATTTCGAAAAGATCTTCGCTTGAAGAATTTATCAAATCTGAAATCGTAAGAATCTTTTATTTCTTGACAAATTATTATTATTATTATTATTTTTTTGAAACTAAGAGCCCCAAGAAGGGGTTCCAATCTATTTATAACCAACAGAGAAAATATCCGAGTCACTCAGGTGACTACAAACCAGCACCTTGACAAATTATGTTGTATACAACTATTTTTTATATGTATATATATAAAATAATTAACATGAACGTATATGTAAAATTTTGTTCAGTCAGCCATATTTCTCTGTTTTGAACTGAATTTGTTTCGCAACACTGGTTTACCTGTGTGTATATCTTATCGCGAGGAGTAATAAAAAAAACTTTTAAACAACAAATTCACACTGACTTAAAATTTCCCTAAGATAAAAATAACCACGGATACAGCAATATGTCTAATGAAGAAGCTATGATACAACAAGTGAAAGTAGTGTAATAACTGTGTAAAAGAACCTATGGTTTTCCTTGTCGTTCTTAGCTAGATTACTTGCAATATCTTTTGTTTCCTTTCTTCTTTTGCTTTTGCCAAAATAGACCATATCCTTAGTCATTTCTTGTAGGAAACCAACATTTGTTTGAATGCCACCAATCATTGAAAATTGACAAATACCCCGGCCCCCTACAAATACAAGGACACTTTGCAACTGCTTACATATTTTATCCATTAATTGTGTAGAAGCCCAACTGCTTCAACATGTACTCTTAGAGCGTTGCATGAAAAATTTATGAATCTAATGTCAGAGATTTTCTGTTTTTAGACACATTATATTTCAGCTCATTCGCCTCATCGGCTGCATCAATAGTAACAACAGTAATGGCCTCATCCTCTTCTGCAGCTACCATTATCTCGACTAGCCGCGTCACGACATTTTTCTCTATCCACCTTCTAATTGGCCTTGCACCACATGCCTGCAAAAATCAATAGTTGGTATAAAAAATTTTAATTATCAATATTTTCTTAGTTTATTGATGCCACTTTATTGTTTTCTCATCAGATGTGTGTGTGTGTGTGTGTGTGTTTTATCCAATAGAACATATTTCAATTAATTGAGATTGAACTTTAGATGAATTTGAATGTGGAGAATAATACAATACATATCAGATATTTTGAGAAATTACTTACAGGTATGTAAGCCTTTTTCAACATAACATGAAGCGCCGTGTCAGTCACATTTAATTTGATCCCGTCTTGGTGTAGTCGACTTTGTAAATTGGCAATTTGAAGTGAAAATATCTGTTTGAGATTCTCAGTCGAGAGTGGATTGAAAATTATTATTTCGTCAAGAAAGCTGACAAATGCAGTGCTGAGGTGTTCTTTTACCTGTCCCATGGTTGAAAGAAATCAGCCGAAAGCTTTCCAGAATTACATAATTTTTGCCAAGAATAGACAACAAATTAATTACCATACAAGTTATTTCACCACCATTAATTAACATAATTGACCAGATCTAACTGGTAGTTTTGTTATCTGTTGGTGATCCAGCTAATTAACATGATTGATACGTTACCAAAATTTAATCTTGTTTATCAGCCAGTAGAATACTAATTTTTGCTGACTTGTACCGTACCAATACTGTTAGAGACGAGCATGTAAATGTAACATTTTTCATACCTCCTGCATGATAAGCCCCTGAGATTGGGTCCACGAAGAAGAGTCAACCGGCACATCATGAAAATATTTTGATCCAAGATTTGAAGTGACAATAAAGATGGTATTGGTGAAGTCAAGTATTCTTCCTTGGTCATCTTTTATTGTACCAGTCTGAAGAAGCTGATGTAACTCATTTATAAATGCATGTGGTGCCATTTCTATCCTCTCCAACACCACAACCATGTCGAGCCTTCTCCTTGCCAGATCTGATGATCCTTCATCAAACCTGAAATATTGGAACAAGATATATAAGTATCCAAAATTGAATAGTACAAGTATCGGCTTCATCATAACACTATTTTTGTCCTATAAGATGAACAACATTGCCCTCAGTAAGCTTGCCTTTTTTTTTTAAACCCTTTTTTGCCTTATTTTTGAGGTCTATCGTGTCTTATAAAAGGAGCTTTAGAAAAGTAATATGAATATGATTTTTTTTTTTTTAGTATTTCATGGTAATGATGATGCGGTAAAGAACTGGTAAATGTCCACTGGGGTGGGCAAAAAGTGAGTCATTCAGCAACCAGCATGAACCTCAAAACTGCTTGCATCCTATATATCCTCTTGTGATTGTAATCAGACAGTACAAATGTGAGAGCAAACCAATTCAAACCATGAATTACGCTAGAGAATAAAGATTTATCAATTTTTGATAGCTCTATTTTTGTTAAAAGTACAATCTTTGTCACATTTGTATTATATTTTTGTTTAATTTCTTTCTTTTTGTAAATATTCTTTTCTTAATAAAATTAGCGGGCTTTTATTTCCCTACCTTCAAAAAAAAAAAAAAAAACTAAAAATAAAGCACAACCCTTGATAGGCTTGAAAATTTTTATTTCAGTGCTTAAACTAACGAAAACCAATAAAAATGAGAAACACAATTCAATACTTACCCTATGGCATCAGCCATTAGTTGTGAAACAGATTGCTCTGTTTGGTATACTGACATGTCAACCGAAACAAGTGCCTTGTCATCACCAAATAGTTCTTTTGCAAGCACCTTAGCTATCTCAGTTTTTCCAACACCATTTCCTCCTACAAAGAGGAATGAGCTAAGTGGCTTTTTCCTAAAAGAAAAATCGACACTTGACAAACTAATAGTTTGTTCAAGTATGTCTGCCACATGGTATTGGCCGATCACTCTCTCATTCAATCGGTTTGCCAAGTTGACTGATCTGGCAAGCCCTAGCTTGTTTGTTGGAAGGCCTGTTAAACTGCTCACCACCTATATAAATATGTTGTTATTAGATTGTTTGATTATTCATGGAGTCGCAAATAAAAACTAATAACTAAGAGCCTTTCAGCTTACTAATTAAAAAAAAACAAAGAGGAAATTAGTAATATGGAGCAACATATTAACCATATACTCTAATAACAGTTAAGAACTTCTGAAGAAGGAATACATTTTATAAAAATCTTGAAGTGTGTTCAAATCTATTTACCTCTATGATATGTTCAGGACCAACAGTTGGCCTACCGCCGAGGTCAACACCAAACCGCTCCTCTGGCTTTGGGATGTGCATAGTGCACCCTTGGCCACCAATGATCTCTTTTACAAAACAACTGACACAATGGAAGAGAGACATACTTCTTTTGTGGGTCTTTTGTGATTTCTGTTCTGTTCTTGGCTTCTCTTCCCTTAGACTCATTGATTTTGTCCTTAATATGTCTTTGCTCTTTATATCCTGTTATATATAATGAATCGTAAAATTGCTGTGATCCGAGATTTTAAAACAAGACAAGGAAACATTCAACTGATATATGCATTATGTAATTAAAAAGAAAAGGGAAAAAAAATACCTTGTATTTGCCTTCAGTCACCTTTGAACAGGCTTCATCCACCAAACTAAACACTTTCTCAGGTAAATGACGATCTAGAAAAATTGAAAACAAAAGAATATTTTCTTAAAAAAAATGAGTCATTAATTATAAGCACTTCAAATTCAATAATCTTTTTTTATTTTTTTTTTGGGAACAAGTAGGGTAAAACCCCTACCACTTTTTATTGAAATTAGAAAGCTGAGAGTACGAAACAAACTAATTCACTAATCTCCACCACTAAGGATAAGAATAGAAATCTCTCAATTTATATTAAAAATATATATTTAATGTGTTCCTTGTCTCTGTGATCTTACAATTTCCAAACTGATAATGGCAGTATGTCTGATGATGAGTGTATAAGATGGCATAACAAAAATAAATATATTGCAATGTAGATAGCAAACCTTCATTTACTCTAAACAAGAAAAAAAAAAAAAGTTTTACAAGGAAAGCACAAGCTTGACATATTTATTTTGCTAAATAGAGAAGGGTTACAGTATGCTCTCAATATAGTATCCATACGGGTTTGAGCCTGTTATGTCAGCAGTTTTTTTATAATGTTAATCACGAACTGTGAAAAAGTTCTTAATAAATTAATCTATCAATTACAAACCTGTCATGTGACGATCAGACAATTTAATAGCAGCTTCAAGTGCCTCATCTAAAATGCGAACAGAATACAAGGATTCATATCTCTCTTTTGACTCTTTTAGCATGGCCAATGCCTCTTCCAAGCTTGGCTCTGCCACAGCCACCTTCTCATATTTTTGTTCAGAATTGTAACCTTCCTCGAAGAATTTGTTATATTCTTCTGGTGTGGTGGTAGCAATGCACTGCACTTTCTGCTCATTGATCATAGACATCAACATGGCACCTGCATTCTTCCTCCCAGCCTCATTCCATCCATCGCAGAAAATTAGGTGAATATCCTTGATAAAGAGGATTATCTTACCGTTTGAGCTCTCTGTTTCTTTCAAGATTGCCATCATCCTTTTTTTAAACACACTTTGGTCTTTAGCACCAAAGAAGACAGCTTTTGTATCAACAACCATGATACTTTTATCCAATAGATCACAAACTAGCCTTCCTTGCAAGAGGCGTTGTGCGAACCCTTCAACAATTGAGGTCCTGCCAACTCCTGGCTCACCAACAAGAATTGCACTAATCTTTGTGTTTGCCATACAAAGAGTTTTTGTTAATTGCTCGATTTCAAATTTACGGCCGTAGACACAACTCTTTTTTTGTGCCGTCTCCAAAAGAAAATCATTACCATGGGTCCTAATAGTCTTCCAAGGATTTTGTAGCCCCCTCTTAGAGTGCATCTTGTAGAACTCCTTTTGCACTACTGTTGTGTCAATGCTAGCATTTTGCATGGCCACCGCAACATGAGGATTCATGAGAAAGTTTGGAAGGAGCACATCAATTGGTCGTAGCAAACGGTTGGTCCTGCTCGTAACATAGTTAATGAAAGAGAGGGAAGACTCGTCGATTTGAGACGACCGTTGATTGATGTTATCCAAGGTACATATGAAGGCATTAACCAATGGTTTTGAGGTGGTATTGTCGGTATTGGCTGAGGAAATGTCGAACAGATGAGATGGCCTCCAGAAAAGGATATCAGCAAGTTGGACAGGGGTTAATGTAATACCATTTGGTGTCATTTTCACCTCTTCACGAGGAGACTGCATTGCCGGCATCACTTTGTTGCCGGAGTTCGTCATCCTCCCTCTATTCTTTGGGGACTTAGATTGGTGGCATTTTTGCTAAAATTTGTTGCATTGTGTACTAATAGCTCTGAACGTGTAGTTGGATTCCCAGGAGGCCACGTAAGTAGTCGTTGTTGTCCGTTCATTTTCTCATTAGCAAGTTCAATTTGACTAATTTTCCATTTTTAGATGGGATTAAAATTTGGGAGTAAGGTGATTCTAAAGGAATTATCCATTGGGTGCGTGAATGTTAATTGCAAATGACCTTAATTTGGATGTAAGAAAGACTATGCGGTTTATAAGCATACGCAGCTTTAAGAGTATACGATTCTTCAAAATGAATTTTTCTTTTCTGACTACATCGTTAATTTCACAAAGTTAGAATTTGGAGACCGTCATTTACTCTAGAAATATTGCTTTCTTCCCTTGTATGCCATGCACTCATATATGTCCTTTCTTAACATTATAATTACATATTGTTTCCACTTTAAAATGTTATTTACTTCAAAACGTCTGCGAATTCCCTGTGCAAAATAGGATACAACACATTTTGGTTTGGAATTATATATCCATTCAAATTAAGATCTCAACTTGGATGGGAGGTACCGACGAGCACCAATCCAATGGGATAGCCTAGCTGTATTATAATATTTTGAATAGAGTCAGACATCAAATGATCCTTATTTTGTTCTTAACTCAGGGGTAGTTGCTTATGGTAGAATTAACCATGGTTCGAAAAATCGGCCGATTCCGATTCGAATCGGACGAATCGGATCGGAATCGGCGGAGGCCGAGCCGATTTTAGGTGGTTTGGGGCGGAATCGGGTAAGATCTTCAAGAACCGCCGTTAATGGTGGTTCTCACCAACGGATTGAGGAGTAGGGGTGTGGGAAACGCGACCTGAGATGTGTAGAGGCGAGAGAGAGACGAGTGAGAGCTCGGGAAAGGGGTAGGAGGAGGGTGGCGTCCCATTTGATGGGTTGTTCGGCAGCCTTTTTTTTTTTTTTTTTTTTTAATGCGTTGCAACGAAGGTGACAGAAAAATGAAAGATGGGTTTGGGAGAGAAAGGTTCTAACTGGAGTGGTCCAGTTGCACATTTTTAAACATTGCTAGCGTCACAGCTCAGATTTTAAAATAATTTTAAATAAAATCATGCTTTAAAGAAAATGATCCAAAGTATAGAAAAATTGTAATTTTTTTATTCTAAGATCCTAACTGAGACATTAGGGTGTTTTAACTAATGTTTGCATATCACAAATTTTTTATTAATAAAAATATATTTTAATTATTTTTAAATTTTATTTTCTGAAAAGTTTGAAAGTATCACAATAGCTTCCATAATGATATAATTGTTATATTTTAATTAATTTTATACTTCCAATTGATGATTTTTTAGCTTACATTTGACAAAATATGTTTTCCTAATTTTTTCTTATTTTTTCTAAATTTTAATTGCATAAAATATGATTTTCATTAAAAATCCGATTTTTCGATCCGATTCATCCGATTTTTCCGATTCACCCGATTTAACTCCTTAGATCAACAGCCCGATTCCGATTCCGATTCCGATTTTCAGAACCATGGAATTAACTTGTTTCACTGGTTATTAGTGTTCTAAAAAAAATACGACTTGTCTGATCACAGCATGGCTAAAACATGGACACAGCACAACACAAGAACTTAAGTGTGTCGTGTCATACAAAAGATGTGTCAAATAAAACAATACATTTTGGAAAAGAAGACAAAGAAACAAAGGAATTTAACAACCATAAAAGCAGAAAATAAAGTCATTGTTAAATTGTAGTTTGACTGTAATTTAAAATACAACTTCATATGTGGAGCATACTTTGATGTATGAATTTTATTCTTAAACAGCTATTGCCTTCTCAACGAAAGCCAAGGCGCAGATGGCCAAGAAATTGACTATACGTACTGCCGAAACCTGAAGTTCCAGCTGGTCCATACAATGTTTTCTATACCGTCTTTGTAAACTTGTTGAACTTACGTATTTGATGACTTTAATTTGTTTTTATTTATATTTCAAGTTGAACTTACGTTCTAACTTACTAACCAATATGAATTGACTCAGTCAAAACATAGTTCGTGGTATTAAAGAAATAAAGAGTGTACATCATAAATGTATTGCAAATTCCAACATTCAAGTATCATTATGCTTCGTTGGGAAATAGGCAAATAGCTTATTTCTCCATTATTTTATTTACTATGGGGTCGTTTGGATGGGCTAGGAATAGCCAATTCCTAGGAAGGAATAAGGATTTTCGTTGGGAAGTGTGTAACTTTGTGAGAGAGATGAAATTCCTAGGAATATGAAATTCCTAGGAATATGAAATTCCTAGGAATTGGCTATTCCTAGCCCATCCAAACGACCCCTAATGACGTTAAAGATCTTAGCTGGCTTCCATCTGTCTCCGACCCAGTTTATTTTCTTTTTTTTTTCATCAAAAAAAGTTTATTTTCTTTTTTTAATGTCCTAAAAGAATCATTAGATTATTTTTGTATGATTAAATTTTTTTCTGAACCCTAGAAAAATGCTGTTATAAGAAAGGATGGTTAAAACTTTTGATGAATATATAATAATTTTAATATTTAAAATAGCAATAATATAATAATCGAGGTATACTGATGTACATTTTTTATAGATTGAATGTAATAAAAACAATAATGTGGCTTCTTGCGCAAAAAAAAAAAAACATAAAAACGTAAGCGAATAGATGGTTTAAAACTTAAAACTCTTTTTTTTTTTTTTTGACAAAAGTGTTATTTAGCTTGAATAGATGAAGCGTAAGTAACTCTACTTTAAAACTTTATTTTAAAACGTAAGTAACTCTACTTTTCCCCAAATAATTAGTTTTTTAAACCTTGCAAATTGTGAAGGAATACCCCTGAAGTTCTTAAAAAAATTAATATTAATAATAAATGCACTACCAAATGGTTACGAATCCAAATCTGGTGTCGCGCGTTACGTATACAGCGCAGTAAATCTAAATCGTTCAAGGAATAAAAGCTATCCAACGGCAGCATGCAATACCCTAGTAATGTGGGACCCACTATGTAACTCACTAAGCTATACTTCGCATGCAACTTTAACCCATGTTAAGGAGGTCCAAAAAGCTGCGTTAGTTATGTGGGACCCATGTGAAATTTATGATGTTTAGAGCAGCCAGTGCTTGATTAACTTGTAATTTTATGATGTTTTGAGACGATGGACTTTTGTAGTGTCTATTTTATTCAAAACATAAATTATATCTTTCTTAAAAAAAACATAAATTAATGCTAGTTTATTATCAATTTATGAATTTTTGAACTAGCATTAATTAATGCTAGTTTATTATCAATTTATGAATTAATGCTAGCATAAACTTTTATTTTGAAGCAATATCATAAAATCACTCTATCAATATGAGGTGTATCTCATTTTTTGTTTAGCTAAGTGAACTAGAATTAATTAATGCATTAATAAGGTGAATTAATACTTCTATTACATTTTTTTTTTGCATACGACAAGTACTTCTAGCAGTACAGAAAATAAAAAAAGCTAAACTTTTTTAATTAATGATGTTTTGCATTTATAAAGAGTTATACGGAAAAAAAAAATGAAAAATATGAGGTGTATCACATGTGAGAGCTAATAAAATATCATACTTAACTTGGGCCCCACATAACCATGGTAATAGTGCGCAGCTTTTTATGACTTTTTAACCTGGTTAAAATTGCATGGGAATACAGAGTTGGAGTGAATTGACGAGCACTGTTGGATAACATTGATTCCTTTAAACGATTTAGATTTACTGCGCTGCACGCGTAATGCGCGACACCAGATTTGGATTCAATGGTTACAGTGCACATTATAAATGCACTACACGCGACTAGGTCTGTCAATGTTCCACCATTTTAACGTTTCTGTTTCTGTTCCGTCGAAACGGAGCGTTAAACGAAAGATGAAATGGGTTCCGTTTTCAGAAACGGAATGGAAACGTAACTGTACTTTGGAGACGAAACGTTAAACAGAACATGAAAATGCGAAATTATAATGGAAAATTAAGAACGGAACGAAAATTGGTTTTGTTTACCGAAACGAAAATTGGTTTCGTTTACGGAAACGGAAGAGTAATTTCATTCCGTTGCTGATTCATTCCGTTACTAAAACGAAACGTTAAACGGAACAGTTTTTTTCCGTTCCGTTTGGAATGTTTGATTGGTCTACATGCGACCGCACGGGGCTGAGCACATTATAAACGCACTACCTAATTATCCTCAAGTTCTCCAAAATTGGAGCATCTGTCAATGATTATATATGATATATTATATTTGATAATTGATATGATTTTATGAGATGATTAATAAATTACAGAGTGCACTTCTAGTTTGCACTATGAGCATAGTTGTCGCCCAAGAAGCTGAGCGAAGCGCACAAAGCTGCCGAATGCATTACCCGAGGCTCTATCAGCATCACAACAAACACTAACGCAACGCTCTATCAGAATCATATTAATTATAAATATTATTATTATTATTATATGGGAAATTATCATAACATTAATCATAAGTTATTATTTATATAATTAAAATATTAATAATAATTATATTATTATAATTATCGCTGGTAATGATAATATTAGTATTATTATAATTGAAAATTATAGTGAGGGCCCGCCGCCCAGACAACACTGCCACGTGGCATAATTGAAACGTATAATTTTATTTCAAACTTATTTTTCTAAAGATGAAAATTATTAATTATTCTAGGAATGTTTTTAGTTCATAGAAGGGGTATGTTTGGATGGGTTTGTCTATTCTAAAATTCGTCCATCGAGGTGGAAATTTATCAAACAGAAATACCGTAAAATGACGAACCACAAGAGACTTTTCTCAAACCACACACTGAATAATACATTGAAATAACAATAAAATTGAATACTATCTTACAAAAATTCAAGATCATATAAAAATTTTAGCAGTGACTACACAAAATACTTGAGTAATTATTTGCATTATTTGCACTTTATATGGGTAATTACCATGTACAGTCCAATTTTTTTGAATAAATAAGATATGAATCATATTCTAAACAGTATAAAAAGTTTAAATATAGATTATTGTGATTAAATGATGTATAATGAATTCAGAAAAAATTGAAATGCTCAAATAATACTCAGAATTGCATTATTTGCACTTTATAGGCGTAATTACCATGTATAATCCAATCTTTATGAATAAATAAGATATGAATCATATTCTAGACAGTATAAAGAGCTTAAATATAGATTATTGTGATGAAATGACTTAGAATATATCGAGAAACGATTGAAATGCTCAAATGATACTCAAAATTGCATTATTTGCACTTTATATGCGTAACTAACATGTATAATCCAATCTTTTTAAATAATTAAGATATGAATCATATTATAGACATTATTTGCACAATAAATGTAGATTATTATGATGAAATGACTTAGAATGAATCCAGAAACGATTGAAATGCTCAAATGATACTAAGAATTGTATTATTTGAACTTTATATGCGTAACTACCATGTATAATCCAATCTTTATGAATAAATAAGATATGAATCATATTCTAGACATTATAAAAAAGTTTAAATGTAGATTATTGTGATGAAATGACTTAGAATGAATCCAGAAACGATTGAAATGCTCAAATGATACTCAGAATTGCATTATTTGCACTTTATATGCGTAATTACCATGTATATCCAATATTTTTTGAACAAATAAGATATGAATCATATTTTAGACACTATAAAGAGTTTAAATATAGATTATTGTGATGAAATGATTTAGAATGAATCCAGAAACGATTGAAATGCTCAAATGATACTCAGAATTGTATTATTTCCACTTTCTATGCGTAATTACCATGTATAATCCAATTTTTTTGAATAAATAAGACATAAATCATATTCTAGACAGCATAAAAACTTTAAATGTAGATTATTGTGATGAAATGACTTAGAATTAATCGAGAAACGATTGAAATGCTCAAATGAAACTCAGAATTACATTATTTGCACTTTATATGCGTAATTACTTGTATAATCCAATCTTTTTGAATAAATAATACATGAATCATATTCTAGACATTATTTGGACATTAAATATAGATTATTGTGACAAAATGACTTAGAATGAATCCAGAAATGATTGAAATGCCCAAATGATACTCAGAATTGCATTATTTGAACTTTATATGCGTAACTACCATGTATAATCCAATCTTTATGAATAAATAAGATATGAATCATATTCTAGACAGTATAAAAAGTTTAAATGTAGATTATTGTGATGAAATGACTTAGAATGAGTCCAGAAACGATTGACATGCTCAAATGTTACTTAGAATTGCATTATTTGCATTTTATATGCGTAATTACCATGTATATCCAATATTTTTAAACAAATAAGATATGAATCATATTTTAGACACTATAAAGAGTTTAAATGTAGATTATTGTGATGAAATGATTTAGAATGAATCCAGAAATAATTGAAATGCTCAAAGATACTCAGAATTGTATTATTTCAACTTTCTATGCGTAATTACCAAGTATAATCCAATTTTTTTTTAATAAATAGGACATGAATCATATTTTAGACAGCATAAAATTTTAAATGAAGATTATTGTGATGAAATGACTTAGAATTAATCCAGAAACGATTGAAATGCTCAAATGAAACTCAGTATTGCATTATTTGCCCTTTATATGCGTAATTACTATATATAATCCAATCTTTTTGAATAAATAACATATGAATCATATTCTAAACATTATTTTCTATTTAAATATAGATTATTGTGATGAAATGACTTAGAATGAATCCAGAAACGATTGAAATGCTCAAATGATACTCAGAATTGCATTATTTGCATTTTATATGCGTAATTACCATGTACAATCTAATCTTTTTGAATAAATAAGATATTAATCATATTCTAGACAATATAATGAGTTTAAATTTAGATTATTGTGACGAAATGACATATAATTTATCCAGAAAAGATTGAAATGCTCAAATGATACTCATAATTGCATTATTTGCACTTTGTATGCCTATTACCAAGTATAATCCAATCTTTTTGAATAAATAAGATATGAATCATATTCTAGACATTATTTTCACTTTAACTATAGATTATTGTGAAGAAATAACTTAGAATGAATCCAGAAAAGATTGAAATGCTCAAATGATACTCAGAATTGCATTATTTACACTTTCTATGCGTAATTACCATGTATATCCAATCTTTTTGAATAAATAAGATATGAATCATATTTTAGACAGTTTAAAGAGTTTAAATATAGGTTATTGTGATGAAATGACTTAGAATGAATCCATAAACGATTGAAATGCTCAAATGATACTCAGAATTGCATTATTTGCACTTTATATGCATAATTACCATGTATATCCAATCTTTTTGAATAAATAAGATATGAATCATATTTTAGACAGTATAAAGAGTTTAAATGTAGATTATTGGGATGAAATGACTTAGAATGAATCCAGAAACGATTGAAATGCTCAAATGATACTCATAATTGCATTATTTGCACTTTATATGCGTAATTACCATGTATAATCCAATCTTTTTGAATAAATAACACATTAATAATATTCTAAACAGTATAAAGATTTTAAATGTAGATTATTGTGAAGAAAAGACTTAGAATGAATCCAGAAACATTGAAATGCTCAAATGATACTCAGAATTGCATTATTTTCACTTTATATGCGTAATTACCATGTTTAATGCAATCTTTTGGAATAAATATCACATAAATCACATTCTAGACAGTAGAAAGAGTTTAAATGTAGATTATTGTGATGATATGACTTAGAATGAATCCAAAAATGATTGAAATGCTCAAATGATACTCAGAATTGCATTATTTGCACTTTATATGCGTATGTACAATGTATAATCCAATCGTTTTGAATAAATAAGATATTAATTATATTCTACATAGTATAAAGAGTTTAAATATAGATTATTGTGATGAAATGACTTAGAATGAATCCAGAATCGATTGAAATGCTCAAATTATACTCAGAATTGCATTATTTGCACTTTATATACGTAATCACCATGTATAATTCAATCTTTTGGAATAAATAAGATATTAATCATATTCTAGACATTATAAAGAGTTTAAATGTAGGTTATTGTGATAAAATTACTTAGAATACAGCCAGAAACGATTAAAATGCTCAAATGAAACTGAGAATTGCATTATTTGCACTATGTATGCATAATTACCATGTATATCCAATCTTATTGAATAAATAAGATATGAATCATATTCTAGACATTATTTTCACTTTAAATGTAGATTGTTGTGATGAAATAACTTAGAATTAATCCAGAAACGACTGAAACGCTGAAATAATATCCAGAATTGCATTATTTGCACTTTATATGCGTAATTACCATATATAATCCAATTTTATGAATAAATAAGATATGAATTGTATTCTAGACAGTATAAAGAGTTTAAATTTAGATTATTGTTATGAAATGACTTAGAATGATTCAAGATACTTGAAATGCTCAAATAATAGTCAGAATTGCATTATTTTCACTTTATATGCGTAATTACCATGTTTAATCCGATCTTTTGGAATAAATAAGACATAAATCACATTCTAGACTGTATAAAGAGTTTGAATAAAGATTATTGTGATAAAATGACTTATAATATATCCAGAAACCATTGAAAAGCACAAATGAAACACAGAATTGCATTATTTGCACTTTGTAAGCGTATTACCATGTATAATCCACTTTTTTTAATAACTAAGATATGAATCATATTCTAAACATTATTTTCACTATAAATGTAGGTTATTGTGATGAAATAACATAGAATAAATCCTGAAAAGATTGAAATGCTCAAATGATACTCAAAATTGCACTATTTGGACTTTATATGCGTAATTACCATGTATATCCAATCTTTTTCCATAAATAAGATATGAATCATATTTTAGACAGTATAAATAGTTTAAATGTAGATTATTGGGATGAAATGACTAATAATAAATCCAGAAACGATTGAAATGCTCAAATGATACTCAGAATTGCATTGCTTCCACTTTGTATGCGTAATTACCATATATAATCCAATCTTTTTGAATAAATAAGATATTAATCATATTCTAAACAGTATAAAGAGTTTAAATGTAGATTATTGTGACTAAATGACTTAGAATGAATCCAGAAACATTGAAATGCTCAAATGATACTCAGAATTGCATTATTTTCACTTTATATGCGTAATTACCTTGTTTAATCCAATCTTTTGGAATAAATAAGACATAAATCACATTCTAGACAGTAGAAAGAGTTTAAATGTAGATTATTGTGATAAAATGACTTAGAATGAATCCAGAAACAATTGAAATGCTCAATGATACTCAGAATTGCATTATTTGCACTTTATGTGCATAAATACCATGTATAATCCAATCTTTTGGAATGAATAAGATATTAATCATATTCTAGACAGTATAAATCGTTTAAATGTAGATTATTGTGATAAAATGACTTAGAATATATCGAGAAACTATTGAAAAACTCAAATGATACTCAAAATTGTATTATTTGCACTTTATATGCGTAATTAACATGTATAATCCAATCTTTTTAAATAATTAAGATATGAATCAAATTATAGATATTATTTGCACAATAAATATAGATTATTATGATGAAATGACTTAGAATGAATCCAGAAACGATTGAAATGCTCAAATGATACTCAGAATTGCATTATTTGAACTTTATATGAGTAACTACCATGTATAATCCAATCTTTATGAATAAATAAGATAGGAATCATGTTCTAGACAGTATAAAAAGTTTAAATGTTGATTATTGTGATGAAATGACTTAGAATGAATCCAGAAACGATTGAAAAGTTCAAATGATACTCAGAATTGCATTATTTGCACTTTATATGCGTAATTACCATGTATATCCAATATTTTTTGAAGAAATAAGATATGAATAATATTTTAGACACTATAAAGAGTTTAAATGTATATTATTGTGATGAAATGATTTATAATAAATCCAGAAACGATTGAAATGCTCAAATGATACTAAGAATTGTATTATTTTCACTTTCTATGCGTAATTACAATGTATAATCCAATTTTTTTGAATAAATAAGACATAAATCATATTCTAGACAGCATAAAAACTTTAAATGTAGATTATTGTGATGAAATGACTAAGAATTAATCCAGAAACGATTGAAATGCTCAAATCAAACTCAGAATTACATTATTTGCATTTTATATGCGTAATTACTATGTATAATCCAATCTTTTTGAATAAATAATATATGAATCATATTCTAGACATTATTTGCACATTAAATATAGATTATTGTGACAAAATGACTTAGAATGAATCCAGAAACGATTGAAATGCTCAAATGATACTCAGAATTGCATTATTTGCACTTTATATGTGTAATTACCATGTATAATCCAATATTTTGGAATAAATAATAAATGAATCATAATCTAGACAGTATAAAAAGTTTAAATGTAGATTATTGTGATCAAATGACTTAGTATATCGAGAAAAGATTGAAATGCTCAAATGATACTCAAAATTGTATTATTTGCACTTTATATGCGTAATTAACTTGTATAATCCAATCTTTTTAAATAATTAAGATATGAATCATATTATAGACATTATCTGCACAATAAATATAGATTATTATGATGAAATGACTTAGAATGAATCCAGAAACGATTGAAATGCCCAAATGATACTCAGAATTTCATTATTTGAACTTTATATGCGTAACTACCATGTATAAGATATGAATAAATAAGATATGAATTATATTCTTCAAGAATAAATAAGATACGAATTATATTCTAGACAGTATAAAAAGTTTAAATGTAGATTATTGTGATGAAATGACTTAGAATGAGTCCAGAAATTATTGAAATGCACAAATGATACTCAGAATTGCATTATTTGCACTTTATATGCGTAATTACCATGTATATCCAATATTTTTGAACAAATAAGATATGAAACATATTTTAGACACTATAAAGAGTTTAAATGCAGATTATTGTGTTGAAATTATTTAGAATGAATCCAGAAACAATTGAAATGCTCAAATGATACTCAAAATTGTATTATTTCAACTTTCTATGCGTAATTACCAAGTATAATCTAATTTTTTTTTAATATATAAGACATGAATCATATTCTAGACAGCATAAAAATTTTAAATGAAGATTATTGTGATGAAATGACTTAGAATTAATCCAGAAACGATTGAAATGCTCAAATGAAACTCAGTATTGTATTATATGCTCTTTATTTGCGTAATTACTATATATAATCCAATCTTTTTGAATAAATAATATATGAATCATATTATAAACAATATTTTCTCTTTAAATATAGATTATTGAGACGAAATGACTTAGAATGAATCCAGAAACGATTGAAATGCTCAAATGATACTCAGAATTACATTATTTGCATTTTATATGAGTAATTACCATGTACAATCCAATCTTTTTCAATAAATAAGATATTAATCATATTCTAGACAATATAATGAGTTCAAATTTAGATTATTGTGATGAAATGACATATAATTTATCCAGAAAAGATTGAAATACTCAAATGATACTCATAATTGCATTATTTGCACTTTGTATGCGTATTACCAAGTATAATCCAATCTTTTTGAATAAATAAGATATGAATCATATTCTAGACATTATTTTCAATTTAACTATAGGTCATTGTGAAGAAATAACTTAGAATGAATCCAGAAAAAGATTGAAATGCTCAAATGATACTCAGAATTGCATTATTTACACTTTATATGCGTAATTACCATGTATATCCAATCTTTTTGAATAAATAAGATATGAATTATATTTTAGACAGTATAAAGAGTTTAAATGTAGATAATTGTGACGAAATGACTTAGAATGAATCCAGAAACATTGAAATGCTCAAATGATACTCAGTATTGCATTATTTTCACTTTATATGCGTAATTACCATGTTTAATCAAATCTTTTGGAATAAATAAAATATAAATCACATTCTAGACAGTAGAAAGAGTTTAAATGTAGATTATTGTGACGATATGACTTAGAATGAATCCAAAAACGATTGAAATGCTCAAGTGATACTCAGAATTGCATTATTTGCACTTTAAATGCGTATGTACCATATATAATCCAACCTTTTTGAACAAATAAGATATTAATTATATTCTACATAATATAAAGAGTTTATATGTAGATTATTATGATGAAATGACTTAGAATGAATCCAGAATCGATTGAAATGGTCAAATTATACTCAGAATTGCATTATTTGCACTTTATATGCGTAATCACCATGTATAATTCAATCTTTTGGAATAAATAAGATATTAATCATATTCTAGACATTATAAAGAGTTTAAATGTAGATTATTGCGATAAAATTACTTAGAATAACTCCAGAAACGATTAAAATGCTCAAATGAAACTGAGAATTGCATTATTTTCACTTTGTATGCATAATTACCATGTATAATCCAATCTTATTGAATAAATGAGATATGAATCATATTCTAGAGATTATTTTCACTTTAAATGTAGATTGTTGTGATGAAATAACTTAGAATTAATCCTGAAATGACTGAAACGCTCAAATGATATCCAGAATTGCATTATTTGCACTTTATATGCGTAATTACCATATATAATCCAATTTTATGAATAAATAAGATATGAATTGTATTCTAGACAGAAGAAAGAGTTTAAATGTAGATTATTGTGATGAAATGACTTAGAATGATTCAAGAAACATTGAAATGCTCAAATGATAGTCAAAATTACATTATTTTCACTTTATATGCGTAATTACCATGTTTAATCCAATCTTTTAGAATAAATACGACATAAATCACATTCTAGACTGTATAAAGAGTTTAAATAAAGATTATTGTGATAAAATGACTTATAATATATCCAGAAACCATGGAAAAGCACAAATGAAACACAGAATTGCATTATTTGCATTTTTGTAAGCGTATTACCATGTATAATCCATTCTTTTTTAATAACTAAGATATGAATCATATTCTAGACATTATTTTCACTTTAAATGTAGGTTATTGTGATGAAATAACATAGAATGAATCCTGAAAATATTGAAATGCTCAAATGATACTCAAAATTCCATTATTTAGACTTTATATGCGTAATTACCATCTATATCCAATCTTTTTCCATAAATAAGATATGAATCATATTTTAGACAGTATAAATAGTTTAAATGTAGATTATTGTGATGAAATGACTTAGAATAAATCCAGAAACGATTGAAATGCTCAAATGATTCTCAGAATTGCAATGCTTGCACTTTGTATGCATAATTACCATGTATAATCCAATCTTTTTGAATAAATCAGATATTAATCATATTCTAAACCGTATAAAGAGTTTAAATGTTGATTATTGTGACGAAATGACTTACAATGAATCAAGAAACATTGAAATGCTCAAATGATACTCAGAATTGCATTATTTTTACTTTATTTGCGTAATTACCATGTTTAATCCAATCTTTTGGAATAAATAAGACATAAATCACTTTCTCGACAGTAGAAAGAGTTTAAGTGTAGATTATTGTCATAAAATGACTTAGAATGAATCCAGAAACGATTGAAATGCTCAATGATACTCAGAATTGCATTATTTGCACTTTATGTGCGTAATTACCATGTATTATCCAATCTTTTAGAATAAATAAGATATTATTCATATTCTAGACAGTATAAAGAGTTTAAATATAGATTATTGTAATAAAATGACTTAGAATGAATCCAGAAACGATTGAAATGCTCAAATGATACTCAGAATTGCATTATTTGCAATTTATATGCGTAATCACCATGTATAATCCAATCTTTTTGAATACATAAGGTATTAATCATATTCTAAACAGTATAAAGTGTTTAAATGAAGATTATTGTGACGAAATGACCTAGAATGAATCCAGAAATGATTGAAATGCTCAAATGATACTCAGAATTGCCTTATTTGCACTTTATATGCGTAATTACCATATATAATCTAATCTTTTGGAATAAATAATATATTAATCACATTCTAGACAGTATAAAGAGTTTAAATAAAGATTATTGTGATAAAATGACATAGAATATATCCAAAAACGATTGAAATGCTCAAATGATACTCAAAATTGCATTATTTGCACTTTTTATGCGTAATTAACTGCTATAATCGAATATTTTTAAGTAAATTAGATATGAATCATATTGTAGACATTATTTGCACTATAAATGTAGATTATTGTGATGATATGACTTAGAATGAATCAAAAAACGATTGAAATGCTCAAATGATACTCTGAATTGGATTATTTGCATTTTATATGCGTAAGTACCATGTATAATCCAATCTTTTAGAATAAATAAGATATCAATTATATTCGACACAGTATAAAGAGTTTTAATGTAGATTCTTGTGATCATATGACTTAGAATGAATCAAAAAATGATTGAAAACGCTCAAATGATACTCAAAATTGCATTATTTGCATTTTATATGCGTAATTACCATGTATAATCCAATCTTTTTGAATAAAAAAGATATTTATTATATTCTAGACAGTATAAAGAGTTTAAATGTAGATTATTGTGATGAAATGACTTAGAATGAATCCAGAAACGATTGAAATGCTCAAACGATACTCAGAATTGCATTATTTGCAATTTATATACGTAATTACCATGTATAATCCAATCTTTTGGGATAAATAAGAGATTAATCATATTCTAGACATTATAAAGAGTTTAAATGTAGATTATTGTGATAAAATGACTTAGAATATATCCAGAAATGATTAAAATGCTCAAATGATATTCAGAATTGCATTATTTGCACTTTTTATGCGTAAATACCTTGTATAATCCAATCTTATTGAATAAATAAGACATGAATCATATTCTAGACATTATTTTCACTTTAAATTTAGGTTGTTGTAATGAAATAACTTAGAATGATTGTAGAAACGATTGAAATGCTCAAATTATACCCAGAATTGCATTAAAAGCTCTTTATATGCGTAATTGCCATATGTAATCCAATCTTTATGAATAAATAAAATATGAATCACACCCTAGACAGTATAAAGAGTTTAACTGTAGATTATTGTGATGAAATAACTTAGAATGAATCTAGAAACATTGAAATGTTCAAATGATACTCTGGATTGCATTATTTTCACTTTATATGCGTAATTACCATATTTAATCCAATCTTTTAAAATGAATAAGACATAAATCATATTCAAGACAGTATAAAGATTTTAAATACAGATTATTGTGATAAAATTATCTATAATATATCCAGAAATGATTGAAATGCACAAATTAAACTCAGAATTGCATTACTTGCACTTTGTATGCATATTACCATGTATAATCCACTCTTTTTAAATAAATAAGATATGAATCATATTGTAGACATTATTTTCACTTTAAATGTATGTTATTGTGTTGAAATAACTTAGAATGAATCCAGAAAAGATTGAAATGCTCAAATCATACTCAGAATTGCATTATTTGCACTTTATTTGCGTCATTACCATGTATATCCAATCTTTTTGAATAAATAAGATATGAATCATATTTTAGACAGTATAAAGTGTTTAAATGTATATTACTATGATAAAATGACTTAGAATGAATCCAGAAACGATTGAAATGCTCAAATGATACTCAGAATTGCATTATTTGCATTTTATATGCTTAATTACCATGTATAATCCAATCTTTTTTAATAAATAAGATATTAATCATATTATAAACAGTATAAAGAGTTTAAATATAGATTATTGTGACAAAATGACTTAGAATGATTCCAGAAACGATTGAAATGCTCAAATGATACTCAGAATTGCATTACTTGCATTTTATATGCGTAATTACCATGTATATCAAATCTTCTTGAATAAATAAGATATGAATCATATTTTAGACAGTATAAAGAGTTTAAATGTAGATTATTGTGATATAATGACTTAGAATGAATCCAGAAACGATTAAAATGCTCAAAAGATACTCATAATTTTATTATTTACACTTTATGCGCGTAATTACCATGTATAATCCAATCTTTTGGAATAAATAAGATATTAATCATATTATAGACATTATAAAGAGTTTAAATGTGGATTATTGTGATAAAATGACTTAGGAAATATCCAGAAACTATTAAAATGGTTAAATTGAACTCAGAATTGCATTATTTGCACTTTGAATGCGTAATTACCATGTATAATCCAATCTTATTGAATAAATAAGATATGAATCATATTCTAGACATTATTTTCACTTTAAATGTAGATTGTTGTGATGAAATAACTTAGAATGAATCCAGAAACGATTGAAATGCTCAAATTATAGCCAGAATTGCATTATTTGCATTTTATATGGGTAATTACCATGTATAATCCATTCTTTATGAATAAATTAGATATGAATCATAAATGTAGATTATTGTAATGAAATGACTTGAATGAATCCAGAAACATTGAAATGCTCAAATGATACTCAGAATTGTATTATTTTCACTTTATATGCGTAATTTCCATGTTTAGTCCAATCTTTTAGAATAAATAAGACATAAATCATATTCTAAACAGTATAAAGAGTATAAATGTAGATTATTGTGATAAAATGACCTATAATATATCCAGAAACGGTTGAAATGCACAAATAAAACTCAGAATTGCATTATTTGCACTTTGTATGAGTATTACGAAGTATAATCCAATCTTTTGAATAAATAAGATATGAATCATATTCTAGACATTATTTTCACTTTAAATGTAGGTTATTGTGATGAAATAACTTGGAATAAATCCATAAAAGATTGAAATGCTCAAATGATACTCCGAATTGCATTATTTGCATTTTATATGCGTAATTTCCATGTATAATCCAATCTTTTCTAATAAATAAGATATTAATCATATTCTAAACAGTATAAAAAGTTTAAATGTAGATTATTGTGACGAAATGACTTAGAATAAATCCAGAAACGATTGAAATGCTCAAATGATGCTCAGAATTGCATTATTTGCAGTTTATATGCGTAATTACCATGTATAATCCAATCTTTTGTAAAAAAATATGATATTTATCATATTCTAGATAGTATAGAGAGTTTAAATGTTGATTATTGTGATAAAATGACTTAGAATATATCCAGAAACGATTGAAACTCTCAAATGATACTAAAATTTGCATTATTAGAACTTTATATGCGTAATTAACATGTATAAATCGAATCTTTTTAAGTAAATAAGATATGAATCATATTGTAGACATTATTTGCACTATAAATGTAGATTATTGTGATGATATGACTTAGAATGAATCCAAAAACGATTGAAATGCTTAAATGGTACTCAGAGTTGCATTATTTGCATTTTATATGCGTAATTACCATATATAATCCAATCGGTTTGAATAAATAAGATATTAATTATATTCTAGACAGTATAAAGAGTTTAAAAGTAGATTACTGTGATGAAATTACTTAGAATGAATCCAGAAACGATTGAAATGCTCAAATGATACTCATAATTGCATTATTTACACTTTATGTGCGTAATTACCATGTATAATCCAATCTTTTCGAAAAAATAAGATATTAATCATATTCTAGACATTATAAAGAGTTTAAATGTGCATTATTGTGATAAAATAACTTAGAAAATTTCCAGGAACTATTAAAATGGTTAAATTAAACTCAGAATTGCATTATTTGCACTTTGTATGCGTAATTACCATGTATAATCCAATCTTATTGAATAAATAAGATATGAATCATATTCTAGACATTATTTTCACTTTAAATGTAGATTGTTGTGATGAAATAAATTAGAATGAATCCAGAAACGATTAAAATGCTCAAATTATACCCAGAATTGCATTATTTGCACTTTATATGGGTAATTACCATGTATAATCCAATCTTTATGAGTAAATAAGATATGAATCAAATTCTAGAGAGTATAAAAAGTTTAAATATAGATTATTATAATGAAATGACTTAGAATGAATTCAAAAACATTGAAATGCTCGAATGATACTCAGAATTGCATTATTTTCAATTTATATGCGTAATTTCCATGTTTAATCCAATCTTTCGGAATAAATAAGACATAATTCATATTCTAAACACTATAAAGAGTTTAAATGTAGATTATTGTGATAAAATGACCTATAATATATCCAGAAACGATTGAAATACACTAATAAAACTCAGAATTACATTATTTGCACTTTATATGCGTATTACCAAGTATAATCCAATCCTTTTTAATAAATAAGATATGAATCATATTCTAGACATTATTTTCACTTTAAATGTAGATTGTTGTGATTAAATAACTTAGAATGAATCCAGAAACGATTGAAATGCTGAAATGCTACTCGAAATTGCATTATTTGCACTTTATATGCTTCCATGTACATCCAATCTTTTTGAATAAATAAGATACGAATTATATTTTAGACAGTATAAAGAGTATCAATGTAGATTATTGTGATAAAATGACCTAGAATTAATCCGGAAACGATTGAAATGCTAAAATAATACTCATAATTGCATTATTTGCACTTTACATCCGTAATTAGCATCTAAAATCTAATCTTTTTTAATAAATAAGACATTAATCATATTATGAACAGTATAAAGAGTAGAAATGTAGATTATTGTGACGAATTGACTTAGAATGAATCCAGAAATGATTGAAATACTCAAATGATACTCAGAATTGCATTATTTGTATTTTATATGCGTAATTACCACTTGTAATCCAATGTTTTGGAATAAATAAGATATAAGTGATATTCTAGACCATATAAAGAGTTTAAATGTAGATTATTGTGATAAAATGACTTAGAATATATCCAGAAACAACTGAAATACCCAAATGATACTCAAAATCACGTTATTTGCACTTTATATGCGTAATTAACAAGTATAATCGAATATTTTTAAGTAAATAAGATATGAATCATATTCTAGATAATATTTGCACTATAAATGAAGATTATTGTGATGATATGACTTAGAATGAATCCTGAAACGATTGCAATTCTCAAATAATACTCATAATTGCATTATTTACAATTTATGTGCCTAAGTACCATGTATAATCCAATCTTTTGAAATAAATAAGATATTAATCATATTCTAGACATTATAAAGAGTTTAAATGTGAATTATTGTGATAAAATGACTTAGAATTTATCCAGAAACTATTAAAATGCTCAAATGAAACTCAAAATTGCATTATTTTCATTTTGTATGCGTAATTACCATGTATAATCCAATCTTATTGAATAAATAAGATATGAATCATATTATAGACATTATTTTCAATTTAAATGTTGATTGTTGTGATGAAATAACTTAGAATGAATCCAGAAACGATTAAAATGCTCAAATGATATCCAGAATTGCATTATTTGCACTTTATATGCGTAATTATCATGTTTAATCCAATCTTAAGGAATAAATAAGATATGAATTATATTCTAGACAGTATAAAGTGTTTAAATGTAGATTATTGTGATGAAATTAATTAGAATGAATCCAGAAACGATTGAAATGCTCAAATGATACTCAGAATTGCATTATTTGCATTTTATATGCGTAATTACCATATATAATCCAATCTTTTGGAAAAAAAAGTAAGATATTAATTATATTCTAGAAAGTATAAAGAGTTTAAATGTAGATTATTGTGATGAAATGACGTAGAATGAATCCAGAAATGATTGGAATGCTCAAATGAAACTCATAATTGCATCATTTACAATTTATGTGCGTAATTACCATGTATAATCTAATCTTTTGGAATAAATAAGATATTAATCATATTCTAGACATTATAAAGAGTTTAAATGTATATTGCTGAGATGAAATGACTTAGAATGAATCCAGAAACGTTTGAAATGCCCAAATGATACTCAGAATTTTATTATTTGCACTTTATTTGCGTAATTACCATGTATATCCAATCTTTTTGAATAAATAAGAGATGAATCATATTTTAGACAGTATAAAGAGTTTAAATTTATATTATTGTGATAAAATGACTTAGAATGAATCCAGAAACGATTGAAATGCTCAAATGATACTCAGAATTGCATATTTTAATTTTCTATGCGTAATTACCATGTATAATCGAATCTTTTCTAATAAATAAGATATTAATCATATTTTAAACAGTATAAAGAGTATAAATGTAGATTATTGTGATGAAATGACTTAGAATGAATCCAGAAACTATTGAAATGCTCAAATGATACTCAGAATTGCATTATTTGCACTTTATATGCGTAATTACCAAGTATAATCCAATCTTTTCTAAAAAAATAAAAAGCTATTAATCATATTCTAGACACTATAAAGAGTTTAAATGTAGATTATTGTGATAAAATGACTTAGCATATATCCAGAAACGATTGAAACTCTCAAATGATAGTCAAAATTGTATTATTTGCACTTTATATGCGTAATTAGCATGTATAATCGATTCTTTTTAAGTAAATAAGATATGAATCATATTGTAGACATTATTTACACTATAACTGTAGATTATTGTGATGATATGACTTAGAATGAATCCAGAAACGATTGAAATGCTCAAATGATACTCAGAATTGCATTATTTGCATTTTATAAGCATAATTACCATGTATAATCCAATGTTTTTGAATAAATAAGATATTAATTATATTCTAGACATTATAAAGAGTTTAAATGTATATTATTGTGATGAATTGACTTAGAATGAATCCAGAAACGATTGAAATGCTCAAATGATACTCAGAATTGCCTTATTTGAACTTTATATGCGTAATTACCATTTATAATCCAATCTTTTGGAATAGATAAGATATTAATCATATTCTAGACATTTCAAGAGTTTAAATGTATATTATTGTGATGAAATGACTTAGAATGAATCCAGAAATGATTGAAATGCTCAAATGATACTCAGAATTGCATTATTTAAACTTTATATGCGTAATTATCATGTATATCTAATCTTTTTTAATAAATAAGCAATGAATCATATTTTGGATAGTATAAAGAGTTTAAATATAGATTATTGTGATCTAATGACTTAGAATGAATCCAGAAACATTTGAAATGCTTAAATGATACACATAATTGCATTATTTACACTTTATGTGCGTAATTGCCATGTATAATCCAATCTTTTGGAATAAATAAAATAATTAATCATATTCTAGACAATATAAAGAGTTTAAATGTGGATTATTGTGATAAAATGACTTAGGAAATATCCAGAAACTATTAAAATGGTTAAATTAAACTCAGAATTGCATTATTTACAATTTGTATGCGTAATTACCATGTATAATACAATCTTATTCAATAAATAAGATATGAATCATATTCTAGACATAATTTTCACTTTAAATGTAGGTTATTGTGATGATAAAAGTTAGAATAAATCCAGAAAACAATGAAATGCTCAAATGATACTCAGAATTGCATTATTTGCACTTTATATGCATAATTACCATGTATATCCAATATTTTTCAATAAATAAGATATGAATCATATTTTAGATAGAATAAAGAGTTTAAATGTAGATTATTATGATGAAATGACCCAGAATGAATCCAGAAACGATTGAAATGCTCAAATGATACTCAGAATTGCATTATTTGCATTTTATAGGCGTAATTACCATGTATATCCAATTTTTTTGAATAAATAAGACATGAATCATATTTTAGACAGTACAAAGAGTTTAAATGTCGATTATTGTGATGAAATTATTTAGAATGAATCCAGAAACGGTTGAAATGCTCAAATGATACTCAGAATTGTATTATTTGCACTTTATATGCATAATTACCATTTAAAATCCAATCTTTTTGAATAAATAAGATATTAATCATATTCTATACAGTATAAAGATTTTAAATGTAGATTATTGTGACGAAATGACTTAGAATGAATCCAGAAATGATTGAAATGCTCAAATAATACTCAGAATAGCATTATTTGCATATTATTTGCGTAATTACCATGTTTAATCCAATATTTTGAAATAAATAAGATATAAATCATATTCTATACAGTATAAAGAATTTAAGTGTTGATTATTATGATAAAATGACTTATAATATATCCATAAGCATTGAAATACACAAATGATACACAGAATTGCATTATTTGCACTTTGTATGTGTATTACCACGTATAATCCACTCTTTTCTATTAAATAAGATATGAATTACATTCTAAAAATTATTTTCACTTTAAATGTAGGTTATGAGATGAAATAACTTAAAATAAATCCAGAAAAGATTGAAATGCTCAAATGATACTCAGAATTGCATTATTTCCATTTTATATGCGTAATTACCATGTATATCAAATCTTTTTGAATAAATAAGATATGAATCATATTTTAGACAGTATAAAGAGTTTAAATGTAGATTATTGTGATGAAATGACTTAGAATGAAATGACGATTGAAATGCTCAAATGATACTCAGAATTGCATTATTTGCACTTTCTATTCGTAATTACCATGTATAATTCAATCTTTTTGAATAAATAAGATATTAATTATATTCTAAACAGTATAAAGAGTATAAATGTAGATTATTGTGATGAAATTACTTCGAATGAATCCATAAATGATTGAAATGCTCAAATGATACTCAGAATTGCATTATTTGCTCTTTATATGCGTAATTACCATGTATAATCCAATCTTTTTCAATAAATAAGATATTAATCAAATTCTAAACAGTATTTAGAGTTTAAATGTGGATAATTGTGACGAAATGATTTAGAATGAATCCAGAAACGATTGAAATGCTCAAATGATAATCAAAATTGCATTATTTGCAATTTATGTGCGTAATTACCATTTATAATCCAATCTTTAGGAATAAATAAGATATTAATCATATTCTAGACATTATAAAGAATTTAAATATATATTATTGTGATAAAATGACTTAGAATGAATCCAGAAACGATTGAAATGCTCAAATGATACTCATAATTGCATTATTTACAATTTATGTGCGTAATAACCATTTATAATGCAATCTTTTAGAATAAATAAGAAATTAATCATATTCTAGATATTATAAAGAGTTTAAATTTATATTATTGTGATGAAATGACTTAGAATGAATCCAGAAATGATTGAAATGCTCAATGATACTCAGAATTGCATTATTTGCACTTTATATGCATAATTACTATGTATAATCCAGTCTTTTAGAATAAATAAGATATTAATCATATTCTAGACAGTATATAGAGTTTAAATTTAGATTGTTGTGATAAAATGACATGGAATATATCTAGAAACGATTAAAATGCTCAAATGATAGTCAAAATTGCATTATTTTCACTTTATATGCCTAATTAACGTGTATAATACAATCTTTTTAAGTAAATAAGATATTAATTATATTCTGGACATTATAAAGAGTTTAAAATTTTGATTATTGTGATGAAATGACTTAGAATAAATTCAGAAATGATTGAAATGCTCAAAGGATAGTATGAATTGCACTATTTGCACTTTATATACGTAATTACCATGTATAATCAAATCTTTTGGGATAAATAACATATTAATCATATTTTAGACATCATAAAAAGATTAAATGTAGATTATTGTGATAAAATGACTTAGAATATATCCAGAAACGATTAAAATGCTCAAATGAAACTCAGAATTGTATTATTTGCACATTTTATGCGTATGATAATAATCCATTCTTTTTGAATAAATAAGATATGAATCAAATTCTAGACATTATTTTCACTTTAAATGTTGGTTATTGTGATGAAATAACTTAGAATGAATCCAGAATAGATTGAAATGCTCAAATGACACTCAGAATTGCATTATTTGCACTTTATATGCGTAATTACCATGTATATCAAATCTTTTTGAATAAATTAGATATGAATCATATTTTAGACAGCATAAAGAGTTTAAATGTTGATTATTGTGATGAAATTACTAAGAATGAATCCAGAAACGATTGAAATGCTCAAATGATACTCAGAATTGCATTATTTGCACTTTATATTCGTAATTACCATGTATAATCCAATCTTTTTGAATAAATAAAATATTAATTATATTCTAAACAGTATAAATAGTATAAATGTAGATTATTGTGACGAAATGACTTAGAATGAATCCAGAAATTATTGAAATGCTCAAATGATACTCAGAATTGCATTATTTGCACTTTTTATGCGTAACTACCATGTGTAATCCAATCTTTTGGAATAAATAATATATTAATCATAATCTAGACATTATAAAGAGTTTAAATGTGGATTATTGTGATAAAATGACTTTGAATATATCCAGAAACTATTAAAATGCTCAAATGAAACTCAGAATTGCATTATTTGCATTTTGTATGCGTAATTACCATGTATAATCCAATCTTATTGAATAAATAAGATATGAATCATATTGTAGACATTATTTTCAATTTAAATTTAGATTGTTGTGATGAAATAACTTAGAATGAATCCAGAAATGATTGAAATGCTCAAATGATACTCATAATTACATTATTTACAATTTATGTGCGTAATTACCATTTATAATCCAATCTTTTGAAATAAATAAGATATTAATCGTATTCTAGACATTATAAAGTGTTTAAATGTGGATTACTGTGATAAAATGACTTACAAAATATCCAGAAACTATTAAAATGGTTAAATTAAACTCAGAATTGCATTATTTGCATTATTTGCACTTTATATGCGTAATTACCATGTATATCCAATCTTTTTGAATAAATAAGATTTGAATCGAATTTTAGATAGTATGAAGAGTTTAAATGTAGATTATTGTGATGAAATAACCAAGAATGAATCCAGAAACGATAGAAATGCTCAAATGATACCTAGAATTGCATTATTTGCACTTTATATTCGTAATTACCATTTATAATCCAATTTTTTTGAATAAATAAGATATTAATTATATTCTAAACAGTATAAATAGTATAAATTTAGATTATTGTGACGAAATAACTTAGAATGAATCCAGAAATTATTGAAATGCTCAAATGATACTCAGAATTGCATTATTTGCACTTTTTATGCGTAACTACCATGTGTAATCCAATCTTTTGGAATAAATAATATATTAATCATAATCTAGACATTATAAAGAGTTTAAATGTGGATTATTGTGATAAAATGACTTAGACTATATCCAGAAACTATTAAAATGCTCAAATGAAACTCAGAATTGCATTATTTGCATTTTGTATGCGTAATTACCATTTATAATCCAATCTTATTGAATAAATAAGATATGAATCATATTCTAGACATTATTTTCACTTAAAATGTAGATTGTTGTGATTAAATAACATTCAATGAATCCAAAAACGATTGAAATGCTCAAATGATACTTAAAATTGGATTATTTGCACTTTATATGCGTAATTACCATGTATAATCCAATCTTTTTGAATAAATGAAATATGAATTATATTCTCAACAGTATAAAGAGCATAAATGTATATTATTGTGACGAAATGACTTAGAATGAATCCAGAAATGATTGAAATGCTCAAATGATACTCAGAATTGCATTATTTGCACTTTGTATGCCTAAATTCCATGTATAATCCAATCTTATTGAATAAATAAGATATGAATCATATTCTAGACATTATTTTCACTTTAAATGTAGGTTATTGTGATGAAATAACTTAGAATAAATCCAGAAAAGATTGAAATGCTCAAATAATACTCAGAATTGCATTATTTGCACTTTATATGCGTAATTACCATGTATATCCAATCTTTTTGAATAAATAAGATTTGAATCAAATTTTAGATAGTATAAAGAGTTTAAATGTAGATTATTGTGATGAAATAACCAAGAATGAATCCAGAAACGATTGAAATGCTCAAATGATACCCAGAATTGCATTCTTTACACTTTATATTCGTAATTACCATTTATAATCCAATCTTTTTGAATAAATAAGATATTAATTATATTCTAAACAGTATAAATAGTATAAATGTAGATTATTGAGACAAATGACTTAGAATGAATCCAGAAATTATTGAAATGCTCAAATGATACTCAGAATTGCATTATTTGCACTTTCTATGCGTAACTACCATGTGTAATCCAATCTTTTGGAATAAATAATATATTAATCATAATCTAGACATTATAAAGAGTTTAAATTATTGTGATAAAATGACTTAGAATATATCCAGAAACTATTAAAATGCTCAAATGAAACTCAAAATTGCATTATTTGTATTTTGTATGCGTAATTACCATTTATAATCCAATCTTATTGAATAAATAAGATATGAATCATATTCTAGACATTATTTTCTCTTTAAATGTAGTTTGTTGTGATTAAATAACATAAAATGAATCCAAAAACGATTGAAATGCTCAAATGATACTTAAAATTGCATTATTTGCACTTTATATGCGTAATTACCATGTATAATCCAATCTTTTTGAATAAATAAGATATGAATTATATTCTAAACAGTATAAAGAGCATAAATGTATATTATTGTGACGAAATGATTTAGAATGAATCCAGAAATGATTGAAATGATCAAATGATACTCAGAATTGCATTATTTGCACTTTGTATGCGTAATTACCATGTATAATCCAATCTTATTGAATAAATAAGATATGAATCATATTCTAGACATTATTTTCACTTTAAATGTAGGTTATTGTGTTGAAATAACTTAGAATAAATCCAGAAAAGATTGAAATGCTCAAATAATACTTAGAATTGCATTATTTGCACTTTATATGCGTAATTACCATGTATATCCAATCTTTTTGAATAAATAAGATTTGAATCAAATTTTAGATAGTATAAAGAATTTAAATGTAGATTATTGTGATGAAATGACCTAGAATGAATCCAGAAACGATAGAAATGCTCAAATGATACTCAGAATTTGCATTATTTGCATTTTATATGCGTAATTACCATGTATAATCCAATCTTTTGGAATAAAGAACATATTAATCATATTTTAGACATTATAAAAAGTTTAAATGTAGATTATTGTGATAAAATGACTTAGAATATATCCAGAAACGATTAAAATGCTCAAATGAAACTCAGAATTGTATTATTTGCATTTTGTATCCATAATTACCATGTATAATCCAATCTTATTGAATAAATAAGATATGAATCATATTCTAGACATTATTTTCACTTTAAATGTAGATTGTTGTGATGAAATAACTTAGAATGAATCCAGAAACGATTGAAATGCTGAAATGCTACCCAGAATTACATTATTTGCAATTTATATGCGTAATTTCCATTTATAATCCAATCTTCATGAATAAATAAGATATGAATCATATTTGAGACAGTATAAAGAGTTTAAATGTAGATTATTGTGATGAAACTACTTAGAATGAATCCAGAAACATTGAAATGCTGAAATGATACTCAGAATTGCATTATTTTCACTTTATATGCGTAATTACCATGTTTAATCCATTCTTTTGGAATAAATAAGACATAAATCATATTCTAGACAGTATAAAGTGTTTAAATGTAGTTTATTTTGATAAAATGACTTATAATATATCCAGAAACGATTGAAATGCACAAATAAAACTCAGAATTGCATTATTTGCACATTGTATGCGTATTATCGTGTTTAATCCACTCTTTTTGAATAAATAAGATATGAATCATATTCTAGATATTATTTTCACTTTAAATGTTGGTTATTGTGATGAAATAACTTAGAATGAATCCAAAAAAGATTGAAATGCTCAGATGACACTCAGAATTGCATTATTTGCACTTTATATGCGTAATTACCATGTATATCTAATCTTTTTGAATAAATAAGATATGAATCATATTTTAGACAGTATAAAGAGTTTAAATGTAGATTATTGTGATGAAATGACTTAGAATGAATCCAGAAACGATTGAAATGCTCAAATGATATTCAGAATTGCATTATTTGCACTTTATATTCGTAATTACCATGTATAATGCAATTTTATTGAATAAATAAGATATTAATTATATTCTAAACAGTATAAAGAGTATAAATGTAGATTATTGTGACGAAATGACTTAGAATGAATCCAGAAATGATTGAAATGCTCAAATGATACTCAGAATTGTATTATTTGCACTTTATATGCGTAACTACCATGTGTAATCCAATCTTTTAGAATAAATAATATATTAATCATATTCTAGACATTATAAAGAGTTTAAATGTGGATTATTGTGATAAAATGACTTAGAATATATCCAGAAACTATTAAAATGCTCAAATGAAACTCAGAATTGCATTATTTGCATTTTGTATGCGTAATTATCATGTATAATCCAATCTTATTGAATAAATAAGATATGAACCATATTCTAGACATTATTTTCAATTTAAATGTAGATTGTTGTGATGAAATAACTTAGAATTAATCCAGAAACGATTAAAATGCTTAAATGATACTCAGATTGCTTTTTGGATTGCTGTTTTGGAGCTGTTGACGCCTGAAAATTTAGATAAAATTTATACCGGCCCTTTTGGGACTGATTTGACACTTTTGAAGCCTTGCAAAAACCCTCTCCTTGAGCTCCAAACAGCTAGAACTCATTCTCTCTTGTTCTTGAGCATTATTCTTGCAAAATTATTGAGATTAGAGTGCATCAACCAAGCCCATAGTTCCCATTAGCCAAATCTTTGAGTGTCTTGGTTGAGAGCTTCAATCCTTTGTGCATTTGTTGATTAGATTAGAAGTTAGACCGATCCACCTCACGTTCCTTGTGACGAGGCGATTCAGTTCGAAGTTGTAGACACATTCTTTGTGGAATTGAACGGAGCGCGCCATTTCATGGTAGCGAAACTCCCGAAGACATACGACTAAGGCTAGTCTTTCCTAGCGAGTCGGAACTCTGTAATCATATCGCATGTCAAATTCTCTTACTCTTCTCTTTATTTACATTGCATTTGAATTGCTTGTATGCTTGATTGTGTGTGAACCAACTTGAATTGAGTTGAGTTGTTAACTTTCGAAATATTGCCCAAACCGATTTAGAACTTGAAATTGTGCCTATTCACCCTCCTTTAGGCCTTAAATTAGGGACAACAATTTCATTTCCAATAATAAAAAATATAGCAACACGTTATGATTCCCAATTGACATAAAGAAATACTATACTTTTATAGTATTTTATCTTGCATAAGAAAATATATAATTTTGCTGTTTGATTCTTATGTCTTGTGATATCACCGTATAATCTAAGATATGAATGTGTCATCCTTGCATATTATATATTTGTTGATCTAGAGTTAATTGTATCAAGTTGCCGGCAAACAATCCAACTCCATCAAGGAGCCCAATAGATATCATCACTCATTGAGTCTACTAATGAGAGACATACGATTTTCAACCAACATACACATATGAAATTAGCATGTGGTCTAGTAGCTTAGGTGGTAAGAGCACTGTGCTCTCTTTTGAGAGGTCCAGGGTTCAAGCCCATATGCTTGCAATAGGCTTGGCGAGCAAGCGTAAAAACTCAGCCATATATACAAGAAATGACCAGGATCGGGGTGTCATTTCTAGCCTACCCCAACTTGTTTGGGACAAAAAGCACACATATGAAATTAAGTTGGTAACTCTTTACCCATGATTTGTAGAACTTAATCATCACTTAACTTGCATACTAATCTTTTATGATAATTAATATTGCTTGTTAATTATCAAGATTATGGACCCTTTTAGAGATATTATTATCATTTCGAGAAATAATCCACAGAGATCTACAATTCAAATCAACCTGAATGATCTGTCAATAACAACTCAATGAACAAATGATCTAATATTATCAATAACATAAACCAAATTAAACCTTTAAACTATTGACTTCTAGGATATAACTCCAACACATAGGTCTAATTATTTCTCAAGTTTTGATAATTTAGCAAATGTCGAGTATTGAATCAAAGTTTGAAGATTTTAAAGTGAATCAAATCAAGCAAAATGGGGAACTTCTTAAGTACATTCCTCGTGTAGGCCAAAAAATGAACAAAATAATATATTGACATTGTTTAGTGATTACGAATTTGAAAATTATAGTTCCAATAAGATTGAAATTTGGTTAGAGACCAACGAAATTGAAAGAAAACAAGTTGGGAATAGTGAGGGCTTTTGAAAATTTATTGAAAAATTTCAAATTACAAATATTTTCATGAAATATTTAATTTAATATTCGATATAAATTATTCCCGGAAACAACAAACATTGATTTGTGAGTTCATTCAATTTACTTTGAACTTCAATAAAAAAAAAAAAAAAATTACTTTTAACTTAAGAAAAAGTTATGAACCGGACCAACCTGTTAGGAGGCAAAGCGATCTGGTTCGTCTATTGCGGCCTCTAGAGGCAAAGTGGTCGACACCGTTTTGAACTGAGATTATACCATTCAAGGGAAGCGCCATGGCTGCCTTTGCCAGGGCTTTTGGAGCGCTTATACAGAGAAGCACTCTCTCGTCTCTCAAAAACCCATCTCTCATCCGGCGTAAGTACTCCTACAAATCTGGCTGAGATTTATTCCTTTTGTCACTTCAGAGATAACAGTGTAGATTAATTTATCTTGATTTCTTAGGAATCGAGTTCCTTGCATTGGATTTGAAATGCCTCAGAGTAGGTGTTAGTGATGTGCAACAGGTGAGACAATTTCGGGCATTTCAACCCGTTTGCATGGGCAGACGATCTTGTAAAATCGCTGGTAGAAAGGTACGGCTGCGTTCTATGACCTCTTTGTCTGTTTTTTTTTTCCTTGTTTTTTGATTACATGAAATGCAGTATGATCCCCATTGCTGGTAGCTTCTATTCCTCTACAGGATGCTCAGAATCTGAAGAAGATGAAGAGGAATAGCAAAATTGGTAAAGAAATTGTTGCTGCGTAAGTCCTAGGTTTTTAAATACAGTTGTCTGGACTTGAGAAAACATATGGAAACTTGACAAATTGTATACCCATCTGGTAAGTTCCAAACTTGATTTGGTGCTGAATCACATCTCTACCAGTTGACTTCCTGGTTAACAAAAAAATTTATCCATTTATCCATTCTTTTACTTTTTTTTTTTTTGGGTATGTTTTGGTGCTTAGTTATGCAGGAGAGAGTAATTGCAGTTGAAATTTGTTTAGCATAATATTTGACATCTGAAATGAGGGATAATTGTGGTTTGCCTGGTAGTTTCTGTTCCGGCAACTTGCCGCCAGTCCTTTCATTTTTACCAGTAAATGGAGATGCATTAATATATGACATTGATATTTCTCTTTTCAACACTGCTGCAGTATTAAAAAAGGGGGTCCAAGTCCCTCGTCAAATACAGTTTTAGCTGCAATTTTAGACAAGGCAAGAGCTCTTGATGTGCCAAAGGAAATTATCGAAAGAAACATCAAAAAAGCATCTGAGAAAGGTCAAGATACGTTCATTGAGAAAGTTTATGAGGTATTGTCTTGTTCAAAACAATATAATTTTTATCTAACTATCGTTGATCATGAAGCTATTTCCAAATGCTCAACTCAATTTTGCTTGAAGTGAATAAGGAATATGTAAGATGCCAAGTTATTTTGGTACCTACTTGAGGCACCATAATGTTTATGTTCAAATGCGTAATCAGGATTGACTTTTTATAATAAAGAATTTCCAATCTGACTGGTGCTGTATTTGTATGACTAACATTTTATTATGATCTGAATATACTGATCACTATTTTATGAACCAGGTGTATGGGTTTGGTGGTGTTGGGATGGTAGTTGAGGTATTGACCGACAAAATAACCAGATCGGTGGCAGAAGTTAGAAACGTGGTAAAAGACTGTGGTGCCAAGCTAGCAGATCCGGGTTCAAATATGTTTAAATTTAGGAGAGTCCGGGTCGTGAATATAAAATCAGGAGATGCCGATAAGGATCAGTTGCTCTCTGTTGCTTTAGATGCTGGTGCTGAAGATGTCATCGAACCGACAAACATCGACGACGACGATGATGACGATGGAAATGAAGAACGGTAAATAATATCATAGAATTACCTTTTACTGATCTGCATGAACTTTGGCTTCACTGTGCTAATATCCAGTACAGTGATTATTAGTTACTGCTCCATGTTTCTTTGCTTGTGTTATTAGTGCAATGGAATTGTCATACCCTAGCTCAGAGTAGCGGTCAAAACAGTATTTCTAGAAACATGTAACAATAAAAATGCATGTTAATGCTAATAACAAAGATGTAGACAGAAGATTTCAAGCTTTTTTAAAATAAAAACACATGAGTTACAAAATTATATTAAGAAGCATGTGTTATTTCTAACATTTTTAACTGATAATCAGTGCATACAATGCAATTATTCTAGTAAACAAAAACAATGATAAATTGGGTCCTTTATATAAGTTGATAGAAATATAATACTTTTTACTTTTTGGGACACTTGTGTGGTCCTTACAAATAGCAAAAAAACAGACTTAATATTACAAGAATTTTAGAACAATATGACTTTTTGAGTTGCAAAATTATGTTATAAGCATGGGTTATATTAATTTAGATATTGAATACAGTCCTGCTATTAAGATGAATGATAAATTATGTCTTTCCGATGGGTTTGATTGAATTCTGGATGTTGATATCCAATCCAAATTTAAAGGGCTATAAATATCCAAATTTGTTTTCCTTTTTTCATCATAACTGATATATATCCATATTGGTCTTTACAAATTTTCCATATGCACATCCATGTGGATGCTAATGTGGACTTAAAATGGATATCATTCACTCTTCCGGCCCTAGCTCAAAGTGAAGAAAGGAACTATTAAGTTTAACCAACTTCTCTTTTGAATTCTGAAATAAGCCTTTTGTCTATCACTGCTAGATACTATAAAATAATAACTTCATCAGAAGGTTATGAGGATGTATTGTCCAAGTTAAGGGAAGAAGGAATTCCTTTTGAGCAAGATAACGGCTATGAGTTACTACCATTGAACCCAATTGAGGTATTTCCAAAAAATATATATTTTCCAGCTTTTCTAATCATTCCTTTTGTTTCTACCTCTCCGAATTTGCAAATATTGGAAGGGCTTGCTCATATCTAACATGACAGTAATGTTTTTACTTTATTTATTAGGTTGATGATGAGGCAATGGAGCTAAACAAGGAACTAATATCCAAGTTGCTAGAACTGGATGATGTGGATGCTGTCTACTCTGATCAAAAATGATTTTGTGATGCATGTCAACCAATACATGGTTATGTCTTAGTCAGATTGGGCTCGGGTTAAATGGGGACTCCGATTTTGACAGTTTTTCCATAATTCATGAATAATTTTAACAATTCTTTCTAATTTTGATAAAATAATGAGAGTCGAGCATCATATATGTTTTAGTTAGTGCTGAATATGTGATTGGAAAACTCTTATCTCCATTTGATAATTTTGTTTATAAAACATTTATTATGGCTGACAATTCCTCTTCTGAAATTAAGTCCATTCTCTCGTTTCCCGTTTAGTGTCAGTTATATAATAACAATTCAATTAATTTCTTAGACGTTGAATTAATATTTCATAAATGCCTTTGAAATCATTTTCTTTAGAGCAATTGATTTGCGGACTTAATTAAAAAAAAATTAAATCGCTTGTTCTGCATAGGTTTGTTTAATAAAAACGTGTCCATTTTTTATTATGCCTCAAATAATCTTTTCAACTTATTCCAGAATAAATATTATTGCTATATATATATATATATATATATATATATATATATATATATATAGAGTTTTGCTATGGTGAGTTGCAACTCACCAAAGCCTCCGTGAGTTGCGATCAAAACTCATATATCTACTGCAAAATGACCGATCCAAACCGTCCAATGTGATCTCTCTATTGAAATCTCCATGCAGACCAAATTTTATATTTTTTTTAAATTTTTAAGTATTTTTTTCGGATTTTTAAAAATTGCTGTTTTTGAATGGTTCAAAACTAATTAGATAAACGATTTTCTAAAATTTAAAAAAAATACTTAAAAATTTCAAAAAAATTTAAAATTTGGTCTGCATGGAGATTTTAATAGGGAGATCATATTAGACGGTTTAGATCGGTAATTTTGAATTAGATCTATGCGTTTTGATCGCAACTCACGGAGCCTTTGGTGAGTTGCAACTCACCATAGCAAAACTCTATATATATATATATATATATATATATATATTCGCTGGAAATTGTGGCTGTGATTCTAAGTCGAAGGTCGTGCTCTAAAGAGTAACAACACTGGATTTTATATATAGACCTAGCACGAGCTGAGTTAAACTATTTTAACTGTTTATTTATTTTGACATTATCCGAATAATATTTGAATTTTAGCCAACAGTTACTCATTGACAATCGCTCACGATTACGTACGTCTTTTGAATGTGAATATTTTCATCTATATGTATTTAAGCTTGTTTGACATCGGCGACATCCGATAAAATAATTGTCACATAAAAGTTTTAAATTGGAATTATTCTTTATATTTGAGATAGCATATGTACATTTTGGGGTGTTGCTTTTTTACACGGTTTAAATCTGCAATTCACGCCAATTTTTTTAATTCGACAAAAATACCCTCGCCAGTTATCCATATAATCTCCGTGTCTTTTTATCTATATATTACTTCCGTTTCTATATTTATTTATTATTTATGCAATAGACGTGGGATCTCAAGTCCCAACCCTATTTCTACGATTTTTTTTTTCCTGATGAAGTGATTTTTGTAATTACAGGTGCTCGTAGATTCTTCTTTTCAACCCATTTTCTAATATCCATTTCCAAAATTAAATTATAAAACTATTTGGTTAAACGATATGAATAGAAATTGAGTACACACATCCAGCTTTCTCCATGGACGGCACTATTTGTCTCTTTCTCGCTTTCAAATCCCCCTTTTATTCGAAGCCTTTTTGAAATATATAATTTTCAAATTAAAATTTGGATAAATTATATAAGATAAATATATATAAAGGTCGATAATTTTTTTTTGATTCAAAGTCTTCTTACAATTAGAAACGGATACACAGAGGGTACAGCGCACAATGGGTGAGGACATTTTGGTCAAATAAAAGACATTCCCGTGTATCGCTAATCGAAGGCGTGTAAAAAGCAATTCCCTACATTTTGATGCAATTTAGGCTTCGTTTGATCATTCAATCAAGCACCACGAATTCAAACATTGTAAGTTTTTATACTCTGATCTCTGATCAATGACCAATCAACTCACAAATTGAACCAAACAGAAACACAACAGATGTAAGTCATAAAATATATGCGATTTTACTTTTTTGACAATTTGATCGGATGTTGTAAATGCCGAATAAAATTGATGTGAATATAATATTTTCTATTATTTCTGATAATTATACTGGACCCAGAATTCTCAAATTATCTCAGCATGCCTTTGGAATCTTTAGTTCGTACAATATCATTACTAATCATCTAAAAAATAGTATTCCCCTCAATACAAGAAAAATAAGGCAGAAGACTTCATCTCTATGATCTCTTCCTTTTTTAAGGGGGAAAAAAAAAGCTAAGAAGGGAGAGAAAATATTACAATATACTGAGCGACCACAAAATTCTAAATTCTCTAATCTAAAATTGGGCTTTCTAACATGAACCTATGAATCAAGTCCATAACAATCCTGTTGTTAAACTAATAGAAAATTAATTCCATGGGTTCTTGTGTGTCATTCCACCTGACTTTGTAGAAGTTGATTTAGTACCCTGCAAGCAAGCACGCATTTGCAAGTTAAAATTGGAATGCTAGAAATCAAATTTATACCCTCAAAAAGATATCAATTTAAGGACAATCACGATAAGACTCCAATGATAATATAATATTATATGATTCACTTACCAATTTTGATTTTCTGGACTTTCCTCTGATCCTGTTCTTTTGAGGTTTCAATTTGTAGATACGAACCATCCAATGATGAGTTGTGAAGACCTGAATTCAAATATCAATAGCAGAAAAAGGTTACCAAAGATATTCCATAGAAAGTATATTTTCTCCATTATATTTTTCATTTGTACTGATATTTTGTGTGGAAAAAATTGACTCAAGCTAATTCATGTAATTTCTCCATTATATTTTTCATTTGTGCTTATATTTTGTGTGGAAAAATTTGACTCAAGCTAATTCATGTATATCCGACATCTGGCTATATTGATTCGTTTTAATGGGGAAAAAAAAGACAAATTTGGCCTTTGTTAAAGCAAATATATAACTATAAACTTCTTTACCTCCTCAAAGTGAGTGAGCTTAAAATGTTTCTTCCCTATTTCATATCTTCTGACTCTATCAAATCCCTTCCCGTCTGTCTCAACAAACCTACTCAAAAACAAATCAATTGATTAAGTTCTAATAAGATAATAAACTGTACTGCAGCTAAAATGGTTAAAGGGAATATGTCATCTTACCGATAATAAGAGAGCTTGTACATGAGGCAGTTGAGCATGGTTGATGTAGCATGTGCATCAACACGATACTGTCCATCCCTCTATATTTATGAAAAGAAACCAAAATAATTATAAACCAGTTAATAATTACAACACAAATTGGAATCAATCAAACAAATTGGCATGAATTATGAATAAAGTAAGCTTAGGGAACTTGCAAGATAGTCAGCTTCCTTTATGTGAGGAAAGACACCACCACCAATGCGAACCATCCACAGAAACTTATTAATGTCATCACTAGGATATCCAACAAGACCTGACAAAAAGAAACATATCATACATTCACCGTCATGCAGTCTTTTGTTCAAGACACCCCTGTTTGGCTGTATGTGCAAATAACCCCCCCACCATTTTTCATTTTTGCAACAAAAAACATTCTTTCAAATATTTGCATATCATAAAACTATTAAGGTGAGTCCTAAAATAGGCATGGTCCAAAAAATATGAACAAATTTCCCCTTGCATCTTTTCAAATCTCAAATAGAATTGTAATCAAGCGAACAAGAACATTCCAAAGTTATGGGTGTTACAGTCTGCTGGGTTACATGTTGAAGAATTGACAGTAAATTTGATAGAGTCAGGGAGCAACTTAGCAAATTCTCTCTCAATTTACCATTAATTTTGCCAGTAGAGTGTTATTTGCATATAACTCACATGATTCAAGTATTATTGCAAACAGGTTAAGAGTTCTGTGTTTACTTAACAAACTGGAAAGTGGATTGTGAGTCTAAAAAACAAAGAAGAGATAATATTACCTCCGAAGACTACAAGTACATATTTGACATCCAAAGAATTAAAAATCTCCCATGCAGCCTTCTCTGGAGAAGACATAGCCGTACCAACCGTGGCAATATGTGTGTTATTCCATGTGTTATTGTCAACTATGACTGTTCTATTCGCCATAGCTGTTGTTTGATAACCATAATCCCACCAAGATGCTACCTATAAAAACATAAAATCATGTCCGGTAATGTAATGAGGGGTCTTACACAAACCAGAAAGATGTATATGAGAGAACCATCTGTTGACAGTTGACACCAGGTTAATCCAACAGATACAGAACTTACTGCAGGTTGGGACTTATAATTTTGCAAGCTATTTCTTAATCATATAATGTAAATTGATAATAGTGTTGGGCAAAATTTTGCACATACTTATACAAGAACTTCTGCAACAAATATTAGAAGTTACTTTTATATATAAGTGCAGGTAGGGGCAGAGCACATTTGCTGTTTTCATGGTTCAGACTTCAGACCATAATTTCATATAATACAGGCAGGCTACATTCTTAATAAAAATGGCCAACTTCAAACTAGGATGTTTAGTCTGTCATTGCATGGGAATTGCTGGAACACAATGAAAAGTATAAATTAGCATATTTATGAAATCCTTCTCTATGGTTTGTACCTTGTCATCAACTTCTGTGTTATGCCGCAACCATGCATAGGCTTCACGAAAATCATCAAATACATGCAACCCATCATGTGAGTGTGATGTCAGGACTATTGATGGTGCAGAGTATGCTTCCGCTGCAGCCCACACGCAATGAAGCTGTCAAATGTACAATATTAAAAAACGAAAGATTTCTTCCATTGGTGTAAACATAATTTAAGAAAAAAAAAAAAAGATGCATGGGGTAAATTAAGCCATAATTTCACTTCTGGGGATTAAAAGAGGCAAACTCGCCAGAATCCAGAAAAAAAAAATGATCAGGCTAAAGTTTTATTAAAAGTGTCAGGGGAAAATAAATTATGTTAAATTGAGGGAAGTTTACTAAAGTTAAATGGTCCCATAACATCATCAAATTGTATGCTTGGATTTTAAAAAAGTCAACTAGGATAATAATTTTTCAAATGTTTGCATACCACATATAAACCCCCCAGCACAATTAGAAGAAAAACTGAAACTATAGATGCTTCTAAAGGCAGCACCAATGGCCTCTTTTCTTTCTTAGCAGATACTGGCTTGACATGAGCATTCTCAGTGAGTTCCTTCTCCTTCTTTTGTTTCCTCCTTGCAACTTTTTCTTTTCTAGCAACTTCAGGTTTTTCTGTGGTATCACTTTTCGTCATGTTTTCAAGTGGTGCTGAGCTCTCTGCGCTGGTCCTCTCCCCTAACTAAGGACACACAAAAGTAGAAAGATAATAACAACTATAAACATTACTGAACTCCTACAGCTTTGGCCAGCATCAACATAACTTGATCTTACGGTAAAATGGGATTAAACACAATCCAGACAACAAGGAAGAAACAAAGATAAGGATGCCTATGGTATGTACGATAGTGACATTAAACAAAGCAAACTGTAAACAATAACAGAAAAGCTTAGTGCCACATTTGTCACATTTAAGGATAAAAGAAACTAATTGCCCCCTGGTACTTAAACCTTAAATATGCAGATTCATAGTTAATAAGAATAAATAAACCGGTAGAAGGACAAACCTTTGCAGGAGCTTCAGTATGAGAGCACTCAAAATACTTCGTTATATGAAACTTCATTGATCTTGTCAATACGCCAAATGCTTCCGATAATGCAATCCCAGACATTATACAAGCAGCAGGTGCCAATACAAGCATAAGACGAACCTGGAAATTAGCTAATAAGCATCATTCTAGAAAAAATGGAATAATGGATCAGGAATCATGAAAGTTTTGTTTTCTTAATTTAATTATTATGAGTTATGACATCAATCCACCTACCATAACTCCAGAGAAATATACGGAAGTAACCAAGTACAGGACTGCAAAGGAGCTTGCATCAGACAATGGCAAGAAGCATGCCTGAAATAAAATAAAACAATAGAAAATGATTGTAAATGAGTAACTTGGGAGAATCAAATAAATAATATAGAGGTCATAAACCAGTATTTTGTGGGAGCTTTCTTGAACCTTGTTTCTTTCTGCATGATGCATTGACAATGGGTTACCATTTATGTTGTACAAAAGGAAAGTTTGTAGTACTTACAACTATACCAGCTGGAACTAAAAAGGCGAGCACATTAATATCCATGAAATAAGAAGGCCATGTGGGTGGCTGATGCTCACTGACACTAGCAATGATTGGAATATACTTGCTTGCATATGTTCTGTCACACAATAATAAAGATTGTCATTCACTATTATATCAATCTATTATAGATTTATAGTACTCAACATGTGCATCAGTCCTAAATTGGTTGCAGACTGTACCGAGGTGGTGCTTATTGCACAAAAATATTGAAAATTAATTGCATGACTAAAGTCTAATTCCGACCTAATTACTCTAAGAACTGAACAAGTAACGTGAAAAGAAAAAAGCACCAAACCTGAGGATAATCATATTGCCCCAGTATAGTTTTATTCATTAAGTAGCCTTTCATTTACATTATGTCACGTCCTTTTAACAGAATACATTTTGTGACTTGTTTTGTGTCCTGGCAATATTCTGGAGACTTCTTATATTAGGTGTTACAGCTTTCAAATAAACAGAAATAAGAATAAGTCAGTATAATGAAGCACTTACGGATCTAGAAGGCTCAAACTACGACCACTCCATCCTTTGGTAGGGCTCGAAGCTACCAATGCTACTAATATAGCTACCACAACAGCACAAACAGCTCTAAAATAAAAAATAATATGCAAGCCGTAAGTAACAGAAAAGGCAATATTGCTTTTCTATACAAGTCGATATGCTTTGAAAGAGAGTAGTAATAATTAACCCTACACAACCCAACCTAACCAAGTTTGTTACAATTTGTGGATCAATTGGTCCATTTGCATCAGAATTTCTCAACATGCTAGCTTTCAATTTTGAATCTTTGAATATAATAAAGAAAGCAGTAAACTTCCAATTATCCTAAGATGTCATTAAGAAGTACATATTAGAGGATTCCAATATGAAACGAACTGTTTTGACAGTTACCAATGCCACTTCATCAAAGGAACCTAACTGGAACCATGGTTATTGGTCAGGTCACAGTCAATGTTCTTAACCAATTGGCTAGTAGGGAATAAACCAACCATAATCAAATATAAAATTTACCATTTTAACTAACATAACTCAACCAGATAGAGGTGGCAACGCATTTGATCATTTTAAGAGTGGACTGGCTCTTTTTTTTTTTTCCCGATTAACTTTGGACCATGAATAACTTGCATTGGCCACATATCTAGTCTGAATTCAACAGATCAGGACAACTTGAGGAACTTGGTCCCTACATGGATTCTTATTATCAGACTTCAATAGCATGCAATTGGACTTAAAATTCCCTTTTGTTTCATTATTAGTAACTTCGAAGTAGAAAGGTAACATGAAGATTGGGAATCAAACCATACATTCCAACAGTAAGAACCAGTGTGGTAGCCACTTTGAACAGCCTTGGTGTCAGAATTCCTTTGATATAGTACACAAGTGCGACCACATGAATTATTATAAATACCTGAGAAATCATAGATGGAAATTATGAGAACTTTTGATGAAAGATTCTTTGTAATCATATCATGTCAAGCGAATTATTTGCCAACCAAACCGAAGTCAAGTTGGGTTTTATTTCAAAACAGTAAATGATAACAAAACACAATTGAGTAAAATGATAAATAGCACTAAATTTTCAAAAAGAACAAACCAAGAAAGAACCAAAGTGCTCTGAGGTCATCACTGCATTGAAGCCAACAACTGGCACCAAAGCTGCAAGCAAAGTACCCAATACAACCTGGTACATCAAAAGAAGAAAAGGTACATTTATTCAAACTTTAATAGGAAAAGCTCAAGTATAAACCAAAACTATATCAATGCCGCTGAGAAACCAAAACTATATGAACACCTCATAAAAGTTATCAATTATAGCCCTCTGATGCATGGGAAATCAGATATCCCGCGTCTACTGATCATCAAAAGTGCCCTTGTTTCATTCCTAATTTCAAAGGACTACTTTGGGCATCTTTTGAATGAAAATGGGGTGTGTAAATGGTATAGTATGCTTACTCAGATTATGCAAGTTTCATTACTAATTTCAAAGGATGCATGGAATTTTCAGGCATTAAAGCATTTACATGAAATTGGGCCTTTCTACATTTGAGAGGATGCCTGATTTTGACATAAAATACTTACAAGTGGTGCATAGGCAATGTATAGGCGAGAGGAATAGCGACCTGTCACAATGCACAAGAGAACATGCATTGGTATAAGGTTGATGATGAATGTGTAACCTCCCCAGGAACATACCTACAAAAGACAAACAGGAAAGCTAACAGGGTGTACTTTCAAAAATTGCTTTCTAAAAATGATAACACAGGGTGAAAGGGAGATTTACCATGTAGAAATATGCAAGAGAATTGAGTGTAGCATAAAAGAGAGATCCTGTGTTTAGTGTCTGCATAACATTTGCTTACAGATGTAAGTTGGTGACATTATTAAATAAAAAAAATTGTAAAAGGTATAATAATAATGGCAATAATGGTTGTAAAAAATGATGATAATGATGATTATGATGATGATGATGATAAATAGAAAGAGTTTAGTTAGTGATGTAACCTTTATGTAAAGATAGAATGTAAAAATGAGTGCAAAAATTGCCACAGCTTCATTGTCATAACTGCCAGCCACAGATCGTGAGATATAAGAAGGAACCTACATATGAGAATTTCTTAGAAGTCTATTCATAAACAGAAAATCCTGGAAGATTCGCCAAAAGCTAATCTTGAATAGAGTATAGAAGAAATTAAAAAATAACATGGAAAAAATAAACATAGAAGACTACCATTGCCAGAATAGCAGCAGCTGTAATACCAGCTCCAGGACCCTTAACTTCCTGTGGAGCACAAGTTAGGTTAACTTCCGAAAAAACCACCATAAATGTAACCTTTCTAAATAGCCGTATCGACACATACAGTATCATATATACCCCTAAAATGAGAAATACTGTTTCAACCAAAACCCATGGGAAGATCCCAATGCAGAACTGCATCATGCTTTTTTGGAAACTTGCAAAGAGTAGCCCTGCTCCCAATCATAGGATCTTTAACCGATAAAATAGAATCAATTTTATCAATCTACTCTGTGATATTTACCTTTGTCAAAAGATAAGTGGCCCAGGCAGCAAAAGCTGAGAAGATGGGAGCAGTAAATACGCAAACCGTCTCCACCGATAGAGGAATATTCAAGGAATTTGCCAGCCTAAATCCATAGAGTAATAATAAAAATAATGTATTTTTTCCTTTTTCTAATCATAATAAAGTAACTATAAGCGGACAAATACTGGTAAGTACCGGTATAAATAGATAGGTAAAGGCCTTATACTGACGAGAGATGCCTCTAATGAGGATTTTGGTTTCATTTTTGGTAATATTAGAGCTTTTCTGAAAAATAAATTTCTTTACCGGCCAGGTCTAGTGCCAGGAGTACATGCTAGCCATTATGACACAAAAAACAGAGCCTAAACTTACTTCCACATAGTACCAGCAGTTAATGTCAATCCTGGATAAACAGTACCACCAATCACACGGCCAAGAGGATACCTACAAAAAAGAGGAAAGCATTACATACCAAATGAAATTTAAAAACAATAAAAGTTAAAAAAAAAAAAAACTCTGATATGTCAAATCATGAAAAATAAAACGTTAAGATAATAACATACCACGTTCGGTCATCAAACCAGTTCCAAAAATCATAAATGCCATTCTTCGAGAGAAACTGAAACACATAAACAACACAGTTATCACCAACACAAGGACACTCTTTGGCCATTGATACATAATCTACCCCAAATTGCATTTTTGGCTGAGATGAATCAGTCATGTCAGCATTGTTCAGTGTCATAGTTGAAAAACAAAAAGGGCTCAATCTCAACATATAGTTATAGCATTTACAAAAGATGAATTAGAAATTTCTTAATCTAAATACAAATTAACAAAAAAAAACAAAAACATAGGCACATCAGGCATTGAGATCATTCAATTGTACATGTTTAGCGTAAGAGATCAGACCTGAGTGACTCTGTAATTGAAGTAAGGATCAAACTCATGGATCACACTCTCGTACTTAATAACCTGAAAACAAAGTAGAACAAATCAACTTAAGAGAAACTAATACATTAATTGCCGAATCAGCTCCTAGGGTTTATACTAAGATCTAGGATTAAGGAGCTGAGAGAAATCGAGAGAAACTAAGATCGTACAGAAAAGAGGCGGATCGAGAAGGCGACAACTCCGATCAAGAGAAGAATAAAGACGCTAAGAACACCTCCGAACGCGTGTCGGAGGGAACTAGATCCCTCCACCTCAGACTTCGCCATTGTTGCAATGGAGAGAGAGAGAAGGAGAGATGGAGATGGAGAGGGGATTAGAGAAGACGAGGCGAAGACTTGTGTTTTTGTGCAGGGTAGGGGTTTTCGGAAGGGTGCGAAATGGTTTTTACATTTTTACTGGTTGGTTTGGTAAAAATAGAAGATCACTTTTTCCATGTCTTGTTGGTTGTTGCGCTGAAAAACATAGTTGAAAAGTTAAAACTAACATGTTCGAGTGCATTTCCTTATTTTCTGTTTTGGATTGTAAAAGAGCCATATCTATAGGTTGATACAATAAATAACTAAATATCATTTTAATTTGGGCAAAAGATGTAAATAAATTATAATTAGGTGTACTGTGCGATGAGATCCGCTAACAATAAATTATTTTGAACAATTTTATATCTGTTCAAAACAAATTATAATTTTAAAAATCAAAATTTTAAAATATTTATGCATATTAGAAATAATAAGATTCGTTACAAGCTTCATTATAACAGCAATCGATATTTTGTAACATTTGATGGGATCTCAAATGATTTTTTTTAATATGCATGAATTTAATACACAATTGATCTTTAAAGTAAAAAAAATCTTCAAATATTTTTCTATTTTTTTAAACTATTAAATTTTTTTATTTAGAAAGATTTTGTCAATTTTGTAAAGATAAAACTTATGAATAAAATCTAACTTTTTTATAATATATTGTTATTATTTTTATTATTTTTCTTCCAAATGAAAGAAAGAATATTTTATGTAAACAACATACTAGGGGTCAATTCCGAAAGAATAAATCTAGTTTGGATTATGGTGGATAAATTCACTCTGCAGCAGTGGAATTTATTGAAAGGCATGAATGCAAGTGCTAGTGTCCTACAGCTTCAGAGAAGATATTAACCATGTCAGTGACCAGTAGACGTAACAGATTGTATAGTTGCGAGTAGTCTGATGTGATTGGTTGGATGACATATCACATATGAGTGGAGAAAAATTAACAAATGGCATGCGTGAACCATTGCGGGTTGTCCGAGCAAGCACAAATGCACAATGCGCCACAGGATATTAGACTACAGCATATTATTTGAAGACTCGAGATTGGGATTGGATACTGGGCCAAGTATTGACTCGGGTTTTCAATTTCCCTAATGTTTAATGTTGATTTTTTTTTTTAAGTTTATACTTCCCGTGAAACCAAGACCTAGGTTGAAATTATATAATTTTGTATGTATTCGCATCGTTTACAATTTTTATTACTAAAATTTTACAAAATGAAGACATAATAAAAGGTACGAAAACTGAAGACAACTGAAGTCTCAATTATTATTATCATTATTTTTTTTTTGAGTGAAGCAATCAAAAGACTGAAGTCTCGATTTAATGACTAAATATACGCAAATTCTATAGACAGTAAAAAATTCAAACAAAAATGTGAAAATCCAATATGTGTGCCATGGGTCAAAACTTGGAAGGATATAAACGAAATGTTTTGTAACAATTCAAGAAAATTAAAAACTTGTAAGGATATAAAGGAAATGTTTTGTAACAATTCAAGAAAATTAAGACCTTGGTCCTCGACCCTTTACAGAATAATCTATTCGATAAAATATCATCTTATAGTTTAGATCATTTGTGCATTATATTTTGTATAATATGAAAATCGATTGGTCATCTGTCAAGTAACTTGTGATGACCAAATAATTTGCAAATTGTATCATAATTTACGCACATCTAAACTATTAAGAACAACTAAAGCTTTACCAATTTACTTTTGATAAACGTTTCATGGGGTGCCGTTGTACCAAACAAGTTTGGATGTCAATACATATCTTAAGGGCCTCATAACGTTTTAATTATAATTACTACTAAGAAAACCAAGAATGAAGGTGCAGCTAGGCAAAGATGTTTGATTTCACAACTCATATAATGTTAACTAATCTTTCATCTAATGTAATATACAATCGTACAAAGTAACCCTCTCTATTGTAGGCAAAATAAAAACAACAAAAAAATAAAAATCATGATTCTTCAAGGATAGCTCGGCCAAGATTTTTTGCCAGAGCTAATCTGACATCACCAAGTGCATTAGGCTTAAGTTCACCTCCATGAAAATCAGGTCGTAACTTGGCCATGTTTAACTCCTGCAACTTGCCTAGCAACAGATTTGTCTCTGACACACCTAAAAGTGGCCCGCTTCTCCACTCAAGTAACTTCACCTGATTTATAATAATAAAAAAAAGTTATGCCAAGAATAATATAAACTAAGATTAGTTCGGTAAATCTGAACATGAATGTTTTACTTAAACAAAGTCACATAAGGTGCAGTGCAGCCATATTTTATTAGCATTTCTTATGTTACTAAGTCCTTTTATCTTCTCATGTTACTTCTCATGGGCTTTACCCAAAAAACAACAGGATAAACTCATGGCCAGCTGTGACGTGTATATAAAAAAGGAAGACCTCATAATTCATGCAATACTTACTGAGTCAAGCAGAAGAGGAAGCCAGAATCGTTGCGGCATGGAAGGATTTCTCATAAGCTGGAAAAATTAAAACAAAAGAAGGTTGTAATGTACTCCTCTTTGTAAGGATCAAATAAAACGTCCCAGAATAATTGTAAGAATATACACAAAAACCGAAAGGAAAATGAGGCACCTGAACAAGCAACTCGGTACTCTTTTTAGCAGCTTCAACTGTCCCTCCATGAACAATTTGTTGCAGTGATCTTTTAAATTCACGATACCTATTTTTTTAAAAATAATTATCATTTGACACTAAAAATAGTAAGAAAAAGGCTCTAAGGGAGTGGGTGAATACTTGTGAATAAACTCCAGGCCTCCAGCGATGCCAACATCTGAACCGAGCAATTCCATTAAACCCTCCCATTGCTGTCAATTATTAAAATATTATTAGATATCTCTTGGCAAGAACAATTAACATCATTTTTCAGTGTTCATCAAATAACAAGTTAACATCACACCAATCTTCTAATCAATTGATGTCAACCCAGACCACAGAAACACGAAAAAAAAAAAACATATATATATATAAAATATTTGTCCTGGGTGTTTGCAGGCTCTAGTTTAAATCCTTGACACTAAATCAATCGGTGTAGAAGAGAAAATACGGAACAGAATAAAGTGAAGAATACACAAAGGATCACCACCTTGAAGCTATCATCAGACAATGACTTGCCAATATTATCAAACAGCTTGTGTGCAATTCGACTAAGCCGGGTTTTGTCACGTGACTGTTGAAACCAGTAAATCCCCAACCCTTTATGTCCGTGTTTCCATTGGTACATTCCTGCCATCTGCAAATTATTACATAAATATTCAAGTACCAAAAATATAGTCAAACAACCTTTTTGTCTGGTTTTTGAAAAAATATCCCAAATCATGATTCCCTCGACAATAATTGTTTTTTTTAATAAGCAATCACCAAACAGCCCCCTAACATTTGTTGTTTATTGACAGTATGAAGCTTTTGATCAAGGATGCTTTTGTTGATAAAATACTTCTTACCTAGTTAATATGGTGTACAATGTTTTTTTCACTTGATTATATTTTAAATGGTGTCTTTTAGCATCATTCTCAAGCCTTTTCTAATAATGTCGCATAAAAGTTAGCATATGAATATGATATCAAAGGTTTAACAGGTCAGTAACTCGCAGTATATGCAAAAAGCACTAGTACAAGGAGTTGACATAAAACAGCCAGTATTCCCTTCCTAGTAAGCAAGTACAAAATTTTGCAGGGGATTGAGGTGAACTCAAGTTTCTCCTATGCTGGAAAAAAAATTACCAAAAAGGGTGGGCAAGGATGATGTACCTTCATAATGTGGGTGCTAATGTTTCCCAGTTCATATAAATGGCAAATCTCCAAAGTCTGGTAACAAAGAAAGAAAGAGAATCAAGCATATGAAATAAATTACAATCAATCTACTATCATAGCTTTTACATATTCTGCTTACATCTACTGGAATAGTAGCATTCAATTATTTGTTTGGAAAAGAGTGATAGAGTATATAAACTGTATTCAATTATGTTGATAAGTTTCAGGTGAATCTTCAATGACTTCAAAATAGACAAAGTATCACCCTCCCAAAAGCACTGACTAAAATGCCCTAATGATTTGTTGCTTCTATCTGATTTCACAATTCACAGTAAACTTAGTTCTAAGATTCAAAGGTATCTTAGTCATTTTACGATGCTTTTCTGACAGCATTTTGGGAACACATAAAATATATATTTTTTATTAGCGCTTAGGAGAAGCTTTTGGAGGTCAATCATATCTATCACATGACTGTATTGATCAACAATCAAAAGAATCACCTTTAGGACGACACGATAATTTTGCACAGGTTGCCTCAGAAGTAAAATTTCCAAGAGACCTCGACCTTGATTTAAGCATGTCGAGAGATAAGCCGGAGCAACCTTGAAGGGAAGTATTAGAAAATATGGTAGATGTGAGTTCTAAAAAAAATGGGACCTTATATACAATAACAACTACTTGAACCAAAGTTCACTCAATCAAAACAAACTTGGCTAAATTTAGTTGGCTTGAACATTTCAATCAAGAGGTGGGGAACAACAGGTATCAGCATGTTACAAATGTACTTCTCTCTTGCACCAATCCGCCAATTGGGCGTTATTTGTAAACACCTCAAAAAATATGGGGTCTTGCTTTTCAAATAGTAACAATCAAGTAAAGAACAGATACATGTCAAAAGGAAGGAAGAAAGTAAACTCGTTTCACTATTTGAATAGAAGTAACAACAAATTAAATTTGAGAAAGCAGTCTTGTTTGGTGTAGGCTTTTGGAGGCTTACTTGCCAAGTCAAAGGATGCGAAGCCAACGCTTGTGCATAAACAAGCATATAGAGCTCCCCTATGCTGGCACCGCCTAGTTGGTACCTCTCCTCATTCAACAGTCCATCAGTATATTCACTGTTAGCTGTCAGCAAGTCCACAGCATGTGCAACTATCCTAATGTATCCGAAAAGTAAGAAACTTGCACTTCAATAATATAAAATTGAAACACTACTTATCTATCAGTTGGTATATTGCATAGATGAGGGTAAGTCACCACTAATTGAAACATAAATAAATATTAACTAGAGTTAAACCTTCGATATAATTAACAATGTTTTTCTGCAAAAAGTTGGCTTGTGCTATACAATTTCTTATTTTCCTTCTGGGCCCCTTCTTTTGGCTGGTGTTCCAGCCTTGATGGTAAGTAATTTTTGAGATGTGTACCCAACCTCTTTGATAGAGAAAAACTAATAATAGCTCAACTTACCATGGTCCAAATGCTTTCAAGCAATCTGCTAAGACAATCTAAAGAAAACATAAACAAAACAATTAGGTCAAATTCTTAAAATAATTAACACAAAAGGAGACAATACAAACCAAGTCCTTGAAAAATCCAGAAGGTTGATTGACAAGATTTCATTCAAACTAAAAATGAGAAAAGAGCAATTCCAACAGACTAAAATCTTGAATGGCCAATACAGAAATAGGAATGAAAGAAAAATTGAAAGCTTATGTTTAAGCTCACCTCTGGATTTTCAGAAAGAATACCAGCTAGAAGGCTCGTCAGTCCATTATTAGCTGATGGTTTTAGAAGCATGCATTTCTCTGCTAGGTTGCCCATCCCTTCTAATCCCTGATTAGTTATTATTTTCAAAAAAATAATAATAATAAAATATTCTTGCTCGGGATCCTAAATTTTGCAAGCATCAATTTAACCTTGCTTTACTTGACCTCACACAATGAAACCTCAGTTTAATCCAATTACCCTCACTATTGCAATTAGACACCCAAGAAACAATAGAAATTATAAAACAAAAAATATTCACCAGTAAATGATAATTGGTATTGAAAACCTTAACCATAAGCCTCCACAACAACATAATCATTATAAATGCTGGCTCATACTTGTACAGGGTCTGCCTGCTACAGTATGGGAAGTAGGATGTTTGTACACTATGCAAAATAGGTAAACAACAAAAGAATGAACAGAAATGTACATTTGTTAGAGGCCTTATGTAAAGAAGGTGGGAGATAAACAGCTCCAACCAATGGGATGTTGCATCTGCAATATGTTTTGCATCTCCGAGTAGTATATGAAGCAAATTGATTAAGCCGTCTCGGGTTGGACGGTGGTTGCAATGTACCCAGAAAGGACTCGACTCAAGACCGCTTACCTTGACCCGCCATTTTTCCAAACCCTAGACAAGAAGTTAATTTTTGAACTTTTTTTAAGCTTCACCTTTACAGCAAAGTGAGGAAATTTCAGGAAATAAAGAGAGATTTACAGGACTCTCAAATAGTATGAAAGACAACCTCGTGAGCAAATTCAGTTAAAGTTCTAAATCATATTGGTTTAGAAAACAGTCTCATCATCGTGCATCATTTATTGTTGGAACTTTTAGCGAAATAGCCCATCAAATGGTTTACAGCCATAAACAGTGTGAATTTTCAGCTTACAATTTTGCACAACCAGAAATGAGTTAAAAAATCAGATCGGATTGGGTCTTGTAAAGTGTTTCACAAACCAGTAGAAAAAAAAAAGCATGATAACAAAACCTTTATATAATCATGTTTGGTTTGATAACATATCCCTAATTTTCCATTTGGCAGATTAGGTCGCATACGAGGCATTTCAGAGACAAGGAGTACCACAGCCTCCACCAATCCATTCTCTGTCTGTTCAACAAAGAGCATTAAAAGAATGTAGAACAAGATGATATGTAATAGTTTAGTAATTCAGTTGAACTAATATACAGCAACAAACCTCTCGCTTATCAAATTGATCAGGGTCATAAGATCCATGAAGCCTCAAAAGCTTCGCCTGAAAATCAAGTACAAAAAGATTAAGCTATCTTATAAACAATCACATCTCAGAACTTGAGTACCCAACTACCCATTAATTACCCTTCCAATATCTAAATTTCCACCACATTGAGGCTGGAAAACATCAAACAACAAGATATATAAGATAGTTCCCTAAGTTGCCTACTAGTTTCCCTTAGATCTGTGACCAACATGCTCTGCTTAAGGTCATATTAGCTTACCACCACATCCAGCCATCCCACAGCAAGTGCGGCAGCAAGTCCATTCCAGTAACCAGGTTCATCCTCAACTACCTACCCAAAGCAAATTTAATCATATAACAATATATAAGTTTCAAAGAAAAAGGAAGCAGAGAAAATAGCATAAAAAAAAATGAAATAGATTTGTTGTTGAAGAAGCTCGATAAACAAGTACCCGCATGCTGGTGACCTTTCTCTGCAGACTTGCAAGCTTTGAGTGGACAGTCTCCATTTTGGACAAAAGGCTATCATACTCCTGACAAAAATAAAATCGACTACAACCAGATGAATGATCCACATGAATGTAAATAATAATTAAAAAAATACATATAATAATTAACACTCATACCCTTCTTTTCCTGATTTTCTTCAAACAACAACAATTAATAATGATAATGCCCTCCCTCCATGAATAAAGCTTAAGAAAGTGCAGTTTGGTTCTTGTTGAAAGGGTAGTTAGGGAGGTATTGTTTCCACTTATTATCAATATTTCCCAGGAATACTATTCAGTATTTCTCAAACTAAATGTCTACACAACAAAACTCTAGAAAGGGTAATTTCATTTGTTCATCTGCAAAATGTCATATAGGGCATAAAAAATCAATACGGTGCACAATCCTAACAGACACAGGGGTCAATGAACGCAATCTTTTAAAAAAAATAATAAATAAAATTAAATATCTCCATACGCCTTCCTTTTCAAATTTGCTTATCTCTAATTTCCGCATAGCCTTCTTGATTTCTTATTTTTACAAATTAGAGAAAAAAGGAGAGTAATTTGCGTATGTTAATATTTCTCATTTTGCAAGAATATACATGATATTAATTTCTTTATTTGTAGGGGCACTTATCAAATTTTCCTATAGAAAATCAAATTCATGTATTTTGGGGTGTAGAATAGCATACTTCTAACCAATCAACTAGCCTCTCAGGAAGCCAGCTCAGCAATTGCATATCTACATAAAATATCTCCATTAACTCCCATGCAGCCTTTGTACCAATTGGTTGCTCGACCTCCTCTGGCTGTGACAGAATTAGTTTTCAAATGAATATATAAAGCATAGCATGAAGACAAGACCCATGGATTGTAATTAAACCTCAATTATCCTTTGAAATTGTGGTACGTGAAGTTCAACATAATGCATAACATTGATTATCCTTCAAAAGAATTGTCTCGATCATTTCTGTGTTTGAACTCTTAATTGTGAAATAAATCTTTACAATGCAATAACAACAAGCAAAACCAATTTTCTTTCCATTTATGCCCTCAAGTAAGCAATCTGGTAACCATATTTGCTAAGTTTTGCCTAAATTTGTTTCAGATATAAAATAAAGCCGCTCTCTTCTTTAAATTGCTTGCGTATAGTTATTGTGTAAAAAAGATCAGTTTCATTCCCCAACTAGTCATTGCCTCAAACATGCGACATATGACTCAATTAAGACAATTTTGCCTCAAGTAAAACAAATTTGTCTTAATCCACTCTTCACACAGGAAATATGGCAATCTACATGAGATAGCCATATCATGATTCTAAAGCACAATGTAAAGAAAAAAAAATGTGACCTTCAGAAAATTCTTTGGGTCTTCTATTAACGGACCATGCAGTCTTGCATTGCCAAGTATATCTCTTATGCTTTTACTGTACTCAAGAGTGTACTGCCACCTAAAATAATAAAAGTAAATAAATAAGATCTTTTATATAGAAATGTCATTCCCAGCAAAAACAGATACAAGAAAAATAAATTGCTTTACCAGAAGAAAGGACAAAATAAGTGTTGCAATGGCCTCTTAACCCCAACCCCCCCCCCCCCCAACCCCCCAACACACACACAACAACCCTCCCTCTTCAAGCAGTATCTAAACGAAAAAAACAGATGCACGTTTGGTTTCGATTTACCATAATCTCATGCAAAACTACAAACAGAAAAAAAGAAAGAAGAACAAGATGAAAGCATTTAGAAATTTGTACCAGTAGGTAAGAGCTGGAGCTGACAGATTGTCCCCAGTTTCCATCTTTGCAAGGCTAATCTTTTTATCATGTAAAAATGCATAGCTCTTGACTGACTCATATGCAATTCTACGCCTCTTATGTTCTCCTATGTTTCCTTCCAATATTGCCCCACCAAGCAAAATCTGTGATAAACACAATGTTTCCATGGTTGAAAAATAACCAAGTATATATCATGGTGTCAAATTGAAAGCCTTAAGGTTGTTATCTATGATTTTTACCAAAATGTAAGTAAAAGAAGTTTTTGGGTTGTTTCATTTCATTTAGCAGAATAAAAAAAAAATGTACTACTTTTCACTTTCGATATTAATTTTGTTGATCAAGCATTAATATGAGCTGCACATGCATGTTGTTCTCCTTACGAATGATAGTAGAAGTGCGCACTCTTTTCAGATTTGGTTCAGCATGACAATTGAGTACAATTTGCCAAATTAAAAGAGAAAAAGAGAAAGTACCTCAATTGCCTTCCCTCCAGCCTCATCATCCTCTCTTGCCATCTCCTCCTCTTGGTCCGGCGGGGGGCGGAGGCACGTGACATTGAGAAGGTTGCCACGTGACCAGGAGATGTGGATACGGTGAATAGGCGCTCTCAGTCCGTGCTGGAGAGGGTAAACTGGAGGCGGTTGACTGGATCCTTCCAGTGCGAAGGGGATCAGAGAGGTGGAGTCGGAGGGTATTCCGGGCATTGTTCGCCGGAAGTACTGACAATGGCGAGCGAATTCTAGGGTTTTGTGGAGGTTCAGACTCAGACCTAGTGTAGTGTTTTGTGTGTGTGACTGTGTCGTACAAAGGGTTTTGAAGATTTTTCGCAATTGCCCTCAGAATATCTGAACCGTTGATCTAATCTCAACGGTTAATGGGAGCCCCGTGCATGATACCAGATTGATAGGCCTGAAAAATTTGAACCGTCCAGATTAGATCTAACGGTTCGGATCAAAAGTTGGCACCCTCCCAACCTTAAAAGTTGGCGGAGGATACACTCCCCGTTTTCGCTTATTATTATTATTATTTTTTTTGAGGGAATTAGAATTTATCTTGGATTCGAATTATTATTTGATTAACTTAAAATTGTCTTTAATTATATAATTCAGAATATATAAGGATAAATAATTGAGATTTTCATCTTTCAAAGTATGAATAATTTTTTGCAAATTTTAATATGCATCATCAAAATAATTGTATTTAAATAAATTTAATGTCAAAATAATATGAATCAGGAACAGGCTATATGGCAATTGGCACAAAGCAACGGTTTATGAAGTAAAGGATGATATATCGATAAATATTTAATATTAACAACTATATCCAACATTAAAATAGGATCCTTCAAACGACCCCGACCATTGTACGAATTAAGGAGATATCTGCTATTAAAATTCTAACAATACAAGGTGACAAATAATTCGGATGGTAATATGATACACTATTACAATTTACAAACGGTTCAAGGTGTAATAATCTTTTTATCAGAATATTTAAGTAACATTAATATTAGGAAGACGGATTACTTGACACTACGGAATTTAAATAACGTTGAAAAAGTACAAAATAATGTCATAGATATGATGTTGGATTTGGATACTGGATATACGATAGATTACCAATTAAATTTCATGTTTTTTAAATACTGTTTCATAATTCAGTAAAATCTGTTAATTTTATGCCTATGAAATTCAAACCACTTACTACCGATAAAGAAGGCATCAAATGTCATTATTTTCCTTAGCAGTCAGTGCTAAGTTTTCTAAAGAAAATGTCAATATTTTTTTTAGAAAATTTTTTTATGTAGGGTACAGTGTATTTTGTTTGTAACATTCATGTAGTGTAATGTTTTTTTTTAACAATCAGTATTCTTCTAACATCGTCTCACGATCGTGACGATGGAAAGCATTTCTATACCCCCAAAAGACATCTCCTATGCGCTTCTCGCTATAACCCTGCTGGTTTTAAGAAAGGTATTGGGAAAGACAAAAAAAATGGAAGCACCTAATCAGCAGTAGTCGAGGTTTTCTGCAAATTTGCGCGAAGAGCACAATTAAACTAGCTCTCGCTTCCAAGGTATTAAAGATTGTGAAGCACTAGGGTACTTTGTTCGTCGCGGCTTCGCCGCGACCCCCTTCTGATAATTTTTTTTTTTAAAAAATAGCTTGTGGATGCATTCCATTCAATTCAATTCAACTCTCTAAATTTTAAATTTTGAAAATCACATTTGCACAGCTAAATGAGAACTAATAAGAATCTTTTATTGCTAGCTTCATCTTTTTTTACATACTTTCACATCGATATAAATTAGCAATGTAACAATATATTTTAAACAATTAATTAACAAAATTGAACAAAGTAGGATAACATACTCATGTGTCTTGTTATGTTGAATGATCTTATTAAAATAGGAATACCAAAAGCAAGTATTTCTCCGCTGGTTGTTTTGGGACAGTCAATAATTCGCCTTCATTGCATTGTAGGCTCTAGAACAGTTGCCCTATAAAAGTAGAATAGAAAGAATACAGTAAAATTTTTTTAACAACAATCTACTCTAAAATTTAGAATTTTTATGAAGAAAGAGTTGTATAAATACAAATCAACGAACACCAAACTGGTGCTAGTTCAAGACGATTTCATATTCTATATATTCATCACAACACTTCTTCATGAGAGATTAAATTCCTCAGAGTTTCTCAGCTGATGACATGTACTAAAACTGTAATACTAAGGTCAAAATAAAAGATCCAGTCAAAAGTAAAAACCAACCTAAATAAAATACAAAATAATAAAACACTTTTTTATATACAACAAACCTATAAATGAATTATCTCGTAGCTTATTCCTTATATTTTGTAAATGAATCCACTAATAGAGTAATTGGAACTCACCCAATTAATTTCACATGTTGAAGAGATAAATTGTTGATTTAGATGTAAGAGGAATTAGAAGAATGGAGGGCATAAACTCCCAATTTTATCAGTAAAATATCAAAATCAAGCAATTATATTGGATAAATTTCAGATATGAATGATTATCGTACTTCAAACCGAGCAAAATCAAGAAAGGGTAACAACAGTAGTACCCAATAATAGGAAAAATATAGGAGTCAAGAAGGCTACTTCATGGCTCGACAAAGGAGGCGAGAACTGAGGCTGCAGTGGTTCTATAGTGGAAGCGAATTTTTTTCTTTGCTCGTTCCCTCTCTCTCGTTGCTCTATTCAAAGAGGCTGCGAGAGACCACAAAATATTATAATTATATTAAATGGAAGTGGAGAGCTCAATAATGTAGAATGTAAAATATAAATAAAGATCCGTTTGCATTTTCGTTGAACAAAATATATTTGCTCATTATGAATTCTTTGCTCTGAGGGTTATACAGTCTGCAACCCTTAGACTGAGTACAATATCAGATGAATACACATTTTTTTGTTGAGTTATGTTGGAATTCATACAGGTAAAAAAAAACCTAAACAATAATAGAATCTAGGCTGCTAATGCGAATGCACGCAATTCTTGCCCTCAACTCAAACGTATTACATGGCTTTTCTACTTCTAATGCACACCTAAAACACACCAGCCATTAAAAGTATAAAAACATATTTAAAAAAAAACAACACTCTAAATAGACAAACATCAATACCAAAAATACCCCTGCAATATTTCTTACAACAGAAATTATTATTAGACTAATCTAAAATGAATTGAACCTTCTAGGAACACTATTGTGGATTAGTTGTCGACAACAGCAGCATGGTCGTCTTTGAAAAATTCATATATGATTCTAGACTTTTGAAATATGTGACTCAATAGCAGCTTCTCATAATGAATTGGTCTCTCTCTTGGGTTAACTGAATTGTTTTGGCATAGTTCTCTCATCGGACAATAAGGTATAATAGTAGTTGGGGAGATTGCTTTTAAATTGCATAAGAAAAAAGTTATGTTTTTTTTAAAAACATCGTATAATGTAACATAAGGTTACTTAGATGCAAGGAGTGCATTTACATTACAATCATAATTAATATAAAAAGTTGCAACAAAATTTAAAATTTTTCAACACAATGAAGAAATCTCAGTACATCTTCCATCTTTGATTAAGCAACAAAATGGACCTTTCCAATAAGGTCCCTAACCAAGTCTCCTCTTAACCCTCATAAGCATAAAATATTAGAGTAATTATTTTCTTCATCTTTGAATTTCTATTGTGTGTTGTTAAGATGCCGACGTTTAATCCAAAGGAAAAGAAAAATTTTAATTTGTCGTCAGAAAATAAGTTGTTTCATTGTTATCATTTGACAATATATATAATGTTTGCAAAAATTTAGGAAATGATTGGACTTATTTTTAGTAAGTGTACTGTTTCATTTAATAGCTAGTCATGTAGCTATAGAATTTCTTTAGATCTTTATTTGCTATTTGTGAACTTCAAATATGAATTGTATCAAATAACCTGATAAGAAAGTGAAGTTGCAAAATTAACCTGATAAGATGGTTCCAATGCAATCCCTGCCAACTCGATCTGATGTTGTACTCATCTGCCTTCACCTCTACTATTTTTTTTTGCTTTTCACCCATTCCTCTTTTTGCCCTTCACATTCCCCAACAACTTAATAATGATTCATGGTTGAAAGACAATATCGTATACTTTAATCGGAGTAAAAGGAATTTGACCGAAGAGAATAAAAACCAAAAGGAAAAACAAAGTTAAGTACACCTGTATGTAACAATACTATTAATAATAAATGAACAAAGGAAATATACCACATTTATGTTTCATCTTTTGTTCCAATCACTATTTTTTATTAGGCTTCAGTTCAGACTGTACTTAAGAAAAAGTATATTGCTTTTTTTTCCCCCAATTTTTCATTTTAACTTGGACAGTTATGTCAAAATGTTATGCTTTGACAACAAATTTGAAGTTAGGTTCTTTAACAATTCATCCAACAAAGCATAACTGTAAGAAAAAGCCTGGCAAATCATATGAACCAAGCTATAGTATAGTGTAAAAAAAAAGACAAATTGCTTCTGATGTCAAATTTATAATTGATTTCAGAGTAGATCTAATAAAGATGAACACAACTGTTTTCCATGCCGAATTAGTAATTCAACATCACTAATAGAACAAATTTCTTATATATTGATACCTCTAAATACGAAAAAAATTAGACAACTTAAACGACAAAAAGGAGAATAATAACACCTGAAGGCAATTATGCTAGTAAAACCTAACAACTTGCTTGCCATTCCATAAGAATTAAGCCAGATAATTTGACAAAAGAAAATAAAAAGATTCAATTTTATAGCCATAACTGGACCCTTTCTTTTATTATTATTAACTTTGGTTGTCTCCTGCTAAAAACTTCCCAAGAATGCACACAAAAATACATTCTGGACAGAAAGTATCTCCACTGTAAATTAGCATGTAGTGATTTCCAAATCAGTGCATTGCATCTCCAGATTTGTACATGCAACACAAAAAAGGAGAAATACCTTGTTCCCCTCCTCCACTTTTTCCCTAAGCAGAAGATAATCTATCAATCGTAGCAATATGATCCATCGCTGGCAGCACCTTAGCCGAACAGGTAGTGGTGGAGTTATTAAATGAAGAAGTATTAGCACGGGGGACAATGGACTCTACCTTGATGTTGTATCTTGCATCATCAGATTTTACAGTCGCAGCATTAGTTGCCAAGTCAAATTGATTCATGTAATGTGCCTCAATGGCTGAAGATATATTGTTTCCCTTGTTTGTGTCCATGAAGTTCCTGCCAATGTTTAATAGAAATTTCAGTTATCGATAGGTTTTTTTTTTTTAAAAAAGTGCTTTGATTGAAGACTGTTGCTGCCTTTGCTATCTTTAAAATTTTTTGCTATGAACATCCAGAAACTAAAAATATTGAAGCATAGGCCAGGATCAATATACAAACAAAAAAAAATGGACTCTTTAAAATATTCATCTCACTTGTAAGAACAGTGAGCAACAAAAAAGATTGTACTGGTTTTGTTATCTTGGCACCAAAAAAAAGTCTCTAAACAACTAATCGCATATTCTTTAAAAAAATAAAATAGCCTTACCAAAAGAAGAATAAAACATGCAATTGTTTCATCTACTGAATTTATTATCTGTTTTTTTTTTATTCTAGAGTATGAGCTGAACAAAATTTTGGCAGACTATTTTGCACTGCACTTTTCTATGGCTATCAGATGATGCATTCTAATTTTAATTCATTGAGTAAGAAGATATAAATTATTTGTTTATTACTTATTATGTTGTTATTGTCTATATGTTCAATGGTAGAACAAAGTTTATTTTATGTCTCACAAAAATATAATGAACTGTTAGTTAACAAATTCAAGGCCTCATGGATGATATTAAGGAAGAGCTGTCATGATGGTTATCATAAAGTATTCATAAGCGAGCTCTTCTTTTATGCAACAGGTCGACGGTTTGCTTAAGTTTTGCTACTCTTTTTAGATCCAGAAATAAATAAATGTAGTTTTCAATGGTTGTTTTGGTGGGAAAAAAAAAAGAAGGCACATACAAAAAGAATTAGAGTGATTTATCTCACCTGAATCAACTTATTACGACTGTTGTCAAGCTACAGTAATAAAATTAGTTTGTACTTAGTAATCGAATGGTTGTCCACCCGCCAGCAGGAGCCCCGACCAGCTAATTAGGGTTTAAGTAGGCTGAGAAGGATTCATTGTTTAAAATCCAAGCTACCTCCACTCATGACCGCTATTTTATGACTTGTCGTCCCCTGAGAAACATTAGAGCAAAGTAAGTGCCAGAAATCACATATCTGCATCTGATTTCCACATCATAATAGAAATAATGAAAGGTTTAGGTCGACGATAATATTAATCAAAAGAAACTGGATGGAATTGACACACAATTCTTTCACAATTCTGGTATATTGTGGAAACGATAAATTAGAGAAATTACATTCTTGATTAAAATTAAAAACAGCTAATAGCTTCAATAACTGATTGAGAAATTTTCTTAGGACAAATAGACAAAACAGTTTCCCAAATTAAGTTTTTAACTATCCAAGCACGCATAAATTCTGCTACTATCTACACGGCACTGTTTCTTGCTAGTCCAACTACCTGATTTTCAAAGTTTGGACAAATCGTGGGAAATAGCTTCAGGTGAGATAGACAGGTGACTCCATATCCACTATCGGCTCAGATTTGACCCAGGATATGAGTCGTCGTCAGAATCGTGACGCCATTTATATTCTTCGAAGGAGGTGGAAACCACCACAACAATAAGTCACTAAATAGCTTCAAGTTAATTAAATTATATTTATTTGACTCACTTTACCTTTCATTAATTGTGGAATTGGCCGCGCTAGGTCTTGCAATTGCTTTCTTTCTTCTCTGCTAAAAAAAGAACCAATAAGATATTAGTACACTTGTAGTTATTTTAATATATCATCAAGTTAAACCATGTTGCATAAAATAATAATTTGGCCTTTTGAATCAATGTAATGTTTAATCTTGCAATGCACTGTCAATAGAAATTGAAACAGCTTCAACAAAGGAAGCACATGTACTAAAAATCATTTTGTAAATCATTATGATTCTACTGTAGAAATATCAATAAGAACCATGTACAACTAAAACATCAATCTTTAAAACTTTATCAAATGCCAATGTACTCCTATCTTCTTAAAAGCCATAGTTTAATCCTCATATACATTAGTTAACAATTAACAGATCTAATTATATTTAATATTCTGTAGTTAGCATTTAGTGCCAATTTGATAATAAGGATACATAAACATATTAAAGTCAAGCAGTCACAAACAAAAGCATTAATTTATTATTATTTTTTTCCTTTTATCGTGCAACGATTTTGAAAATTGATTAGTCCCTGATTAAACAACCAAAGCCTGTTACATCATAAAAGGGGCACCAAGTGCCTGATAGGAGTTCAAATCAAGAACAAAATTCTTTACCAATCTTGACTTACAAAATACTTTTCATAAAGGTAGTTGGCTTGCTGTGTACAGACTCTTGTGCTCACCCTAACCTGGTGTGCAACCACCCAGATAACAGTGCCAGTGCAGCTCAACCAGATGTTCTATGGCGACCACTGAGCAGCTTTTTAGAGCACACATGAAGCAATGGTTTGTTATCTCAAAAAAAATTTTGAATTATGAAAATAATTAACTAACTCTTCAGTAATCAGTTCATAAATAATCCCCACAAAATAGAAAAAAGATATAAGAATCATACTGATCTGAGTTTCTCCTGTACTGATAATTAAAAACTTGGCCTCGGATAAAGCTGCTTCTTGTGCAAGACCTCTCCGGATGGTTGAACTAACACTGACATTTCCTTCGAGCACATCTTATAGGATAAAAGAGATATAAGCAACTGTTAACAACTCTAATCAATCAAATTAGAAAAATAAGAGTTTTTTTCACAAAATTGTTAATTAGAAACTAAAATAAATGAATGGGTTCATTGGTTTCATGTACCAGGCAAATTGATCCAACGCAGAGCACTCCTCGAAGTACTGGAATAATTGCAAGTATTATGTTTATTGCACAACTTAATTTATGTACCTCGTTGGCTTGAAACATACCCACGAAATCTCCAATTAATGATTGTGCGAATTGTTAAGTTGCAGAAAGCCCCTCATAATTGGAAGCAGAAAGATTATTAGGTGACCTGAGGATCATGAAAAAAATTGACAAAGTTCATGGCACTAATTAAAAGAGTATGAGACACAAAGGTGACCTGAGGACACCTGTCCTGTTTTACTCCGCAAAGTTTGATATTTAGTGCACAGCCACTGTTCAACAAAAGAGGGTAGCAAGAAAACTTAGGGGGCTGAGAGCTGACAATGCCAGACTCATCATCCCTCGAATCAAACAAATGCTTTGTTGAATACATTGAAACAAAACCAAAGAAAATGAGAAAATGCAGTATAAATTAAGGTGAAAGTTGCATTCAATTTGATAAGGCCATCACTTTTCAGATTGAGCCATTTACTGATTAACAAATATCAGTATTAACTAATTTATTTTTTGACATATTCTTCTCACCCATAGATTCCAAAAATGAATGATCACTCGTCTTTGTCCTCTTCAGGTTCTTTTTTAAGCCCCCGCACATTCAAATTCAAAATAAAAACTTCTTCAAAAGGTTGTAGCTCACGTCTAGAAAATGAGGCATCGATTATGAATGGCTGGCCTGCAATCCAAGGTTGAGGTTGAACTAAGCAGATAAGAATTGTACAAATCTGGTACAAATTTGATTTATGTGAATCCCATAAAAGTAAATACAAATTGATTTATAAAATTATTGTCAAGACTCGAGAGAGAGAGAGAGAGAGAGAGAGAGAGAGAGATATATATATATATATATATATATAAGTACTAAAGTTCAAATTATTGTCATTATGGATTCGTATACTGTTTACTATCCGTAAATTCATATAAATAGTAAATACCAATAAACAGTATACACCTTGAGATCACCATGTGACAAGTTCAGAGATGATAACGATAATTATTGGATAAACAATAAACACGTTGAGGATTATGCAGCGTACCTCAAATAAATTCCACGTTGCCCTCCACACCTTTCATGGAAAATAAACCAAAATATGTAGCCGATCAATCTAGTCTCAGATTGAATCCAACAGTAACGAAGAAGGAAATGGTTGCCAATTTTGAGGTGCTACGAATTTGGCGGAGAAAAAGTACAGTAATCATCATCCTCTTTCCTTATAACTACATCACTGCCTGATAAAAGGAAACATTTCCCTCTTTTTTTATACACCTTAATCCCTATTGAAAACAAATAAACATTCCAACCGAATAAGGCGAAGAGAATATTTGTTTCAACGGAGAAATCTCGTCTTGAAATAGACAAATTCTTTGCATAGACCCAAAAATTGTGGAGTAAATAAAAATGGAACTTACCAAAGAAACTGGAGAGAGTCAGCGGAAGAAGAGTTGCAGTGCTAATTTTCTATTGGAGCGGGGGGATTCGACAGACAGTCAAAGGAGGAGGATGCGCGGCTGGATCTGAGACAGAGAATTCGCGGAGAAGAAGGCAGCAATCAACGGAGAAGAAGAGAAGGGTCGACGAGAATGGAACGGCAGTGTTGTCGGAGAGGTCGGCTCTGTTAGAGCCGGCGGAACTGAATAGAGAAGGAGAAAGGTACTGGCGACGGAGAAGAAGAAAGAGATCGGCGTAAGAAGGGAGAAATAGAGAGAGAGGCGATTGTTACGGTAAGGAAGAGGGGAAATATGGACGGGTGGCAGGAAGTTCTAAACAAAAGAGGAGATAGGTCATGCATGAACAGGTGTCCGTACGCTACCTCCCTCAAATCTGGCCGTAAGATCAGAATGGACGGTCCAGATAATTTGCGTGAAAAAGAGAAATGGTACTGTTCATAGCACGTTTTTTAAAGCACAATTGAGGTGATTTAACTTTATATATATTATAAAGATACATATTGTGTCGTGTGCGGCAAGTGGCGCCTTGTACCAACCATCGAGGCATATGAATTGGCCTGCGAGCGCATGCAACTGTATATCCATTCACTTGCCAACATGCACGGGATGTGGGGGTGCATTGTCAATTGCACAGACGAACAAGATGTTTTCCCGAAGTCCAACGAGATCCTATTGTGGACCCTTGATGTACCCAACATTCCAGTGACTCCTCAGGGTTGGACACGCATACAGTGGCGGATATAGAAAAAAAATAGGGAAAATCGGATATAAACTCCTCTAATCTCCTCTATTCAGACATAAACCCTTCTAATCTTTGAAATCGGATATAAACCCCTCTAATTCGATTTTGTTTGGACTTAACCCCTTTACGTTATTTTTAATCATATTTTAAACACAAAAATTAAAAATATCACTGCTATGACTATTATACTCCTAAACTACACATTTTGGACAAAGACAATTCATTTTCCCGCTTTCTCTCCTCCAGCCAGCGATTCATCTTCCATATTCGTGACTTTGCCTTTTTTTTCCGAATCTATAAGGAAAGGTTTCTCTTATGTAATTTTGCTAAATGCCTAGACATTTTTCTTTCCATCTTCTTATCTGTGTCTTCCTCTACCTCAAATAATGGAGACACAAGAATTCAATGACGATTATTTCTCATCCTTGATTATTGAGCAAGATTTCCAAAATAAAAGTTTCATTGATTGGTGAAGAACCCCATCAAAATTCGTAGCAGAAATTGAAGATAAGAAGAAAGACAATGAAAAATATTCATCAAACTATTCGGGTTGAGATGTAAAACTTTTGTTTGATCTAGAACTAGAATATGGAAGCATGTGAGGGAGAAGCTTGTAATACTTTTGTTTTATCAAACTATTCACTGGGAGAAGCATCAAGCATGGATGCTAGATGTGTTAATTGATGCCGGGTTCTAAATACAATACAGTACTAGTTTGATTTTTGAGGCTTGGATTCATGTTATTTCTGGTTTTCAATTTGTTGTCTAAAAAATTTTCTGCAAGCTGGCTTTGGAGCATAAGCTATCTCCATATTGGAGAGTAAATTCATTCTAACAATTGTCAGATTTTAATGCAAAAATTTAATAAAAGGGCGTCCAATTTTATACTAGTACATTGATAGCAGAGTTGCTTCAAGTTAATTTTGTCAAATTAAGAACTTATTTATATGACATTTACTTTGAAATTTGTGTGCACATATGAGCAATTGTCATATAAGTATAGTTTCAATAGAAATTAAGAACCGTTTATATGCAAGGCGTATGGCTTTTCGTAAAAACAAATGTGAAAGTTACGTACCCACCAAAGATGAAATGAAACAAGTTGTGCAAAGAAAGGGTGAGAAAAGAAAATGCTGGCATGTGGGATAGGTCAGTTAGGGGTATAATAGTCATAGCAGTGATATTTTAATTTTATGTGTTTAAAATATGATTGAAAATAACGAAAAGGGGTTAAGTCCAAATAAAATCGAATTAGAGGGGTTTATATCCAATTTCAAAGATTAGAGGGGTTATCTGAATAGAGGAGATTAGAGGGGTTTATATCCGATTTTTCCAAAAAAAATAAGCCTAGGCACACATATAATACAACTAAACTTAAAATTTATTATTAAGAAAGGTCATTTATAACATATATAATAGTAATTTATAAAATACATTATTTTTATAAAATATGGTCTTTTTTTAGTCTTTTCCTCTCTATTTATCACCAAAAGGCGAAAAAAAAAAATCTAATTTAAATTTTCGAATGCAATTAACAATATGTTACATGGCTTCAAAATTTGAATTCATTGCATGATTGCTTCATTAATTAAGAACATCTCTGAATATTTTCTTAGAAATGTAATTCTAATTTTCTAATATATAATTGGTTCTTGCTCTTGAGTTCCAACTGATTGTGAGATTTTTTTTTTTTTTGAAAAATGTCTTTATATCTACAACAAATAAATTTAAAAATAAATATCATTTCAATGACTGATTCCACACTATGTGCGCATTCCTATATGTAGAACATTATTAATACATAAGGACCATAAGCTTTGTACTGAAATAAATGCACTAAACTAATGAAATGAGCATGAGAACGTTTAATTATTCTTTCAAATAATTACATGAAATTGTTGCCTTCAAATGCCACAAACCGTATAAATTAAGCACCTATGCATTTGCACCCCATCAGGAAGCTTAAAACTTGATGCATTTTTGCAAGTAGTTAATTTGCAATAACTCAAATCAAATTAAAATTTGACTATAAAGTGGTGTAAATTTTTACTATAGATTTGACCATGTACATTCGTTAGAATGTAGGCATGAACATTTTATTAATTTGACAATGTACTTTATTATTGTTGTTTCATGCATTAATTTCCAAATATCCCAAGTCCATGCCCATATAACTAAGTCCACTCTGTTTATACAATCCTTGCGGCAGTCTCTGTTAGACTGTTACATTCCATGCGAAAAGAGCCAAGGCACAAAGTATGAAAAAGAATCAACTCCTGGTCGAGCCCAACATTTTCTTTGCCAAGCCTAGGCACAGCATTAATTAAGCCCAGGCACAAACTCAATTTAAGCCTAGACACAATTCATCATACTACTAAACCAATTCTTGATTTTCAAGGAACAGGCCTAGGCACGTGCCTAGGCTTGCCCCTCTTTAAGTCCGCCCCTGACGCATAGTTACCATCCGCAACCAAGGGGCTCCAATTCCAAGTTGTATGATGTTAGGTATCGTGCTCCTCATCCCCGCCAAGAAAGGTTTTTCCCTGCCCTCAAGGACCGAAATTGATGCATTCTTGAAAGCTTTCTCGGAATATGGAGGGGAAGGGATCTCTATGGAGCACTTGTCTTTCAAATGCCCCAAACCCCTCTGTATGCACACAACACACTGATAATTTGGGAAATACTTGTGTATGCCTCGATGTAGCTTCCGGTCCACTCCATGTTTGATGTATTTCCTTTTATTTATTTTATTTTATTTTTTTGTGATATTATGTGTTGGAAGTTGGAACTAAGTTAAAAAACTGTGTTGTACTTTGGTCCGATCTTGTTTGTGTTTTTCTTAAGATGGTTGTTATATTATATCCTAGCATATTACAACGCCATCTATCATTATTTTGCAAAATATCATAGTCTATCTTTATATACTTATTAAATTTTAACATATGCGTAAGTATATACAATTTATTTAGTGCATTATTTTCATGATTTTTAAATAGACTTTATCAATTTCCTCCTCTATCATATATTGCTATTGAAGTTGGAAGTTGCTAATTTAATCTCCATTATTTTGATAAAAAAGTTGGAATTGGTAATTAGATCTCTATTATTTTGATTTATTATCTAACGGTTTGAAAATTTGCGAGCCAAATTATGAGTCTGCAGGATATCTTACGATTTTTTTTATACAGTAACTATAACTGTAAAAGATATAATTATATCATAATAATGTCTTGTGCATGACCTGAAACTTTTCATACAAAATAAATGATTAATCAAGTTTTAATACCTATTGAAGGACATGCAACCTTTCATATTAAATGAATGAGTAATCACGTATTTTTTTTTATGAAACTTGCATTGGTATACTTGGGTCAGCATTACAGAAAATTTCACATATTTAATATAGAGGAAGGTTCCGCTACCAACATTTTGGTTGCCTCCAATGCCAACATTTTACTATTAAGTTAATTTTTCAAATTTTAAAATTCAAACGTCTAATCTACCATTGATCTTATTTAGTTTAACGAGTGATGCGTTTTCATATAAGTTTTGTAAATTTTGAAATTTATTTGATACTCGATCAAAGGCTAAAACATGAACGTATTAGAACAAATCTATCATAGTCAACAAGGTTCGTTTGTTTTTCTATCTATTGATCGAGTATCAAATAAATTTTAAAATTTACAAAACTTATATGAAAACGCATCGCTCGTTAAACTAAATAAGATCAATGATTTGGATTAAATGTTTGAATTTTAAATTTTGAAAAAAATAACTTAATAGCAAAATGTTAGCATTTGGGGGCAACTAAAATGTTGGTCTCTCATAAAATTATAAAATAATTTAAAAAATAAATAATTATTTTATTTTTAAATTTTGTTAAATTTTAAAAAAATCATGCAAAAAATTATTTTAGATTGTAAAATACATATGAGAGATCTATTGATGTCAAATATTTTAGATTATTTTTAAGATTGTATTTAATTTTATTAGTATTCAAATATTGATTGATTATTGACAATTGAAAAAAAAATGATCGCGCAATGCGCAATCCATCGTCTAGTATATATATATAAAGATATAGAGAGAGAGAGAGAGAGAGAGAGATGCCAATGTCCAACATGTAGGACGGATGTGGTCCATCCAACATGATCGTATTCGCGTTTCAAATTTCAAATGGCCGATCCAAATCGCTGAATGAATCTTTACTATGGGCGTGTTTGGCAAGTGACAAGAACAACTCGTTCACGAACATTGGCTGTTCGCGTGAACCAAACACCGCTCGAACAAGCGAGAACTACGAACTACCTGCTAATTCTCAATTCCCCGATTTATTCGAATTACGAACTATCCCAAGCGAACTAGCTGTTCCTATTCATCCCTTTGTTCGTGACCTATTTATTTTTAAAAAATATACACACACACTATTTATTTTGCATTTTTAAGAAAAATCGCTCTAGAACTTGTATGGAACATCAATTTTTTTTTAAAAAAATTAAAATATAAATGAAAAAATATATGACTGGATTTCTCATAGTTTATTAAGAATGTCGATAAAATTTCATGCAAAAATAATTTTGTAATGACTTCTAAACAATTAAATAAAAAGAACTAAAATTTATAAAAATTGTATTATGTGATGAAGGAAAGCAGTGAGTCTAAAAAAAAAAAATACATAAATATGATACGAAAGAGAGCAAAATCGGAGGGGCTAACTGAAAAATTCATTTAACATCCCCTACACTACATGGCACGCTGCCCTTTTTTTTTTTTTTTCATTTTGTTTGACCTTGGGTGTGTTTGGTTCATCCATGAACAAGGGACGAACAGGGGGACGAACAAAGGCCCACGAACAGGCCCACGAACAAAATCAGTTCGTGAAAATCAGGGGATTAGGAACAAGGGAAGATGTTCGCGAACTGTCATGTTCGTGACATGTTTGGTTCGCACGAACTGCGGCTGTTCGCGAACAGCCTGTTCGTGGAGGCAACCAAACACACCCCTTATGTATGTCCTTATAAATAACTTTTCAACCAATTGAAAAAGATTATTGTATATTTGTATGAGAGTTTGAATAACATGGGATGTGATGCCATAAACAATCCTAAAAGAATGCACATGGGTAGCTTGTTTCTTCATTATGTTTGGAAAGCGTTTGAAACTGGTAGTTCGCGAACTAGCATTGTTCGCGTGAACCAAACAAGGAACGATAATCCAAGAACTGGGAACAAACCCCCTATTCTGCGTTTTTTTTTTTTTTTGGGGAAACTGGGGAGGGAACTAGGGACAAGAACTACTAATTCTAGTTCCATGTTCTTTCCTTTGTTCACGTGGGTGCCAAACACTTATATTATTTTATGCAGAGGATTCCGAACATATTTTCGTGTTGCAACTTGCATCTGAAAAGAGAAGCCTAAATAGTAAATATACATGTTACACAAAAGATCACATAAATATTTTGTAGAAAATGCAAGAGAAGTACGGAAGAAAACCCCATCAAATTAAGTATCTATTTGATGATGATTATCTCCTTCAAATTCAAAATAAAATATTTGAATAATACTTTCTGTTTAATATCCCCTTGCAATATATATAATTACTTTTGAAGACGTTTGTTAATCTAGAATCGTAGCTCTCTCTATGCCATTATGCCATCAATTGTAATTCGTTTTCATATTAAAATTTGAGCAAATTTTTTTAATCATTTGTTCAGAAATATGGCAGGTACTTCTATTTTCTTTTCCTCTTTTTGCATTGCAAGTTGCAAGCGGAAAAGCATATATTATATTTTCTTTTCCTTTCTAAAATTTTATGTTAGAAATAAAATTTTGCATATAGTTTTTATTGTATTGAATATACTCTGTATGTTGACAGTTCAATCATTCTAGGGGAAAAAAAAGGATCGCTATCATAGCTATGTTTATCTTATTTTGTAGTAGAATTGTAGAACAAATAAAATAGAAGCAAGTCACTAACGGCCGAATACTTTTGGAGAAACTATATCAAGAAAACATACACGTATGATTAAATGTTAATATCATATTTTGAGCTACATTTTATTTTATTATTTATATCCAATGTAACATGATGTTAAAAGTTTTTATATAGAAACAACATTGTTTGGATACTTTAAGATATCGAAGGTATATCGTCACAAGATAATACATAGAGCCTATTTTTGACCGGGACTTCACTATATTATAGAATAATCTTGCATATACTTGCAAGTAATTATCAATCAGCACATCGACAAACCAAATTCAAAATAGAGACCTGAACAAGCACAAAATTGATTGCCAAAAATTTTTAGCAAATTACAATAAATAATAAAGACATTCAGATATAATACTCCAATCAACCAACAAAATTTCAATGCATCCTCAATTTCAAACATTCCCCAGTGAGGAAGCACGTAGTTATTCTGTGATCACAAATTTAATTTCCCATGCTTTCAAAGCCACACTGAAAAAAAAATCTCCCATAAACCCAGAATTCAAATCCCAAAAACAAGGTCAAGTGCCTTAGAAAGAACTGACTTTGCAGGAGCAGCAACATTTCCAGCCAAGCGGGTCCCACTGACATTGGCTGTGTTAGTCTTGCCTCTTGTAGCAGGACTTTTCAAAGGCAAAGACACCACAAAGCCATTTTGACCTAGTTTGTTCTGGTTGAGACTCTCATTTAATATTTGCTTTTGCCCATGATCGACTGGTTTTACACCAATAAGCAAAGAACTACTGATCTGAGTGTTATTCTTTTGGAGTGCCCTTCTTGCATCATATCGGCTCTACATAACAGAAGGAATATTTTTTAAAAAAAATCAGTACTTCTCATGATTGATTGAGTAAACAGAACAAAGTAAGAGCAACTTTCATGTCTGAACACCAAGCAATCAGACTAAATCAAAAAAAAGGTTTGCAATACAGGACCTGTGGTACCATTTTGGTCGGACCCTGTGTTCTATCTACATTCTACTGCCTGATATAGTACTGATACTGTAGGAAGCACCAACTAGATTGCAACTGAGGGTAAGTTAAGAAATGATTGCACTGGTTAGAGAAAAAAGGGCACACAAAGAAGCTAAAGGCACAGAGAAGTTTCAACTGAAGTCTAATTGCACAGTGAAGAGAACCCAGCTCAAATTAGTTTTACAATATTCTATGAGAAAGTTTAATATGCACCATAGTGCATAGAGCTTTCTATGCACCGCGGACTTTTTCGGGGGTATTTTTGTAAATTGACAAATCTAATTTAACCAATCTAATCTATATATTGAAATCTCATAGCAAACCAAATTTTACAATTTTTGAGATTTTATTACTATTTTTTTCGAATTTTTTAAAACCTGCCATTTTTGGAAACAAACTACTATTTACAAATTCCAAAAATAGCAGGTTTTAAAAAAATCGAAAAAAATAGTAATAAAATCTCAAAAATTATAAAATTTGGTTTGCTATGAGATTTCAATATGTAGATTAGATTGGTTAAATTAGATTTGTCAATTTACAAAAATACCCCCAAAAAAGTCCGCGGTGCATAGAACGCTCTATGCACTATGGTGCATATTAAACTTTCTCATATTCTATTGCATTTGGTTTCATTCATGACTAATACAATTACCTTGCAAATCTAACAATTCAAACTTGGTAAGTTAGACTAGAGATACAAGCAGTACCTGGTATAAAATGTGCATCCAATTAGCATCTCTGGGGCCAGTAATATGTTTCAATATAACTCCACATTTCTCGAATTCCCTCAACACAAGATTAGTATCACTTGGATAGAACCTACAAGATGACCATAATTTCTTTTCTTTCATGAAAAATATAATTCAACCAAAATTATTGCTTTAAGATCTAACTCCAACCAGTATTAAGCCCAGTTTGCTGCTCTATGATTTGTTAGTTATTGCTACTAGCAATGCTTATCGAATGGCATGTTCAGCTCTTTCCAGGTATACATGCAATTTAAGTGGGAAACACACCAAACTTGCAAATAAGCTTAAGCACCTACACACACACACAGATACCAATTCAAGGAATTGGAGAAATGAACACATACCCAAACACAGTAATCCATTCCTCTTCATCGGGACCTCCATTCATCGAATCATCTCTTCTGAGCTCAACCCTCTTCAAACCCCTATCGAAAGGGGATTGAACGATCGAAGGCCCAGTTTCAACCACGCCTTCTACTGGCGACTCCTGAGCCTTACCTTTATCAAAGCTGCCAGATCCACTCGCCTCCTCCAACCTAGCCCTAAAGGAAGTAGCTTTGGTAGGAGAGGAGAGAGAGCGCGACCTAGAGAACGATCTGACAGGTGGGGTCCAGCTAGAGGGTGACGCATGCTCAGGAGAGAGATCGCCGGACGTAACGCGGTCGTCAAGAGTGAATATCGGAGGTGGAGGCGGGTCGGCGGCGGCGGAGGTGGTGGAGGAGGTAGGGAGGCGGGAGTGGTGGCGAGAGGAGGAGGAGCAGATGGGAGAAGCGAGGTCTTGGTAGAAAGGGGAGAGGCGAGTGGTGGCCCCGGCACGGCGGCGGGAGGAGGTGGCCGGAGAATGGGTGGAGGTGTTGTTCATAGCTTCTTCTCTTTTGTGCTTATTTAAAAATTTGATTGAAAAGGTGGAGAGGATTTAGTGGAGAGGAGACGGGAGAGAGGAATTATTTTATTTTGGAGGGGGTTTTGGAGATTCGAAAATTGTGGAGGGAGGTTTTGGTGTTTTTTTTTTTTTTTTTTTTTTTTTTTAAGAGTTGCCGCCTTGTGAGGTTTACTTGCCAATTTTTCTTTCAGCGTAAATTGAATTCGAAAGAGAAAAATTTAAGATATTTTTGTTGTTTGACTGCACGAGAACGACGCAACTTGGAAGTTGAATTTGGAACTCGTTGTCCGTCCAACTCACCGTTAAGTATTAACGGAGGAATGATTAGTGATTGACGGACGGCTTGTTGGTTTCTTTCTTGGGATGGGCTCGGATGTGAATGGGCCATAAATGGTTACAAAGTAAGAATAAACACAAAAATCTTTCCATAATAGCACTGGGAAATTGATTACTGTCATCTGCAGTTTTGTCATCCCTTATCATCGCTAAATAAAAAGTGAACACATAAAGTAGATAAGGTGAACACATATATGGATCAAAGTGAACGCATACAAACAAATAAGTTCAATAAAAATAAGTTGAATATGCATATAAAAATCTGAACAAAAGATAACAACATTTATTTGTTTGTAAGTGTCCACTTTGATCTCTATATGTTTATCTTGTCTGTTTTATATGTTCACTTTGTGTTTAGCGATGACAAGTGATGACAAAACTATAGATGACAGTTACCATTGCTTATAGCACTGGTTGTGATTCGTGAATTCAGACTTTAAAAGGTCGAGGTAGGCTAGGCCCAATGAGCTCAGGTGGAAGAATCTACCTAACAATCCTTCCTGGACTTATAATATATGAAAGCTCAATTCTTGTAAAATTACAAGTAATTACTATTAACCATCCAGTCATTCCCATCCGAACCATCCAGGCATTTAATTCGCGTCACTCCATCCCTCTTTTCAGATTGCTGTCTATTTATTTCGCTCTAAACCCTACTCTTTCGATCCAAACCCTAGCCGCATGGCTTCCGACCAGATCGCCTCCGACCAGATTGTCATGGCTTCTCCTCTCCATGGCTTCTTCCGATCCAGATCGTCTCATCTTCTCTCCCGCCTCCGTCGCCACTAACCATATCAGATCAGATTGCCTCCGTCACCACCAACCATATCAGATTCGTCGTATCCTCTCCTCTCCTCTCCGACCAGATCGCCTCAAACCTTAGTCTCCTCTAACCATATCGCCCCCGACCAAATCGCCTCCTCTCCTCTCCATGGCTTCCAACCCGATATATTTATCGTATTTGTTCAGTTAGTTTCTGTGTTTTTTTTGGTTTTTTGATTATGTGTGCTGTTAGTTTCTGTAAATGAGTAATTAATGATCATATGTGTTTCAGTTAGTTTCTGTGCTTTGTCTGTAGTTGTAAAAATTGATGAATTATGAAGTTGTGGTATGAACATATGTAAATTATAGTTTCTTGGGTTGTGATTGAATTTGGTATGATTGCTATTTCAAAAACTATAAGCTTTGTTGTTGCAATTGTTTATTTTCTTTGCGCATGTGATTAGATTAATGTCAGAATTTACTATGATATTTTATCGTTTTATAGTTATCAAAACGTCAAATTCTAAATGTTTAATCGAACACATAAACACTTTAAATTTATCCCTTAACGTGTTTAATTGAGCAAAAAAACTACAAAATCAAATTTCTGTTGCAACTAACTGAACACATAAATACTTTAAATTTATTCCTTAACTTGTTTAACTAAACACAAAAATACGAAAATTCAATTTTGAGATGCAACTAACCGAACACATAAGAACTTTAAGTTCATTCCTTAACTTGTTTAACTGAACACAAAAATACAAGAATTCAATTTTGAGATGCAACTAACTGAACACATAAGAACTTTAAGTTCCTGCTTAATGTGTTTAACTGAACACAAAATTACAAAAATACAAAATTGAGATGCAACTAACTGAACACATAAACACTTTGGGGCTGTTTGGATGGGCAGGAAGAACGCTTCTTCCTGGAAGAGCCCTCTTCCGGAAGAAAAATTTCACCCAAACAACCAAGAATATGTCTCGGAAGAGGAGCTCTTCTCAGAAGAGCTTCTTCCATCAAAAAGTCAGAAGAGGCCGGAAGAAAAAAAATGAGAAGAAGGAAAAGAGTAAAATAATCGCTGCACCTACTTCAATGCATACTTTATTTTTTTTTCACGTGTTCTCATTCACCAAACGCTGCCGTACTCATTTTATTTTTATTTTTATCTTTCATTTTTATAATAATAATAATAAGAATTAATTACTACTAATAATCACTATTAAGTAGTTTAATTATTAATTATTTTATTTTAATGATAATACTATGTTATTGTAATATAACAATATTAATTATATTTATATTATTATTGTTACTTACTTTTTATTAATCTAATTATTTGTATTAAATAATATTAACAATTAATTTAATAAAATTATTAATTATTTTAGGATAATAAATAAGAAAAGAATAACAAATTAAAATTAGTTGTGAAAAAATAAGATAAATGATTATTTTATTCTTCTCTTCTATTTTTATTCTCAACTCATAATCCAAACAACATTTTAAAATATTATAATATTACAAAATTAATTATTTTTTAAATGTAATTATAATATTCTTATTATTATTTTTTATATTATTATTATTATTATTAAAATAATTATTATTTTATTTTAAAATATTAAATATTAAAATAAATAAGGAAAGAATAATATTACACAAATTGGTTTGAAAAAAATTAAATGAATGATTATTTAATTTTTATCTTTCATTTTTATTATAATATTATATTATTAATTATTTTTTGTTATTATTATTGTTTTTTTATTTTATTATTCTAATTATTAGCATTATTAGTAAATAAACTACAACAATAAAAAAAGACAAATGAATAAACTATAAATAGATAAAAAAAAATAAATGATTATTTTAATTCAACTCTTCCCTTTCTTATTCCTAACTCACCATGCAAACAACATTTCTTCTTCCCGGAATAACACTCTTTCCACTCTTCTCTTCTTCCCACTCTACCTAAAATTTTCTTCCCGGAATCCTTCTTCCTTCTTTATTCCTAACTCATCCAAACACACCCTTTAAATTCAACACTTGTGATTTTTAAGTAAACATCATTTGATGACGTCAACACGCGTAAATTGGTCGCTGAATTGCTCAAAATTTTCGATGATGTCATCACTTTGTCATCACACGAAAAATGTCGCTGAAGCCCGATTTGACATGTTGGATGGTGCATATAAGACCTGAAAATTATATATCCAATTCTTCACCACGTAGTTTCTAACATCATTAACATAGCTTTATATCCAATTAATGTATTTGTGTAATTTAGATATTCTAATTAATGCAGCTTTTTTGTTAAATAAAAAGCTTGTATTTTCATGCATGTTGTAAGCTTTTTATTTTTTTATATTGAACAAATATGTAAAATGTTGATTTCTTGAAAATCATGATGGATATGCAAGTTCCCTTAGCAATAGAAGGTAAAAGATTTGCTTGTTTGACAATGACCTATAGCAAAAATCATGAAGATTTTCTGGGGTGCTGAAAGTTTTGGATAGAAATAGCTTTTTCAAATATCCTGTTATCATATGCCCAAAATAAAAAATATATATATTTTTGTATAATTAGCTACTCCATCTTATATCTTTTGTTACAAGTTCCATGTCAATGCAGTAGATGCATCAAAGACTGAGAGTCTGAAAAGTAGCACCGCACATACTAAGTAAGAGGAATAGTATAAAACAATTGATTATTGCACATACATACGAGATGTCATGCATCATTAACTTACCCTCACTAAGTAATCATTACGCATTTGTTCTGCCAAAGGGGAGAGAAGATAAGCGGATTGGCCGAGGGAATCAGGGGCGTCGCCATTGGCGATTCGCGAGAAGAGGAAAAAGAGGAACGGGTGAGCGGTGACCCGATACGAAATTCCAGGGAAGAGAGAGAGGAATAAAAGGGAAGAGATCTGAGATCGATCAAACGGCCGAGATAATTCAGAATTTCTAAACTCAATCATACGGTCCAGATCAAATGGATTTTACGAAATTGTTTTAATTAAGTAGTAAAATTCAGATTTAACACAATTTCAAGTCTTAGAAATTCCATAACTTAGTCACTTGAAATTTTTATAGTATAATTTAAGTATTCAATTGGATAATTTCTTGAAAATTTATAAGTAGCAGAAAATATTTATAGTATCGGATTCAAAATAAGTCGTCTTCTAATTTAATTAATTGAAATTTCTGTTCCTATAATTTATATTGAGTGTGATTTGGTTTTTGATCATTTAAGTTTATTTGTTTTCTTGAAGATTTTCATTTAATTAGATTAACTTATAATTAATATATATATTTTTTCGGGATTTCACATAATATAAAAACATTTAATCTATTTTTTACAATTTGGTTGCTTTGGCGGCCTATCAATGCACTAAATATCTCACTAACTTTAGCGTTGCTATGATTATTAATTAGGCCTATTATATCATAATTTTTTTTGGTCTGTATAAACAAGTTCATTAGACACCATATTATCATCCTAATAAAATGGTCAAGCAATTTTTATCTGAAAAATCTAGTCCAATATTTATATAATTCTATTTCAAAATCTATCCTCAAATACTCATAACAATATTGCATGAAAAGATGCTAGGATCCAGTGAATTATAACTATTGATCATATAAAAAACATGCGCGCATGACGTGTCGTAGTATATTTGATTATTGATTCAAGTAATTAACTGAACATGATCTTTATAAAGGTAGGGGCTTAACCCCTATTTTTTCTTCTCAAAAAAAAAAAAAAAAAAAAAGAATATGAAGCTAGACTCGCGGATTCGGGTCCTGTTAAAACGTTCGAGGTGCGAAAAGCACTATAATATCCGTTTGTGCTTTAGTTATTCTAATTCGTGGTCGTGGGACCTCTGCAATCTCTTGCAAAATAAGAAAATCTAAGGCTTAAATTTGTATGCGAGTCGGACTAGGTTGGACCCTTTCCCACAGCCCAGTAGGCCACAACACAGCTGATGCAGCAGGGCCATTCCGAGCAGTTTAGAAGAACACGATTGGATCCGACCCGTTAATCTTTTCATTTTTTTTTTTTGAAGCATTAATCTTGTCAATCGGACCCGGAAGCAGTACCATATCTGGTTTGTTATAAAAAATACTTCGAAATTTCAAACGGCCGAATTGGGAAAAAAAAAAAGGTGCTCGTAGGAATTACCTGATTATTGATTATAAAATCATGTTGTTTTTATTTCAGAGTTTGTTGGTTGGTACAAAATAAAATTTGGAGTCTATGCATTTAGTGTGGTCAAGTCGTCATATACGTTGAGCAACAAATTTATTGGTTGGTACATGATCATTGTCTACATTTCTCTTTTGAAACTGCAAGCGTCAACGGTCAAGAGAAATATAAACAGTGATGGGCACCAAATTTAAAAAAAAGGCATTAAATTTGACTTCAAATTGTATATTGGAAAATCGGTGCTTAGAAACAGGAACTAAGAGAGATGCTTACAAACACGATCCAAAAGAAAAGAAAACTATTTTCCCCTTCCATGATGGTACAATGACATTAATTGGATAATATATGTTCATCTATGTGTAGGGTGGTAGGGGGGGGGAAAAGGGAATTAAAAAAAAAAAAAAATGAGAGAACACTGTACACTTAAGAACGGGTAATACATCTATTTGAGCTAAGATTTATGCCTCTGATATTCAAATTATAAAATCACTTGATTCTAGCAGCTTGGCTTTGACTGAGTGCTGAATATTTCTCATCAGCTAGACTACTACTCTTTGCTGCAGAAAGGGCGAAAAAAAAAAAATAAATTAATGCTATCTATTTTTTTAGCATCCTACACACACATAAGTTGTAGCAAAACCAATGTTAGAAAATGATTCAACAATATTGACTGAAGATTAGAAACTTACATTCAGTTTATATAAAAATTGATCAATCCACGGCTCAAGGAGTCCCCCCATATCCCTGACTTAGCCTGAAAGGCACCATTCTGAGTTGTGGGCTTTCCAGGGCTTTCAGTGCTTGATGTCAACACACCAAATTCGAATTCAATTTCCTCTGTCTGATCGGACTTGTAGTTGCGTGTATCAGCATTTTTTAATGGCATCACGGCAAAGGGGTCGAAGCTGTTGTCAATTTTGTTACCAGAAACAGACGCATTGGGATTTGTCATTACGATACACATGTCGACCTGCTTGGCCTTATCATGGTCTCTGTACATATGTTAAGTCCAAGTTAACCTAATTTTATGATTTTTTTTTTAATCTGTTTTGCCCAAATTACCCCTTATGAGATATATATGTGTGTGTGTGTAAATAAATCAACCTCCTGTTGACCATAGTTTGTAGCGTTTTTCAAATTTGGTGTGAACAGAGGTGTGACAATTATGTCATCCATCAAATTAGGCACAAAGTGGTCCACTCTTTTGAGAGCTTTCATTAGTCGATCCTTTGCGCATGCCAATTTATTTGTAGGTACAACATGGACATTTATTGCACAAAACATTTCGTTGGGTTTGGCTAAGATATTTGTCAGGAAAAAATATCAGTTGACACTTCGCACTACCAAGAAAAAAGTTTCACCAACAAACTTGACATTTATCAATGATTTTTTGGGTTCCTTTGTCACTTTGGCTGATATACTTACTAAAGTAGCTCTCGCAGCACGTGGATTAAAGTCTTCATCAAAGTCGTCCTTTAATGTGCTCCCTTGAAATTTGTGCTTAACAATCTCTTTGCTGTATTGATCTCTTTCAACACCATTACATGAATTGTTGTCTTTATTGCTATTAAATAGGTCAGCCTCTTTTGAACCGTTGATGCTTCCATATCCATTGCTAGATTCATAATTCTCACTACTAAATGATGCTGAACTTGTTTTGTATGAGATTCCTGTTGAAGATAAACCAATATACCTAGTAATGAAGAAACAAGTGTATAGAGAAACAATCACACCTTACACTTTTATTATCAGTACAAAATTTCTGGCTTTTAACTAATATACAGTACTTTCGATCACCATTCTACATTTCTACTGGCATAGTACCAGCACCATTTCCTTTTAAGAAATCTAATCTTTATTACAGTGATTTTGCCCTTAATTTCATCTTGTAGATACTTATCTAGACCGCACCTACCTGCTATATACTGGTTAACTTCTTTCTCTTTTTGGTTATTGGTCATATTGAAAGGCATAAGAAAAAATGAAAAAAACAATTAAGATGATAGAAAATTCAAAGCTAAACAAGGAGATAAAACTTATCACGTGTGGCGGCTGCTTTCTCCCTTGTTGTAGCTTTTCCCTGTCGTCTAAGATAGATAAAATTGCTTCCGACTTTTTCCTCACATTTAACCCCACATCCTTCCCATTAGGTTCAACACACTCAAATCTTGATAATGCCTTTCACATATTCGAATTTCAAAATTTTAAAAAATAGAAATAAATAAAGATATACTCGACCAATATTTGAAACCATATTTTTATACAAAAAAATAAGAAAAAAACTTACAATTATTTGAGAGATGTTATCATAAATATCATCAATAGCGCGCTCGGACCCATTTGCAATTATGTACTCAATAACAACCAATGCCTAAAACAGAAATAATGTTATTCGCTGCTTGATCGTTGTTTCTGGTACAATTTACCGACAAAATTGCCCCTAAATACCTGTATAAGTGACGCCAATTTGCTTTTGTATTGTTCAGCCGTTGCCCAAGTATATTCATTACCAGATCGCAATCTAATACATGTTGTACAAAATTATAGTAAGAGAAAAATAAATACACAATGAATAGCATGGTATTAATGGAAAAAGTCTTAATTTGAAGTTTTAAACAAATTATTTTACTGACAATCTTTTGGTGGCCTGAGCAATTTCAGACAATCCTGAAAGTGGGACCATAATTCGTGCCTATTGTTGAAGCAATTCTTGGTTCACAATGAAAACTTTCGCTACTTCGTTTGTACACTTTATATGTCAATCGAATTTATTTTCTGCCAAAATTTATAGCGGTTCACTGACATTGTTTATGAATCTAGAGAAAAAGTTGATGTTTGGGAAAAAAATAATAATAATAATTCGAGTCGAAACTTCAGTTACATATTGAGAAACTTTTCAACTGAAAGAAAAACTGGAATTTGAAAGGTCTATGGACCATAATCGAAACTCGGATGAGATACATGTGTAGTGTATATCCTTTTGTTAAGTTTTTCTGATTTAAAATTACGACACAAATAGGTACCCATTTGTAAATACTTTTGCTGCCATTTGGTTTATACATTAAATTGGTGGGAGCACAAGCAAACCAAATCATTTATGAGAGAACATTGTAAACAATCGATAAGCCAAGAATGAAATAAATCTAAAAATTTTACAAGAAAATTGTACTTTTTGTTAAATTTTTAATGTACCTAAAAAACAAATTTACAAAAAAAATAATAATAAAGGTTAGGCTTAACAATTTCGATACGCTCCATCGGATGAGTCAAATATGGAAATGGAATAGCTTCAGTTAGTGACGCATATCTTCCATATATGCATGTCAGTACCTGTTTCTCACTTTATTGATGATTTGAGACTTTAGATGATCTAATTTAATGGTCTTTTATTCATTAAAACGGCAGATTTTGTAACTTCTTTAGCACGATTGAGTAGTGGATCTTGTTAATGCATCACACGTTACAGCTAATAATCATGTGCTATTTTGCTCTTCCAAACCTCTAAGCCCAGTTCAGTAGCATATCCATACCAGCACGGATAATCCTGTACCAACGGGCGAGGTGGTACCATTGTCCAGGTCCTTTTTCTCACATCAAAAAGCAGGACTATCTTATCATTGTTGAACAAACAAACCAACCCATTTCTATCCACAGCAGAAAAATAACTCATCACATAATTATTTCCTCTGAATTTGACAAATGCCTCATCCCTTTCAGACAAAACTGATATCTCCCTCCAATTTGGGGATTTACAGTCCTTGATCCAATCAAGCACAAAAACTCTTATTGACAAAAAGCTTTCGTCTCTCCTACCCTGGCCCACAACCAAGTATATGTTCTGATCGTGTGAGAATATGTGCGCGCACAAACATTCTGGCATGGGCAATACATAGTTCCAAGTGCCCGAGGTTAAGTCAAATTGTAATAGCTGATCTGGCTTTCAAGATCGCATATACAGTGAGTTGTTTAACACTGCAGCCTTGTGCGGTCGTTCTAAACAACACTTTATTGTACCATGCAGGACCCACTCCCTTTGTCTGGAGTCGTACACCTACATTTTTATTTGCAAGAAGTTAAAAAAGGAATTAGTGTGCTTGTTTACAACTATTGAGATTTTCTTAGCTATGGTCCTTCCCAATTGAAGTGAGCTTGGCGCCTGACCACTGACCATACAAGTGAGGCTAAGTTGTCCATTTATAGGTTTATTTACAAAAAGAGTTGTAGGTGCAAAAGAAAAGAACAATTGCAGAAATTACAATACATTTGAAGTAAAAAATTTCATGATATCACTATAACAGTTGTAGGAACTCAATTGAGAAGTGGGTCCTTGCGATTTGCGAACAGAAGAACTTCCTTATGGTGAAAATCAAAAGAAGTTACAAAATCTGATTGCAATATTTACCTGGGAACACAACATACCAACATCATCATCCATGTAGCTGGTAACTACAATCTTGAAATGACCAGACAGAGAGACGTCGCCATCAGGGATGACAGCAACAACTGATGGTCTTCCAATGAAGATCATCGGAGGGGTCTTCTGAAGATGGAGATAAGAGAACATCTGCATGGCCACGTGCAGTTGACCGTGCAGTGTCATATCGAAAGGAATTTTAGTGATGACGGCAAGGGAAGAGGAGGTTACTAAGGGATAAAAATTGCAGAGGAGGGAATTGGAGGGGATCGGGAGCTCAATCCATCGGTTGGAGGAGGGGTGATAGGAAAGTAGTTTGGGGGGCCTTGTACCGAAGAAATCCTTGTGCAAATTAATGGAGAAAAGGAGGAAAAAGAGATCAGGGGGCGGCGGGGGGAAGGTTGGGGAGAGAAGGAGGGAGCGGAAGTCTTTAGAGATGCTAAGGAGACGGATGAGATATATGACCGGGACACGAGAGAGAATATTTTCTTGTATGTCGATCGGGAGGGCATGGAATGAGAAACGTGCAGTTTTCTGAAAATCGGCGAGAATTGTTATAAGCTCATTAGCCACATCAATGAGCTCTTTTTTCCACCTGCCCTGGTCACCTCCTGAAGGCTGTCCAGTCGAGTCTCTAATCAGTTTAGATAACTGCATTTCCACCTGAGTAAATTTTTTCACAAGGCAATTTAATGTATATAAAAAGCAAAAGAGAAAGAGAAATTCCCTCACAAGTCTACGAGTTGTCTTGTTTAGACTATATACCTAAATGTATATATTTACAGCCTCCGAAAAACTTCAAAGTAGCCACTATGCCTTTAATTAATTGCATGAATTTGTATATACAATAATAATAGGGGTGTCAATTGGCAACATGTAGGATTTTCTTTCTCTGTGCAGTTGACTTGAGTTGTGTCTATAAGAAATGTAAGCCACTTCGGGTAGTTGCTACTTCTGAAGGAATTACAAGAGATGGTACATGAGATTTCTTACTCTAGGTAGTTGGCTGGAGTTGTTTGTAATTTTTAACAATGTAACAAACAACAACATTATACTTCCAACATTTTAAGTAGAATATATGATGTTAAACAAGAAAACATACCTGGAGCCTTGTCAATATATCTGCAATTGTTTCATCCATGGCAAGCCCAAGCAGCACCCGACATGCGAGGGCCCGGATGTATTCAACCATGCCAGGTGGCATGTTCATGCTAGAGTTCAATAAATTCAACAGAACATTTATCCCGTTATTATCCCTGATTTCCTCACAGGCCCAACGACGTCCTCGCTTCAGCATGAAATCACATGTAAGGCGGGAACGCTTGACCAGTGTTGGTGTAGGAGCTGCATTGTTGCCAGAGGATATGGATAAGGGCCTCTTTCTGATAGAAGGCAAACGAGGTGAAAAGAAGAGGGGCTTGACCACTGCTGATTTTGGAGCAGCACTGCTGCCAAAGGGTACGGTTAAGGGTTTCTTGCTAATTGAAGGCGGGGTGGGGCAAACAAGGTTTATTAGTACACTCAAAGCAGGACCGATCACCTGGTGCATTATTGTTATTATAAATGCTGACATGAGATTTGTTTTCAATAAATTAACTACAGAAAGATAAATAACAAGCCGAGGACTGATAAAGCTACACGGCTAATTGTGAGCTATAATTTCAACTAAAAAAGGAAAAATAAAATAACAGTACTAAGGATTAACTAGTACAAACATTTTCTGTGTTGGATGGTACATGATTTTTTGGGCCTGGAATTTATCTCGAGCTAACAAAAATTAGATAGATACAAAGAAACATAAAAAAAGGAATCCTATAATCATATAAATTCTCTAACTTAATGAATTGAAAAAAGTGGAAATAGAAAACAACCTCATGACCATAATTGCCAACAGCATTTGAGGCATCTAGAATGACAGTCATGCCGCTACGGTTGTTGCTTAATCGTGCAGTAACAATTGATTTCCGGGTGCATTGTATAAAAGTCACTATATGGAGGATGTCAAATATGTACTGTGCCAAGCCATGTAGATATCCTTCCATTGTGGGTGTCTGTACAAGGCCGTAAGATGTTAATGCTCTAAACCGAATTAAATAATAAGAACTGAATGGGAACAATTAAACTGTAGGGACAAGCTTCATGTGCTCATTTTGAGAAACATTTTAGGGGGGGGGGGGGGGTTGACCTGCAAGTACTAGAATACAAAAATGCAGAGAGGCATACCTGGTACAACTCCAACAAGGTAATATGGCCATTTAATTCCAGAAATTGTTGAACCACAGGCCAACGTGCCCAAACCAATTTTCTTGCAAGCTCTCCATCCGTCCGTATCTGCACAAAAACTTCATCGATTGCCTTGTTGCTAATATCCAGTGTTTTGTTCGCAGCCAGGTCTCCTGACCCACTCCGAGCCCCACCATTCAAAGTATCAATTAAAAGCAGTAGGTGAGCACGGAAATATTGTCTCAAAGCAAGACAGATGTGATATGCCATCTGCTTTTGCTTCTCTAATGTTGTCGATACCTCGAGATAAAGAGTAGTATTAACCCCACCGGATCGAACAGAACCAACACATTGAAGAATGTTGAGGAATTTCTGAAGGCCATCTTTAGAGTCGAAGGAGTTCAATATCGCAGGAAACACGAAGGATGATGTGAAGAATTTTACTGAGTTAATTCTACTAGCCAGGTCTTGCTGACAGCCGAGCATCTGAAGAACTAGCTCAACCATACAGTCTGCCACATCAGGCAACAACGCAAAAATACTAGCGAGTTCACCGACAGTGTGAGAAATTCTTCCATCCTTGGACAAATGATCTGATACTTTTGAGTACCTAAAAGGAGCCAACAATTTGGGATTAGCAGAAAGAAGGGGTGCACCAACATTGAGGGGTTGCTTTTGCTTAGGCGATTTTTGGGCGATTTCCATTAATTAAAAGCCGCACTTAGCTCTAGATGGAGACTTTCCTACTGTGTCGTTTGGGGCAAATTTGACAGTAAGAGGAACCAGTACCTAGGTTCATGCGAGTCGAGCAAGGATGCAAGGCTGTGAATAAGCTTAGTTTTAGGGTTTGCCTGGGCTTTTAATATTTCATTAATTAAATTCTGTGCTTTCTTCACCGCTACATCCTCCACCTCATCTCCTCGTCCTACCTCCTCGGCTGCCAGAACCGTCGGGGCCTGCACATCAGATAGGCTTGTCGGTTCCTTCATGGTTCTAGAAATCGCTAATCGCTACAAGAGATAAAAAGAGGCAGATTAGGGTTTTCAGTGTTCGCAAAAAGGAGAGAATTATGCGAGTTTATTTATAATGATATTTAAATTTACGAGTTATTTTATATACTAGTTCGCCTGCGCTATTTCGTCAAAGTTAATACAATTTAATTTAGTTCGTCAAAATTGTCAATTTTTTCAATGTAAAATATAAAAAATCTGCCGTAAAAAACTTGTCAGACAAAAATTTGTAAGTCCAAAATTAGTAATTTTTTTCATAAAAATTCGCTAACTGTATATATAAACTTGACATAAACTTTCCGCCAAAAAAATCTTGCTAATATTAATAATTGGTACGATTATTTTTAATTTATTTAAAAACTATAAAAAATAATTTTAATTAAAAGCCTCGGCCAAAATCCAATAGAGGCTTTTAATATATATATCTTAAATTTCCTTTCTTCTTGATGCTAATGAAATAGGAAAGTATAATATTTAGAAATAATTAACCTAACACAACATGACTAAAATCCAATAGAGGCTTTTAATATATATATCTTAAATTTCCTTTCTTCTTGATGCTAATGAAATAGGAAAGTATAATATTTAGAAATAATTAACCTAACACAACATGACTATTCCACCACCGCACCGCCCCCCAATTTCTACCGAAAAATGGCAACCTAAATCCTATATTTTCTATCACTTCAGCTTCCTTCATCAATACGAATTTTTTTTTCTTTTCTTTGGAACAATAATTAGATTTTAATTACTACCTTCAATTCCGCACGTTAATCTTTTTCCCTTTTTATTCTTCACTCGCGAGCGAGTAGTCTTGTTATATTATACTCTGCTAATTATTTATTAAAAAATGCATATATAAAAGACCTGAATTTATTAATATAAGTTTCTTCGGAGGCTAATACAATTATGTAAGTGAGCGCATAAAAAAAAATTTATTATTTCACCAGATTACTTGTGTTTCTATGAATTGCAAATTTATTTTACAATTTAAGTATAATATATAACCCGAGCTTAAAAGATAATGTATTAGAATAGAATGTTTATTTATAGTAATCTATTCAATTTTATACAAATTAATTTTTAAGTGTGTTTAGGCTGAAAATAAAATTGAATCCGCCAAAACAAATTAATTTTCTTCTTTTACGTAAGAAAATTACGTATAAAAAAAAATACATACTACGATTACACTTATTTCCTTTTGTGTTCATCTACAAAATTTATATTACAAATATATATTTCAATGCACAACAAATGTTTATCAAACTTTTAGTAATGAAACATGACCCCATTTACTATATCTTTACATTCTTTCGTACACACTCACTGCCATTGGGTTGCTATTTATTTGTACGCCCAAACAAAATATAACCAAAATACAGCAGCAATCTAAAACTTCACACCTTAGTTGCACGTTCCATCATCTTCTAAGAAGATACCTCTACGACTGCCCCATCGCCACCCGGACCGACAGTTCCACCAGTAACACTTATCTTCTCGATCTCTCTCTTCAACAAATTTTATAATGCTTATTATTGGAAATGGCAAGTTCGAAGCAGCAACGTAACTACATCCTTCCATTTACATTTTAGATGGCATGCGTCAATTGCAATGCAAGGCTTGCATCCTGTACGAAAACCAATGACACAAGCACCAAGAGCAACAAAAAACCGTTGAAAATGTCGATTTCCTTGTACAATTTCTATTCCAAATTCTTCAACAAAAATGAATTTTTAGTTTGAAACTAAGAATTGCATTAATAATGAGTCAATGACAAAAGATGGTGCTTACGTGTTGAATCAAAAAGGTTGGGTATTGGAACGTTTATTCCATTTTTCTTTAATTGAAGATGATACATTTATGTAACTTAAATTAAATAAGGATTCTGCACTTATACCAATATCAAAACTATATAGATAGCCTTTATCGCTTGATTTTTTAAAATCTTATTGCAACCAATAAATGTGACAGATAAATTTTCAAACGTAAATAAATTGAAATTTTGCTTACGGTTCTTGCACTTCTGAGAAAGAACGCTTCTCCTTTTGCTTTGGTTGCCATTCAACTTTGTTTGCAAAAGAGCTACAATAGTTTTGACGATGAAATTATCAAAAAGAAAATTGCTCAAGCGTTTCTAACTATTGATTTCTTTCCATATTATATTTGTATCTTTTCATATCATATATAGATTCTAAGTTTAAGCGGAAGATGAAACAGACCAAATTCAGAGAAAAAAAGCTAGGGGTATTATGTTCTTAAATTTTAAAAACTGAATTTGCAGAATTCATATATAATTAAAATTACTAAAAATGGTAAATAGCAACAATTAGGATGATTTTGGGATATATGGCTGATTTTTCTAAAAATAAAAGGGGCTAGGGTTAAGAAAATTTGTTAAAAATCATCCGGTTCCTTACCCCTTTCTGTCAAGAGGTTGACTTTTTATCTAAAATAGAAATCGAAAAGGTACATTAAATCAAGTTGCACAGATCAATAGTTTACAATTGATATGAAAAATGTTTGAACTCCTTTAGTAAAATTGTTATGATCTTTTTTAGGTGCTTTTTATAAGTAGTAGAGATTTAACAGTGACATTTCTTTAAGCAAGGTCAACATTGACATTTGATTTTAAGCGACGTAGGTATTATTTTTTGCTAAGGTAATCTAGGCAATGTCGGGCTTGTACGTTTTCTCAGCATATCTTATCTATAATACTACGTATAAGTGCTCCGGTTATATTAACTAAGTAATATTTTTTTCCCATGACATTTCATATATCATTTCTTTTTCACTCGAGTATAAAAATTGTCAAATTAAGTTCCATTTCATTAAATTATATATTCTGTTTATCAAAATGCAAATAGTGATCTTCTTTGCCATATTATTTAGTTTTTTTATTATTATCTTTTGTCCTTCTATAGATAAGAATGAATTCTTAAGGTACAGCATATGATTCAGGTTTTAATTTAAATTCTCCGCCTAGTATATATGTCATCGGAGACTAAGCATGTAATGCTCAGAAGTTGATTTGGAAGTCTTGCTTCCCTTTTGTTGTTTTCTTGTTTTATATAAGTGTATTTTCATAATAATAAGAGCGCAGGTCTATTGTGAAAAACTCCTGAGTTGGCATACCTGAGGTTTAACCTCCAAGTAAAACTCCTAGGGAGACGCCGAGGGAAGGAGGGAGCGTCTTGGGTGATGCTGGATGGGCAGATGGCGCATGGATGGATCATGGATGGTAAGTAGCAATTTCCCATCTTTTTCTCTGTTAACGGACGATGGTTAACAGGTAGTTTTCTTTCTTGGGCTGGGCTTGGATGTAGACGGGCCATAATTGGTTGCCAAGTACAAACGTACAAGAATAGAATGAGCAGAGAAATTTTAATGTGTACTTTACTTTGGTTTATTGCAAAATTTTTGTCTATTACATCCTAATTTTGAAAGTAAAAGCATGTAAGCGTATGAAGGTTTCAGAAGGATAACAAATAAGATAACATAACCTTAATCTCCTACAATGTGGTACAAAGATCAGAATTCACAACTGTTCAACAGCCAAAAGCAAGCGACATAAGGTTTGTAAAATAAAAAAGCATCTACCTGTTTACCAGGAATGAGCAAAATTTAGCATCTAAATGCACTAGTTTGACAGAGATATACAATCTACCCCAACTTCCTGCACCTAAAAACAAGAAAATCAGCTGGACAAATCATGTCGAAATTGAAAGTCCACTTCTACAATGCATTCGGCATAGCGATATACCACCTGGATGGAAAATGAAAATGAGAATACATAAAAACCCACTTAAATTCACAAACGTTTAAAATTAACTTACTGGTATTGAGATTACAGCAGTTTATAATAGTGAAACATAGAATTACTTGAGGTACTAAAAGTTCTCTTGTGATGCAGAAAGAATCATGCATTTCTATGGTACAAACTGAACAGTACATTTATATCTGCTCAATACCTCAAAATTGTCACAATAGGCGCAATTTTCCAGTAACTGAATCAACATCTGCTTTCCTTCCTACAAGAATAATATACAAACCATATAAACAACTATAAAATGGGTTCAGGTAGTTCATGTGCTCTCATCAATATTCAAAACTGAATGCCAAAGTTCTCCATCTGCACCCTATTCTATGAGAACTGAAGAATAAGGAATCAATAGTACAACTGTTGCAGGATTTCGAAAGATTAATGAAATGGTTTTCCATCTTAGGAAGCATACCTGGTCCAATGGCAAGAACCGTCCTTGACCCAGATCGTACCTTTGTTTGAAATAAAAGAATAATGAATCAAATTTGGATGGTATTATGAAACAAGCTAAATCATAAGAAAAGGCTAGCAAAGAGTTCACTTCAAAGTTGGGAGTTGGGAGTTGGGACTGTTGCATAACAATTTGTTTTGGTACCAGTATCTAACATCTGGCATAGAAACTTTTATGAGCATATCTATATTAAAGCTTTCGACTCTTTTACCATTCCTTAATTTTTAAGAAAATCAGTAACAATTATTTTGGGAAAGCAGTACCTGAGTACGGCCAGCATCTGAAACAATATAAGTTGGAAGCCCACATCTCTCTGCCATTTCTTTCAACTTGTTCCTAACACCAGAACATATCCACATAATAATGAAAGTAATAAAAGGCACGGAGATGTTAAAATCAAAATTTCTCAGTAAACTCCTGCAAAATGAGAAAATTTGCAACCCTTCACAACAAGGCCTCCTTTATGACCAAGCAATGGAACCAGAGTGCAAGTCCACTAATGTAAATAGGGAACAGAAATATAGCATTTTCCATAATCTTATGTGGGTACATGAGATATTCTCATTTTGTAGGGTCATATAAACTAATTTTTAATAATTAGCATGTATACATCTCTTGCTGGTTCTTGCATGATACAACAATTTTTGCTTGGCCAAATTGCTCCCATTGTCTCAGGAGAGACCGGTTTCTGCATGACAAATCAGGAACAAAATTAGAATGGATTTTGAAGCAAGTGAGAACTTTGATTGTTCATTTTCAAATTTTTATTGGTAAATAAGGTGGTCTGAGCTTCTTCAAAGAAATAGTTATATGAAATAACTTTTTGCATATAATTCAAATCAATTTTAAATGCTTCAGTTCAGACATCACTTCAGTTAAGCTGCGTTGGCAATGAGTAAAAAAAACCCAAGGAAAGATAGAATAGTACTGGCATGTTAAGGACACAGATTGGTACCACACCATTTATCAAATACCGGTTAAAACGGGACCCAGAATCCAATTTTTATTTTTGGTAGCTTTGATTTGCTTTTAGACATAGAATCAAACTAAATTATAAAGGGCATCATGATGCATGCAACGGAAGTTGTTACTAAAATTCAAGAAACAGGAGACAAAAAACTTAAACCTTTGCGATAGTTCTGCATACAGCCCAGTTGCAGCATCTACAAATTAAAACAAAATCAGTGCAGATCAGTAAAGTACCAACCAGAAACTAGTAAATTAAACAACTGCTGAATGGGTGATACTTTAAAATTGGCATGCTTACGGGCACATTGAGAAGCAATCTTTCCAGCACCCATCTTCAAATCCTGTCGAACAACTAAAACCACTTTGAGCTCCTCTCCAGTAACCCCAGAAGACAGAGACTGAGATTGTCTCTTGGATAAAGCAGAAGGCAGACTGGAGGTGTCCTGTGGTGCGCCTCTACGGGAGAGGAAGGAGAAGTCGACGAACAAACCCAGAAGGAAACCAATAAGCACTCCTGGGAGCAAGTTCTCTGGCCTTAAAGTCACCGCCAACCATGGCTCCTCGCTCTTTGCATATGCGAATTTGAGAAAACAAATGTAAAAGGAGTAGAAATTGAAGAGAGATTGTGATAGAGAAGTCTTGAGTATGTTGGTTTTCTGTGTGTGCTTACCTTGTTGCTGGTGCTTTTGGATAGATTTCTCCTGGTATTATGCATTCTCTTCTCTTGAGGATAGCAATTTGTTTCACGGGGAGAAAGGAAAGGAGAGACTAGAGAGGGTTTAATAACGGCTAATTACATCTAAACCCTTCAAACTCCTGATTATTTGTATAGAGACACTCGCAACTAGAAAAATTCTTATTGTTGAATATTGAAAAAACATGAAATCTTGGTATCCCGCCCAGAGAGAAATTATTTTAGAAATGAAATAAACATGTTCAAATGGCAGCAATATTTCACTATAGTGAAATTACGCGTTTAAAACATGTCTTTAATAACTCTATAATATTTATATATATTCAGGACTAGACCCCACGTTCAATTGCGGGACCGTTTTATTCACAATAAATCATCATTCGTGGTAAAACGTATTAAAAAATAAAAACATCTTTCATAACCACATTTCTTTTTCAGGTCGTTCTGTTTTACCTTACTACCAAGAGTGGAAACACGGAGAAAATTTATTACACCAAATTTTACAGAAATCATGAAAAAGCGAGAATAAGTGCCTGTTTTATAAAATGAGAAAGTTTAATATGCACTATAGTGCATAGGGAGTTCTATGCACCGCGGATTTTTTTGGAATTTGTAAATAGTAATTTGTTTTCAAAAATTACAGGTTTTAAAAAATTCGAAAAAAATAATAATAAAATCTCAAAAATTGTAAAATTTGGTTTGCTATGAGATTTCAATATGTAGATTAGATTGGTTAAATTAGATTTGTCAATTTATAAAACTACTCCCGAAAAAGTCCGTAGTGTATAGAACTCCATATGCACTATGGTGCATATTAAACTTTCTCTTTATAAAATATGCTTTACAATTTACAAAACAAAAACATAAGTTTCGCAAAGTTCGAACAACAAGTAGGCAATGAATATTTAGTCAAAAAAAGTTTGGATTCATTGTGAAAATAATGGAGAGGCTATTGCAATTTGAACAAAATATATTCAATATCCATCTTGTTCTAATAAAAAAAAAATAGCGAGCATCATCATGACAACAAATTAAACCTAATTTGATATTTTAAAAGAATACCTTGCTGGTAGCCATGGTACTTTAAGTCACTCTTGTAACTCGTTTTTTTTTTTTTTTTTTTTTTTTTTTTTATGAACTGGTTTCTCTGCTTGGTTGCTTCTTTATTAAAAAAATAATATATTTTAAAAGAAAGGGATTTAGACGTAAAATTACTTCGAACTATCAAAAGAGGTGTGGATAATATAGTACATGGATAAAACATGTTCCGAGTAATTTTGCGACTTAAACCTTGATAAACTATATAGTTGCACTTGCATGAAAGGCAACATTTTTGGCAACAAATATATGCAAAAGAAACGCCTTCTTGCAGCTGCCTCGCACAATGATACTTATGAAACCCACTACATGGAAAGGTTATCATATTAAGGAATAAGAAAAGGTTATCTCCAATTAACCAGGGAAAAAGAAAAGGGTACAAAGTATACTAGAATTCGGGGACTTGCTTTGCTCTCTAATTGAAGATCCCACAACTGTGATCAAACTAAACTGAAAATGAATTACGGCAAGAAGATTGCAAAATAAAACACACACAATTAATTCAAAGTAGAATTATATTGATGCAGAACTGCAGTCCATTACCACTATGCAAAACCTTGCTCCATGATTTAATCTATGCAAAAATTAAAAGTTAAAATTTGGGAAAATAGAGGGACGGAAAAGTACCGAGCAATAAAATTGAGGATATCAGCAAACCCTAGATGTTGCGTAGAAGGTTCAGGGCTTATTTAAAGTACTTGATTTCTTCGCTTTCCCTAGCACGGAGAAATTTTGCGCTAAAATTGTTCTATTGAAAAGTTTTGGCAGAATCGTGCGTCAAAATGAGGAAGTCGCGAGGGCATCGTGGTCAGAGAATAAAAGCTCCGATTATCTCTGATTTTTCTTCCGTCTGTTACACACCGAATCGGGGGGAAAGATTTTAGTATAGAAAGGAAAAATGGCGAAGGAAATTTTTTTCCGTCGGTTAATTTGTTTCCTTCAAAATATCCTAATCTAAATGAGGTGAAATTGGTATTTTCCTTCGCTTTCCCCAAAACCAAACACGCTGTTAGAGAATGAATTATGAAATGTTGGATCAATTTTTTTTTTTAAAAATGGAGTAATAAGTAAATATGTTGTTGTTTCTTTGTTATTTGAAAAGAAATACAGCAACATATATACTCCATTTTTTTTCTGAATAGATAACTCTATTATTGGTAACCAGTGTTTTCAATACTATATCGAATTCCAGTAATACCAGGATCTGTAGCAATGATTGAACGATGGTATCCGGTATTGTGAAACGAAATACTGAAAAGTTTCAAAAAATACCGATAAATATCAGATTTCGACCACTTAGCCGGTAGGGTACCAGTGCGATTTTGAAAACACTGTTTGTAACTCAAAATCCAAAAAAATTCTAGAATTATCCAACAAGCCGATTTTCTGGTGACAGTCAAACTTGTCATTTCAAACTTGGGTCGTACAAGAGGTACTTCCGTTTCAGCCCGAATAACACAAAATACCGGCCCAATTTTAATATTTTGGGCATAGACTGGATTCAAACGGGCTGCATTTGATTCCTTGATAAAATTTTCAATAACGAGAGGCCCAATGAAAGCATTATAACCAGGCCGGAAGAATTATCAGTGTTCCTCGAAAGTCGCACTCAATGCGGGCCCCACGGCCTTATGAATTTAGTGTGTGTTTGAATGCGCAAGAACAAAGATTTGAATAAAAATAAATTTTAAATTTCTTATTTTTGTACAACCCAAACAGAGCCTTATAGAATAAAAAATTCAGACCCCACGTATTTCGAAATTTTAATTTTTATTCTTTATTCAACTCCTCGTCCAAACACACCCTTACTAATTAAACACAATGCATTGCAGCTTGCTCGCCACCGAAATGATGGTGGTTGACTTTTGGGGTAAACCCGTATGAATGTATGTATCATATAATCGGTTGTATTCGTTTATTAAATTATTATTGTATGCACGGAAAACTAGGCAGTAGGATTAGAAGAAAACAAAAGAATTTCTAGAATTTTGCGTTTTGAAGGGATATAGATTGCTGGCTTACCAAGCCCAAGGAGGGAACAAATTCACCTCTGCATGTTCTCTTTTGTTTGGTGGGTGGCATTTGTGCATGAATTCTTTACCAAAAAAAAGAAAAAAAAATTGTGCATGAATTCGTCCGGATACTATTGATAGCAGTGCAAGTAAGAAATGCTCAATTAGACTAATTTGTTTAAAATAGTAAGTTGATCTGCTGCTTTTATGCGAAAAAAAATAATAAATAAAGTTTATTAATCGTGGTATATACGGGCGAAATATTAAAATCTCGAATATTTTATTAACGATTGGCTCAAAATTAAACTACGCAGCTGATAAATTCAATAATTCATTTTTTTAATATCGATTAGTTCATGGGAATTTTAAAATATTAAGCTGTAACTATAAATTAGCAAAACCGATTATTTGTTCAAGTCTTAACAAAGATATATCAATAATTATGTGTTTAATTTTTTAGGGATTTTTTTTTTGGAAACAAACAGTCTCCCGAGAAGGGAAGACCTAGAATCATTTTTAGGGACTTCTTTAAAAGTTTCCTGCAATATACATTTTGTGCACATAACAGTCCACAATTTGCCGCTTTCAACTTATCTAAAAAGCAGTCCACAATTCATCTTTAAAAAAATAATAATGTAGAAACTATTCATGAATTATTGGTTGTTACTCTATTTATTAAAAAAAAAAAAAAGAGTAAAGCCTGGCAAGAAAAATGAAACAGTCGGTCAAATTGTCAAAATATCCGAACTAGCTTTGACGCGCTAATCACGTGATTGCGTCACGTGTTTCCCGGCATCCTTCCGCGCATGTGACTTTGGGGTAAAGAGCACGTGCCAGAGAAGCAACACGGAAGGAGCGAACGAGAGATGCAGCAGGATATTGCCACGTGTGAGTCGCCACCGCTCTGAACTCTTTTCTGCTAAGTCCATATTCACTCGATTCATAAAAAAAAATAATAATAATAATAATAAAATAACAATACTATTTCTGATTCCGTCCAGTTCTGACGCGCTGGAGGTTAGAGGTTTTGCCTAAACTGGACTGGAGGTCAGTGGGTTTTGTGATGACAAACAAAATTAATAGCGGCTGAATTTTATTTCTATCCTCCTCATTATTCTTTCATTCTAATACATAAACGATGCAAAATTTTAATATATTAATTCAAAAAAATTATAAGGAAAAAGTTTTTATTTGATCTTTTACTGCTGAGATCGTAATAACATGTCAAAACCTAATTGATGACAACACTAGCCGAATATTCAAAATTAACCATTTATTTTTTTTCCTAATTTTATTTGTAACGTTGTAGATCAACTTTAATATACAACACAAATTTATCAACGAATCATAATTAGTTTTCTTCTAAAACGATTAATATTTCAGAATCAAACCTAATCTAATTTAATTATCTATAGACATACATAATTATGTTAGAAAGTGCTTAATTTTCAATTTTATAATTTTCAATTTTAGTTACTAATTAACTTAATTAACCATCAAGCACAAAGAATCTTGTCAAGCAATCAACACACACATGAGAAAAGGGAAGAAATCGATTACCTCTCGCAGAATTGTATCCGCGAGGCTCGACCAGCGAGGCTCGACCAATGCATGGGAGTCGGTGGCGTGCTCTCCTTCACCACCAAGTCACCGGCGGCCGCCTCAAGTCCACCTAGAAGTTTAATCACCTCACCTTTCAACTTGTGCTAGCAAGGAAGAGGAGAGCAACTAATCTCCAAGGTTTTCTCTCTTTACTTCTTTCAATTAACTAGTTTAATTAATGGAGAAGGGAGAAGGCTCAACACATGAGCATTTGAGGTGGATTAAGAGCAAGAGAAAGAGATGAAAATTCTGAAATTTTCTCTCTAATTTTCGTTCTAGAAGGAAGAGGGAGAGAAAAGACTACGGTGGCTAGGGTTTTTCTCTCCAAATGACCTTCTTTTATAGACCAACCACTCCACAAATTTTAGGGACCTTTCTACCCCTATTAGGGCAGCCACTATATGGGCTATCAAGCCAATTTTGTGGTGTGTTAAATGTCCACTAATTTAATTAATTAATGGACCTTTCTCTTGTACTCAAACCGGACCTTTAATTTACTAATTAAATAAAGGTCCATAAACTCTATTTAATTCATATAATTAAATTGTGTTGAACAAAACTAATTATTAACTTATTAATAATTATTTTGGGATTAGCAAATGCGTTAATTTATTTCTATATGATCTTCTTGACTTAATTAATTATAACGGTTCGCAACGGTATATAATTAATTAATCAACTTATCATATTTTCGCAATACTCACTGCTGCGAATAAATAAATAATGCACTGTGTGATTAAAGTCCTATTTGTGTGACCCTTTGAGGATTTATGCTATGTTGGTCATGAAATTAAATCGCTATTTAATTCCAATAATCATAAACGGTATCTAGTAACACGTTATGATTCCCAATTCGCATAAATAATGTACTACTATAATATATCAATCATGCATAAGAAATAAAAGTATCTTTTTGTCTGATTCTTATGTCACATGATATCATCGTATAATCCAAGATAGAAATGTGTCATTCTTGCAGATTATATGTTTCTTGGTCTAGAGTTGATTGTACAAGTTGGCCAAACAATCCAACTCCATCAAGGGGCCCAAACAGATATCATCACTCACTAAGTGAATTAATGAGGGACATACGGTTTTCTTGATAAACAACTTTTTCCCTCACAATTCAAGAGAACATAAATAAAATCCGTATAGCAGCCCTTATCAGGAATCAACGGTAGACGATATTTATTGAACATATCCTCATGTGGAAAAGTTGAACCATCTCAAACTTAGAATCAAACTCAAATGAAATAAACAATGACACATAACACAATCCATATGTTTATTTCATTGGATCATGTCATGTACTATGTTCTAATAACATACACATATACAATTAAGTTGGCAACTCCTTACCTATGATTTGTAGAACTTAATCATCACTTAACTTGCATACTAATCTTATCCGATAATTAATGTTCCTTGTTAATTATCAAGATTACGGACGATTTAGATTTATTATTATCATTCTGATGAATGATCCACAGAGATCTACAATTCAGATCCTCAATCTGAATAATCTGTCAGCAATAAACTTTAGGAACAAATGATCAAATATCATCAATAACATAAACTAAGAAATTAAGTCATTAAATATTGACTTCTAAGACATAACTCCAACAAATTAGTCATACGATAGGTCCTAAGTTCCTTGCACATGAACTTATCAAAAAATTATTAATAATCATTTTTTTTATTCACACAGGAAATAGAAACAAATATGCACCACTTGGAACAAATCAATAATTTTACAGTGTGCATGTGATCCGGAAAAAAAACTTAGTCAAATCAATAATTGTTATACATGACTAATTCCTTTTTATTAACGTTCTTTCCATCTGATAATTAACTAATTAAGAGCATTCATCGCCTAAAGCAATGCATCTTCGTTTTGAAAAATGTTCGAAACATTCACCAAGGAGGTGAAATATATTTTCACACCAACATAAATATACTGTGCATACATTTGTATGAGTTTTGTTACGCCTAGAAAAATCGAGATTTTAAATAAAAAATAAAACAACATTCAGATAAAAAAAGAATCTTCTACTAATAATTGTCTTTTAAATGTCGCATTTCCCGCCAAAATTTAAATAAGCTTGAAGCTAAATTTGCTTTTAAAAAAAAATCATAATACTCTATTAGGTATTGAGAAGCAAAATATACTTTAACATTTGCGCTATTATAAAAATATCTAAATCGGAATTAAAAGTAAAATATAAAATTGACAGTAACTGATATCATAGTTAATTGAAAAAAAAATTCATAACGTTACAAAATCCAATTTAATTATCTCACTTGAAAGTATTAGTATCACAGAAACATCAATATTTATAGGTTAAAACAATATCATGAAGTATAATTATCAACCCCCATAGAGCAATGAATATTGAAACTCAAGGAGGCAGTTAGCAATATCTCCAAACAAGCTGCATGATCTATTACAATTTTATAAATTCGCTTTTCAAAAACAAGCACCCTCAGAGTTTGTGAGTGAAGGAAAAAAAAAACCTGATTGTTTCCATCACTGAAAAACACTAATGGAAACAAAAAAAAAAAAAAAAATCAATTTTGGACATGTTGTGTCGATAACTTGTTGAAATTCAAAATAATAAATATTAAGCTGTTCGATATCAAGGAATTTGACATGCATAAAATTGTTGCGTATATTTCTACTTGTTCAGCGTATATTTCTACTTGTTCAGAAACCATGATTACCAACAAAATAAATTAATTTATAAAACGACCATCGGACCATGCCATAGACTATGTTTGTCCATTTTCGTTTCACCGGAGAGCTGAAACCAAACCAGCTTGCCACAAATGTGCCTCACGAGGGCCCACCGGCCACCGTCAAGTCCCCCATTATAACTGGGCCGAGAACAGTGTGTGTCGCATTAAAAAAATAAAGGCCCGTTAAAGGTTCTAACTCGCTTGAACCAAAAAGGAAAAGGATACGAGAAGAGAAAAATTAATAAACCTCCACGCTAAGCAATGAGCCAATGACCAAGTGCTCTTCTTCTCTTCCTTCCCCACTTGTTTTTTTCCCTTTTTCAGACTTCCCTTTTAATCCAAGCAAATTTTTTTAAGTAAAAAGGACCACCCCATCATGTTCCAGACCACCCCATCATGTTCCAATGCTATGAGAGCTTATATTCATTACTCAACTGCCTAGATATATATTTTTTTTTCACAAACAAACATAAACTTCCCAAAATAGGGAATACATATTGGATGGAAAAAGAAAGATGGACATTTTCTGCAAGCATTTCAACCAAATGCCTAAAAATCCTTCCTAGAAGAAGGACCTATATTGTATTGGTGCAATAATTAGAAAGCACAATTTCATTCATTCAAATACATAGATGCAATCCTTAATCGTGTTGTTAGCATCTTGATTTATTCCAAATCAAGCGAATGTCATGAGTTCAGACAATTTATGTAAAAAAACAGGTGAATTAGAATTTAGGATTGTTATTATCTCTTTTGATTTTGAAAATTAGTACGTTAATTTCAACTTACCTCACTCAACACCGGACATAAAGGATCTCCAATTTTCCAAAATGTATGGAAAAAATTTAATGTTCCTTATTGAAACTAACACGTACATAATACTTAGAAGAAAAACAGTTATTACGTTGATTTTCAGAAATTAATCGACTAAAATAACTTAGAATAGATACAAAAGTATAATATTTATGCTAGAATGGTAGATTGGTAGTTCTTAATCTACATTTAAAGTGCACCTGTAAATATAAATAGTTGGATGGTGAAATTGCAAGGTTCTCGGTCAATTCACGTGGTGTAGTTCATTTTACGCCAAAAAAAAAATCTTCAAACAAATTTTTATTGAAGATTTGTCAGAAACCAATTATTGTCCACCACAAACGGAAATATTTATTTTAAATTTACACTATTAAAATACAAGAAGCCAATTTATAATTCAAAAAATCAAGGACCCCTAGAACCTAGCTATTGGTCATCGTCTGTAAAAATTAGGTAATAAAAATAGAGATAAACTAATGACAATAGCTCATTGTGACTCTAACCTTAGTGAGGCAAATTGAATTCTCTTGTATTGTCTCCATTTTCTAAGTTTAAAAAACAAAATAATAAAACACAATTAAACTAATATAGCTGTCAGATTATTCAGTTCACATTCTATACGAGTCATAAAAAGCAATGTGAAACAGTTTTCAACTTAATTTTGATAGTCATTAATAAATATGTCAAATTTACGAATGTCATTAATCTTTAATTATATATAATATTTTTTTTCTGCTTCTGATGTCAATTCAAACAAATCTAAAACATTGTAATCTTTTCTCGTAGAGTATTAATAAGTATTGTTAATTGTTGATTATGAAAAATGATTTTTTTGACGTAAATTTATTAAATTTCAAGAATTAAAATATAATCATGTTGGGGTCATGGAGGTAAAAAAATGATGCATTTTTTCAACCTTCCATAACCACCGAATTAATTAATAAACAACACATAAACTTTGGATTGTCTGCGGCGTGTCTGGCGTGCACACTGCACACACCTATAACTGACTGACGAAGCTATGCTAAAATCTTACATAAACAACAACACGCGACTCCAACTTTTAGTCACTCGACACATCCTGTTGCTATACCTTCTCCGCCGCAGAAAACCTGAAAGCTTATTCACACTCCGTGCTTCCCTGTTCTTTCCCACCGACCAATTAGTCATCACTAATCTCACCTTCTATTTCTGTTGAAAATTAAATGTAAAATGTTTTTTTCCTTTTTGAGGAACAATGTAAAATGTTTCACCCCCACGGCCCCACCACAGTACCATAATTCCATAAACCGATCTTGCGCGGATCTTAACATAAACTGACCTTTGCATGATTACATCTAGTATACAACTGCTGTTTGTTGAGGTTCCTCCAAAAAAAAAAAAGAAAAAGAAAAAGAAAATAGTGTCTGTGAGATTTGAGCTGTTTAAGTCTGATTGATCGCAAGATAAATTTATAATTATTATAATTATAATTACAGCGGATATAATCCTTTTTCCGAAGCAGATCCGCCTAGGGATCAGAGCCTAGTGGGGCCTACTTTTTAATCTCTGAGCAGTGCAGAGAGAGTCAGAGACTCTTTACTGATTGTTGACACGTGTAAATTTCCAAAGATTCAACGGTTCGATATCACCGAAGAAGCGATTTTTTTTTTTAATAGTATAGGATCCATATGGCGGAAGGAGACAGGAGAGGTAACATGGATATTCTCGGTGTCAGCGTGAAAAGTGGTTTCAACACTGGGGTGCTTTCCTACGTGGCACAATCATAGCCGTTGGATGTTTGATTTGGGCTGTAATTAACGTGCTTAAACGTGGCTCGCGCAAATGAAGCTTTTATTTATTTAACAGTTGATGAATTTCTCTCTCATTTCATGTGATTTTGTGTTGTTAACGACGATAGAATTTTTGTTATTTTTTTATGAACAGTATTCTTGGTTTGTTTTTTGCAGTGTACTTTGTAAAAAAAAAAAACCAAATTTGTTAATGATCTTATTAAGAATTACTTTTTTAACGATTAATTATACGCGTGGGATGCACTTTTTTTGATAGAATTTTTAATGCAAAGGCAAAATTTTATGTAGATTGGAATTGATTCGGAGCTGAAATTTATGTTTGTAAATTTTAAATGTTAGTAAGTGATGGTCCACGTATCCAACAAATCCCCAATTCAAACATTGGCAAAACTTTACTTCTTAGTTCATGTTTCTTTTTTCAATTTTTTAATAAATAAAGATAACAAAGTTGCATTATGTTATTGCTTTTTTCCGTGTCTTCAAGTAGATTGAGAAAGAGAACTAATGAGAAACGGCATAAGTTTCATTAATAAAAATACCATTTTTATGACACATTTAAACTGTACTTATTAGTTTGTGATTATTTTTTTAGTTTTTGAAATATATAAAGAAAGCAAAGTTGCATTAGATTTAATGGGTTTCTTTGTGTTTCAAGTAGACTAGTAGATTGAGAAAGAGAACTAATCAGGAATGCAATTAGTGTCATTTAAGATAAAATAAAATACTTTTTTTTTTTCTTTTGAGAAAGTTAAAAAGAAGACTCGGCTCTAGAAAAGTAAAAGAGGTAGAAAGAAAGTAGAAATGCTACTACCGAGGTGGGGGCTGAGCGATGACCAATGACCTAGGGGTCTTCTGTGGCGGATTTATACTCTCCCACATTGTGCATAATGTTGTCGCTGTAATAAAGTTCTGAAATAATATTAATATACACATATAATACCTAATTATAATGTTTTGACATATCCATATATTTCTGAATTTATTTTTTTTCTATAAAAAATAATCTAATTATCCCTTAATATTCGTCAACTTTCTGAAACTTTTTGTTTATTGTGAAAGCAATCAACATTTTGATTTGTGTTATGTATTATTTTTGAATTACACCTATATTTTATCTGAATCATAATTTTTAGATATTGTTAGATTATTCTAAAATTATGAACATTGTAATTATAATAGTTGGCATGTAGACCAAGCAACGGACAAACATTAATTACTTTCTTGAGCATTTAATGTTGTGGAGTTTTTAAGATAATTATTTGTTAAATGTTAAAAATTTGAGTGCCATAAAATTCAATTTGCAGTGTCGGAACAGACAAGATTTAAATTCATTAAATTTATTACAAAATTTGGGCTCTACAGAATGGGTAAAGTATGTCTGAAGAGAGCTGTTGACTCTTGTACATGGGTCCCACATAAATTTAAATGTACCAGCATGTCAGACCCCACTTTTGGTAGATCCACTCTGCCACATCAAATCCAGATATATATTTCAACAAACAAATCCCAACGATTTTAATAAGCTACTAATGGTTAAACTTGGTGTATTTTGTGCCAGAGAGGTAGTACAGTGGCTGAAATAATTAAATTACGGATGCAATAATACGAATCCGAATTTGCTGTTGCGCGACAAATGGTGTAGCGCACGTACGAGCCGTCTGATCTTGATCGGACGGTTAATTTTTTACGGACCTATCAATCTAGATTACATGCACGGGGCTCCCTTGTCCATTGGATCTTGATCAGACAGCCAGCATGCCGCGCTACACCATGTGTCGCGCGGCAGCGGATCTGAATTTCAATAATACGGCCTAACAAAATCCATCTAGATGGCACAAAAATATATGGACAATCCACTCTTTTACTGGTAGAATGGAATGTAGTGATTGTAGTGCTGAAATGAGATGCCAATATGCCAACATGCCCTGTTTTATCCTCGCAATAGAGCACTTTGTGATCATGTTCTTGATTCATATATGTAATGGACTTATTTTAAGAAATTGATCCAATATATTTTCAAAAGAAAAAAAATTAACCTTTATGCTGTTGGATAGTTTGTGCGGTTATTTTTTTTTCTTCCATTTTTTTTCATCGAGGTTTTGATGAGTGAAAAAAAAAAAAAATCCGTTAATAAGTGAAGGCGATATAGGTAGGAAATATTATTATTCATAACCATAACTGTTGGTGCGACTGTTTTATGAATTCTTTATCACATCTGAAGAAGTTTTTTGTAGCTTTGAAATCCAATCCAATTATATTTGTCAAAAGACAACTATCTAGTTTTACTCGAGAGAAGATAGAATTTTGAAATTTAGAGTTAATATTTATTTTCTATCGGTTGTATCGTATTGTAATATTTCATTCGAATCTCAAAACATGGATTTAATTTTAACTTGTGCCAAATTACGAATATTTACGATGAACTTTAACACCTTCCGTAGATAATAATGATGCCAAAACTTTGCAACTTCATCCTTTTATTTTCATTTCAGATTGCATTTTTTAAGGCACATTGAACTAAATATATTTTATTTGCGTTGTGATTTATTAAATTAAAGTAAAATTCGATAGAATTATAACATATATATGGATGCTCTTATGTGATGTAGGATAAGAGTTATCCCTTATCACTTTATTTATTTATTTATCAAAAATGTCTTAGTATCTAAAATTAATGATTTTCATTTTATATCAAAGAGCCCGGCCAAGAATATTTCACATTTATTGAAAGCACGATAATAATCATTAAATCCACAATCATAACATCCTTTTTAAATTAACTTCAAAATGTTAATTCTCGAATCAAGACAATCTATTTCCATCAATGAACACATAAAAATCATCTTTAATATTCAGAAACCCCATAATTTTATATGGGTTTTGCCTACAATATTTCTTAGTAAAGATGACAACAAATATATAGCGAAAATTGGCAACAGAATCCGGCTGGAAAATTGGAACTACTGTACACAAGTCCAAGGAACAAATGGAGTTGAAACGAAATTGTGCATTTTAAATTTGAATTTAAATATTTAAGTTTCCTTCATAAAAATTAGCCAACCCCCTTTCTTTCCTCACGGTTTCCGAAACCTTTATTTACTTTACGGCTTTACCATTACCCGGAGAAATTAACGGTGAAGTTAATTCCCAGTTACTTCACAACGCCACGCTTTCCCTCCAAATTACGTTTTTGCCTCCAAATTTCCAAATACCGAATTTACCCCTATCCGTTCCGCACCCGACACAACAAAACCCTTTTAGTTAGAGGGCCATTTTCGTCACTGTACGGTCACACCAAAGAAAGTAACTGCTGTCAGAAAACCCCCTCATGCGTTTAGACCAAAACCTACGAGCGGGAAGCGCACAGCCTCTAACCGCTAGCCAAATCAGGCCACGAGCGAATCTCACCGTACGATCCGTCAATCCAACGGCTGACACATAATCCAAAATTTAATGGTAGTACCGTAATTTATCTCGAAACCCCTGGGTAATTAAGCGTCGATTCCGCGGCATGGCTGATTGTTTTTTTTCATTTTTCCCTCTTTTTTTATTTTTTTTCTTTTCCTTTCTGAGATAAATGGTATATACGACTAATAATTTTTCACCTCCTCTTCTTTAGCTTTATTTACTCCTCCAGTCTTCCTTCTCTTTCTCTTTCTCTTTCTCTCTCTCTCTCTCTATCCTCAAAATAAACCCTAAGCTAAGCTTTCTCTCTCTACATAGTGAATTGGAAAAGGCAACGAAGCTCGACGATGGAGTTCGCCATGGAGAAGAAGGGATATGGTAACGGAGATGCCTTCCTAGTAGAAGATCTTCTCGACTTCTCAAACGAAGCGGAGGAAGAGGAGGCGTTAGAGCTTGTCTCAGGTGGCGATGACGTGGCCGAGGCTAATTTCTCAGCTGACACGTCGACTGTTAGTACAGCCGTTGACAGCTGTAACTCTTCCTTTTCTGGCGAGGAAGCTCGCCATGGCTTCGCTGGAGCTGGAGCTGGCTTGTCAGGCGACCTCTGTGAACCGGTAATTACACTTATGTTAATTTAATTAACTTGTTTAATTTCGCTTGAATTGTGTGTTTCTGTGTTGTAATTTGAGTGAATTTTGAAGGTTTGACTTGAATGAATTGGTTTTAGAGGCAATTTTGGAAAAGAAAATTGAATTAATTCTGGTGCATTTTGAATTTTGAAGCACCTGGATGTCATTTTCCGTTGAAGCCGTTACAGAATTTTGTACTTAATTTGAATTTTTCGAACTCTCTTTTCTGTTATTCCTTGTGGAATTTCGCTCTTTACAATTTAGTTTTGAAATTCATAATAATAGATAGCAAACGATTTCTGACTGAACTTACAATTGTGCAGTTTCTTCATTAATAATTTTTCAGCTATGAAGCAAATTTTGTAATTAATTATCCAGACTTGAATTCTGTGGTCCTTGCATTCTTACTACCTCCAATTCAATTCAGCATTTCTGATGTAATAAAAACTGAATTCAAGAATAATAAAAGCATCATAACTCATATAATTCAAGCTCAATGTCAATTTTGTTTCACAATTGTAATTTCTGAAACCCCACACCTGTTATTTGACCGAATTGCCAATTCTTTCATTTTTAAAATTTCATAATATAAAAAGTTATTTAACAATTAATTTCTCTAACAGCAATTAGATGTGCTAGCGGAGCTGGAATGGATGTCCAATCTCGTAGAAGAAGAATCATTCTCCAGTGAAGACCTAGAAAAGCTCCAACTCATCTCTCCTTCTGGCATTAAAGCAAACACGTTATCTGCATTCCCTCCAATTAAGACTGAAGCCATCACCAATGAGATTAAAACTGACCTGGCCGTGCCAAATGGTACAATCCCGTCCCCATCCTCTTCCTTCACCAACCGTCACTTGGCTGCTGCCACACCCCATCCTGGCCTCCTGGTCCCCCTTCCATGCAAGGCGCGAAGCAAGCGGTCTAGGTCCTTGGGCCCAACTAGCTGGTCGTCATCTCATATCCTCGGTCTCTGCCCTGCCGGACCCACGGACTTTAACTCTGCTAACCCTATCCTTGTAAAGAAACCTGCCAAACAACCGAAGAAAAGGGAAATGCCAACATACCAATTGGCACCACCATCGGCTGGGAGGAGGTGTCTCCATTGCGAGACTGACAAGACACCACAGTGGCGCACTGGGCCTATGGGACCGAAGACTCTTTGCAATGCCTGTGGGGTCCGGTACAAGTCAGGTCGGCTCGTACCAGAATACCGACCGGCAGCGAGTCCGACTTTTGTGGTATCTAAGCACTCAAATTCGCACCGCAAGGTGGTTGAGTTGCGGCGTCAGAAGGAAATGCACATGCAGCATCTCCAGCAGCAGCAACTGCTCTTGCATGGTGCAACTCCGGTTCATGCACCGAATGGTGACGACTTTTTGATTCATCATCAGATCGGGCCGGATTTTCGGCAACTTATTTAGACTGGTACCTGTAAGAGGACTTAATTTGCAGAACTAAGCTTCAATTTAGGATGTCTTTTTTTTTTTTTTTTGGTTGTTTATGGTTTTAGATTTAGTTATGGCTCCTGGGCAGGAGGTTTGAAATTTTCGTGTTATTTTTTAATTTTTCAGTTCTTTCCTCTAACACCTTAGAAAATAATTCTAGGGAGTTTAGCATTGTAATTGAACGCTTTTTTCAACTTCTGTTGTTTCTCTGTTTTTTTTTTCTTTAATGGAGAAAAATCCAAAAAGATCCAGAATTAGAACAGAGCATATAACTGATTGCAGATTTCAGTGTTTACTTTGTTAATTTGTTTTGATGGTTTTGTAAGATTATAGAATTCTTAACTTTCCCAGGGTCAGGTGCATATAAATAGTGTGTCCAACCAAACAAAGAAGGGGTTGATGCATGTTGTCTGTACCATAGATAACACGTGATCGTTTGAATCTATGTTTCTTAGCTTCATCACCAGGCCATTTTTTTAACCAAAAAATAGGTCATACGGGCCCCACTTCCAGGGAATGTAGCTGGGGACCACTGTTCAGGCCTTATCCATCTCGGACCATCACAATTGGATCCGTTTAGGATATAAATTCTTATGCTCTTTTCTGATATGAATTTGACAGAATTGTTTGTGACTTTGTGGGAAATGTTGTAATACATGTGATATCTGTGCATTTGTATTATTGTATATTCATTTTGAATACACTAAAATGCATATGCTTAACCACTGAATTGGGCGGCAGTATAAGTGAATTCTTGGGTAATTGGATTTAATTTTATCAGACTACGCAGTTAATTATATCAGTAACAGAGGTGGTACCAGTAATTTACCAGCACGGGAGTTATTTTATGTTGTACGATATGTGCCACTTGCTTATTTGGAGATTAATCCCTGGCAGGGACCATGTGGGGATAAAAATTAACTTTTGTACCAGTGAGTAATTTTTTCAATGGTCAGAGTTCTAGCAATGATTGCTGTTATTATATTCTCAAAATATATATTAAATATAAACGGATGGTAAAGAGAAAAGAGAAGCCTGAGAAGGTGGTGCCTATCTATGTATGAGTATGATTTAGTAACACAGCTCAAGCTCTGAAATTGGAGCGTGATTATTATTTTATTTTCTAAGTAAGGTATCACCGGCTTTCATTTCCTTTTAAATGCAAATTATCTAGCATGATAATTATAAGTAAAATGTTTTCTATTAATGAGGTTAATTCTTTTAAATGCATTTATTTGACAGCTGTGTTAAAAATTGTTTATGAATTTTCGGCACGAATACGACTTCACAAGAAATGCTGATCCGCTAGTTCATTTTCTATTTGTCGACAAATTTTATTTTCAATTTGCTTTCTTTGAAATGTAAGTTTTCACTATCTTTATATTTTTCTGAAAAATCATACTAATATGAGACCATCAACCACAAAATTTCCGTCATAATCAATTTTTGGAGACTTGAAAATGACCATACATAGAAAAACAAACCAAAAAAACTTCACAATAAAAGAAACAACTATCTAAACAACCATCTAAAGTCAACAAGAAAAATACAAGACATAATTGAACATGTACAGTACAATTGGCAGTTAGGCACACATTAATAAGCACTACTCACACAAAAATATCTCACTCGCAATTGTAACATTTAGTGTGTACATATTGGTGTATGAAAGCAATTCTCAAAACCAAATAATAAAAGATTAAAAGAACGTAGCGTACGGCATAATAAACTGTGACTAGACAAGCAGTGGCTCTCAATACCATACCACAAAGCTCATTTTCCAATCCAGACGGATATGCACATATGTACAAGTACAACTAGTATACAAGAGGTTAACCATGTTTAAAAAAAGGGTTATAACATAAGATAGAAGGTAAAAAGGAATATAATTTAATTAATTTAATTAGTGGATCAAGACCTGCAGCGAACTAACTCGGCTAAATGGGCGCCCAATGAGAGGGTCACACTCTCACATGGGTGACGACCCATGGCCATAGAGGAGACTCCTATACATACTCAACTCATCGAAATTTTCTTTTTCTCAATTAGAAAGACTTGTTCTACGATTCAAAGCTTGTGTCAAAGTTTGTGAGAGAGCAATCATCACATTTTATGTAAATTTAAGATTATGTTTTATTTGATATTTATGGATAATTTAAAGTTGTTATAATTTGTAATGAATAGTGAATATTAATATGGCATCGTTGTAGCTTCAATCTGTCGCTCATCGTATTGTTACTAACCTAAATTCTATGATACAATTCTCGTGTCTAACTTTATGAAAGATATACTACCATATTCACAGCTGAGAAATTAATGATAAATTAATGGTAAAAAAATATAACTATTAATTTAGTATTGTTGCAATAATTTAAATATCATGGACGTAATGCATCTTTTTGTAAATTTCTTATAGTATTGATATGCAAACCATGGATAAATAATACATTTATGAACAAATTAATATGATACATGCTTTTGCTTCTCTTCAAACAAATACATCGCATATAGCATAAAAATTTTAGATGTTTTGATCTGTGACTTGCATGAAGAATTTAAACGCCAATTATTTTTGTTGCTATTTGTTTTTAAGGTATTAATAGTGTCAAGTTATTATTCATCTTATACAAAACATTATCTTCTCGGCGTGTATATTTAATAGCAAGACCAATAAATTAGATTAAATTAAATCAAGCAAACAAAAGAGGGGGATAAAGAAAGGAAAATCCTTGAGGTGAGTGTCCTCGTGATCCCAGACACTGACTTTGGCGATCCATAGGAGCTGGACCCTCTCTCTTTCTCAATAGGATTTTTGGGAAGATAATCATAAAGTCAAGGAGGATGTATTTGGAATTAACATTTAGTCTCCTAATTTTTTATCTTAGGACCCGTACATATCACATATGCTACTGTTGTCTCTGCTTATTTTTTTATAATGTTAGGTGAAGTTTTTGTACTGCGTCCTTACAAAAATCATAAGTTTTCATATTGATTGTCAGTACAAAATTAGTGTCTAGTCTGGTGATGAAGGATGTACGTAGCTCTTCATTAACACTCTGTTTGGTTGAGGGGAATGCTTGTTCAAAATTTGATTAGATAATCCACCGCATTTAAATATATAAATAAATGACTTGATTTTATTTATTCACAGAAACAACTTTCCTAGTACAATCGTAATTATTAAAACCTATTAACTTTTTTAAGATTCTTTGCTAGTATAATGATACTTACCTCTTTTGATTATTAAAAAAAAATCAATTTAAATGTTTAATATAGTTTTTTTTTTGTTAGTGGTAATATATTTGGTTTGAGCTGAAGCTGCTTTGTAGGCGCATCTATTTTGACACGAATAGGTGATAAGTGGTAGTACTATAGAATAGTAGAGAGAAAATGACTATTCCTTTCGAAAGGGAAGTATTTTGAGGGTGCATATTTGCATATGGAAACATTAATATCATTATTATATGTTGGGTACCTTATTTTATGTGGAAATTGTAAATAGGAGAATACATACGTAACGGGGAGAAAGCACATGGGGAGTGGTGGACTAATTGATTCCTCAAAGTTAATTTCGAAGTACAACTCCTTTGGTATAGTAATTTACTTTTATCTTTTTGACATTAATTTCTAGGACTAGCTAGGATTCGTTAAATTTTGAATTTGTTAAGACCATGTGACATGGTGCCTCTTTTTGATGAAACCAAAGGGGATATACAGAGAATTGTTTATATTTACTTTACAAAATTCATTATGCTTTTGCTGACCGGTTATAATGCATTAGGCAAAACTTTACGTGCTATTGTTTATTTGTATATGAATTATTTATAAGATCATGAAGATGAGAAATCTCGTTACTCTATGTTTGACAAGTACCCAGGAAAATGGAGGTCATTATCAATATTATTATAGAGAAGCCCATAGATATTTTGCAAGAAATACCTATATTGTAATAGGTCTTTTTGGGGGGCAAATACAGCTTAGATTTATATATGTAATTGGGCTTACAACTATATATGTTCATAGTATCTTCATTAGATTTTTTTTTTTTTTTTTTTTTTTTTATAATCGTTGTAGAAAAGTATTCAAATAAAAACATAAAGTAATTTATAGATGTGCTTCCTATGATTTGAATGTGGCATATATCAATTGAATTGTTAATGTCTAAAACAATTTTCAATTTCGATCAAATTGTTGCATACATCTTATCGAAATGATAATAAATTTTTTTGCAACTTCAGTTTTTCAAGTGAATACATTTTTACTACTTTTGTTAAAACTGTTAATGTTTTATAAAAATAAAGTATAGTGACATAGCCTTCTAAAATAAAAATGAGAAAGTTTAATATGCACCATAGTGCATAGGGTTTTCTATGCACTGCGGACTTTTTCGGGAGTTATTTGTAAATTGACAAATCTAATTTAACCAATCTAATTTACATATTGAAATCTCATAGCAAACCAAATTTTACAATTTTTGAGATTTTATTACTAATTTTTTTTAAATTTTTTTAAACATGCTATTATTGGAAACAAACTACTATTTACAACATTCCAAAAATGACAGATTTTAAAAAATTCGAACTCTGAAAAAGTCCACAGTGCATAGGAAATCCCATGCACTATGGTGCATGCATATTAAACTTTCTCATAAAAATTCAGAAATTAAAATTCAACTAGGTCTGAATTACAGCTATTCTAGGTGAATGTCAGTGGCATGTTTACCTATGGATTCGTGCTAAAAAAATAAAAAGTAAAAGTCGTTAAGAATCAACAGTGTTAATTTGTTGGGGGTCTTAATGTTCATTCCCATTGCCAGATTTGCAAATTGCAATAACCTTAAAATAAATTGTATCAATGATAAACGCAGAGGATCAGAACCTCGAAAAGGGAAGAGAGGATTAATTGGTAGGTACAGTAATTAGTAGCGTGTTACCTCCTCTTTTAACTGTGTTAGTAATGTGAGAAGAGGTGCAAGTAAATGATCAAGCGGCAAATAGTGCGGTTCACGTCTAATTGCACGTGCAAGCACGTGCAAGGGGGTGGGAATCCACCTTCTCTCTTTTTAATTTTTGGGTATGCAACAAGGGGTAAGGTTAAGCATCACCATGCCATGATGCATGCACACATGGATGCATGGATGGATGGATAAGAGTTGGTGAGATTTGAGTGGTTTTTATTGCATGTGTGTGCCTTTTGTCTATGTACATTTATCATTCCTTCCCTTTTTTTAAGTTTAGGTAAGGTTGATAAGACTATTAAGTGATGCAAAGTTTGAGTTTAAATCTCATTGGCGCTTAGGGAAAAAAAAAAACTAGTAATATGTATTTTTGTGTCATGTCTCTAGCTAGGTTTGGTTCCACACTATGAATATATAGACTTGTACTGTAGTTGTACATGGGTCAATGGCAGGAACCGTGCCTGGTCCAATTTTAAGGTACAACGTTTAAATACGGAACGGAAATTTTCTTTTATTTTGACCATTAGAATTTACCATTTTCTTTCGGAAATATCACTGATAGGTAACAATTGTGGAAGAGAGGTAAAATTGATAATTAATTATTGGAGGCGTCCTTATGGTATTTATAATTGTACTTTTATTTAATTTTTTATGACAAAAGCGAATTACTTTTTTACTTCATTTTTTCTTTCATCTCTCTCTTAAACTTGAGAGAGAACAAAGAAAAGACAAAAACAAATCGTTGCCTAAATTAAATGGGGTCTGATTAGGAAGTTGATCCTAATTCAACTGTTCCATCTGACAAGACCATGAGATCCAGATCAAGGCGCACATTAATTAACCTTCATACTAGCATGAGTATGTCTACATCACTTTTTACCAATAATTGTACATCATTAATGTGGTCTTTCAGTCATTAATTTTTCTGGTTTGCTTGCCTGTGTAAATTTAAAATCTTATATTTTCTAAATTTTGAGTTATAACCCAGACACCCAGTCTGACAAGTAAGACACGGCGGGCAAACCTGGCATTGGGTTGAAAACGGCCTGTTGAATAGTGATTGAAATTGGGCTTAGATTTATAAGAGAATAAAGGGCTAATATAATTAAATTTCATTGGATACAATAACCCAATTCGGACGGGCCGATAAAAGTAAGATTTCGATTTATATACGGGAGATACCAGTCCTGATATGGGGCATCCCAACTATTTGACATCCTTACCATCCCATAGAATTGGACGAGATTAATGGGCTGGCCCAATGCAATTTATGTTGTGCACTGCAATCTGGGTGACAGATCCTGGATTGTGACGTCATCAAAATACCGGGAGTATTTAAATTAATGTAGGGGAATATATAAATGTGTTTTATATAAAATTTAACAAAATTAATAACGTTTATAATGAATCAAATTCCGGCATTTGACGTTATCCGATTAGAACATAAGGGAGTATATATTTCTACACATGGAATTAAATTATTTGTATTAATGGAGTACTTATTTTTCCAACAATTAGTCTTTAAAAAATGATTAATTATTTTTTAGGTAGTAAAGATACAAACTAAGGGAGTATATACTTCATCATAAGGGATTCAAATAAGAATGCATAATATAAAAAAATTGTATATGCAGCAATTCAAAGTTCACATTCACATAAAGACACCAGCAAACATTTCTAACAATAAGCTAACATTAACACCAAATTAACTGGATCATTCCTAGCAATAAACTGGCAATCTTTTCAAACATTACAACCAAGTTCAAATTAACTATTGATTCAAATTAACCATAAAATAATTCCAACCAAGTTCAAACATACTAACAAACTTAATAGTATCACTATAACAAGCATCAAACATTGAAGTCAGAGTAAGAATGGATCATCTCATGCAAGAAGAATACACTCTGTTGTTTACTTCTTTTTTTTGCAACCTTCATAATAGATGACACCACCTGAAATAAACAAAAAAAAGAGTATTAGCATATTATATACTCCCATTTCAGTTTATATTTACTCCTTTAATTGAAGTTAATTACACTTCTACAAGAAAAATACTTAGCATAGATTAATTTAAATACATGATAAGATATATACTCCCTTAAACAAACATAATTGCAATATGAAAACATATGACACTATTAGATAAAAATTATTATTCATCCTTATTATATACTCCCTTGCACAACATAATTACTCTCTTATCTAAAGTAACTACACTTCTACCTAACAAGTACAAAAAAAATACTAACAAATTAATGTCTACATTAAGCAAGAAACTTACATTAACTGCTACATCTTCTCCCTTTAGGAATTTAATCATATCTTCAGAGCTGATAACATAATTTTCACTCTTGAACACATCTGAGGGCTTATTTTGCTTCCCTAAACATATTTTTCTCACTTAATTATTACTCTCCTAATCATAAATATATACTCCTCCAATGAGGACAACTAGACTCACATTCCAAATCTAATCAAACAGTCAATTGGACTCACTGCTACAATTAAATGCTAGCCATCAAAATAGACATTTAAATACTCCATTATATATAAATAAATACTCCCTTCTATGTAAATAAAATATCAAAATTAACCTGATAATGTCATATCAACTAAATAATGCAATACACCTACAAGATAAATAAAGAAATCAGTTTTTATAGGTACTCCCTCTGGGTTATTTACTTACTCCCTTAGGATTATTTATTTACTTCTCAGTAAATGACAGCAAAGCAATCAGTTTTATTTATGTACACAATTATTTTAGATAGATACACCCACAGATATAATTAATTACTCCTTCAGTATTATTTATATACTCTCTAATCAATAATTGAACACAAAAAACCACAAATCAAACAGCAAAATTGAAAGCGATGAAGAATTTTTTATCTGATCTGACCTAATAAAAAAAAACTCTCATTTCAGTTTCTTTTTACTCCTTTAATTAGTATACATATATATAAAAAAAAGCATAGCACGGTTAATTAATAATACATCATCTTGATATGTACTCCCTTATAGTTTATATTTAACATCATCTTGATATGTACTCCCTCAAACTTTTATATATACTCCCTCATGATTATTTATTTACTTATCAGTAAATGACATCAAAGCAATTAGTGTTATTTATGTAGCAATTGTCTTAGTTAGATACACCCATAGATATAAATAATTACTCCTTCAATATTATTTGCATACTTTTTTAGAGTTATTTACTTACATCAAAGCACTCAGTAAGTTGTTTCTACTATTATTCTCATGTACCAATTATAATATATAGATAGTCCCTCAGGTTAATTAGATACACATAATTAAAGGTATTGATTAAGGATATTATTATACCTAAAACAAATATTTTTTTAAAAAAAAAGGAAAAAAATGTTACCCTAAAATATTGGTTGCTAACACGTAGTTCAGGAATGAAAATGTCAATTACTGCTTGCACCATTGCTTTCTTAACTAAGAATCGAGTGTTTCGATTCTTTTGAAGTTTCACCATATAAATTCTGTCCGGTTGAATCAGCAACAGCTACTTCACCTTCGACAGACACGAAGTGATGAAAATCTGTGAGCAAATTATATCCTACATATCACACAATGAATACTATATTAATTTTTAATACCATATTATAATTCCAAATAATTTCAAATATACTATATTAATTTGTAATACCAGATTGTTAATTTGTAATACCATATTATAATTTGTAATAATTCCAAATATACTACCTGAAATATATAGAAGAAAAAAAAAACTGAAAACATGCAAGCAATGACTAATTTCTCATAATCAACAATTAAATAATCTCCTATATAAAAATATATGAACTCATATGAACAAATAAGTGAAATCAATGTTGCAGCTAAATTTTTGGATAATATTTCAAAGTTGAAGCAACATATTTCAGTTATCAGATTACATAATTAAGTACTCCATTATATGTAAATAAGTAAGCATTCATTAAACAAAGTGCAAAAAACTAAAAACATTTAAGCAATGACTCATTGACAGATTCTACAATTAAATAATCACCTATGTAAAAATATATGAACTCAAATGAACAAATATATGAACTAAAGAATGCAATACACATACAAGATATATAAAAAAAAAATTAGTGTTTATAGGTACTCCCTCTGGTTTATTTATTTACTCCAGCTGGTTTATTTATTTACTCCCTCTAGTTTATTTATTTACTCCCTCTAGGTTATTTATTTACTTCTCAGGAAATGACATCAAAGCAATCAATGTTATTTATGTACACAATTATCTTAGATAAATACACCCACAGAAATAAATAATTACTCCTTTAGTGCTATTTATATACTCTCTGAGAGTTATTGACTTACATCCAAGGAATGATATGAAAGCAATAAGTCATTTGTATATGGCATTATTAACATATACCAATTATAATTTATAGGTACTCCCTCTGACTTATTTATTTACTCTCTTAGGATTATTTATTTACTTCTCAGGAAATGACATCAAAGCAATCAGTGTTATTATGTACACAATTATCTTAGATAAATACACCCACAGATATAATTAATTACTCCTTCAGTATTATTTATATACTCTCTGAGAGTTATTTACTCCCATTGTAGTTTATATCTACTTCCATAATTTATGTTAATCGCACTTGAACAAGACACTTTCATAACTAACTAATTACGCATCATCTTAATATATACTCCTTATAGTATATATTTACTCTCTTATACTAATAATGCATCATCTTGATATATATTCCCTTAGTATATCCTAGATCGGATATAAACAATTCAAAAGATTGATAATTTATTTCAAATGTCAAAGAAAAAATTCATGAGAATTGAGATCAATACCTTGAATAAACAATATCACTTACGTACACATGGAGACGAAGTCGGTGGCAGTGGCAATTGCAATGAAGGCAAAGTTGGTAGATTATATAATTAAATAATTTTCTATATAAAAATAAATACACACATTAAAAACTAAGTGAATAATAGATTGTAACTAAATGTAAAAATCTAGATCTGAATCCAAACAATTGATTTCAAATGAAATGTAAAAATCTAGATGTGATATGTTCAATTATTGCTTCAACCTTTGCATCACTTTATTTTCACAAAAATTTTAAATACTAAACCGCATCTTAACCTAATTTGAATTTCAAATTATAATTAAATAAAATTGATTTGGTAAATCATTGCTTCTTCTTCAAACAAAATGTAAAAAACTAGATCTCATATGTTCAATTATTGCTTCAACCTTTGTTTCAATTTATTTTCACACAAACTTAAAACACTAAACTGATCTTAACCTAATTTCAATTTCAAATCATAATTAAATAAAATTAATTTTGTAAATCATTGCTTCTTCCTGAAACAATTGAATTTCAAACAATAGGTCACATCTGAACCTATTTCCAATTTCAAAATAAATTAAATAGAATCAAGATGAGTACCTTGAAGAAAAGATCTATTTCATGTCAAAATCCATAGTGTAATGCCAGCACGAAGCTTGCGATCAGATTCTTATCACCTTATGCGTTCGAAAATGGCGAAAATATTGAAGCAACAGAATCGAAAATGGCGAAAGAGATCTGATGCAATCGAGAGATGGAGACACTAAGGGAGAGAGCTCGCTTGCTCGGCAGAGAGAGATCGATTCGATCTGAGTTGTTTTACGAAGAGTTTTAGAGAAGAGAGGCGAATTTACAAAAACAAATAATCATTACGGAGAGACTTAATGGGCCTTCCAGCACACAAGCCCATGGGATGTCACAGGATGGTAATATCTTAGGATGGTAGTAATGATATCCGGTGATATACACCATCCAGTCGTAAAGCATCCAAGCATCCAACAGGCCAGGGAGTCAGAAATGGGCTTAAAAATCTAGATTTCCGCGTGCTGACATCAGCAAAAAATTTTTGACCAATTTCCGAAAATTTTTTGGTGCTGACGTCATCAAATGTACTGATTTAAGGGTTCAGTTAAATGTTTTAAGGGATGAATTAAAGTGTGTAAGTGTTCAGTTAGATGCACCAATAATTTAGATTTTTAATTTTTGGGTTCAGTTAAACACCTTAAGGGATTATTTAAAAGTTGTACGTGTTCAGTTTAATGCAGCAATAATTTGGAATTTTAGTTTTTTGTGTTCAGTTAGTTGCAGCAGAAATTTGATTTCGTAGTTTTTGTGTTTAGTTAAACTATTTAAGGGATCAATTAAAATTATTTATGTGTTCAGTTAGATGCGCTCGTAATATGACGTTTTAATAACCATGCAATAAAGCAAACAATGATCATTTATTAAAAATAATATCTATTATTTCAACAAACTGATTCATTCTTATAATAATAACATCTATTAATAATAACACAAATCCTACATAATTTTAACCACTACAAGCTAAACACACTTCATCAACTCCTCCTCCTATTCCTTCCGCACAACTCTTCTCACCCTGTCCTGTAATTCCTACACAAACAAAACAAAATACAATTAAGTTCAATTACTAATTAAGTGCTCTTATAATATTTAATCCTTTCAGGTCATGTGAGTTTTAAAAAAATATATAATGAAACAACATGATCCCTTAGAAATACTAATTTAACACATAGTGAAACAAGATGATCCCTTAGATAACTGAACAATATAATGAAACAAGATGATCCCTTAAATATACTAACTTAACACATAATGAAACAAGATGCTCCCTTAAAGAATTGAACAATTAGAGATAGTAAAAATACATAATGAACAATCAGATCATGTGAAAGGCAAAACAAAAACTACATCCGTCTTAATTGTTTCCATGATCCTATCAAAAAACATGATTAAAGAAAAAGAAATAAAAGAGATGAAAGATAACTTGTTATTCATATGTTCCTAGGCAATGAGCCGAACTATCTGCATAGTTGATAGCCAATCAACTGCCAATCTGTACATTAAATTAAAATAATTAAACAACAATATTTCATATTGCAACCCCATCAACACAAGAAAAGGAAGAAGGATAAAACTCACGTGTGACGGCACGCATACAACAGGAGGAGATCTCTAATCCGAACCCTAAATCGGAGAGCCATGCCCCCTCAGCCGTTGCCTCCGACAAAGGTAAGAAAGGGTTCCATTGCTCGCACTGCAACCGTGATGGCCACCCCACGGAAGGCTGCTGGATCCTCTATCCTCACCTCAAACCTCACTGGAAGGGAAAAGGGGGCGGTCGCAACCGGGAGGAGGCGAAGAAGAAGGCCTTCTTTGTGGAAACCCAAGGTGGTCAGGGGGAAGAGATGGAGCGAGTGGCTGTGGCGTAGAGGGTCGGTGGCGACGGAGACGGGAGAGGAGAGGAGGCGATGGAGAAGAAGGATAAGACTAGATCTGGTTCGCCTCTCCCCTCTTGCGGCTAGGGTTTGAATGGTGTCTCTTGAAAGAGGAATCCGATTGAAAAATGGAAAAGAATGAGAGGGTCTCACGTGATATCACGTGAAAAAGGAAAAATGACCGAAACGGGTCAGTTTTCGACCCATATAATCAGGTGGATGCCATGGATGTTTATTTACTGGATGCGACATACCAATTATCATTTATATAATTATAATCAATAATTTAATTCGACTGAACATTTGATTAATTTACAAAATGAATGTGTACTAAACCAGACAACATAAATTAATTAATTTAATTTAATTCAATTAAACTGCATTAATATGAAAAATAAATTTAAAAGTGTAAATACATGTGGTAGTTTGATAAATTATGTATTAATATAAATAATTTTGTTATAATAGTATGATAATAATTAAAATTTTAATTCATCGATGTATCGGTTTATTTACAGTTTTTTTTTTATAAATGTAACTATAAAATTATAAGAAATTTAAACTTCTATAATTTTTTTATAAACTCAACTAAACCGAACCGTCCGAACTACTTGGTTAAAACATTTCAACCGAATCATTCGGACTGGGCACCTAGATGCAAATAAATCAGTGAAATAAATCAATAATTCTCCTAATTATTCAAAGAGCAAAGTCGCTGTTTATTGTGCTAAAATGCTTTGTGTTTCTTCGATTAGTGGTTTATGGAATTATGGTACTACGTGGCCAATCAAGTGATAACTCGCAAAAGATGTGTGACAAACATTCTCCTGCGAAACTACTCTCCATTCAATCAAAGGAAAAATAGAAAATAATCTACTGAACTGAAATTTATCTTCCCACGAGGATCAAACAGTTTTATTTCATTTCCAAACCGAGACAATCCATAGTGCAATTCTGATACTATTTTGTGAACAAGAGAACCGAATTGTCGTGCATGTGAGGCAAAATTGCTTGGCATGCAAGGTGTTTGACAAAATTCCTGAATGAAAAATTACTTGGCATTGGCAACCACGACGTTATAATACTACTTTTGCTGTGTCTTCCTTTTGGCATGAGTGCCAGATGGAGCAAAGAAAGGTACTTCAATTCAATACTTAAGGTCCCTAAAAAAACATCTCGTATGTGACTTCTGTATACCACAGTTCCTGTTGTTTTAGTGTACATTGTTGTCCCAGTGTGCTGTTATCTCTTCTATGAACCTTCATACCAGTTGTCTCTTTATTTGCTTCTGAGGTGCTCTAGAGACTTCTTTTTAGGAGATCATTAAAGGCCCTTTTAAAATGGTTTCTGGTGACTACTTGTCTAACCTATTTTAAATTTGACAAATAATTTACCTTTTTTATTAGGTGAGGATATGTGTATCACATGATCAGCAGATTTGAAAGACATGATTCCAAAGCTTTCTTCAACAGTCTCTCATAAAAGTTGCTCCAGTTAAATTGACTTTTTGAAGAACCTCTTTGTGAAAAAAAAAGGAACTTTCTTGGATACATACAAGCTGTTCAAAACCTGTAATTTTCTCTCATCTCAGTTTCTACTGCCGGGAATAAATGCGAAACTATCAAACTTACAATCTCTTAATGCTTTGAGACTCATTGGAGATTAACTCATTCAGTAGGTTTCAATTTGTATATGTTTTTGTGGTCCAAAATCATAATTATTTCTCAAGCAAGTTTTAACCTCAGTTCACTGGCTCTCATGATTAAAGCGTTTAGTGCAATAATTGGAGAAGTTTCAGCACAGCGACTTCCAAAATACATTTTCTTATGTGTTTCCATAAAAATTATTACATATATCATGGTGACCTCTAAAAGAAAGAACACCATTCAATCCCTCCTAAAGCATCTGGAGAATTTACCAGTAAAGCTTTATAGTAACTCCCTCTGTTGCTCCTTTCATTTATTTTGTTAGTTTAAAAGGGACAAATGTCCATATATCTAAATAGCTATCATGCATATGAGCATTATTGTTGGGCCTAATTAAAACGTTCAACTCTGTTGGGCCTTGTTAAATTGGTAGCCTTACGAAATGATACAATATTATTTATTATTATTATTTTTATAGGAACTTGCTGTTCTGTCACGGCAAAACTGGGAAAGTTTGTGCTGCAGAGACATCTGGCCAGGTTTGTGTTTTATAAGAAGTTTGAACCTAATAAATTTAGGTTTGATGTAGCACTACTGTTAATGTACAATTTTTCTAACATTTAAACTAGCTGGACAAAAACGATTGGTATTTCGTAAATTGACTTCTTTTTTCATTGCACATCCTCATAAAAGATTCTGTTTTCTTGACTAGTCTGCCCTTTACCACTAGTATATATGCCTTTACTTGATATGATGTACTTTATAATGTGCAACCGTCCTAATTAGTTTTACAGATTTCTGTCAACCTGTTGTGCTAAATCCTTTCCTTTTTTTTTCCTTTTCCCAAATAGGGCTGTTTCTCTGAGTATATTTTTGGGATGTTCATTAGGACTTAGGAGCCCTCATAAAATGATGTTGTGCTTCTTACGTGATTATGAATTTTTCTGGATTTAATTAGTTTCTTCTTGTTCCTGTAATAAAGAAATGGAAAAGAAGATCCCTTCTTATGTTAAAAACAGTTCCTTTTTGAGTTCACTATTTTTGGCATACTCCAAAAGAAACACGTGGAACATCCCCGCTATTGTGTCTTTTTTATTTTTTTTGTTTTTGTAATGGGAGCTGAGAAATCACTGTTATAGCACCTCACTTTAGTTTTAATTATGACATTTCTCATGTGAGTCTGGATTCTCCCAACCAGACCGAACTGTTCTAGATATCATTTTAATTCTACCTAATTTGATCTATTAAAAAGCGAATTAAGCAGTTTCCATTTTGTCTTTTGATGTTGGTGTACTACATATGTTGCATTCTTTTCGGGACAAGCACAGAAGCTAATTAGAAGAAGTTTATTGTTTCTCTCTGAAAAAGAGGATACCAAAAATGCAATTGCGGTCTTCCTTATTTTTTAAAAAAATAAAAATTTGAAAGAGGAATATCAAAACAGTAGGTTAAATGGTTTAATTACAAGTAGCTCTATGTACAGTTTTTGTTTCCGTGATCAATCACAGGTCACGACAATGATAGTTCCTTAACATTCTCTGCACTTTTTATTAGGGGCTTCATGCATGAATTACTTTATGATCGTTCCTTTTCAACAATCATAAAAAGAAAAAAATTCCTGAATTAAAATACATGATCACTTTTTTATTTATATGACAGGATATTTTGTGAGATATTTGTCAACATGAAAGGATATTTTTTTATTCATCGTTGGCGGTAAAATGCTTCAAGAGTAAAGAGTTTTCTTTCCTGCCGTGGCTAGCATAAATTTTGGAAAGGATATGACTTAACTACACCTACCTTTTTTGAGTGATGGACAATGCTCACAGGTCCCTCACCATATTTTTAACTACTCCTATTTACATCACCAGTACTAGTATTTTTTTTTTTTTTTTGAGAAAAAAATGACCCACTACTACTATTATTTTTCAGATGTTTACACCCTCCTAAATTACCACTCTGAATCTTTTATGTTCCTACCATTTTTAACTTCCACAAAATTGTCAATATTCTAGCCTGTACTAAACACAAAAAGAGAGCCACACCTTTTCACAAAAAGATTTGCTATTATCAACACATATTAGTGAAGAAATGTTGATGAATTAATTGGAAACACAAAAGTTTTCTCCGATATTTCTTGAAAAAAATTGTTGCATACACCTCTATATTTTTAACTGATTTCTCTAATATTTCCACAAACATGTGAAGTGGTCCAGCTGCTTAATTGAAACATTGTATAAAATCTTCATTATACTGTTCTCTTTTGTCAGTAAATTCTGTATAACTTTCTAAATATAAATGAGAGTTATTGATGTACCTTTTTCACACAATATACATTTGTGCTTCCTGTGATTGTTTTCCCCCCTTTTTGGTGGGGTCTAGCAATACTCAAAAGAACAGTTGAATCAGTCCCAAAGCAGTTAGCGTCTGCTGCAGTTTGCACTCATTAATGAGAAACTTCAACCTTTTTCTACTTGGATATATCAATTTCACTTCCTTCCTTTTTTTTTTCAATCTTATTGATGCCGTCTCTACTGATTTCTTTTCACTTGCTTTTAGAACGTTAAAGTGTGGTGTAGCAATTTGGAGTAGTTTATTTATTAAAAAAATGCAATTTCTTCTGGTGTTTTTGATTTTTACCAAATGGGACAGCTATTATTGAGTATCTCCAGCATTCCGAGATCACACTATATGCCGATTTGCAGGGGTGTTGGTTGCTGAATAGATAGCACGCATCTCAGTGCATGCACAGCCATCTGATTGATGTTACTGTGGAAAAAACAGTCCAAAACATCTTTTGCAATAGTACAATCTTATAGGGATTCATCGTGGTATTTCTGTAGGTTGAGTTCAGTACTAATGGTGGGATTTTTGTTTTGTGGGTGGGGTGGGGGTGGAGATTTTAAATCTTCAACCCTAGGATAGTCTGGTAATTATTCTTGATCGTTTACTTTTAGATTGGATGTTTCAGATACATCTATTTAAATTCAGTATGATTTAATGTGAATAGTCTGATCTCAATTAGATGGTGAAGATTAATCAGTGGACATTTGAGGTGCATTATTCTTTGTCCTCCCTGTATGTCCCACATGTATCCTACATAGATCATGACTGATTATGTAGATTCTTTCGCCGACTTATGAGTAAGACCGATGCGTACTGCATTAGCTAGTAATTTCGAATTTAATGAGTTCAATATTTTATCTTTTATGTCATCCAGTAGTCAGTTTTGTATATCTGTTCTCTCGGGGAGGGTCACATTTCTCACCCAAGAAATTTTTTCTTGGAGTGTATAAAACTGGTATTGCTACCTGTGTCAAGGAGGACTGTGATAGAGTTTCCGCTTGCAATGTTCATGTAAAACTAAAATGTTACAATTTTTCCTTTTAAATAAATACTACTGCATTAGCAACAGTAAATATTCAAATTGTATGTCAACTTTGTATGCCCATATGCATCACAGGTGATTTAGTTTGGTATTTTGAAAAGAAAAAGGAATTAAATATACATGATAATTGTTGCAGTATCACAGTGTTAACAGTTAATAATCTATTTGCAACTTCTTTAATTTTTGGCTTCATACATGAATGGAATTAGTTTCACTAAAAAGGTGGATGAATTGTTTACAAATGTATGCTCTCACTGGTTCGATTATCTCCACTAGAACAATTTGCAAATGTTGTTCAACTTGTTTACAGAGTCGTGGAGCTATGTATGCATTTCCTTGGAATGAGGACATTCCAACATTAAGAATACTAACATATGGGAGTAGTAAAGAGACAGTTTGAAACATTAGTATAACCTCTACTAGAGTGACAAGCCATATCTTATAATAACTTTTCATTATAAAGAGAAAAATGGTTGTATATAATTTTTGTTTTTCTTCTGCTTTCTTAAAAGCATTATTGTTTTTTCGGATAACATACAGGGCAACTTACCTTTAACTTGATCGATTTTTTCTTAAGACTCAAATGCTTCTGATGAATAAATACTGGTATTTAATTAACTTGATCAGCTCCTCTTGATCTAACATATGGTTTAATAATCTAACATACTATAAGCATTTGCATATATTCTTTTTTAATTACTCCATTCCTTATTTCAAAAAAGGTGGCAAAAGCAGTTAAGTTGAATAACCTTCAGAACATGTAATAGTTACTAATTCACTTTGTTTAGGAAATATGGGCTTACTTATTTTTTTCGGGGATAAAGACTTTTTTGCAACTTTATTTTGCTGCTACTTGCTTGCTTCCAAATTGACAGGTTCTTCCCCCCTTCTAACTCCTCCCCTCCCCTCCCCCTCTCTCTCTCTGTACTTTAACATTTTACAGCTCTCACTCAGTGGACTATAAATAAACAACAGAACTAACACATAAACACTAATAAGTGTGTAGGTAACAATGCAATCCCTGGTTGTAAGTGCAGGAAAAGGCGCAGCTCATCTTCCAATGCCAAGAGTAAGATAAATATGATGCATTTTGGATTTTATACCGTCATTATGTGATCAGAGTTCCTATCTTTCTGTAGTGTGCACCTTTATAGATCTATTCTCTATCTAGTATTTCGTTGGTGCAGGTGGCACATGTCTCATGCTTCTTTTTCATATATATACCTATTAGTCATGCAAGTCTCTGTGTGTGTTTGTAGTTGTAGTTAACTTAAAATGGACAGCTAACACTTCTGATACCTGTAAGCTTATGTATAGAAAATCATGAGCATTATACCAGCAGATAACCAGCTATGACACCATAGAACTTAGAACTTCCATGTTTCAGTCTTTTTAAAATTAAAGAAAATAAATACATGCACATCTCTACTCATTTAAATGCATGTATGTATAAATTGTATATGTACTTCTACTTTCTCAGACACTAGCATCTATATTTATCGTAAGCTAACACGCTTTCATGTCATTTATTTTTAATTTTGCAGAAAGATATGCAGCCGCTACAGAGGGCCCAATCCGACACATCAGCATTTTTATTGCGAGAATCCGACATGATAAAGTGTGAATGCTGTGGTATGGAAGAAGATTGCACACCTACATACATATCTAAAATCCGTGAATTGTTTTCGGGGAAATGGATATGTGGTCTATGTGCTGAGGCAGTTAAAGAACAGCTAACCAAAGACCCCTCCATTTCTAAGGAGACAGCATTGGAGGCACATATGGCTATGTGCAAGAAATTTAATAGCACAATCAGGCTAAACCCTAATTTTTATCTGGCAAGTGCAATGAAGGATGTAGCAAAGAAATGCTTGAATAGAAGGAGATCACTTGATTCGTGTGTTCCAGTTGCAGCGAAGATAGAAGGAGGTGGTGCTGTTACTATTGTGGCAGATATGAAGAAAAAGTAATTAAACACGAAATATATATAGGTAATAGGTGGTTTGTTTGAATTTGCTTCTCTTGGCTATAATTGGTTGAAGCTTTTATATCTGTCTCTATATTCGTTTGGTGGAAGTTAGTTTCTAGTTAAGAGGGACTTGATGAATCATAGTTTCTGTGGTATGAGGATGTGTAATTATGGTTTAGAATAAAATTGTGCGTCAGTCAGTGTACTTGGAGTCTTGGACCAGCAATTCTATTAATTTTTGAGGTGTGAAATTTGAATTATTTAACTTGAACGTTATATTATTATAAATTCTTAAATAAAAATCGAGTCTTTGGAATAGCAAAAAGCATAATCGACTTTATGATGACAGAATAACAATCTTGTTTCCATTATATTTGAGTACCATTGTGTTCCATGCGACCATATATGCAACACATCCTATCTATTCGTAATGTTTTTCTAAACTGTTTTCTACTTCCTCCGTCTTAAATCTTAATTTTCTTCCAAACATCAACTCCTGAGCCCTAATATATATATTTTTTAAACCTTTTCTCCAGCAGAAGTGAGTTATACATTAAAATCATTACAACCATAATGTTACTGAACTTTAAAGCAAAATTCTTTTTTTTTTATTTAAATATTCCGATCCTTACAATCAATCTAGCCATGTGAAATATAGATTTTAAGACATTAAAAACAAAAAAAAAAACCAAGGTAGTTTAGTGTGCGGTATAATTTGTTAATAGTACCAAGGTAGTTCAAGACCGGACGGATATGAATAATATGATAAACGGATTTATTGCGTCAAACATAAAAGAAGTCTTACGTAAGAAAGATCAATCTGCTAGAGAAATAGAGAATATGACATCAGATCAGTTGTTACAATATCACAACGGGACAATTGTGACTTTTTAAAAAAAAATATATTTTAGTATCAAGATGGGACAGACCAAAGAAGTTACAAGATAAAAGAGGTGAAAATAACCGGGAGGACGAAAGTGAAAAAGAAAGAGAGAAAATAATTCTTTTTGTTTTTTTCTTGGTGGAGAAGCACAATTTTGTCTTAATATTTACTCGTTGATTTCGTGACCAGCGCACTTTTTCAATTATATATAATTTATAATTAACTTTTTAACATATATCCCGGAATAAAAAATGACACATTTGATGCACAGCATCTCAGATTACTTTGTTATTAATATTTTATTTTGTTTTTTCGCTGGAACCTTAAGTCTATTGTAATTACAAATGAAAAGTCCGAAAATTAATACTATTAACAAGTCTGTCAATACTATAATAACTAAATACGTCAGGATTTACTGTTTATTTCAATGCAAAGATAAGGGCTAGATCCTAGTTTTAGTTCAAAAAAATGTCAGGTTTTAGTTACACATAACTAAATAAAACTTCTTGATGCACGAGCGTAGGCCGTCGATATTGAATGTACTTCTTTCTCAAATAATAATTTTAAATATATATGTTTATATTAGTAACTAGGAGTCCAAATGCTAAGTTATTAGAATAACTTTAAAAAAAAAAAAAAACTATTTGAGTTCAAATCTCAGTGAAATTAATATAACGTGACACTTGCTGTCAAATATTAAAAAAAAAAAAGAAGAACTCTCAAAGAATGCTTCATGAGTACGAAAAGCAATCAACTTTAAAAAGGCGGAAAGAAAACTTGAGAGCAATTTTAATTGACATTTTTATGTATCGTTCAAATTATCGATATTCACTTAGGGGCCGTTTGGATGGGGCTAGGAATAGCCAATTCCTAGAAATTTGCTATTCCTAGGCATAAATTTCTCTCACAAAGTTACACACTTCCCAATATTTTCCGCCTAGGAATAGGAATAAGAGGAATAGTCTATTCCTAGACGGAAAATATTGGAAAGTGTGTAACTTTGTGAGAGAGATTTATGTCTAGGAATAGCAAATTCCTAGGAATTGGCTATTCCTAGCCCCATCCAAACGGCCCCTTAGTGTTTGAACTTCAAAATAATTGATAATCATTATTTATAAGTCTTAGCTAGTGTATGTCAATATCACAATGTTTAAGATCTAAAACACATATGCGGTTATAAATTATTATAAAAATCGGGACAGACATCCGCTGTAAAGAAGTGAAGAATCTGGTAGCTATTTCTTAAAAAAAAAAAATCTGGTGGTATTTTTCCCGGAACAAAGTCAATTTCTGTCACAAACAACCGGGCTCTTGATTTTGTGGCAAAAAACAATGCGCTTTTATTAAAGATCGCATATTCAAAATCCGAATGGAAGATCCTCTGTGACATTTAATTTCAAAATAAATCACTTGACTCTCATGCATCTTATCTTAAAAACAATTTCTGTCGCAAACAAATTTATAATAGTTATATATCCCATGGCGGTAGGGGTGAAAACGGTAATTATTTTAATCGTTATTTCGTTTCGTTTCGTCCAAAACGAAGCAAAACGGTTAAAGATTTTGACTGCGTTTCAAAAACGAAACGGTTTACGAAAGCTTGAAACGGTTACGTCCATGTGTATTTTTGTGATTTTGATCATTTCGTCTAAAACGAAACGATTAACGGAATTGGTAGTTAGTTTCGTATCCAAAATGAAACGGTTAACGAAACACTCCAGTTTCGTTACCGTTTTAGACGTTATGCAGCCCTGCATGACGGCACCATATTGAACGAAACATTTGTTCAAACAAATTTTGTTAGTTCAATGTAAAATGTCAATTATTGTCAATCAGGTTTTCGAGCCCTTGTGTGATGTTTGCTTTTAACGTGATTTGACTTGGATTCAATTGTATTCATTATGCAGATAACGAATTTAAAATTCCGTACGCACTTTTGTTTTTTTTCATGTGGTCTTTTGGATCGCTGCAAGCAATTCTTTATTTTATTTCATAAATAAAATAAAACAATACTCCTTCCAGACAATTGATTTAGGATAAAAGATGTCACATTTCTATTGATTTGGTACGAATTTAATAGCTTCTTAGGATCTTGACAGAATTATACACATAGGTGTCTAGGTTAGGGATTTGTACACGTGCAAGTGTGCAACTCAGTCCAAAAAATAATTTCGCTTATTCGGAATTTAGGATCCAAGCCAATACACGGGCACGGCTGATGTCATGAGACTAATTGGGCCTGAGCCCTTATCCTTCAGATCCAATTTCTGAACCATAATTTCAGTTCGGAAATGATATACACCATCCAACAATATACCATCCAACCATCCACCCTCGCCAGCAACAAAAAAAATAGACTTCCTGGACGCCCAAGCCCAGATTTTTCGCTCGCTGAGCGCTCATCTGCCGCGCGCTGACGTCAGCATTTTGTGTTATGTTTGATGCCTTAAGGGATGTGATTAATGTTCAACAGATTTTTAACTAAATGCAGCAAGGGATGAGTTAATTTGCGTTAAGTGTTCAGCTTGATATATTTATAAAATGACATAGAAATGATTTTATATCCTTTTTTCGCGCATTTAGCCAACAAATTTGGGAACACTACATCAATTTAAGGTTCATTTTGTTAGCACAAGAGATGATTTAACATGCGTTATATGTTTCAATTTGATAGATTCATAATATAACAAAAAAAACATAGCAACTAGTACTAAAATAAAACATTAATATGATCCATAAAAAAAGAACAATAATGTGTTCCCTAAAACAACATGATCAGTTTTAACAGTCCAAAGCAATACAAATTATAACCAATCCAGAAGATAATACCAGCACAATTCATACAAATATTAGAACACATGTTCAGTTTGGTAAAAATTTGAATGTTGGTGGAGAATGAACACACAACGCCACACCAACTTGATCGAACCGCAGTCCAAACCTACGTAATATGAATACAAAATACATATGTAAAGTGTTAACAACATGATCCTTTAATTTGATAAATAGATCACAATTTAACACTAAATAATCTTTTCAGGCAACTTTATGCAGAAAATATTTTCTGACAATGAAACATAAGATGATCCTTTATTTCATTTAACTTAACATTTGCAGTATCTAACACATCATTTGTGAAAAAATTGAAGTAACATTTGCACAAGTAATCCCTAGATGCATGTAATATAACAAATGAAGCAACTAACTGAACACTTGTATAAATACACATGAATTAGAGTGTGGCAGCAATACTAAACATGTCCAATTAATATAATCTCATCCATAGATGCATTTAACATAACATATAAAGAAACTAACTGAACACTTGTAGAAATACACATGAATAACAGTGTGCCAGCAATAACAATAATGTAATCCCTAAATGCATGTAATATAACATGAAAAGCATCTAACTGAACACTTATATAAATCCACATGAATTAGAGTGTGCCAGCAATGCCAATTTGTCCAATTACTATAATCACATCCCTAGGTGCATTTAACATAACATAGAAAGCAGCTAACTGAACACTTAGAAAGCAAGATCTTCATGCTACTTGTACCAGCAAATACCAATATATCAAAACTAAAAACTACATCAAGATAGAACATGAATATACATATATGTAAATGCACTAATTATTCAAATCATCAATAAACACAATCATGTTGAAACAAAAATTAGATACTCACTTAGATTCAATGAAATCTCTGTCAATCGCAGAATTCTATCTGAATTTCTTGGAATTGCGCCATTTATTCTCTTCTCTGCCCTCTTCTCTGCATAGATCTCCTTCTTCTCTTAGCATTCATCAAAAATAGAGGATTTCCTTTGATCAATCGAACATCATAAATTGCTGTAGATCTCGATTGATCAAGGTTCTTTTGAGAACTAATAAAATCATTTTTCAAGGTTCTTTTGAGAAAGAAACGCGATGTCGTACCATGGTTGCGCTTATTGGAGGGTTAGGGTCTGATCGAAACTGGAGAAACAGAGAAAAATATCTTTTTCGGCTAGAGAGTGAGGCGGAGGCCAAAACCTTAGCTTTTTTCGTCATCGCGTTGAAGAGGAACTCATCAATCAGATTGGAAGGACAGAACGGAGCAGAAGAGGAGGAGAAGAGAGAGTAGAGAGAGGAAAGAGAGATGGATCCATGATCAGATCTAGGGTTTGGTATTTTCGAGGAGAGAGAGAAAAAAATGAGAGAGAAATGAAATGGAGAAGGGACGCATCTATTGGATCCGTGTCTATCTGGTCACGTGACTATCATGTGCGGCTCTGTTGGATAGTTGGATGGAAAGTAGAAGGATGGTAAACACCAATTACCATTTCAGTTTAAACTAAAGAAAAAGTTTAATATGTATTATAGTGCATGGAGATTTTTATGCACCGCAGATCTTTTTTGGGATATTTTTGTAAATTAACAAATCTAATTTAATCAATCTAATCTACATATTGAAATCTCATAGCAAATCAAATTTTACAATTTTTGAGATTTTATTACTATTTTTTTCGAATTTTTTAAAACCTGTCATTTTTGGAATGTTGTAAATAGTAGTTTGTTTCCAATAGTAGCATGTTTTAAAAAATTCGAAAAAAATAGTAATAAAATCTAAAAAATTATAAAATTTAGTTTGCTATGAGATTTCAATATTTATATTAAATTGGTTAAATTAGATTTGTCAATTTATAAAAAGACTCTCGAAAAAGTCCGCGGTGCATAGAAAGCCCTATACACTATTATACATATTAAACTTTCTCTAAACTAAGTCTACAAATTTCCTAAAGGTTCAATGCCATCCCCACTTAATTGGTTTCATTTTTATAACCTCACGTCTGAGCCCATTTCAACATGTAACATTTTGCGTACAATACTTACTTAATATGTGAATGTAAACTATTTGAATTAGCCATCTATGTCATGTAGGGCGGGCAACGGATTGACTTTCAACAAATGAAACAAATTGACCTTAGCTCTAGTTTGATTTGATTACAAATCGAACGCTGTCTAATTCGAATTAACAATCACTTGAGTTGTTGAGTTTAAGCTAATTCGAATTGTTTTAAAACGAATGGAATTCAAGTTCAGTACTAGCTCAATTATTTATTTCATATTGTTTTAAACAATTAAAATAAAAATTAATTAATATTAATTCTTTCATTGTATTAATTAAATTACTTATTGATATTTTATTGATTTATAACTAAAAAAAAGAAAACTTGATATTTCTATTTAGAAAATAAATATTTATATATTATTTGAAGTACTAGATATTATAAATGAGATAATCTAATTACATATCGTTATTTCTAGTGGAACTTGCATGAACAAGTTGACCAAAATGAGTTAGAACTTAAAAACTCGCACCCAACTAGTAAAAGAGTCTTATTCGACGAATTGATATTGAGGAAGTTACGAGCTTCTTTTGGCATGCTTTTTATACTTTCGGTTGATCGAAATGTTCTAATGAACAGTACGAATAAAAGACTGATTTAAATCGTACAAATTTTTTCGCATGTTTTTTCCTTTCACTAGAATATATATATTTTTTTTTAAAAGAACTTAGTCAACATCATAAATCGTAGGAATAAAATAAAAGATTGTGATTTAATATCAATTAATAATATTCTAGTGAGATACTCATGTGAATATTTCCTATAACAAAAAAAAAATAGAACCATGCCAATATGCCGTAAGTATGATGAATAAAATATTAAAATTTAAATTTAAGAACATAAATTAACAAGTTCATAATTTCTTTTTGTCTGACAAAAGCATAAGCCGGAATAATGAAAATAAAAATAAATATAATAAATAAAAGCGCAGGACACCTGTAATTAATTGCTCACAGTTAGAATTCGGTGGTCTGATTTTTTTTTTCATTAAAAACTCTGAATTTCGAATTCCTACATCGGTGATCCATACGATCTAAGTTCGTAATTTTTGTAAGTCGGTTACAGAAACGATCACATATTTCACATTAAATAGAGAAGAAGGCTCAGATTTCAGTCTGAAAGAAAAAGAAAAATTATCCAAAACCCTAAACTTTAAGCTGCGACTTCAGATTAACTATGGCAATATACAACCCCGTTCTTCTTCCGTTGACTCTCATGGAGGCCAACACCGGTGCAAGTCGCCATGTCAGAAACATGGTGTTGCTTCCCTCTGACACCTCCGCTGACCTCTTGTGCAACCTCGCGGGTTTTGCTCAGGTGCCCATCGACGAGGTTGCCGCCTTCCTCCAGCGTGACGTGACGAGGGAGATAGTACGGATCACTGGCGACACGGACCTCGTGCATGAGCAGCCGGTTCGCCTAGTGGATGTCATGGTCGGACTCTGTGTGTGTGCGAGAAGGAAGTAGATGGCACTCCGGTGGAATTCCACCACTGTCCGCACGATGAAGTCATCGATGTCATGGATTTCAGGTCTCCAGTGGGGCCCATACAAAGGCCGCCACGTGGCACTGTCGTTGAGATTAGAGGGTCTAGTGGCTGAGGCTGTTTAATTGGTGGCCGGTGTTGCATCTGATGGGTTTCTTGAAGGGTTGTTTAGGATTATTGTCTTCATTTTTTGGGTTGTTTTATGTGAAAATATTGGGAAGTTTAGGATTGTTACAAAAAAATTTGGTCAGATAAAATGTAATTTGATGGATTGATGGAATCAGAATTATAATAGCTGAATTTTTTTAATTTTAAGTTCTAATTGCTGTATACGCACGTTTACTCTTCCTGAATCCTGATTACGTTGATAAAAATGGAAGTGTTCAAACTTCTTGTTTTCTTCTTATAGTAAATTTTTTATTTCATATTACTGTCAACGGTAGTGGTTAATTAAGTGTTACATGTAGTAAGGCAATAGCATGTCTGATTTCATTTGTTATCAGTTATTATATTTGTGTGAAAAGATACAGACGGCTCAAATACTGGTACTGGTAATGTTTCACTATAATAATTTGGGTTAGGACTGAGTGGGATTTCTTTGTCTTGATATAGAAGTCAACATTTACTTTGTGGACAGGTACACAAGACAGGTTTCTTGTATTTCCTTTTATCCTTTTCCCTTTCAGTTTTTTTTTTCAGAACATGAATACTTTTTATACGCCAATATTGATTATACAGAGTCCTTGAAGCGTGAAGATTGTTACTTACAAATTTATGATAATTATCCATCAGGCGTTGGATTACTACTACTTGCATGGTATGCTCTTAATTTTCTGAGTAAAAGACAGCAGTCACAGCAGCATCTCTACATTTGATTAGAGTCCTTTTAAAATCATGAACTTGTCTATCGTATTCGTAGGCGGTTCAAAAATAAACCATTTTGTATATTAAGTTTAATAACATGGGCCTTCTTTCTAATTAGGCCCATGAATTAAATTACCCAAAAAGGCCCAATAAGATGGATTTCTTGCTGGAGAAGAAGCAAGCACACCCCACCCAAGAGGATGCATCTCTCTCACGGTGTCTCTCCCTTCCGTTCCTCCTCCGCCGACTACAAAGTACAAACCAAACCAAAAGTTGTCTCTCCTCTGCCACGAACAGAACAGCTTCTTCCAGTCTTGAAAGAAACCTCAAAAAAATTGCTTGTCGAGAAGTGAGAAAATTCAAAGCGAAATTCGAGAGAGAAGATGAGTAGAGGCACAGGAGCTGGATACGATCGCCACATCACCATCTTCTCCCCCGAAGGCCGCCTCTACCAAGTGGGTATGTTATGTATGATTCATCAGATCGTCTCCATTTTCGAGCTCTGAGCTTCTCATTTTCTTATATTAGCTTGTGCTGAATTTTTGCTTTTGATTTAACTTGGAAAGAGTATGCGTTCAAGGCTGTGAAGGCGGCTGGAGTGACTTCAATTGGAGTAAGGGGAAAAGATTCTGTTTGTGTTGTTACCCAGAAGAAGGTCCCTGTAAGTTGTGTTCTTTCTTTTGCCATCTCTTCTCTGCTGAATGAAATATTATGCCCAAATTTGACCTACTTCTTTCTCTGGTTGGTGTCGCACAGCACAATTGTACCTTTTTGAGTTCTAAATGGGAGGAATTCAGTTTTTAGTTCACTTAATTGTAGGATAAGCTACTGGATCAAACTAGTGTCACCCATCTCTTTCCCATCACCAAGTATCTTGGGTTACTCGCCACTGGCATGACAGGTTTCTATTTCTTTTCTTAATTTATCATTTCTAGCATCATTGGGGCCGTTTGGATGAGTTGGGAATTGGGGGAATTTCCAATTCCAAGCATAAATTTTATTATAAACAATTCAATCTCTTCACAAAGTTACACACTTCCCAATAAATTTATGCCTAGGAATAGGCTATTCCCCAAATTCCTAACCCATCCAAACGGCCCCATTTATACTATTATTATAATCTTATTGTCGGCACTGATACTGTTTTATTCTTTATAATATGCAGCTGATGCAAGGTCACTTGTTTCCCAAGCAAGGAATGAAGCTGCTGAATTTCGATTCAAATGGGGTTACGAGATGCCTGTTGATGTTCTTTCCAAGTGGTATTGTTTTTTACTATAACTTGAGTGGAAATCTTCTCTGTTTGTATGATGAAATTTTGAAAAGAACCAGGCATTGTAAGTAACTGCATACAATGTGGTTAATAGCCAGAAAAATTGTTGATAATTTTTCCTTTTCATAACTTTTATAAATGTTACATTTCAAAGAGAACCATGTGTTATGGGATAAAATGCATAATTCTGTTTCTTTGTCATTCTCAACCTCTATCCATGTGGTCGTAGCCAAATGTTTTGTTATTATTTTTTTCATAAATTCCTGAAATCTTTGAGAAATGAGGGATATATTTCAGATTAATGTATTATGTGATTACTCAAATCTATGCAGGATCGCAGATAAGGCACAAGTATACACACAACATGCTTATATGCGGCCCCTTGGAGTTGGTTAGTCTCATTTGCTTTGTGTAATGCATGCAATAGCCTCATCTTTACCTTAATTTGGATATTTGATTCCTCTCTTTGATCTTACTCGTGGCAGCTTCTATGGTTCTGGGTATCGATGAAGAGAAGGGCCCTCAGCTATTTAAGTGTGATCCTGCTGGTCATTTCTTTGGGCACAAAGTAATTCAAATTTCAAAATATTTATTTAATTGTTTTGAATAAGGAAATTAATGTCTTTACACAGATCTGATGGTAGGATTTATTCTTGAAAGTTCTAATAGTTAGTAAAAATGACAAATAAAAAGGAATTGTTATGACAAATTGCTATTCAAAATGACAAGTATAAGAAATTGTTATAAAAATTTGCCAAGCAAAATGACAAGTAAAAATTGTTACAAATTTAGGCAACAAGTGCAGGGCTTAAGGAGCAAGAAGCAATAAATTTTCTAGAAAAGAAAATGAAGAATGACCCTGCTTTCTCTTATGATGAGACTGTCCAGGTTTTTTTTTTTATTAATTTCTTCCTTCTATTAGTTTAATCACGTTTTTACAGTTTTGAGATTGAACTGTTGGTGACTATTGTGTTAGCTCTATTTTTTAAAACAGTTGCTGAAGTGTGTTTTGTTTGTGCATTACAGACTGCGATATCTGCGCTGCAATCTGTGCTGCAAGAAGATTTCAAGGCAACAGAAATTGAGGTAGTGCCTTGTTTATGTTCGTGAAGCCTAATGATTCATAATCAGTCCTGCACTGTTGCATTTCATTATTTTTTTATAATATTCTCTATAATTATACTTTTTTTTCGAGCTAACTATATTCAACTTCAACATGAAAGGAATACATTAGCCAAGGGTTATTATTCAGGCTTCTGATTTTGCTAAAACAGCTAGAATATAATTCCATTACATCTCACATGTTGCTACATCCCTGTTGGTCCTCAATTCATTGCCTGGTTCTTCTTTGTTGCTTGGCAATTGGCATAATTGATAGCAATTTAGGTTTAGTTCAGCATTACCAATTTTTCCCCCCAGCTAGAATATTCAACTGTCAGTCCAATTATTGTTCTGGTTATTGTGAAAGATACTGATAATGAAATAGAAAAATAAATTAACTGCTAAAATTGTGTTGAGTAGGTAGGAGTGGTTACCGAAAAGGACCCAGTCTTCAGAGTATTGTCGACAGAAGAGATTGATGAGCACCTTACAGCTATCAGCGAGCGTGATTAAAGGGCACCTTTCTATATTATTGTGTGCTTTTGGTAGTAAAGTACAAAGCTATGAAATCAGTTTGTTTTCTTGTTACATGCTCTTTGTTGGACGAATAGGTGTATTTGAACTTTCTCATCCTGATGTTTGAATCATGATATCATTATTGTTCAGATTACCATACTTCCTTGATGCTCTTCTCAAACCAGTTGATGGGGCCTTTTTAGGACCTTGGCATTTATTTAACTGATGGATTTGCGATTGAGTAAATTATGGACTAACATAAGCACCTACTTTGTTCATCTCTACTGCTGTCACCGTACCTAATTTGCTAAAACTAAAAGTAACATCAGAAACATCGTTTCATTATTAATGCTGGATTTTGTTATAATTTAATAATTTATGATTACAATTGCTGGTTGATTACACACTTACAATTGTGAATTGGGGGCAGAGATGGATTGCTTCCGGTGGTACAAAATATGTTGAAAGTGCGGACGCGTAGCAAGAATGTCATCTTTTCGTTTAATTACTTTCAAAAGGTTTACAATTGTTAAATAACTTTGTTACTATTTTTTCATTTTTTTTTTTTTTTTAGACATGCAAAGCCCGTAGGCACTATTTTTTCATTTTTGAAAGACGGCCCTGAAATAGTTTAAAAAATAAACATATTAAAATGATAAAAAGGATATCTTTCAAATTTTCCGAGAAAATAACAAAAAAATTATAAAAACAATAAAGCTTGAATTTTTACGACTTTTCATCATCAATTTAAAAATACATTATAAATATTAAACTAGTCAACCGGACATAAAAAAAAAAAATCATATTGTAATCCATTCGCATTTCGATTTAAATATTTCCAAGTCATGTGTGAATTGAACACAGCCATAAAGACAGACTTCACATATCGCCTCGCCTCGCCTCGCCTGACTGACTGACTCGAAGAATCGAATATGCAGCAGTTGCAATGCATTTTTCTCCTCTCTGAATCCTCCGGGTCGGTAATTTCTCTCTCTCTCTACCTCTCTTTCAATTCTATCTGACTTTGATTTTGATGAATGGATGGATTCAATTCGATTCATTTTTATTGGGATTGGGAAATGAAGAGAGGTGATGGTGGAGAAGCAGACGACGGGCCACCATGTCGACCGCGCCATCTGTGCTTGGTTCTGGCATCAATATCACCACCACCACCATCATAATAATAATGATCAGATGTTGTCTGTTGTTACCTCTCCTACCCATTACTTGTTCCCTCTCTTCCGCCATGGCATCGTCTTCCTCGCCTGCACCCAGCTCGAGCTGCCTCCCTTGCTGCCCATCGAGTTCCTTTCTCGCTTCGCTGACATTTTATCCCATTATCTCTCTGCTGGCACTCCTCTCAACGAGGACATTGTCAAGGACAATTTCGTCATTGTCTACCAGGTACTTGATGAGATGATGGACAATGGCTTCCCCCTTACCACCGAGCCCAATCTCCTCAAGGATATCGTCCTCCCCCCCAACCTTGTCACCAAGGTTCTTCATGCTGTCACCGGCAATTCCTCCCCTTCTGTCGCCCCCACTCTCCCCCATGCTGCTGCCTCCACTATCCCCTGGCGTTCCACCCGCCCCAAGACCACCACCAACACTGGCGAAGCCACGTTACTTTTGGTGGGTCCAAGGACCCACCTGAAAATAAAAAAATTTGTTTGAAACTTAGTATGTTTGTAAATAAAAAAAAAATATAAGAAGTCAGGGACCCATCTCAAAAATTTGAAGGATCCAGCTGGACATGTCATGTTTGATTTGAATTGCGTAACGACTCGTGAAATATCACATAGGGACCCATGTCATATTCATCATAAAGAATCGCTTTCTTCCTCCCTCCGCAATAAATTTTATTAAGATAAAACTTATAGTAGAATATAAGATTGTTGGATGAATGATTTCTTGACTCTTGAATTATTATTTTGTATATTGGATATATTATTCTAGATCTTCAGTTGCTATCATAATGGATATTTGATTTCTCATGTTTATTTATGTGAAATTATTTTGGAGTTGTTTATTAAAAAATTATTATTATACCGTGTTTATATTAGATGCAAGATTTTAAAATGTGATTTATGTGGTTTAACGGTTGGGTGATGATTTACCGTGTACCGGTGATAAAACGACGATAAAACGGTTGTACAACGATAACATTGTTGTGCGATATAAACGAAAATTTAGATACAACGGATAAAACAAAGTTTTTAAAATGCTTGATTAGACATTATGTCATTATCGTACATATATTTTTTCAGAAAAAAAATATGGACCCTGCTGATCTGAAATCCTAGCTTCGCCACTGACCACCAACCAGGTTTACATTAACCTTGTTGAACAACTCGATGCCTCTGTCAACCGGTCTGTCCGTCCGTCTTCTCTACCATTTCTTTTCCATTTTTTTTCTTTAATGAATATGAATATTGGTGTCCTGGTATGATGCTCCTTATTGCCCTATGCTGCAGGGATGGTAACTTGAGAAGGTGTCAAGTGTATGGTGACATACAGGTTAATTCAAGCCTGCCAGGATCCCCGATTTGACCCTCTCATTTACAAATCCATCGCTACTGAATGATGTCAGCTTCCACCCAAGTGTCCGATTCAGGCCGTGGGAATCAAGTCAGGTTCTCTCTTTTGTCCCTCCTGATGGCCACTTTAAGCTCATGACCTACAGGTTTCGCCTGTTCTATTACAAATCAAATCCAGTTATCTCTTTCTTTCTAATCATATCATTTGTTGAATGTTACAATAGACATTTTAAATTGATGTCTAATTTGATTGAATTGAGGTTTACTTTCTTATTGGAGTCAATGGTTCAAAATTGAGCCTGAGAGACTTTTTGGTGAAGACCGCTAAATTTATTATCATCCTAGAACCTGAATTCTAATGAGGAAATCAATATGTAGGATATGAATTCAATTCTGTCTTACTTGATCTTTACTGTGTTAGAAGGTCTACACTGCTATTGTGCTATGAGCTGTGACTTGTAGCAGACATTACAGAAAGTTTCTCCTTCAATGCTTCAAACTCCTTTTCCTTTGAGTGTGTGTGTACGCATGTACCTTCTTGATCTCGGCCTCATTTTCTTGTAAGGGAATCAGTATCTTAGCATTAAAGCATGTATAGCACAATGCAACTGGAGAAAGTAATGCTGCAATTAGCTCAAGGACTTCCAAAATATTATAAAATTTTATAAGCCTTGTTACTGGTATACTCTCTCTAAGGGGAGTGAATTGTGTTTTCCATACATCTTACACTCGTTGACAATAATTGGAGTCCCATTTTTCTTAATTCATTTTTATCATCAGGGTAAAGGAACTGAAGAAGATACCAATTTATGTGAAGCCGCAATTGACATCTGATTCTGGGAATTGCCGGATTTCTGCTTTGGTAGGAGTCAGAAATGATCCTGGGAAGACTATCGACTCCATAATTGTGCAGTTTCAGCTTCCACCTTGCATCACATCAGCTGATCTGACTTCTAATCATGGCACCGTGGACATTCTAGCTGATAAGGTTGGCTTTCCTACAAACCCATTTATGATCTGATCATTTGGTAGTGAGATTTTCAAACCTGACCAGTATATATTGGTACTGAACCATGTCAGTATGATATGGAACATATGGCTAACCCTTGGGTAATAATGTTATACATCATTCTATCAAGTTTTACCTTTTTAACTGCAGAATTAAGTTCTGAAATTGACTGCGCAAGGCTGGTACATACTGATCCTGACAGTAAAAAGGCTGGATGAGGCCACAATTATAACATTCCTAATATGAAGAGATGTACTTACCAGTAATCTACCATTCTGTTTAATTTTTATCATGTCATCTTACTTTTGATAATTCATAGACATGCAGATGGTCAATCGGTCAAATTCCAAAAGAAAAATTGCGTTCCCTGTCAGGAAATTTGGTACTGGAGCCTGGTCTTGACCGGTTGCACGTGGCCCCCACCTTCCAAGTTAGATTCAAGATCATGGGGATTGCCATGTCAGGCTTGCAGATAGACAAGCTGGACGTCAAAAACATGCCCGCTAACCCGTACAAGGGCTTCCGTGCCCAAACTCAAGCTGGGGATTATGAATTCAGGTCCTAGGGTTCTTCTGATTAATTAATTTTTATTCATGGAATTTTTAATTATACTTGTGTGCTGTCATTTTTCCTTGTTTAACATGATAGTGAGATGGCTTAGTTGTCATCTCACTTAGTGGTAGTTCTGATCTTGTGCATAATCACTTTTAAGTTGAATTAATATAAAAATTGCAAGTATGATAAGATCAACGGCTTATTATTTGAAATTAACATTATTTATGGAAATAGGTTATGATCATCTAGAAGCATCAAATTTTGTAGGTACTGAATTTCGTTCTCGAAGCCAAAATAACTTTGAAGTTTCTCTAAAAATAAAAAGTTTCAATTTAACTCTTGCACTCTCCTTGTCGTCGGTACGAGAAAATAAAAAATAAGAAAGAAGAAACGTCAATGCTGTTTGGCAAAAAAGGGAAAAATAGAGCAACCTTAAATTTCCCCAAGTAGGAAGCGGACACGAGAATTCGACATGTAAATATGTAATCAAATCGACACGGGGGAATTGTTTACGCAATTTTACTGCAGTCATACGTAATTGCTTTTTACACGTCTTCTTAGCGATGCATGGTATATTTTTTTTATTGGTCAAATAAAAAAATATACTTTTTTTTATTGTTTCTCAAAATATATATATATATATATATATTTATTTGACCAATATACCCTCATCAATTAGCGATCCACTCTCTGATCGTCTTTGTTACCTTCCAACTTCCAAGACAGCGCACCCCACTTCAAATTTACTTCCGCGTCTAACAAAATGAAGGTGAAGGGAGGCTTATTCATGGCTTGGTTTTACATAGCGAAAGAAAAATAAAGAAATTCAAGTTCTCAGTTAATAAAATGATCCAAATGGAAATTGCAAAGAAAATAACAACGTTAATACTCACCGGTAAAGTGTGGAAATTTCCGAAATATGTTGAATTGTTGACTGTGGAGTAGTCAAGAAGGGGTCCAGACTCGCGAAATTTCACTGAGAAGAACTTGGTTGACAATGACGAGGAATCGAGAACGACTAATGATAAATTTAGGAGGCATAAGTTAATTAGAAATGCATGGTTATACGGCATATACGAAGAGGAAGGGTTGAGACTTCAGAACCTTAGATTATATATCGTGTTATTTCGAGTCAAACTCTACCTGGTCGACAAAACTGAGTGCAAACTCAGAATCTTAAATTGAATTGGTCAAAAAGTTTAATTGAACAAATCGATAGAGCTACAAACTTTTTTTGGCATGTCTTTTCTTTCGGTTGGTCGAACATGATGCCACTGGTTCGTCTAACACCATCTTTCTAGCTTGCATATGAAATTTCAACCAACCGATCTAAATTGTTATATCGAATTTTCATATTGAAAATTAAAATTTTATATATATTTTTTAATTTTTTACTATTTATTTCGGATTTTTAAAATCATTGTTGTTGATATTCCCTAATTCTTACATCAGGGAAAAAAATCAGAAAAATAGTAAAATGATTGAAAAAAAATAAAATTTTATTTCATGCAAGTTTACAAATGAAGAAAAAAAATCTAACGGTTTAGATGGGTCATATATATGAAATTTGAAATTCAAGATTTTAGACGGACTACATCCGTAGTTCCATACTTTACGGTGGACTTTAACATTTCTTAAATTAACAAATATTATAGTGAGATAATCATGTGAATATTTCTATAACAAATTAAAATAAAGTCATGCCAATATGCCATGAGTACGATGTAAAATTTAAATGCAAGAACATAAATTGTTTTCTGGCAGAAATATAAGCCGGATAAATGAAAAAATAAATTTATATAATTAATATTAATTAATATATAATAAAGTAAAGCTCAGAACATATATAATTAATTGCTCAAAAATAGAATTTTCTGGTAGATTTTCTTTTTCGCTAAAATGCGACATTTAAAATAGACATTTTACATTTATGGAATTTCCAATTACCACATCGCGTGATTCTTCCGATCAGATTAGTAATATTTTTGGTAAGTAATAAGTCGGTTAAACGGTAACATCCGTCTTTAAATAGAGAAGAAAGTTCGGATTTCAGAGTCCGAAAGAAAAAGAAAAACTATCTAAACCCTAAACTCTAAGTGACTTCAGATTAACTATGGCAATATACAACCCCGTTCTTCTTCCGTTGACTCTCATGGAGGTCAACCCTGGTGCAAGTCGCCATGTCGGAAACATGGTCTTGCTTCCCTCTGACACCTCCGCTGATCTCTTGTGCAACCTCGCGCGTTTTGCTCAGGTGCCCATCGACGAGGTCGCCGCCTTCCTCCAGCGCGACATGACAAGGGAGATAGTACGGATCACTAGCGACGTAGACCTCGTGCACGAGCAGCCGGTGGGCCTAGTGGTCGTGGTCGGACTCTGTGCTGTGTGCGAGAAAGAAGTAGATGGCGTTCCGGTGGAATTTCACCACTGTCCACACGATGAAGTCTTTGATGCCATGGATTTCAGGTCTCCAGCGGGGCCCATACAAAGGCCGCCACGTGGAATAGTCCTTTGAGATTAGAGGGTCTATTGGTTGGGGCTGTTGTTGTCATACCAGTAGGGCTGTCAAACGTGGCCGAATTGCACGGAATGGGCCCAAATTGTTAGCGTTTCGTACAAGGAAACAGAACACCAATCCATTTCGTTAACTGTTTCGTTTACGAAACGGCACAAAATTCCATTTCGTTAACCGTTTCACTTCAGAAATAACACATAAAACAGTTTGAAATGAGGCTGAAACAGTCGAAACGGTGGAATTTGATATTTCTTTTGCCGTTTCGTTATTGGAACAAAACAAAAATGGTTTATGTTATTCGTTCCGTTTCGCTTAACCGAAACGGAATCACGTGTCTTTTTCTGTCGTTGACAGCCCTACATACCAGTTTTGAGATTGACGGTGCTTGGGGTTGTTTGGTGGTGCCAGTGATTGGTTTGTCTTGGGAATATTGTTTCATTAATTGGCTTCTTTTTTGGTTGTTTTATTTGAAAATTTTTTAATGTTTAGGATTATGCAAAGAAAAATTGAGTCAGATATAATGTAATTTTATGAGTTCATGGAATAAAACATATATATTGATGAATTTATTCTGTCTGGACTCTATCTACTCTCTTTCTCTTTAGATCTCTCTGCCTTTTTTTTTTTTTTACTTTCTAATTGCTGTATGCAAACATTTACTATTCTGAATCCTAATTGCGTTCAAGAAATTAAGTCTATGTGTGATCCTGTGTGAATTATGGAAAGTGGCCAAACTTCTTGTTTTCTTGTTATAATAATTTTCGGCTTAATTTCATGTTACGGTCAAAGGTGGTGGTAACTAACTAAGAATTGTTTGTAAAGCATAAGCATATATACCAGAATTCTTTTGTTTGTACTGGACCGCTGGTATTGTTTTTCTTTGTACACAAACACAAGACAGGTTTCTTGTATCTGTTTTGTTTATTTTCCCTTAAATTGTATTTTTTTCAGAAAATGATTTTCTTTTACACGCCAATATTGATTACACACAGCATCCTCAAGTGTACAGAAGAAATTTTTTAATAGAAAATATCCATTCATTCGTTTGCTTGTTCAGATTATTTTGATTCCTAGAGACAATTTTGATACCAACTATTAATGTTTGCCGAAAAAATTAAAAGTGATGTTACTGTTCACATGAATTTCGAAAATAAATGAAAAAATATTCAAATTTTAAAAATAATAGTGTAGGATCGAATTCTCATAATTCGATCTTAGAAAATACTTGGATCGAATTCTGAGAATCCGATTGAGGCTTGGATCGAATTCCTGGAATCCGATCCAAGATGTGCCTTTTCTACAGCTTAGTTCATTCATCATGTCTGTCCGTTTAATATAAGAGATGAAGAGTAAACTATTGTTTAATACCTACAACATTTTTTTAACTTTTATTCTTACTAAGTACGATTTGACATGGTAAAAGTATTAGTTTATAAAATTCTTTGGTGAAATGGAGCAGCATACATGTATTTATACCTTACTGTTCAAAAGCGCTGGAATTATTTTATTTGTCAATTGTTATGAAATTTAATAAATGTGGATTCTTCATCTTCATATCCCCACTACTTATTTACCTCTTTATTTTCCACTACACATTTATTTTCTATTATCTCCACTAATGATATTTATTGATCATTATGTGAGGTCTTATTTTGTAGCCTATAAATAGAGGCATTGTACACTTGTATGGATGGTTGGAATGATATAATAAAATTCTGAAATTTACTCTTGAGAATATTGTCTTACTTACTCTTGATATATTATTTTTTATTTATTTCTTCCACTTTTATTTTACAACATCAATAAAATAAAAGAAGATTATTGGGAAGTAGAAGTTTGTAATAAATTTCCTACCATTTTGATCTTGTTCTATGGAGAAGAGGGAACATAAAATATCTGTATCAGTTTAAAAACAAGATCACAGATTTGAATGACCATTATGGCCATTATTAGTGTTCTAAATACGTGCCGTCTCGTGTCGTGTCGTGTCAAACACGTTGTGTTCAGATCATCTGTCGTGTCGTGCCGTGTCGTGTCTAAATATTTCACGTGCCGTACCGTGTCTAAATTCTAAAAGATGGACACGACACACCTAAGGACACGCCACGCCTCGTGTCCCCGTGCCGTGTCGTGTCTTCTTTAGACGTGCTGTGCCGTGGCGTGTTTCTAGCACGTCTAACTTTTTAACATAAATATAATTTAGTTATGAAATTTAAAAATCATGTTTGATAGATATGTCAAAAATTAAGAAAATAAACATACTTTACAATTAAATTAAAATATAGATTCGTTTTTTAAAATTTTGATGTGAAAAATATTTTTAAATTTATAGTAATCATTCTCTCTTTTTCGAGCTTGGGACTGACTATGTTTGAGAAAATATAGGTGGGATAGCAAATTTAAAATTATATTAATTACAAGAAATGATAAAATTATACTATTCTTATCATTTAAGTATTTGTTAACTTTAATTTTTGATACTAATGAATAATTTATACTATTCTTACTATTTAAAGCACAAGAGATGACAACATTATTTGAATTTTTTAGACAAATGCATAATATCTTTGCATCTTTGGACCTTTATATTTTTTTTGTCCGTTAATTATAAAATCATCCTAATTACAATATAATATTTTTATTTCCAATTCTAATGATAAACAATACTTTATTTGAAATTTAGTCTTATTAATAATCGTTGATTTTTTCATTGAATGTATCTTGGACAAGATTTATGAAAAAATATATAACATCTACATAAATGAGAAATCCATCATATTTTTGTAAGCTTAATGTGTGTCTGTTTTTCGTGTCTAGCGTGTCTGTAAAACGTGTCGTGTCGTGCCGTGTCTAGAAAATTCACGTGTCGTGCCGTATTGTATCTATTTCATCAAAGTCGGACATGACACACTTATGACACGACACACCTAAGTTCTCGTATCATGTCTGTATCTGTGTCTTGCAGTGTTGTACCACCTCCGTGTCGTGCCGTACCGTGTTGTGTTCGGACACGCCGTGTTTTTTTTAGAACACTAGCCATTATGTTTATAAATTGATTTGACATATTGTACTGAAAAATCAGATCATAGTTTATTGCATAGTTTATTGTCTATATTGTTTGAGCGTTTTTATAAATTTAATCATAATGCTACCTGGTTTTGAGTTTTTTTTTTTTGTTCTATATAAATTACAGAGAATGCATGGCATTCATGTTTGTTTTATGAACTCAAGAAACTTAATTTTGAGATGGAAATACCCAATATAAACCCAAAACAATAAACAATATCACATCATACTTTTGTCATATAAAATGCTGATGATATATCATTCAATTTAAAAAATTAAACTTACCTCGAGAAACAAATAATAATGCAATGCCAATTCTAAACATTTACCCAATTGTTTTTGGTGTCCGTGTAGTTATTTGGGTAAACATGAAATGTTTATGCTTCTATTTTTTACTATTTGCTTTACAATCCCTGGGCACTTGAAATATTAATTAAAAATCCTATCAAAGGCAAACAAACTTTCGGTTCTGCAGGAAATCTGACATTAATATAAAAACATGGGCACTGTGGAATATTTACTGTAGCACCACTAGTTAATTTTCAAATGTTTGTAGTTTTTTATACTCTTCATCCCCAATGGTAATTTAATTAATTAATCCGACGAACTCCCTCAAATGCAACATGGGCTAGGATCGGATTCTCAGAATCCGACCCAAGCGAATTCTAAGATTGGATTTTGAAAATCCGATTCTATAATATTATTTTTAAAATTTAAATTTTATTTATTTATTTTCGAAATTCGTATGAACAGTAAATTTAGTTTTAATTTTTTCGGTAATGTTTGTTTATCAATGGGCCCAAACTTTGGATGGCCAGGACCCAGGATTGTTATCAATTTCGTACCGTCTTTTAAACCCAAAAACCCAAACTGCTTGTCAACCCAAGCAAATCAGGAGAGCGGCCCAATCAGTTAACATTGTCTTGTAAAAGTTTGTTTAGAAGATAGCCATGCAGCAATTAAAAGGCCTGAAAGCGTCCAAGTCCAAAACTGGTAAGTATTGCCTGTATTAGTGATTTTTCATTTTTTTAACCAAGAACAGGAACAAAATGCAAGAAAAATTAATTAATTTCAAACATTATGGAAAATTAATTTAGACGTGCAACATCATTTGCACCAAGAAAACAGGGAAAAAGAGAAAGCCAGATCAATTCTTCAGATCTTCAAAATAAGATAACGATCGATCCTTATCTTGTTTGTGCACAGTAAAATGAATGGAATGAATATAGGGGTCGTTTGGATGGGTTAGGAATAGCCAATTTCTAGGAAGGAATAAGGATTTTCGTTGGGAAGTGTGTAACTTTGTGAGAGAGATGAATTGTTTATATTAAAATTTATGCCCGGAATTGGAAAATCCCCAAATTCCGGACACATCCAAACGACCCCATACAGTATTAATTAGTAGTTCTTTTAGGCTATGTTTGGCAAATGGGCCGAACTAGAACTAGAACAAGGCTTGTTCTAGTTCGGCTTCTAATTCCATGATTTTGGTAGAACTAGAACTAGAAGGCGAACTAGACCTTGTTCTAGTTCGGCTCATATTTGGTAACGCCGAACTAGCCTAGTTCGCGAACTAGCTAGTTCGGCTCCTTGCCAAACATAGCCTTAGAAAACTTTTAATGAACATAGCTCGTTTGTTTTAGATTAATTGGTTTATATTATTAATATAAAGGTTTTACTTGTAATAGAAAAAAAAATCTACTCTATTGGTAATGGCTAACCTGATTAATTAGTCAATTTGAGCAATAATTAAACCCCCCCCCCCAAAAAGATTAAAAAATAGAAATATAACACAGAAAAGAAGCATAAAAAAAAATTAAAACAAGAAGCCAATGTGATGAATTGATGATGCATTTCTTTGACGTTGTTGCAGTTGCATGTGAAAGAGCTGCCCTTAAGAAATTAACTAGAAGAAAATTCCCCGGCATGTGAGCATTATACACCTATCCCATAAAATAGAATTTGAATAGAAATTCTTTTTAGGAAAAGAAGAAACGCATGCAATTTACAACTTTATGGTCAAAATCTGATATTCAAAGTTTCAAAGAGTAACTTGTGGATGTCTTTCTGGCATTTAATGAATATTTCAAAGCAAAACCACAAATGTACGAGTAACACTTGGCAAATTTTAGTTGCGGGATGGAAATATGTATATTTGAAAGGTCATATTATTGCGGCTATTATATTTCAAATAATTATCAGCATCATCCCTTTTCTTAGAATGATAGTTAATCATACTTAATTATTGCATGGGTGATTGGTGGGGGATGATAATTAAGTACCGATATCCTTTAAACAAAATGAACCGTGATATACTTAGAAAACTAAGGGGAGAATGTTGTACGAGACAAGTCGCAAATTGAATCAATCTATGCATTTCTAGACGCAACTTAATATTTTGACAAATGACAAATGGCCGCATCAGAAGTCAAATCAGCCGAAAATAACTGTATTTCACGCGAATTATTTTGTTATACAAACAAATGTCTGATAAATCACATGCATGTGAAATCCATATATATGTAATCATAATAAAATGGACAGATAATAAAATAATTGACTTTAGTGTCAGGGAAGGAGCTTGAAAACACGGCTTGTGATCGAAAACATAATCAATTGTATTGTAACATTTAAGGAGTCTTTAATTCAACAAATTATAATCATTGTGATAAAAATTCTAAAAAAATAATATTTCAATTGTTGTTAAATTTTGAGTTTATAATATCTTGTGCCAACAGTAACACATTGATCATTATATGTAGATCATAAGAAGGAGTACATTAATCCACAATATAATTTATAGTTTTTTTTTATTATTTCATTACTTAAACTACCAAGTGACTTGCAATAACAAATAAAATTTTAATTAAAATGGTACAATATTTTCAAACCTCTTTTAAGGTTAACATTCCTGGATCAGCAAATATTAAGAAAACCACAAGGTCTAATAAATCATTAACTTCAACAATAAATCATTAACTTCAACAAGTACTGTCATGGTCTCGGCAACATTTGATCTAATCAAGGTCGTTTGGATGGGGCTAGGAATAATCTATTCCTAGAAATTTGCTATTCCTAGACATAAATCTCTCTCACAAAGTTACACACTTTCCAATATTTCCCGTCTAGGAATAGACTATTCCTCTTATTCTTATTCCTAGGCGGAAAATATTAGAAAGTGTGTAACTTTGTGAGAGAGATTTATGTTTAGGAATAAGCTATTCCTAGCCCCATCCAAACGGCCCCAAGGTGTTTAAAAAGTTTTCTTGTCATACACCAACCGCAGAGGATATTAATTCTTGTAAAACCAAAAGAAGCAATTTGCAAATAAACGTACGTTATATGTAGATTGAGAAGTCTCTTTTGCAATTTCTACGCATTAAATGGGGATATTTTAGATGGCTGATTCAGGTGCCATGTGTACCGTCCCTGGAAAATCAAACCCTTGTAAAGGAACACCAGTTATAATTTTTTTTTGACTAAAAATAAGGGTCCAGCCCTCACCTTTAATTAAAAATAAATAAAGGAACACCAATTATAATTACTACAACAATTGTGGTTATGACTTGTGCATGAAACGAATGGTAGATTAGCCCCAAGCCACAGATCTTCTCTAGTCATGTTCTTTTAATTCTTCAATATTTAGTCTCTTAATTACTTACTAATAAACAGGAAATTCACCACAAATTCATTGCTAATTAACAACAATGCCAGCACACACCCAACTCTTGGATGGCACACCGAGATTTCCTCAACACAGATAAACTTGACAAGGACAGACCCAAAAAAAGAAGTAGAAGGGTAATATGTTTGGTCTAAAAAGGTTTATACCAACAAAAACTTCCTCTCTAGTACTAGCTATAATGGAGCAGAAAATTTATCAGAGTGGGACAGACATTAAACATAATTTACAGTGAGTCATAATTTTCTATAGATCTAAGCATAAACACAGAAATTAAATAATATACTTTTCTATTTGCAAAATTTTCTATATATTAAAGATGAACACACCACATAGTCATGGTTCCATCATTAATTCGGGACAATATTCTTATTTATTGGCCAACTAAAACAGTATATCATCGCATTATATAGCTAATAATTAATACAGACATGAACTCGTAATCACACCAACAAAATGACTGACATATGAAATTGTTACACAACAAAATAATAGCTAGAAAAAAGAACAAAGTATACTAATTATGTCATAACCGTACACACACAGAGAGTCAGAGAGAAGACAGAGGGAGCAAAAAAAAGGTGAATACGTGGTAAATCAGAAAAGCTGTGCTACTAGTATATAGTTTAATGATTATGCTTTAGGTCGGTCAAAAAAAATATTTGCGTCATCGCAATTGATTGCATTTTGTGAAGTGAGAACCTATCCTATACCTTCGTTTCTCGTTTTATTTTTTGGTTCTTAAATGGGTTTTCTCTAAAATACGCGCATTTAATGTTAGTCAGGTCTATGTAATTTTTCCACCCATTTCTTTCACCGGTCCCATCTTCCTACAATCATTGAGTTATGAGGTCACCTTTTCTCATTCTAAAAAATAGGTCACCTTTTCTTGTTAATTTTACTTTTGAGTTTTGACTAGGTTTGTATTTTAAAGAATTAACTTACTGATCGATTTATCTTCAGAAAAAGGAATATGTAACTTTAATTTTAAAGATCATTAAATGGTTTTGTACAATAAATTTAAGATTAATTATTGACATATTTGAGAGGCAAATATTTCATTCCACATTCCTATTTTTTAAATTTATTTTGTATATAATCGTGATTCTGAATAATAAATTATATTAAATCATTCATTTTTCTTTGTGAGATACAAACATTCATATGTCAGCTCTAAACAGTATGAAATCACTATTAGGATATGATCTGATGAGCTCGCGAACAAATCAACAAACCAACAACTACTTTTAGCAAGGATAAAATCTCAGTATAATGTGTTGGGGCTATTGTCCCCCCTTGATATGGCTATTTTAGTATTTTATATCAACTCGCTTGTCCCCTACGTTCATCAAAAAGGAAATAGCTTGGCAGCTTCTTGATTTGTCAATATGCATGTTTGTTGGGTCCCTTTAAGAAAGTACATTGAAAATATTGATGAATTTAGGGTCCTTAGAAAACATTTGATTACTAGAATTTATTCTATGTTGTTGAACCTCCATTTAACTTAATTAACACATTGATAGTTACTCGGATTAACTTATAAGACCAGTAAGTAATAACTGCACAAATCATTTGATATTGCCGTGTGTATGAACCTCGCTGACAATAACCCGGAGCGTTTTTTTTTTTTTATTTCTATTTCAAGGCACATAGTATGAAATTTTATTTGCCAAACGATCAAAGGTGCGAATAATGCAGAAAGTTGAATTTTCAGCGCCTTTTCCGCTACATTAATAATCAATGAGAAGAGTTTGAATTTTTGGAATCCATTTTCTAACGACTTGAATTAACTTAATTTTGTTTAGAGATTGTAAAATACAGACACGTTTGAAATCATAACGTAGTACTTTGATAAGGATGTATACGACACGCACTGACACGTCCCGGACATAGCTAATAATGAAACACGCAACACGCGGTTCATGGTGCCATGGTGGTGGCCTCAGCAGTATCAAGGGGTTTCAGGAGCCGAGGTTGCATTGCACAGTTTTGGCTTCACCGGAATCGTAACATCAGATCAACGGTAAGGAAGGTAACAAATGAAGCGTAGTCGTGTAGGGCTGTCAATGGATATGGTACGATACGGCAGAGATATTTTCGTTACCCATATCCATTAAAATTTTTCTTACCCATACCCTATCCATACCCGATAAAAATTGGCTTACCCGTACCTTACCCTTATCCATTAAAAAATAACGATAATGGTAGAATAACGGTAGAAAATGGATAATAATATTAATATCTCAATAAAAAAAATTTATACAATATGGATAAACAAACAATGACGAAAAAGTTTAGGTTTTCTTTTTAATGTAGCGCATTAATGAAAAAAATAATAATAATATTTCAATGCAGTATTATCCAATTTAATTGCCAAATTAATAATTAACGTATCAATTGAATCTTATAAACATATATTTTCGATTTAATTAGTTATTAACGTATCAATTGTCTTTACAATCGTATCTTTCCGATTTAATTTGTTATTAATGTATCAATTGAATCTTACAATCATATCTTTCCAATTTAATTAGTAATTAACGTTTCAATCGAGTCTTACAATCATATGTTTTCGATTATGATAAAGATTTATAAACTACATATATAACAGTATGGGTAAATAACGAATACGAAATAGTCTTATTCATACCCTTACCTAATAAATTAACGAAATTTTTTTTTTACTCATACCCATATCCGATAACTTAATGAAAATGAAAGTTTATCCATTCCCATCTTATCGAATACCATACGGATAGGGTAAACGATTAAACGGTTACCATTGACAGCCCGGCGTAGACTCAGATCGAAGTTGAGAACTTCCGTTTGGGTGCCACGTGTCAGGCTACCTACTCAAGCACGCCTCTTTGACAAATTCAACCCTCAATGTATATTTTCATTTTTTAATTAACATTTAGTTATGCATGATGTTTTTATTCCATCAAATCTAATAAATACAATAAGTCGTATAACTTAATAAAAATTTGGCAAATAGATTATTGCGAAAATTTTTAATGCAGTATTAATATTTTTCTATCAAAGTACATAAATTTTGTAGTAAAACGAAGCCAATCCAGACCGTATTTTTGAAAACGTGTCATGTCAAATCTTGTGTCCGTGTCCAACTGTCCATACATCCTAGTTTGCGGATTTTATCTCACAAAATTATTCAAATAAAACATCTATATATTTTGAAGTAATTTTATTAGAGCATTGTCAAGGTGTGTATAACTTTTTTTGGTGCAGCAATACTACAAATATTTTATTAGAATAAGTTTAGTTTATATCCATTGAACTTTTTATTTTCTAAAAGTATTTTAAATTTACTATCAAGAATATAAATGTTCTTTTTATCATTAAGCTGAGATGTGTAACAGTTAAAATAACATTTTTTTATGCGCGACCAAACAAATTAAATAAGAAATACCCCCCCCCCCCTACATTGATGCATATATGATATTTTAAACTTCATGTCGGCTAGTGATATAGCATTATTTGAGATCTCTGTAGCAAAAAAAATGATAAAAAAAAAATTAAGAGTGTCATTTTGCAATGAGAAAGATATACAATCATCCATACATCAAGCAACCGATGGAGGTCGGAATATGATCATTTTAAAAGTAATTGAGTTTTAATCAAATTTCATTTATAATTGTGTTATAGAATTAAGTGGTCAATGGTCAGGTTATGAGTTGCGTACGAATAATTAAGTCTAAAAATTGAGTCGGCCTTTCCTAAATGTTTCTATAATGTTCACAATTTTTAAATCATTATTACTGTTCATATTTAACCGTCGTGCTCATATTTTGTTATTCTATTCTTCACATTTTTGTTAAGTTGTTTTCGGAATAAAGTTAGGCATTTTGTTGCTGCAGCTCTTTCGTTAACCATTTAGCTATTCACTGTTTGCGGTTGTAATTTTCGCATTTTGTATTGTTAATATTCACTCATTTTGTTAAGAATATAAGGAAGAAAAATAATAATAATAATAAGGAATTTCAACTCAATATGTGCATAATAAGAGCCACAAAACCGAACCAACTAGATGACAAAATCATTCACATTTTGAAAAACGAAAATTTAATAAACATATATCAGCGCCTACCCATTTTGATTGTTTGTTTGTGATTATCGGCACCGGTCGGTTATGACAATGACACACTAATTAGTTGAGAAGGAATTGATGCTCAATAAAATATGTACAAAATTAGTGCTAACAAAATTATTTTTAATAAAATAACTAAATGTTTAATATTTTATAAATATTTATGAGCTACTAGAATTGAGCGTGTTTGGCTTCGAAGGGCTTATTCGAATGAGCACATATTTGTGTGAACCAAACGACCAACAAATAAGGGCTTATTCGATCCTTTATTCTTGTTCCGGTATTTTTTTAGAACAAGAGGACGAATAAGAATTTGTTCGAATAAGACCTATATATTCTTTATTTGATGAGGCAAACCTAAAAAACGTCGGCACATTTTGAGCGGAAAGAGTTTTACAAAAAACCTACGGTACTACACAGGTGCCAGATTCTACACTGTACCAATGCAACCCCAAGCTATCTTATTTATTGATGCATAGCATCATTTTTCTCTGAGAAAAATATGACTTTACAAAGAAAAGATATTTTTTCACCTGATTAATATAGAAAAAGCATGGCTCTAATTCTTATCAGTAATGCTTTTTCATTTTGATTTTTTTCTAGATCATCCTTAACTTTTCCCATGTAGATCCTCACATTCAATAAACATATTTTGGTGGCATACTATTATTTTTCGGTCACGAAATTATTTTTGTTGTTAAATGTGAGATTCTTAAAAATATACTATTAAACTTTTTCGACACCGATATATGCATTATACTTTGAGAAATTCTATGTTCAAAGCGATATATATGCATGGAAGGCTTCATCAAACCCGACCATATCTCAATATGAAAATTTTAAATGACCAACTTGAACCATTCAATGTGATATTTATATTGAAATCTCATTGCCGAATAAATTTTATATATTTATAATTTTTTTACTATTTTTTTAATATTTTAGAAAATTAGCCATCTAATTAAATATGGGTCCTTCAATCATCAGTTTTTAAAATCTGAAAAAAAAATACTTAAAAAATTTAAAATATATAATACTTGGTGGGCAAGAAGATTTTAATTTAAAGATCATATTGGATAGTTCGGATCAATAGTTTGAAGTTTTATCTTAATATGATCGTATTTGGTGTAATCTTCCATCCATATCGTTTTGAACGTATTCTAACTTTTATACTTATGAAGAAATCTGTAGAACTTATTTAAATGGATTCATTTGCGTCTTCGGTTCGAAGATTTAAAAAATATACAAAAAAGTATATATGGAAGAATAAATACACTTCTATTCCGTGCAGAATGCTCATGGTTTTTTGTTGTTTTTTCCTTTTTATTTTTCCATTGACAGCCTCTGTCAATTAGCTCTAAAAAAAAAAAAGAAAAGAATGCTCATGGTTGCCCTTGCGCCTCAACCATTGGATTGGAACACACCAACAATAATTAAGAAAGTTCAACAAATATGAAGGGAGATGACAAGTCATGCTTGTTGAGAGGCCTAAAACTCAATCCTCATTATGGAGTACTAGTAATATGTACACAAAAAGCTGCACATGTTGGATTCTATTTTATTACACAAAAAGTTAAAATGCGATTTTTATTTTTCATACCTTAATGGTTATCATTAGTCACAATCGTCTATTTTAATATTTTTCATACCATGTAATTAATTAAGATGATATGAAATCAAATTAGCTCTTTTTGTTAATTTATGCATGAATTAAAAATTAGTGCTATCTGACATTAACAAACTATTCATGTATTAAATCTCTCTTTTGGCAAATGTCTCGAAATTCCATTAATGCTTGTACTAAAATCAAATTAACGCCATGGTACCGTGCATCCAAAAGTTTTAATGAATGTCTTCAATCAAATTAACAGTGTTTTTTTTATGGAATCTCTATATTCACACCGTCCTAAGTGAGTGTACGTGTTTCAGGTCTGCTCTTCCATTTTTTATGTAAATTTTTTTCTCGACGTTCAGAAACATATACGTTGCAAAATTATATAAGTTGTCAAATGTTTTAAAACTTGTAATGTTAGCATTAATTTGAAATATAGGGGATAGACAGATAAACAAGTTATCTAATCTCATCCAATTCATCATTAATCCATGTACAAATGGAGACGAGGAGATAATTTTTTGTAGAAAACTTTTTTTGGATGATTATAATTATATTCTGGAAGGAGTTGCTTGAGAGTTATGATACCATTTTTGTGAGTTAATCTATCATAAATCAGCACAAATGAACAGGCGAAGAAAAAGCTGACATTAATTGCGAAAAATGCACATATACTAGGTTGTCCTGCTCAAATTATTCAATTGGGCAGATATTATTTGGAAATTTGGAGGTCCTTTCGGAAACATTTAATAATATTATCCATAAAAGTCCTCAAACTTTAAATAAATAACCTTGAGTTTAGTTCTTTCTCCGAATGGGTGGGAACAAACCCTGGCTTGGCTTCGCCTCTCCATCAGACGGGAGTTGATTTGGACACCCCTTAATTTTGTCCGAAGACTCCTATAACTTTAAAATGACAAAAATAACCCCTTCATCTAAACTATTCCTTATATTACAACATAAATGTTTATTTATTGAACTTAATATTCCCAATTAATAAATGATGGTTGCATATAGCGACATAATTATTGTTATATGCAAAAACCACATGTAACCTAACATGTTTTTTTTATTGTTTCATTTTTTTAATGAAAAAATATAAAACTTCAGTCAATTATTAAATATTCATTTTTTGCGTCTCTTGGACATACTTGAAAAAACTGTGAAAAAAATGCACGATTTTTTTTTTCTAAGAATTGATGGTGCTGTCTTTGTTCAATTTTTTTCTTTACATGTATGATGGTTTTTTATGTGTGAATATATATCTTTTTACGCATTTGGTTTAAATATTCAGGAATAATTTTGTCCTTCGAAAGTTTGAGTAGTGCTGGGACTAAATAATAGGGTGTGCGAATCAATTCCCCCATCAGACACCCAATCTCTCACTAAAAATCACTCAATTATTTGCGCCTCTTTAAATTCACTTCTCTTCCTCTTCCCAAACACATCCCCACAAACCAATCACCAAACAACCTGACCCCCCATCCTCCAGTCCCTCCTCCCCCACCAAAAAAAAAAAGAACAAAAAAAATTAGAAAAAGTGAAAACATGGCCACCAAGGACCCACAAACTCCAACTAAACGACTATGGCAGATTCTTCAAGCCGTGTACTATCTCCTCTACAAAGGCGTCTCTAAGCAGTGGTTCTCTCTAGACCTCCACCTTCTCTCCAAGCGGGGTCGCCTCGCCGCCAAGTCACTCAAACGCCTCACTGACCACCACCCATCAACCCACCCTGCAAAGCACTACATGTCGGTACTCACATGCCGGTCCATGGATCCCTCTACTGCCGTGTACGTGCCGCGGGAAGTCGAATTCAGTTGCAGTAACACCCCTCTCTACAATGTCTCGAAACCAAAACTCTTTCGTAAGAGCCACAAGCGTCGTTCACTTCCGTCGAGTTATAGAAACGATGATGTGTCGAGTGTGACGAGGATTTTTGAAGTGCTTGACATGGAGGAACCAGAGGAGGAGGTCGACTCGGTCGCATCACCGTCTCCTTGGATCAGTTGGAAAACACCGGTCGGAGTGCGACAACTCAGAGTCACCGATTCTCCATACATGACAGAAGAAGAAGGGGAAAAGGAAGAGAAAGGTGTCGACATGGAAGCAGAGAAGTTTATTGCATGGTTTAGAGAACAATTGAGGTCGCAACATGAGCATCGTTGTAGTAGGTATTACTAGACTTCTTAGTAGGTTAATTTGAGAAGGCTAGGTATATATGATCAATTAGTTGCGCAGTGTTTGAACATTTTTATTTTTCTTGTTTACTATCTTAATTTCTTTCTTTTTCCGTTATGTTATTATTGATGAACTTGCGCAAAGTGAGGAGAGGATATGGATGAAGATAGTGTCTTAGTTCTTTGTATCTTAATTATGTTTAATTAGCCTTTCAAAGTTCACGTTCATGGATTATCTATGTCTAGAATTTTTTTAAGGCGATTATTTATATTTATGTCTAGAATTGTCTTGTTTTAATTTCTTGTTTGTTTAGCAATCAAATGCAAGAGTTAAGGCATTACTGAATCTAAAATCTTATTTTAATCACACACATTTGGCAAATTATTAATGAAAACTATATATGCAACTATGCAAGGATTGTGGGACCTGTGAATCTGTGATCTTCGGCGACAGAAAGAGGTCAATGGTGTCATACTGCTTAATATAATCAAATATTTATATCTATACATATTTAATTAATTTACATGTTGCATTATTTTGTTGTCATGTCTTTTCGAAAAATATGTGTACAGCGTACTGTTGTAACTTGTACTGTAAGTATGGATCATGTATCATGCATGTATTTTGAATTCAGTTGAGGTACTGTCTCTGCCACCTCTGCCACTTGTCTACCTTGTAATAGGATTCGTTCAACTGTATTTAGGATCTTGATTGGTTGTATCGGTAACTGTGTGGCTGTATGTGCAAAAGAGTAACTGGATAATGGTTCTTTGGAATGTCAGTGCATAGATCAATCTAAATAGCACATGGTATTTTTCTGTAAGAAAATACGGACATGACACTGCTTTAGAAATGACCTCATTTAATACATAAAATGTTTTTACTAAAATAAATAAGAAATATATTGTGAAAATTCATAACCATATGATAACACACTTACACTATCATTCCATATAAAACTGAAATATGTCAATATTATGTCTAAAACAAAATATTTTAGTTCTCTGAAAATTATTTTCCGAGCAAGTGACAAAGGATGGAGCATGGATACTTTTATTGCATAACTGTTTACAATTGTCTAACCACGTGCGCTGATGATGTTAATTGAACGGATTTAACTCATGAATTTATAGTTTTATTACGGACATGCATTTAAATGTCTTGACTCTTGAGTCTTGACACATAGACTTAGTTATAACTTATAAGGGGGGAAAAATACATTGTTGGAAAACATAAAAATCCAGCATAATGATGATATTATTTTTTTAAAAAGAAAATCCGGAATAAACACATAATAAACATTCAATTGTTTAGTTCTTAATTCTTAGTTGCTACCTATGCTAGCTATTTCTTAGGGACGACACAGCAGACCAGACCTGTAAGAGGGGCCCACAAAAATGCCTTTCGGGATTCATAACTCCTGATTTGACCGAGAAGTGTCAGTACAACACTGCAACTGCCCCGCCAGCACAACAGTCTCCAGTCTCCTCTCCATCCTCATCCTCTCATGCGTCCCCGGTCCCTCTACGGCTATGCCTAGGATTCTAGATGGACACCACTGTCTGACAGGCAGGGCCCACTTTACAGGCAAGGACAGCTTAACTGGTCAAGCACTCTAACACTACATGCGTCAGGGGACTTGCTAGCTAGTAGCTACAGAAGGCTACAGAGACATCATATTAAGGCTAATTAATTAATCAGCTAATTATTATTATTCTATTATATGACTGACCATTGTACCACCAAATAAGGCTTTTTCAGATATTTCTTTTTTATTGTGCTTTGATGTGTACGATACGACACTTAGTCCACTAGACAAATATTCTTCCACATGATAGTATTTCGTAATAATTAGACGTATGTCTTTCTTTCCAATTTATTTTAAATATTAAATTATATATATATATTTTAAAAAGTAGTAGATTATATTAAATCTTAGAAAGGTCAGGGTCCAAATTTTGGCTTGCATATTTTTTTTAAGCACAAACAAAAAAATTATATTTCTACTAACCGTCGGAATTTAAATAATCGCCCGTTGCAAGGATTGTATTTTCTAATACTGGCCCTTGATTATGTATTCGGCTTTCTTTCTTACCTAAAATGTACTGAGACTTTTGTTCGGAGTGGAGTGGATCTGGTTGGATTAATTCGGATTATATTACTGTGATTTGAAACTATTGAAGGACGTAAGGTAATAACAATTATATATAGGGAAGGGGGGAAAAAAAACTTGAATCCTTAGATAGTACAATAAAATTTAATCAAACGGACCAAAACACGTATGATGTTGCATCATTGAGGAGATTCTATATAATAATTTTATTAAATAAAAGGATCTTCTCGATGAAACAAGGTATGTTCATAAGGAGGGAAAAAAAAAAAAATCTTGTTCAGAATAGTGCACAAATATAAAATATTATGACCCCAAAAATAAGTTGCAGCGTGATGCTCATTGCTCAAAAGCGATGGCATGTAATTATTTCCATGAAGATTGAAGGACGGTTTGAAATAATCAATGTTTTCCATCAAGAGCGCCAATAGTTGCTTTCTCACAACAATAATTCAAAGTCCGAATTCGCTATTATTCCATGGCGTTCTCTCTTTTTGGCGTGTGTTCTTAGTGGTGCTTATTAATGATGTAGAAAATGATTTGCAAGCATAAGGGTGAAATTGCTTAAATGTCTTTCAAATTAATTATTACTTCTAGCAATCTCAATCCTTATTGGTCTATAATTGATTTGAAATTAGTCTGCTTAGTTTATAAGCTATCAATTTGAACTACAGTTTGGTTTCGTTTTGATACGTAAGACAATTAATTAGTACTACTATTTCAACCTTCTGATAATATCTTCATCGCTGTAGAGCGGTTTTGAAAGGTGCAAAAGGAAATATAATTTATATTTTTTACTTTCTGATTTATTACTGCTTTGTTTGAGTTACTTCATATTGACATAATAAAAAACTTGTCACGTGATTTTTTCAATGCCAAAATGTGAAACTGATGTGTTTTTTTTTTTATTTTCCTTTTCTAATACGCTTGTTTCTCTTTGACAGGGGCGGAGCCAGGATTTGAAGTTGGGGGGGGAGCAATGGCTAACATCCAATGTCCAAATGCTGAAAAAAATAACAATAAAAAATGCTCCCTTCCCTAGTTTCCTCCCTTGAGTTGCTATGTATGTGATAATGTGAAGTGAAATTGTGAGAAGAGATATATTGGATGTCAAATATGGACTTTTCTGTTATATTGTTACGGCCCAAAAAAAATACAAAGAAATAACGCGAGGTAATACGCATCTGTCAATTGGACTTCCTAAAATCCTATATACCTAGCCTTGTATTTTCTCAAATATTGGGGGGTGCCAGGCCCCCCTCGCACCCCTACTAGCTCCGCCCCTGCTCTTTGAAACATTTCTAAATAATTATTGTATATTTTCATTAGATTGATTAATTAACACTTCCACATTGCGCCCTTTACTTTGCTAAAAAGTGAATAATTTGCTGGATTGTAATTCGCTCAATAACTAAAGAGAGAGAAAATAAGAAAGGGATTGCAAGAAGAAAAGAAAAAGGGAATGAATTAAGTAATCAACGCCAATCATAGAGCGCCAAATGGGAAAGTAAAGAGATTATTAACTTCATTAAATGACTTTCTATTCTCTAATCAATGCCGAAGTTCCATTATTGGACCTTTTGATAAGGATTCTTAGATATTCTTTGGAGAACTCTTAAGACGTGTCTGTTGACTAATTGACTCTAAAACCACTTGAAAATCAATAAAATCTTTTGTTTAAAAATGTACATAAAATATTTCGCGGATGTTTTTGAGTTGATTTTACAGAGAAACATTTTGTACGAATAATACAGAAGTAACAATGCAAGAAAATTTTAAAATCAAACTTGAAGCAAATTTATTGTTCATAACTTTGCCCACTGACTTCAGTCCTTTTATTTTCTTTGAAAACAAATTCTGGGTTTTCGTTTCAGCTTCTTTTTTTTTTAAAAAAAATATTAAATTCTAACATCAAATCAAACCTTGAATTTCTTAAGAAATATATATTGGCCCCTGCAATTTTATTTGCACCGAGTTAGTCGTTTAACTTATAAAAAAAAGGAAAAACCCAATTGTAGTCCTTCAGTTTCTATCCAAATATTCAAGTTATTTCCTCTATCATTAATTTTCTGAAGGACCAATTTAGTTTTCTTCCAACTTGGTACAAATAGAAGTTAATGAGTTTATGGACTAATTTAGCTCTACTTTCAAGTTGATACGTTTGAAAACGTTGGAGAGCAAATTCTGATTATTTTTCATTTCCCTTTCGAAAGTATTAGTTTTAAATGATCCATGTGATTATTAGCAGCAAATTCCTCTCCTATATTGAAATGCCCAGAGCGGTCCAATGCAAAAAGAAAAAAAGAAAAAAAATGCAATCACTATAAAATTTTCTTTTTGAATTTTTATACTTTGAAGCAAGATTGCATGATGAAATTTTTATTGAAAAAGTAGTATTAACAATATCATGTATTGCTTACTTTTAATTTAGTATCATTGAATTTTCTCTTATATATTCTGTTATATTATTGCAAAAATTAAACTTAAACAATCTCTTTTTACAATTTACAATAGTTCCAATAATTGTATAATTTTTAACGAATAAATTATGGAATTTTGAACTCATAAAAACGTCCTCATGTACAATTTAGTATTCGTGCGAACGTCCCTGGTGAGAATATAATTGAGCAAAATTAAAAGGGTTTCCAGTGTAATTATTCAAAAGTGGTTGAGCTTTTGACATGTTTTCTTTTCGAGGAAATTACAAGAAATTGCACACATGGAATAAAAAACAATAGAAACACTGACTCCTAAGAAAGTTCTTAATCTTTCATGTTAGTGTACCTAATCTTCTTGGATATTTTACTTAATTACTTCTCGGAACTACCGTAAAAGCTCCAAAACATTTTCAATTTTGAAATCCTTATAACTCAGAAAATTACGAATAATCCGTTCAAAATATCTCATGATTTACCACTATGTAATTAAGTAGATAAGTTACATCAATAATAACAAACTTTAATATCTCAGATAATAAACTACGAAATTTTTTATCTGCGTGTATAATCTCTGCATCTTCGGACTTTATTAGTACATCAGATTTTCATATTTTAAGAATTTTTATGCTTAAAAAAAGGAGATGAAATAAAGAGGTGATACAGCCATACAGGTCGCATGTAATGATAGTAATTTGTTACTAATATTAAACTCTTATTAAAGATATACGATTCTTACTAAACTATAAAATATTATAATTTACAATCCTAACAACCTCCTAAGATGAGATCAACTATGAAAAGATCTAAATAAAATTTATATTATAGCAACATCTTCCCACTTGTCTCTTTAATTTCCCCCAACACCTCTGTTTGTTAGACAATAACATTTTGTCCTTGTATTGGTCCTAACAAAGACGGCCTAACAACTGGGCTGTTTCACTATGGTATATCTTCAATGTAATTATGAATGGGTATCAAAATAAAAGGATTCCTAGGCCAGATTAACTTATTTGGGCTTAACTAATTATTCACAGCCATCAATTGTTTTAGCCCAGTTTATTTGATTCATTCTTTTTTTTTTTTTTTTTTTGAACAACAACTTATTTCATTCTTCCAAACATAAGCAGGCGCAATTTCGGCTGGAAAAAGTAATTCACTTCTCCAATTTCTTTTAAATCAGTCCTGTACAACTCATAACTTTTTTTATTTTTTTTGGAAACTAGTGGATATAAATCCACCACTTTTACTTTATTTCAAAAACAAAAGCAAAGTACAATTACAGCACATTGACTCAAACCTTTTATTACACGTAGTACTAGCTTACATCAAGCCCTCGCAACTAAAACAAACTCTTAAATCAAATAAGGATCTAATTCCACCATATAGATGATATTAGAATAAGGGAATGAATAAGCCCTTATTCGGAATAAGACTTATTCAAAATATGTTTGGTTTCATCCCGAATAAGCCTTATTCCAAATAAGGCTTATTCAACCTTTGCCAAACACACCCTAAATATAAAATGGAACTTCTGAAATCTCATTATATTTCGAAACTTAAATACACATTTAAATAAGCCCGATTACTAGCCCATCTAAAATCTCTGGCCCATCTTGACGTAAAGCCTGAAATAGTTGCAAATCGGACAATTCGCTGCGTGTGCTAAATAGTTGCAGTTGGCACAAAGTTACAAAGAGGCAAACAAAACAAGTTGATATGAACTCAAAATGATAAATATTTGCACTTATTTAATCCATAATTGTAATTTGTAAAATAAAAAAATTAGTCTTTTCGGACTAATATTTCTTATTCTCTCAACATTAAATTAAAATAAAAAAATAAGACTTATTATTATTATTTTTTTCTAATTTTTCCCTGCCAATTCCTCCCGTCCTCCCTCACTTAGTGTTCTAAAATCACGCCGTCCCGTGTCAAACACGCCATGTCTAGATCATGTCTCGTGCCGTGTCGTGTCGTGCCGTGTCTAAATTATGAGGGATGGACACGACACGCCTACAGACATGACACGCCTCGTGTTTCATGCCGTACCGTGTCTTCCTTACATGTGTCGTGTCGTGTTTGGAGACGTTAAAATTTTAATATAAAATATTATTTTATTTAAAGAATAAAAAATGTGTTAAAAATAAAGAAAAAGATAAACATGTTTTAAAATTAAAGAAAATAAAGGTTAATTTTTGTTAAAGATGTAAAATATTTCTAGTTCTTTTCATTTACCCTCCTCCTTTCTCTGGATTTGGAACCGGCTATGTTTGAGAAACATATGCGAAGTTACTAGCTTAAAAATAAGTTAGTATATTTTACGAAATAATAAAATTGAAATATTAAAAATGATAAATTTAATTGAAATATTGAGAAGTTGATACTAGTGTAAATGAGATTTAATATATCATGAAACATTATATTTGTCATCTCATAAAAATTATCACTTTTAACCTTCAAAATATATTGTTTGCTTCAATTATTTGAAGGGCACCGTGGTCTTTTTACTAATTTATTTTTCAAACTTTATTGTGCACCGTTTGGGAAAAGAAAATTATGATCTTTTCGTTATCGTACTAAACCTCAACCTATTATTAAAATTAGTCACATGATATCTGCACAATATTACAATGTTAATAAAATATAGTAGACTGTCATTTTACAGTTAAAAAGTCGCGAGGTTGAAGAAGCATTTAACAATCAGCAACATCCTTACATCCATTGGGTATTGGCCTATTGGGTTTTGACATGGGTTAACCATTATATACATTGCATTGATTTTTTTTTTTTTTTGTTTACAAATGCAGAATATAATGATGTCATGGAAATATAAGATATGTGCATGTATTATGTATTATGTATAAAAGGAATAAAAATGAAGATGATTATTGATAAATTATTATGCACAACATCATTAATCTATAAATTTAAAATTTTAATCAATTTATCCCCTATCAATGTCTAACGTGTCTCTAATACGCAAAGGTTTAATTAGCGGCCACTATAGCGGCAAGATAGCGGGTCAAGGTGGTGGAACTCTACAGCACGACAGATTTAGCGGGTTGTCCAATAGCGCGCATCGTAGCGGGATTTAGCGGGCATATAGTGGGAAATTAGCGGCGATATAGCGGGAAATTAGCGGAAATAGCGGTGCAGTTTATAATTTGCTGATTTAACAATAGTATTTTGGGCATATCTTTCACATACGAACTCCGATTGATGTGATTCAGAATTCTATGTGATCGGCGGATTTCATATAGATATTTCAATCCTTTTAGGCCCCAAATTACAACTAAATATCTGTGTTTTAGTTAGATTTTGATATATTTAGGTTTGTTTTAATTAAGTTTGAGTCAAAGAAGGAGTTACTACCATAATCCCTATTTTTATGCAGATTTTGGACAAAAACATGACTTGTATGAATCAATAATGATGTAGAGCTCGTTGTAAACTTTTCAACGGTTCTTGAATCACCTCAATCGGAGTTCGGATGAAGGAGATATGGGCAAAATACTGACTGGACGCAGTGCTGAAATTTCTGGAACGGACCGTTCCAAATCAGAACGGTCCGCCCCAGCCGAAACTGCTAGAAACAGCAGGATTGTCCGTTTTAGATGCTTGGGACGACCCGTCCCAGATTAGAACGGTCCGCCCCGACAGAAACCGCCAGAATTTCCAGAAATAGTCCAGGATTGCCAAATTTAGAGTTCTATTATGTCATGGCGGTTCTAATCTATCTCTGGCACTTCCAGAACGTGTCTTCTGCTATTTTCATCATCTCTACACATTTCTAATGCCTATTTAAACATAGTTTGAGTGGATTTTGAGAGATACAAGAGTGGAGTTCAATTCCAGATCCAAGTTAGGGTTAGATATAATTCTATTTGAGAGAATAGTCTCAGGTCAGGATCGTGGCAGCGCCGAATCGACCGGTTTGTGGCAGAAACAGGACGTTTCGATAGGAGGCTTCGACATACAAGAGGAAGCTATGACATATTGGGTTTTATTCTTCCTTTATTTTCTATTTCTCTTTGTTTTTCATGATGCCTTTTAGTTGTTGAGTTGATTGTTCTAGGACTATGGTTGTAAACTTTTCTACTTAGTTGCTTGTTTTGATTTGAATATTTAGTTAATTAATTAAGTTAAGTTATGTTTTATCTCTTGTGATTCGATTGCTTTATTCTATTGCTATGCTTGATTTGAATTGTTAATTGATATACCTGTTAAGCGATGGCCACGTTTGATAGTAGGTAGCAATATTGATTAACCTGAATTATAGTGTGGTAATGAAACTATTTGGTAGGTGAGATTCGGAAGGATGAACCAGACCTTAAGAAATTAGGATTTTACTTGAGATCGGAAGATTAAAAGTGTACCAAGATCCAAGAGATAGACTAGAACATCTAAACCAAGAAACGGAAGTTGAAATTTAGTCGTTCTAGGAGTTAAACAATAGAACTTAGTAGCTTGACCTGAACGGAAGTTAGAGTACAAGTTTATAGGTTAAGTATTGTTTAAACTCGCATAAAAACACTTAATTAATAACTAAAATCAATGACAAAACAAGTATCAACCATTGGAACGGATCGTCCCAAGATCAGAACGTACCGCCCGGAAGGGGGAGTCTGATCCAGGACGGCTTGTTCCAATTGTTGACAGAGACTGAAACGGACCGTTCCAGAGATGGAACGGACCGTTCCAACTTTGACAAAAGTAGAATCGTTTGGAACCAGAAACCCTAGAATTATTTGACCTGTTGATTTTCTCTTATTTATTCTTGTTTTAGCCTTAATAGTAGATTTAGGATTTATATTCACCTTCAACCTTTAATTCACAAAAGAAAGTTAAACTCGTCTAGCTAATTAATTAAAATAAAAGATCGATATTCCAACACCGTCCCTGTGATTCGACCCTTAGCTTTACTACGATAGATTAAATCAGGTAAAACGAGGTTATTTTGACTAGGTTTGCACCCGATCAAAATTGGCGCCGTTGCCGGGGACGGTTTGCTAGAATATTGGTATTTTGCTTTAGTTAATTAGTATAGACACCCTTGTATCCTTGTATCTTACTTATTTTATCTTATCTTTAAAAATCCAAAAATATTTTTCTATCACCATGTTTCGTTCTTTTCAGGTATTCGAACAAGAATTGGAAGGTGGTGATGCAAAGAAGATCGTCGCATCCGATAAAACACATGAAGAGTTCAACCAAATCGACTTGAGCACACTTAAACAATGCTTGGAGGAATTTGATGTGATGGAAGGCAACAAACCTCAACTCAAATATCACATCGAAATCAAGCCAAGGAAGATGACATCTAAAGAAGAACACACCAAGCATGTTTTAAGGCGTCCGTTCAAGCATTTTTGGAAGAACTATGATGCGTTGAGAGGGAGAAAAGTGAAGATAAGACAAGCAAATACAAGGGGTCGAGCTAATGACCTAAAACAAGCGCTTCTTAGGAGGCAACCCAAGGCCAAAATTTTCGTTACTCTAATTTAATTTAGTTTATGTTTAGTTCAGTAAGGTTAATTTAGGTATAACTCATTGATCTTTGTTGATTGGTTTCAGATTTTAAGTGAGGATACAAGCTTTTTGAAGCACAACCGTTTGAGTCATGCAAGTGTCAAAAGGACAATTGAACTTCAACGCAATATTACAACACATGGAAGAAGGTTGCGGGTTATTGAAAAAGTCGTACCATATGCAAGAACTCAAGCTTGGGGAATACACCACGAAGGAGCATACGAGTCGACTCAACCCAACAAGTCTCAAGATAGCGGAGAAACCATCTCGTTCCATACCTGACCTGAATTCAGACTACCCCGCCTGAATTCTGGTGACCCCGCCAGAAACTATCCCGAGACCACCTAAACCCAGACCTGTTCCAAACGAGGCCGCCAGAAACAAGACGACCCCGCCTGAAATCAACCTAAGACCAAAACCCGACAGCCTAAACCTAACCTAAACCAATCCATACCAATGGTTAGATTTTGAGTTTTAATTGGTTAGTCGACGAACCAAATTTTTGCTCAATCTTGTCATTCACCAAGCCTTTACCAAACCCTAACCCAAGGATAGAATCGTACCAACCCCTATGCGATTTCTATCCTCAACCAAAACCATCCATCTCCACTACTTGCAAGACACAACTTCTCCAACGAGACGAACCTAGAGACACCTTGGAGTACAATGATATATCAAAGCAAGCAAGGCTCATGTTGCGTGACTTGACCCTTCATAGCCTCTACAAAGATCCGATAAGTTTCTTTATTCTTTTTTCTCTTTTAAGTTTTGTTTTCTTTACATTAAGGTGATGCAAAGTTTTAAACTTGGGGAGAGAATAGAAATTTGTATATAGGATTTGCATCATGGCATTTAGGTTTATTAATTTGCATTCACGTAGGATTTGCATGTTAATCTCATATAGTTTGCATTTAGGTAAGTTTTGGGAGTCTATTGACAATAATCAAGGTCATAGTCTTAAGCAACGAAGTAATGGACATGTCACAAAAACCCGTTTTTGAAAATGAATTTGAATTTGGCCGACCAACACATGTAAAAATTTAAAGTAGGAGTAAGTATTGTGCATAAGTTATCTCGATTAGTTTTGATTCAAGAAAGTTTTTGAGTTAAATGAATGACTTGACCAATTAAGAAATCGGTAAACCAAAGGCATCCACCAATCAAATAGAAAATCCCTCAAATGCCAATAGATCAATTCTTCCGACCCAAAAACAAGTTAAACTTAGGAATGAGCTGCAAAAGTTAGTAATTACACCGTTGTTTTCAAGTTTACTAAAAGTCGAAGATGTAAATAAAAAAAAATAAAAAAAAAGAAAAAAAAGAAAAAAAATAATAAAAAAAAATAAAAAGGGAAACTAAAAAGCGGTGCTTTGCCATGGACATTGCGGAAAGCTATAGGTTCTTGTGGATAAAAGAACATCCATAAATTATGGGTAAAAACAGAAAAACCCATAATAAAAAAAAAACGAGGAAAAACTCGAAAATAAATCCACATTAATCTAGCCGACTTCTCCGCCGCGGGAAATCCTCCTAGCCCCGGGAGAAATAATAAGTTCCAACCCTAAAACTTTGGAGACGATGGGTGGGGAGTTGTACCTTTTTTTCCGCCCCACTTTAGTCATTCTTCAATGCGTTTTCGAAAATTTTTGCGGTGTTTTACTTGACTCTTGTTTGTGAAATGAATAAGTTACTTATTATTTGTGTTGGAAGGGTTAGATCCCGTATCTTGTTGCCAAGTCAATTGTGAAATATGAAAACCGATTGGATTAGAAATTAAACGAGATAAGTTATGGACAATAGACTGCAATTGCTTTAAGGTTTTACTTGTAGAAAGTCAATGGTCACGAAGTAAATCTGATTTTGAAAATGAATTTGAAAAAATCTTTTGATATGTCCAAATCCAAAATTACTTGAGTTATGATATTGGTAATTGTTGAGAAATCTCCCTTAACCTGTAGATACCAGCTATTTAATTGTAATTTAGGTCCTAAACGATCTTCTTAGGATTAGATTGTTGCTTGGGGACAAGCAATGTTTAAACTTGGGGAGATTTGATCGGCGGATTTCATATAGATATTTCAATCCTTTTAGGCCCCAAATTACAACTAAATATCTGTGTTTTAGTTAGATTTTGATATATTTAGGTTTGTTTTAATTAAGTTTGAGTCAAAGAAGGAGTTACTACCATAATCCCTATTTTTATGCAGATTTTGGACAAAAACATGACTTGTATGAATCAATAATGATGTAGAGCTCGTTGTAAACTTTTCAACGGTTCTTGAATCACCTCAATCGGAGTTCGGATGAAGGAGATATGGGCAAAATACTGACTGGACGCAGTGCTGAAATTTCTGGAACGGACCGTTCCAAATCAGAACGGTCCGCCCCAGCCGAAACTGCTAGAAACAGCAGGATTGTCCGTTTTAGATGCTTGGGACGACCCGTCCCAGATTAGAACGGTCCGCCCCGACAGAAACCGCCAGAATTTCCAGAAATAGTCCAGGATTGCCAAATTTAGAGTTCTATTATGTCATGGCGGTTCTAATCTATCTCTGGCACTTCCAGAACGTGTCTTCTGCTATTTTCATCATCTCTACACATTTCTAATGCCTATTTAAACATAGTTTGAGTGGATTTTGAGAGATACAAGAGTGGAGTTCAATTCCAGATCCAAGTTAGGGTTAGATATAATTCTATTTGAGAGAATAGTCTCAGGTCAGGATCGTGGCAGCGCCGAATCGACCGGTTTGTGGCAGAAACAGGACGTTTCGATAGGAGGCTTCGACATACAAGAGGAAGCTATGACATATTGGGTTTTATTCTTCCTTTATTTTCTATTTCTCTTTGTTTTTCATGATGCCTTTTAGTTGTTGAGTTGATTGTTCTAGGACTATGGTTGTAAACTTTTCTACTTAGTTGCTTGTTTTGATTTGAATATTTAGTTAATTAATTAAGTTAAGTTATGTTTTATCTCTTGTGATTCGATTGCTTTATTCTATTGCTATGCTTGATTTGAATTGTTAATTGATATACCTGTTAAGCGATGGCCACGTTTGATAGTAGGTAGCAATATTGATTAACCTGAATTATAGTGTGGTAATGAAACTATTTGGTAGGTGAGATTCGGAAGGATGAACCAGACCTTAAGAAATTAGGATTTTACTTGAGATCGGAAGATTAAAAGTGTACCAAGATCCAAGAGATAGACTAGAACATCTAAACCAAGAAACGGAAGTTGAAATTTAGTCGTTCTAGGAGTTAAACAATAGAACTTAGTAGCTTGACCTGAACGGAAGTTAGAGTACAAGTTTATAGGTTAAGTATTGTTTAAACTCGCATAAAAACACTTAATTAATAACTAAAATCAATGACAAAACAAGTATCAACCATTGGAACGGATCGTCCCAAGATCAGAACGTACCGCCCGGAAGGGGGAGTCTGATCCAGGACGGCTTGTTCCAATTGTTGACAGAGACTGAAACGGACCGTTCCAGAGATGGAACGGACCGTTCCAACTTTGACAAAAGTAGAATCGTTTGGAACCAGAAACCCTAGAATTATTTGACCTGTTGATTTTCTCTTATTTATTCTTGTTTTAGCCTTAATAGTAGATTTAGGATTTATATTCACCTTCAACCTTTAATTCACAAAAGAAAGTTAAACTCGTCTAGCTAATTAATTAAAATAAAAGATCGATATTCCAACACCGTCCCTGTGATTCGACCCTTAGCTTTACTACGATAGATTAAATCAGGTAAAACGAGGTTATTTTGACTAGGTTTGCACCCGATCAAAATTGGCGCCGTTGCCGGGGACGGTTTGCTAGAATATTGGTATTTTGCTTTAGTTAATTAGTATAGACACCCTTGTATCCTTGTATCTTACTTATTTTATCTTATCTTTAAAAATCCAAAAATATTTTTCTATCACCATGTTTCGTTCTTTTCAGGTATTCGAACAAGAATTGGAAGGTGGTGATGCAAAGAAGATCGTCGCATCCGATAAAACACATGAAGAGTTCAACCAAATCGACTTGAGCACACTTAAACAATGCTTGGAGGAATTTGATGTGATGGAAGGCAACAAACCTCAACTCAAATATCACATCGAAATCAAGCCAAGGAAGATGACATCTAAAGAAGAACACACCAAGCATGTTTTAAGGCGTCCGTTCAAGCATTTTTGGAAGAACTATGATGCGTTGAGAGGGAGAAAAGTGAAGATAAGACAAGCAAATACAAGGGGTCGAGCTAATGACCTAAAACAAGCGCTTCTTAGGAGGCAACCCAAGGCCAAAATTTTCGTTACTCTAATTTAATTTAGTTTATGTTTAGTTCAGTAAGGTTAATTTAGGTATAACTCATTGATCTTTGTTGATTGGTTTCAGATTTTAAGTGAGGATACAAGCTTTTTGAAGCACAACCGTTTGAGTCATGCAAGTGTCAAAAGGACAATTGAACTTCAACGCAATATTACAACACATGGAAGAAGGTTGCGGGTTATTGAAAAAGTCGTACCATATGCAAGAACTCAAGCTTGGGGAATACACCACGAAGGAGCATACGAGTCGACTCAACCCAACAAGTCTCAAGATAGCGGAGAAACCATCTCGTTCCATACCTGACCTGAATTCAGACTACCCCGCCTGAATTCTGGTGACCCCGCCAGAAACTATCCCGAGACCACCTAAACCCAGACCTGTTCCAAACGAGGCCGCCAGAAACAAGACGACCCCGCCTGAAATCAACCTAAGACCAAAACCCGACAGCCTAAACCTAACCTAAACCAATCCATACCAATGGTTAGATTTTGAGTTTTAATTGGTTAGTCGACGAACCAAATTTTTGCTCAATCTTGTCATTCACCAAGCCTTTACCAAACCCTAACCCAAGGATAGAATCGTACCAACCCCTATGCGATTTCTATCCTCAACCAAAACCATCCATCTCCACTACTTGCAAGACACAACTTCTCCAACGAGACGAACCTAGAGACACCTTGGAGTACAATGATATATCAAAGCAAGCAAGGCTCATGTTGCGTGACTTGACCCTTCATAGCCTCTACAAAGATCCGATAAGTTTCTTTATTCTTTTTTCTCTTTTAAGTTTTGTTTTCTTTACATTAAGGTGATGCAAAGTTTTAAACTTGGGGAGAGAATAGAAATTTGTATATAGGATTTGCATCATGGCATTTAGGTTTATTAATTTGCATTCACGTAGGATTTGCATGTTAATCTCATATAGTTTGCATTTAGGTAAGTTTTGGGAGTCTATTGACAATAATCAAGGTCATAGTCTTAAGCAACGAAGTAATGGACATGTCACAAAAACCCGTTTTTGAAAATGAATTTGAATTTGGCCGACCAACACATGTAAAAATTTAAAGTAGGAGTAAGTATTGTGCATAAGTTATCTCGATTAGTTTTGATTCAAGAAAGTTTTTGAGTTAAATGAATGACTTGACCAATTAAGAAATCGGTAAACCAAAGGCATCCACCAATCAAATAGAAAATCCCTCAAATGCCAATAGATCAATTCTTCCGACCCAAAAACAAGTTAAACTTAGGAATGAGCTGCAAAAGTTAGTAATTACACCGTTGTTTTCAAGTTTACTAAAAGTCGAAGATGTAAATAAAAAAAAATAAAAAAAAAGAAAAAAAAGAAAAAAAATAATAAAAAAAAATAAAAAGGGAAACTAAAAAGCGGTGCTTTGCCATGGACATTGCGGAAAGCTATAGGTTCTTGTGGATAAAAGAACATCCATAAATTATGGGTAAAAACAGAAAAACCCATAATAAAAAAAAAACGAGGAAAAACTCGAAAATAAATCCACATTAATCTAGCCGACTTCTCCGCCGCGGGAAATCCTCCTAGCCCCGGGAGAAATAATAAGTTCCAACCCTAAAACTTTGGAGACGATGGGTGGGGAGTTGTACCTTTTTTTCCGCCCCACTTTAGTCATTCTTCAATGCGTTTTCGAAAATTTTTGCGGTGTTTTACTTGACTCTTGTTTGTGAAATGAATAAGTTACTTATTATTTGTGTTGGAAGGGTTAGATCCCGTATCTTGTTGCCAAGTCAATTGTGAAATATGAAAACCGATTGGATTAGAAATTAAACGAGATAAGTTATGGACAATAGACTGCAATTGCTTTAAGGTTTTACTTGTAGAAAGTCAATGGTCACGAAGTAAATCTGATTTTGAAAATGAATTTGAAAAAATCTTTTGATATGTCCAAATCCAAAATTACTTGAGTTATGATATTGGTAATTGTTGAGAAATCTCCCTTAACCTGTAGATACCAGCTATTTAATTGTAATTTAGGTCCTAAACGATCTTCTTAGGATTAGATTGTTGCTTGGGGACAAGCAATGTTTAAACTTGGGGAGATTTGATCGGCGGATTTCATATAGATATTTCAATCCTTTTAGGCCCCAAATTACAACTAAATATCTGTGTTTTAGTTAGATTTTGATATATTTAGGTTTGTTTTAATTAAGTTTGAGTCAAAGAAGGAGTTACTACCATAATCCCTATTTTTATGCAGATTTTGGACAAAAACATGACTTGTATGAATCAATAATGATGTAGAGCTCGTTGTAAACTTTTCAACGGTTCTTGAATCACCTCAATCGGAGTTCGGATGAAGGAGATATGGGCAAAATACTGACTGGACGCAGTGCTGAAATTTCTGGAACGGACCGTTCCAAATCAGAACGGTCCGCCCCAGCCGAAACTGCTAGAAACAGCAGGATTGTCCGTTTTAGATGCTTGGGACGACCCGTCCCAGATTAGAACGGTCCGCCCCGACAGAAACCGCCAGAATTTCCAGAAATAGTCCAGGATTGCCAAATTTAGAGTTCTATTATGTCATGGCGGTTCTAATCTATCTCTGGCACTTCCAGAACGTGTCTTCTGCTATTTTCATCATCTCTACACATTTCTAATGCCTATTTAAACATAGTTTGAGTGGATTTTGAGAGATACAAGAGTGGAGTTCAATTCCAGATCCAAGTTAGGGTTAGATATAATTCTATTTGAGAGAATAGTCTCAGGTCAGGATCGTGGCAGCGCCGAATCGACCGGTTTGTGGCAGAAACAGGACGTTTCGATAGGAGGCTTCGACATACAAGAGGAAGCTATGACATATTGGGTTTTATTCTTCCTTTATTTTCTATTTCTCTTTGTTTTTCATGATGCCTTTTAGTTGTTGAGTTGATTGTTCTAGGACTATGGTTGTAAACTTTTCTACTTAGTTGCTTGTTTTGATTTGAATATTTAGTTAATTAATTAAGTTAAGTTATGTTTTATCTCTTGTGATTCGATTGCTTTATTCTATTGCTATGCTTGATTTGAATTGTTAATTGATATACCTGTTAAGCGATGGCCACGTTTGATAGTAGGTAGCAATATTGATTAACCTGAATTATAGTGTGGTAATGAAACTATTTGGTAGGTGAGATTCGGAAGGATGAACCAGACCTTAAGAAATTAGGATTTTACTTGAGATCGGAAGATTAAAAGTGTACCAAGATCCAAGAGATAGACTAGAACATCTAAACCAAGAAACGGAAGTTGAAATTTAGTCGTTCTAGGAGTTAAACAATAGAACTTAGTAGCTTGACCTGAACGGAAGTTAGAGTACAAGTTTATAGGTTAAGTATTGTTTAAACTCGCATAAAAACACTTAATTAATAACTAAAATCAATGACAAAACAAGTATCAACCATTGGAACGGATCGTCCCAAGATCAGAACGTACCGCCCGGAAGGGGGAGTCTGATCCAGGACGGCTTGTTCCAATTGTTGACAGAGACTGAAACGGACCGTTCCAGAGATGGAACGGACCGTTCCAACTTTGACAAAAGTAGAATCGTTTGGAACCAGAAACCCTAGAATTATTTGACCTGTTGATTTTCTCTTATTTATTCTTGTTTTAGCCTTAATAGTAGATTTAGGATTTATATTCACCTTCAACCTTTAATTCACAAAAGAAAGTTAAACTCGTCTAGCTAATTAATTAAAATAAAAGATCGATATTCCAACACCGTCCCTGTGATTCGACCCTTAGCTTTACTACGATAGATTAAATCAGGTAAAACGAGGTTATTTTGACTAGGTTTGCACCCGATCACTATGGAAATGTTATAAAATATGCTACAACTTTTATGCTTTGAGTTTTTTTCAAATTCTAAAAATTTTGTGGTCAAATATGCATAGACAATGAATATAATTTTAGTTGGCATTAATTAGTTGCATGAAAATATTTTAATTTTTTATTTGAGGCTATACTAGACCTTCAAATACACTTGTGTGTGCAATCCGCTATGGTCCGATATCGGCCACGAAATAACCGCTAACCGCTATCCGCTATGACATTAGCCTTTCCGCTACGAGTCCGCTATCCGCTATTTAAACCTTTGCTAATATGTGTCGTGTTCATACTATCAAAGTCGAACACGACACGCCTGAAAATACGGTCCTCCGTGTCTCAACACGCCGTGTTTTTTTAAACACTACCCTCACTCGCGACTCCGGAGTAGACACCAATACTTCTTCTGATCCCCTACTCACGACTCCGGATCCCCATTTCCTACTTCCGGAGATGATATAATCTGATCCGTTAATTTTCTACTAAACCCTACACAGTTCCATGTCGCCCAACTCACATCCTCTGCCGACCTTCAAAAGTTGGTAGAGTGCCAACTTTTGATCTGGACCGTTAGATCAAATCTCAATGGTTATGGGAACCCCGTGCATAATACCATATTGATAGGTCCGAAAAATTTTAACCGTCGAGATTAGATCGAATGGTCCGGACCAAAAGTTGGCACTCTGCCAAACCTTAAAGGTTGGAAGAGGATACGGTCCCTCTATGTCGCCCCTCCAGATAGGGCTGTACAACGGGCGGGTTTATAATTTTTTATCAATATTTCAACCCAACTCAATTATACCGGATTAAAAATTTTCTCTAATGGACCCACCCGTAACCCAACCCAACCCATATAAATTTTTATCTACGGGTTTTTATGGGTTTCCGGGTTCAACGGATTATAATTTATATAGTACATAAACGGAACTAATAATATTAATTAATATAAAAATAACTTAACAGACCTATTAATTAGAAAAAATGGCGGACAAGTGGTGATTAAAGTTGAGAAATCGCCAAGACCTCCACATTTGACTGGACAAGTTGAATTATGGAGGGAAAAAAATAGCGTTAACAAACATTTTTTTTTTTTTTCAAGAGACATTTTAAATTATAAATAATCATACCCTTATTGAGTTTTGCCAAAAAAAACTACGATTAGGATAAGCCGTAAAGGAATATTTAATAAAAAGAGTAAGGTAAGACGGGTCGGATACAAACCGGATTATCACTCCTTGAATTAAAACCCGACCCAATAAAATCGGGTTAGCAAAATTAAAATCCGGCACAACCCGAATAATGTTTGAACCCGTTAAAATACGGGTCGGGTTGGACGGGTTTAACTGGTCGGAGGGGTTTTATTTTTTCTTGTACAGCCCTACCTCCAGATCTTCATTTCCCTTCCCAGTCTTCGAATTACCAAATACCCCACTCTCTGGAACGACTCCTTTACTCCCACCGGCCGACACCGACCCGCCTCCGTTAGCCTGCTCTCGCAATCTCTCCCCACGCCACCTGGCGCCAGCCTGCCATCCGACTCTCAGTCTCTCCCCTTCCCCTTTCCTTAGGCGAGTCTCTCTCTCTCTCTCTCTCTCTCTCATTTGCATGATAAGCAATTGCAACTGGAATAGCTATTCTATCTTACTTTTTCTTTTTAATACTGAACAAGGAAAGAATTTGTTATTAGTTAATGAAGCACACCAGCAGATTGTTCATTCTCTGATACTGAACAAGTCTAGCATCTCATATTTTCATGTTAGCATTAGTATTGTTTGCTATATTTCTAATACTATCGAATAATTGTAGAGGTATAATCAAAACTGAGACATTGCTACAAAATTTTAGTTTGGATGACGTTTACAGATCATATTATCTTTTATTTGATCAGAAAAGGGAACCTGAATTGCAAGGATGCTATACATTGTGGGGTTGGGATTGGGTGACGAGCGAGACATCACCCTTCGGGGTCTCGATTGCGTACGCAAATGCCACAAGGTGTATATTGAGGCCTACACTTCTCTTCTCTCCTTTGGCTTGGCCTCCAATGGCCTCTCTAAACTGGTATTTCTTCCCTTTTTTACTTGTCTTACTCTATTTTTTAGTTTAGCAATTTTCTGAGTTCCTATGTTGCCAAAGTTGTGAAATTTGACCTAAATGTATACCATTTTAGCCTTTAGTAATCTTCATATTTGCAGTCAAGTCTCTACTTACCTGGAACAACAAAGCTCATATTATTCTCAAACTGAGGAAACATATTTGACCAGGTGCTTGGTCAATTAGGTTTTAGTTCCATTTTATCCTGTAACTGCAGTATTTAAACCTGGGTTCATATAAGGTTATTATAATGATGTTATGGTGTTTGTATGCCAATACTTAAGAAATTTGGTTCCTGTTATTGTTTTACGTTGACAGGAGGAATTGTACGGAAAGGAAGTTGTAGTGGCTGATAGAGAGATGGTTGAGGAAAAAGCTGACCAAATGCTACAGGAGGCGCAGGAATCTGATGTGGGTTTTCTTGTAGTTGGTGATCCTTTTGGGTAATTTAAATTCTGAAAATATTATGCTAATTTTCTTTTTAAAGACCAATTTGCCACTATTTGCAAGGGTACAGATTTTAACATCATCAGCCGAGTTTTTCTCTTTGAACATGTTTAAAATTTTATGGGGTTTGGTACTGAATTGTTTTGACTTTTCACTAGTATGAACCAAGACAAAATCTCTGGTCATAGAGCTCTAATACTTCCATTAACTTCTTAGTTCCTTATTATTTGTCCTTTTTTCAAAATGAGATGTAAGGGGGTATAGTTATGGCTAGCATGAAGTTACGCAGAGTTCAATTGGGGTATTCTCATAGTCATGAATTTACATAGAAGTTTCATTTGCTACCTTCATGGTGAATAATGAAAATGCCCTCAGTTTTTTGTTATAGTTGTCAAGTAATCTGCTATTCGAGTGAATCCTTGTTTAATATTGGCAATCAATCAAGATAAATACTAGATTTTGGTACATATTATATTGTTGGAATTCAAATATGAAACTAAGTTTTGTCTTTTTACTAGATTTTGTTACCTTCTGTTTTGGGACTTCTTTAATGATCCATTTGAAATAGTTGGCATTGGTAGTGTTATCGTCTTGACCAGTTTTCATCTTTTTTTTTTTTTATATTATCAAGTTTTTAAAAGTGATGAATTGGTGTTAACTGTTTAAATTGTGTATTTGGTAGAGTGGAACTGATATGTTATCATTTGACTGTGTATGTAATTACAAATAATGAATTAAACAAAACATTTTTAACTTCTATTTCAGAGCTACAACTCATTCTGATATAGTGGTTCGGGCAAGGCAGATGGGGGTTAAGGTGAAAGTAATACACAATGCCTCAGTAATGAATGCAATCGGTGCATGTGGGTTACAGCTGTATCGATATGGCGAGACAGTATCAATACCATTCTTTACTGAGACATGGAGGCCTGATAGCTTTTATGAGAAAATTAAAAATAGCAGACAGCTCGGCCTTCATACCTTATGCTTGCTAGGTACATGTTATCAATCACTCAAGAATCTGCAGTACAAGTCTTACTGATATGCTATCTTCTGTTTATATTGTATTATGTTATTATGCCATTTGCTTGTTGGTTTTATCTATTATTGGATTATAGAATTCAAAAGACTGGTGAATACATGATATAATAGGTGTGTGGTGTTGTTGATTATGAACTAATCTTCTATATAATATTGGTGTATACAGCGTACATTGTGCTTGCGATTAATATTTCATTTACAGGACCCATCGTGGCTTAGACAATATTTTGTGCGTATATGATATCATATACATAGTAACAACTATTGTTGTTTTATGTGAGCAGATATACGTGTGAAGGAGCCAACGATTGAGTCCTTGTGCAGGTACACGTGACAAAATGTTCATATACCTTGATTCTTGAAATTAGTGATTTCTTGCATATTTAGGTGTTAATTGAAGCAACTTTGAAGTTTAATGGAGATCAGATGTAATTGCTTATGTGTCACTAATCATTAATGACACCCATTAGCTTTAATGCACAGAGGAAAGAAGGTTTATGAACCTCCAAGATTCATGACGATTAATACTGCAATAGACCAGATCTTGGAGGTTGAAGCCGCTCGTGGAGAATCTGGTAATTATTTAATAATTGTAGCTTATTGTATATAATTTCTTATGCAACAGGTTCCTTTGTACTTTTTTTTTCAGCTGAAGGAAAACAAGGTCTGCCCTTGCATGTATTGACATGAAATGAGTTATTTTTGTTGCATATTTCAGTTGAAAAATGAAAAATGATGAAACTTTGGGGATCTAAATGAAAAAATGAGGGTAGTTAGGCAAAAGAGACCGTCTGGATTAATGTACGCTCATACTTGTTTGCAAATTAACTTTTCATTTGTAGTGTACAATGAAGACACACTGTGTGTGGGGATTGCACGGCTGGGGAGCGACAGCCAGAAAATAGTCGCGGGCCCAATGAAGGACTTGAGGGAGGTTGATTTTGGCGATCCTTTGCATTGCCTTGTCATAGCAGGAGAAACTCATGACATGGAAGGGCAGATGTTAGATTTTTACCGTATAAGTAAATGATACATATCCTGGTGTGCCTAGATCAAAATTTTGTGAAACTTCTATTTGGGTTTTTTAGTGCTAGGCTAAAGGTAGTCTGAAGTAATTTGGGGCATTGGTTGGCGCCAATATCAATTATGTTTGTCCTTTGTTGGCTATTTGCAGCTTTTGAAATCATATCTTACATATCCTGGTGTGCGTAGATCAAAATTTTGTGAAACTTCTATTTGGGTTTTTTAGTGCTAGGTTAAAGGTAGTTTGACTTAATTTGGGGCATTGGTTGGCGCCAATATCAATCATTTTGGTCCTTTGTTGGCTTTTTGTAGCTTTTTGAAATCAGATCTTCATGATTTATAAAGTTTTGTCGGCTTATAAACTTTCCTCCTTTGTAATATTAGTAACTCAAGATATCAGGCATTATTTGACTTCTTGAATATAGTGGCATGCCCATTGATCTAGAACTCTAGTTTTTTAAGAAATGCAAGGAAAAGGTTTTATACAAACTGGATTTGATTGTAGTTTCAGGTCTTCTTACAAAATGGAGGAACAAAGGTGATTGTAGTTTTGAGTATAATAAAACAATGGGTGTCACTTTTTCCAATCCTTTACCAAACTGACTTATAAAGCTACAAAACGATTTTCTAACTCGAAAGTAAAAGAGTTATTTGGTTAAAAGGACACGTATGTTAATAACTTAATACAATGCAATTAAACGTCGTATCACTTGCTGGTTTTGTCATTTTCCGTCCTCAAGAATTCCCTGAAACGATATTACTTGGGAAGCAAATGACTCATTACCTCCTAATTATCTGCATTGGTAAAAGAAGAGTAAAGAGAAGAACTTTACAGTCAGATAGGTTAGTGTTGAAGTCAACCAACTACCATTCTTCTGAGATACTTGAAAGTCCGGTTCTGAAACAAAGACCGTTAGTTCTCTACTTCTCTTCCACCTTCCAAAGCCTTCATTCACTTTACTTTCTCTCTTCTAAAACGTTCATTTCCTCATACATTACATTTTGTCTCATCTCATCTTATCTTTCCTCCAAATTGGAGACTCCAATGGCCGAAGCATCATCAAGCAGCAGAATTATTGATAACCACAGTGATAGTTATGATGCCGTCTCATCTCCTGCACCAGGTGTGGAAGAGAACCATCAGATGCAACAGCAGAACATTTTATACCGTTTCACCATATCATTGTCTGATGCTGCAGGCTTCACTGACAGAGACGATGCTCTTTCATGCCTAGTCATCCTCCTCACCTTTTGGTTTTTTGGTGAGCAATAGTTTTCTTCAGGTTTATTTTTTTTCATATTTTTAATTAAAAGTTTCACATTATACCACTAATGTACTTTGCCTATTGATTAGTACTGGCTTGAGCTGTTTGTAGTTATGTATTTGAATAATTAAATTATTAATATTTATTATATATTTGTAGTTTCAATGACACTGATACTTGGTGTGTACGGATCAAATGAGATGATGGTGGGCCCTAATACCTCACGATTGATTCTGGCCAACTCCATATTTGTTCAAGACATAAAGGCCGGTATCTATCTTGACGGAAACAAGCATACACAATCTTTTAGCAAATTTGTAGAAGGCAACTTGGTTTGTTCAAATCCAAATCCCATGAATATATTTTGTTTCCTTTTCAAAATGGTTGCTTCATGCGCATTTAATAGGCTAGCTAAGGGGTTAAAATTTTGCTTTGTATTCACAACTTCATAGATACCAAAATCATACAAGGCAAATATCATTTTAAAAATCATCATATTCACCTCTACACAACAAGGAAAATACCATAGTTCCACTCCTGTTAATTCTAAGAACTCCAAATTATTCAGTCTGTCCTTTTTGTTAATTGGAGAGATGTTGGGGTCAATTATGCATTTTTTTTTTAATATAGAATGAACAAATAAAGGAGCTTTCCTTTATAGGAACATATCCACAGTACATTTGATGAAAAGCAGGGTGTTTAATGCGAGTAATATCAGAATAGTACTAAGGTTGATGTAGTTCTACTTGGAAATTTTCAGGTGAAAGAAGAAGAAGAAACCCAAAATAAGCTTTTTGTTTATGGATTTCACGAACTTCCACCTCTTAACGTGCCAGTGTTTTGGTCAGAGATACATAACATATCTATATCTGCTAATTTCCACAAGGTCAGTAAAAACAAAATCCAACATAAATAAATTTGAAGCTCAAAGTGTATATAATTAATTATTTGGGAGCTACTTAAGCTATAGAACCTGATTAGGCATTAAACAAACTAAACACATCATGGAAAAGGTTTTAATTTGGCTCTTTCTAAGATATATAGATCTAGACAGTTCTGCCAATTTCTGTAGTTGTACGCTACTCATTGATAAAATTGTAAGTTGAACGTTCAATTTCTTGATACAGGATTGGGTGTACTATCTCAATAAAGGTTCTGTGGTAAATATCTCATATGCTGTGAACTATGAAGGATCCTACCCCTTGCACCTCATAGTTGCAAAAGGTAAAATTATCTCATATGCAAGAACATTTAGACTTGTACCTTTTTTAAAAAAAAATTCAGAAAAATTTTGGAGCAACAAAAAATATAAGAGATTTCAAAAGGCAACTTAATTTTTGTTTTGTATAGGAAGACAGGAACTTCTTCGTTGGGTTGAGAACCCATCAGCTCCTAGTAACGCCTTATCATGGAATATAATTGTTGGTGAGTTTGTGAAAATGCATTTTGAAATCACATATAATTTTCAAAACTACAATTGCTAACATGAAGAATTTCAGGAAATGGTACAATCAGCCAGAAAATTGAGGAATCCTCTGAATACTTCATTGCTGTGGGAAACTTGAACAATTTTCAAGCAGACGTAAGGTGCTTTAATTTGTTATGAGTTCACTAGACATATGCATGTGAAGTAATACATCAAATAACATAAATTATTGATTTTATAAATCAATCTACACCAAACGGGATGAGCTTAAGTACAATCGTCTATTGTTTCATTGGCTCTTTTTTAGTGCTTTTCTGATTTTTGCTTTTATTGAGAAAAGTTCCAACTTCCATTAAATTTCTAGGCAGACTACAATACCAATATCTTATAAACAAATTTTAGGAGCTTGAAACATAACAAAATCACAAGACCCCCAAATAACAAAATGTAATTGTTTCTTTTAATTTGGTTGTTATATAAACTAAAACTTTCTTCTTCATGTGATTCTATTTTAGGTACAGTTGGAGTTCAAAATAAACAGCATCTTGTACAACACTACAGGAGCTTATTACATATGCCCGTTCAAGCACAGACAATGTAGTTTGAAGCTCTTAATGTTAAAACCTGTATTTGCAATCCTATCTACAGGTCTAATTAAGGTAGACATTCGATTAAAAATTGTAGATTTTTCTTAGTATTTAGTTATTTACCCTTGATTCTCCTTTCAATGCTGCAAACAATTCATGTTTCCAGAAAGATTTGAGAAACTACTCCCTAGCCTGATTAGGTAATAATTCATTAATTCTCATATCATATCATATAGTGCCGACCAAACTTTTTCATGTCAGGAATATGGTGCAATCTATGTGACGCTATCATTTGGGCCCCGGTGGTTTGTTTACTTTATTGGCTCAGGTGATTGAAGTTGACTTTTAAATTTTAATCCATTATTGATTAACAAAGGCAAGTTTTCCAAACTCCAGGAGGTAAGTTGAGTGAAAATTTAGAGGTCCTAAATGCCAGGTTATGTAATGAACATCATTCTGCTCAATCACTAGTCTTTGTAAGTTGAACCAAATTCCTCTGAACTATCTAATTAGGACTCAAATTTAACCTATGCCTTGCCAATTGCAAGCTCAAGTTAGTTAACCCAATTTTTTGGTAAATGGTAACTTCTATATCTCACAGTATATTACATAATTAATCACTGTTCTTGACAAATTTTGGTCCATGTAGCATTTATGACTGTACTCCTGCTGCTCATTTACAAGATACTAAACAACCTACTGCGCAACCATCAAACGCGCTACGAGGTACCAGTGAATAACGAGCGAAGAACCCCTCTGTTGACGAACAAAGATGATGACAATTCAAGCCTGGGTTCATCATATGAGTCGGTATCGCATGATGAAGAAGACATCGAAGAGTGGCTGAAGATGGAGGCAGCCAAGTCTCTAGAAGAAGGTGGATCCAGCAACCTTTGCTCAATATGTTGTGATGCGCCGAGGGATTGCTTCTTCCTACCATGTGGCCACTCTGCTACTTGTTATGTGTGTGGAGAAAGGTGAGCTATAGTAATTAATGATCCTTTGACAAAGACAGCAGAAGTCTAATACTATTGGTTGGTAACTTGGTGTTATGAATGTCATAAATAGAAAAATATGAAATCCAAAACAGCTAGAACTAATTCGACTAACATATGTAACCTGAAATTAATTTCGATCTGGTGCATTTTTCCTGACCAATTTTGGCTAAGTAACTAATTTTTTTATTCTTTTATTTTTCAATTTCTTGTTCATATCAGTTCCCCAGAGTAATTATATTAGGACCCATATTTTCTTTTCCAATTGGAAGGATCGATAGCGGCTTTTCATCAAAAGGTTCATAATATTAACCAGAAAGGATAGATCTATATAAAAAATCTGAAACTTCTCTATATGTTGACTTATCTACCTTTGACTAGATATTGTTTCATCAAAAGTTCGTGAATTATTCAATGAAGCGACAAATATTCAAACAAATTATATTCTAATTCTCTGATATAAGATTATGTGTGGATTGAATTAGGCATTGATTGCATAATAAATTTATTGTGGCAGGATTTCTGATGAGGCCGGTACATGCCCCATATGTCGGAGGAGGATGAAGAAAGTGAGAAGAATCTTTACTGTCTGAGTCTCAAATAAAAAGCACTATATTTTGGTTTCGAAAGGAAATTATAATATCATGTGACGGAGTGGAATATATTATTATTAATTTTGTTTGAAGTTAATCCATGCATTCTCAATATTGACTCTGGCTTGCAAAATCAAAAGATTTGAATGTTGAATATTTGTTATTTTTCATGTGTGGGTTCCCGTACAAAGAAAAAAGGTCTAATCATGGCGAGAGTGTAACTCAAAAACTCAGCAACTTTGTCGAATTTAAATTTTTAACACATTTGCGGCACATAGATCGAGTTCACCTACACTTTACTCTTAGCTCTTTGTTTCTAGTAAGAGAAGGAAACTATCATAAAAAAAAGAAAAAAAAAATTATGAGAAAGAAACTATCATAAAAAAATTATGAGAAGGAAACTTAAGAGAAGTACTAAAGTCACGATGTCTTTTTGGATGGCGACAGAATATGATGCTTTTAAGCCCCGCAACTCTTAAGTTCTATTTAGAGATTTGTATTTTTTTTTTCTTTTAGGCCCTGATCAAAATCCCTTTGTTTTTAACATGGGATTTCATTCCATTTTGTTTCGTTGGAAAATTCTTGATCAAAATGAACGGATTTGGTGTCATTTGATTGGAATTCCCTTGTAAATAGATGCAACGAAATCTTTATGAAATCATTTGAATAGAATTAAACGAAATGAAATTCCATGTAAAAAACATTTTGATCAGGATATTGGTATGTATTACTTGACAAAAAGGTTCCGCTACCAATATTTTTATTGCCCCCAAATGCCAACATTTTGCTATTAAGTTATTTTTTCAAATTTTAAAATTCAAACGTCTAATCCAAACTGTTGATCTTATTTAGTTTAATGAGCGATGCGTTTTCATATAAGTTTTGTAAATTTTGGAATTTATTTGATACTCGATCAAATGCTAAAACATGAATGTATTAAAACGAATCTATCATAGTTAACAAGGTTCGTTTGTTTTTCTATCTATTGATCGAGTACCAAATAAATTCTAAAATTTACAAAACTTATATGAAAACGCATCGCTTATTAAACTAATTAAGATCAACGGTTTAGATTAAACGTTTGAATTTTAAAATTTGAAAAAATAACTTAATATCAAAATGTTGGCATTTGGGGACAACCAAAATATTAGTAGCAGAACCTTTGCTCTTTAATCTGACGATCTAATTAATAATGTCACTTCAAATTAAATTTTTTAAAAAAACTTGTATTAGTTGGAAGAAAAAAACGTTATATACATGTTATGAGCTTTATGGAATGACTCTGCATATCAATTTTCTCGTAATTGAAGTACAATTTAATATTTCATTAAAACTCACTAAAGTAGAGCAGTTTTTCAAGTAGTTACCCACTTCCTAAATATTTCTCCCAAAAAAAAAAAAAAATTTATAACACGCCCACCGTGGGGCTCGAACCCACGACCACAAGGTTAAGAGCCTTGCGCTCTACCAACTGAGCTAGACGGGCTTTTGTTTAGTTCACGAAATTTTTTATATTATTCACTTGATAAACGACGTAAGTGACAACACCCCGCCACCGACCAGATCAGTAACAAACGGAGCCTTCTTTCTCCTCTTCTTTGATCTCTCTTCCTTGTTCCTTTCGCATCCGATCTCCATTCTTCCCTCTCGCCTAACACTCACTTTACTCTCTCCTTCCTTTACAATCTCTACTGAGCTTCTTCTCGCCTCCTCTGGAGATCCATCTCCTTCTCCCATGGCCTCCTGGCTTAAAGCCGCCGAAGGTATCTTCAAATCTCGCTCTTTGCTACCTTACTTTTGGTTGATCGGTTTGAAATTTAGTAGTTAAGTAATCTGTGGGAGTACGAGATCTATCTGTAACAATGCGAGTTCATTACCAGGCATCTGTAAGTTCTGAGTTAGTAGTGGATATTTTTTTGTGTATTCGTTTGTAAATCGCAAGCCCTTGTTAGATGAAGGTTATTTATTCTGCTCCAAGTTTGTAACTTTTTCATACCTATTTATTACATTGTAGCATAATTAATTATGTTAAGTATGGCTTAGTTTGTGATTACTATGGTACTGAAAGCTGTTGTATAATGTCAGTATGTAATCTGAATCTAGTGCTGAATTTATTACTTTGTTGTTTTTGGAATAATGTAAAACAGACTTGTTCGAGGTGGTTGACAGGAGGGCAAAGGTTGTTGTCAGTGAGTTGTCCAATGAGAACGCTGAATCACAATCTTCAGGTACATGTTCCAATTTTGATCAAGTTTTTCATTACCAAAAATCATGCTTAGTCCCAAAAAAGGAAAATTACATGTTGCAGCTATTTGTTGCCCAAACGTCTGTATGTCCTTTTACATCCTTTTGTTTTATTTTGTTGTTTAGGTACGGCATCAAGTGCTCAGGAAGCTCAAACCAGAAGGACAAGATCAAAGGAAAAGGTCTTTCTTTAGCTAGAAAAATGTTTGTTTTTGCCTATTTACTTTAATCAGTGAAAATTATCTTGAAAACTTTTTTTAATTTTGTAATTTGACTTGATGTGTGTATCTATTGGGTTAATTATCTCTTTTCAAGGATATAAAAGCAGTCGACACATTTCATATCTAATTAGCAAATATAAAAATCTTTTTTGCAAATCCTCAGGCTCGGTTGAAGATCTCCAACAGTGAGACGTCGAAGCCTGTCCCAGAGCGTAAAATTAAAAGGATTGAAAGAATTAGACCTTCACCACCAGACCAAGCCCTAAACAAAGAAGCTACCTGGACCAGTGATTCTGTACCTGGACCTGATCTCAAAGATTCAGAAACTGTCGATTCTGGAGATAAAGATGCTCCAAATCTGCTTACTGATATCCCCATTGCAAACGAGAATACCACAAGTGTGACTGATGGCCCGAAGGATGAAGCTTCTATGACTGATGTTGCCACTGAGATTGCTCCAGTAAACCAGGATGCAGAGGATGATAAAGAAGCTTTCTCGGTGATTAGTCAAGAGAAAAAGGAACCTGAAATTGTTGAAGTTAAAACAGGTGTTAATTCTCAGGAGACAGAGAGAGAAGATTTGTCAGAGAAGGAGAGAGATGCTCCTAAATGGTCTGATCAGCAGGAGATTAAATCTGAGCCTACTCCGTTGAAAGTTCAGGACCAGCTTGATGAGGTGAGCTGTTTTTCGCAAAGTTTTTGGTGTTCTTGAGGCTCAGTCTGTTTCATATTATAGTTAGGATTTCAATCTAGAAGGCTTGATTCTACCAGAGGTTCAGTTGAGAACTAAGTATGAATATATGCAGAAAGTACTAACATGAAAACTTATTTTCTGGTAAGCTACATATACTAGCATACTGTGCGGATCTACTTTACCATTATCTGTTTGCTACAATGTAAATTATCTTTTACCAAGTCTAAAGATTTTGTTATCGTGAGAAGATTTTTACCATTATCTGTTTTGTTTATTAGTTATCTTCTTTTGAACTTGTTTTGTAGGCTCAGGGATTGCTCAAAACTGCTGTGAAAACAGGTCAATCAAAGGAGGCCAGATTAGCTCGGGTAAGAAAAATAGTGAACTTCAGTTCTTTATTATCTCATCTATAGGTTTTGGCTACAACTTGCAGAGAGCTTTCTGTGTAAATGCACCCTACCTTTTTTTTTTTTTTTTTTTTTTTTTGGAGATAGGTTTTGGCGCATCATGATGCATAGACCCTTTTCTGCATCATGGCATTTTTCATCGGTATTTTTGCAAATTAACAAATCTAATTTAACCAATCAAATCTACATATTGAAATCTCATAGCAAATCAAATTTTACATTTTTTATTTTTAATATTTTTTTTTGAATTTCTTCATACTTGCCTTTTTTGGAATGTTCTTTATATTAGTTTGTTTCCAAAAATGGCAAGTTCTAAAAAAATCGAAAAAATAGTAAAAAGATTTAAAAATATATATTTCTATGAGATTCCAATATATAGATTGGATTGGTTAAATTAGATTTGTCAATTTGCAAAATACGGACTGTTAAGGTCATGATGGACAAAAGGCTCTATGCATCATGATGCATATTAATTTTTCTCTTTTCTCTGTACCTTCAAATAACTCCTGACATTTTTCATATATCATTTAGCTTTTTTTTTTAAAAAAGAAACTAATTTCCAATTGTCAGAGCTAAGTGTCTCTGGAGCAAAAACTGACCAAATGGCCCCCCCAATTTCAGTATTAACTTGAGCTGATGTTTTCAAAACAAATTAATTTACTTGTCTTGATTTAGTTCAATTTATACTTATGGAAGGATAAGTTATAGGACTGGTGCCAAAATTAAGAAAATATCTAATGGCATACTACTTTTAGAAGAAAAAAATTTGACGTGACTTGCTAAATTTTTAGAAGTCATTTAGTTGGCAAGGGAGAATCATTTCTAGTGTTAGATGCAAAAACAATACATTATATTGGCTTTTGTTTGCAATAAGTTATCAACATACTTCTGAAGGCTGGGCAATCAATATAATTAACCAAACTTAAGGATGCATGATTGAAATTTTGGTTGGTGTTATGTATTCATAATGAAGTTTTTGCAACATGAAAGGTTTGTGCTGGTCTTTCATCTCGCCTTCAAGAGTACAAATCGGAGAATGCTCAACTAGAAGAGCTCCTTGTTCAAGAGGTATGGAAATATTACTACACTGCTATTTTGTTTATTTATTTTTTGTTCTCTACTTTTTGCTGAGAGGAGTAACTGTTACAGAGAGAGAGGTGTGCTTCCTATGAGTCTCACATAAAACAGCTTGAACAAGACCTATCTGTGTACAAGGTGGAGGCCTCAAGATCCGAATCAAACATGGCTGATGCATTGTCGGCTAAAAATGCAGAAATTGAGACACTTTTAAATTCAATAGAGGCCTTGAAGAAACAAGTGGCTGCATCTGAATCGAAACTCACATCATTGCAGGTATATGAACATGTTATTTTTGTATTGTATTTGACATACCTTAACAAATTTATTTCTATTGGCATATCAATTCCTGAACCAAATGCAGTGTACTGCAACTACAGGTACAATGTGCGATTAGCCGATTAGCATTGTCTTTTCCTCTTTCCTTTTCTTTTCTTTGTTGATTTGTGTTTGTGTGAGGTTCTAATTAAGAGAAGTTCTCTTTGTACTTATACTTGTTTGCTTTGTTTAGGAGAGTATTAGAAATCAATCTATTAGAGCTTTTGTCCTCAGAATCCTTGATGATGACATGATTATGAGAAAATGCCAAGTTAAATAACCTGTGCCCCTTGTTGTTTCTTTTGAAACAGGAAGACATGGAGACCAATAAATATAGCCGCGAACTTACTGAGACTCGGGTTATTCAGGTAATCACTTATGGATTCAATAAGAAGGAACAAAAGAGTAATAAGGAAGCTGTTGATGTATGCAAATTGTCATGTTTAAATATCTTTTTCTTCTCTGTTATTTAAGGCTTTACGTGAAGAACTGTCTTTAGCTGAACGCAGAGCTGAGGAGGAGCGTGTTGCTCATAATGCTACAAAAATGGCAAGTTTCCAATTATATTTTTCAAAAAAATATTTTCACTACATCTCCTTTCTTCCTTGACCTTGGTAATGGTACAGGCAGCAGTGGAGAGAGAAGTAGAGTTAGAGCATCGTGCCGTCGAGGCATCAAATGCTCTTGCTAGAATCCAGGTATGTTAACAGGACACAGATATGCTAATATCTAATAAAATATGCATTTTGTTGTTATGACTATGTGCATAAGTTACGCTAGAGCCAAGGTCTTATTAAATGTGTAAATATTTCAACTAGGAGGTATTATCCAGAGAATGCTCTCCATTCTAGCTGTTGTCCTATTGTTTTACTGCTACCTTGGTGCATGTTTTTCTTATAGTATGTTAACTTCAAGATTATGGGAGTGTACTAGGATTGTTGATGCCTCCAATTAAACAATTAAGAAGCATAAAAGCAAAAATGATCCCAGATATGATCTGATGTAATCAGGATTAAACAAGTACTACAACAACTGGTTTGATATAAGTATGGAGCAAAGCTGAATATACTGAAACAATATATCCTTCAAACTCAATTTTCTTTTTCATTTGAAATTTGCATAATCATTTAACCTGACAATTATGAGCTATGCTAGAGAGCTTCTGAGGAGAGCACATCTAGGGCAGTTGAACTTGAGCACAAAGTAGCTTTGCTTGAGGTATTGTACATCTCCTCCACCCCCTCCCCCCAATATATATATCTGTCTATCTGTATATATTAATGATTAATAAATTAATAAATAAATAAAAACACTCTTTATTCACCTATTTTGTTAGCTTAGTACAATATCAACAGTTGTGTAATTGGTAGGTCGAGTGTGCCTCACTACACCAGGAGGTTCAAGAAATGGAGGCAAAGAACCGCAGAGCACAGAAGAAGCCTTCTGAAGAAGCCAATCAACTCCTTCAGGTACCAAGTGTATCAATGTATTTTAAAATATTTTGAAATTATTGTATGATATATACTGTCAATGTTTAAATTTTAGTTTCCTTCTTTATTTAAATAAAGATGCAGGCCTGGCAAGAAGAAGTTGAGAGGGCACGTCAGAGCCAAAGAGAAGCAGAAAACAAAATTTCTTCTTTGGAGGTATTTGTTGTTATAATTTAAATATGTTGCAATAAAACATTAGTAGTGTTTATGTTTTTACCTGACAGCATGGTAAAGTTTGTATTGTCTGCTCGTTATTATTGAAATTGGCAGGCTGAGTTACAAAAGATGCGTGTAGAAATGGCTGGGATGAAAAGAGATGCTGAGCATTACTCAAGACAAGTAATTTTTTTCTCAAAATTGTTCAATATTTTAGAAACTATTTGTGATACAGATGTATTATCCTTCCTTAGTATGGTAATTTATTTAGCTGATTTCTTTTTCCCCTTTGATACCTCTTATGTAGGAACATATGGAACTGGAGAAAAGATATCGTGACCTAACTGACCTACTGGTATGTTGCATCTTTCATGCTGAATTTCTTAGTGAAGAAATAATATGTACATAAATTTACTGTGAACTTGTGTTAAATATTATTTCAGTACCATAAGCAAACACAGCTAGAAAGCATGGCCAGTGAAAAAGCCGCACTCGAGTTCCAATTGGAGAAAGAAGTGAAACGTCTTCAAGAAGCACAGGCTAGAGTTCTTTTTTAATTCATCTTTTACATTATGTATATGCAAGTAATTCTGACATGATGCTTATTGCTGAAAGTAGTTCTCAATTTCTCATATTGGTTGGTAACATTCCATAGTAATCTTTTAGGTTCTTAAATTTTCTGTTTCTTACCACTTTGCTCCTTGTGTCAATTTGATGTATAATAATCTATTCTGATATGAATTGAGTCGTTTAATTGAAAGACATGCAGAAATCTGACTCAATTCAGGAAGTATTAGCTGTAATCTTTTAGTAAGCTATATTTCTTCGGCTTAGTAATATATATTTTTAAATACAGGTGGAGGCAGAGAGGAGTAGAACTGTACGTAGAACACATTCATCATGGGAAGAAGATGCTGATATAAAATCTTTTGAGTATGTTTTGTCCTTGTTGTTCCCTATAGAATGGCTGAACTGCTAATTACTTTTATTAAATTAACCAATTTTGTTTCAGGCCTCTACCCCTGCACCATAGACACATGGCTGCCGCAAGCAAGCAGGTCTCTTCCAGCTCCCCATTCCTCACAAAAGAAAAAATGATCCACTAATATAGAACCTGTACTGAAGTTTCATTTAATTCTTCTGTTGTAGTTAAATAAAGCTGTGAAGATTTTAGATTCAGGAGCTGTTCGAGCAACTAGATTTCTATGGCGCTATCCAGTCGCTCGAGTTATTCTACTATTCTATCTGGCAAGGACTTAAAAAAAGTTCATTTTGGTCATCGTGTATACACTTTGTAAACATGAGTGAGACGGGGGGGGGGGGGGGGGGGGAGGGGGTCTCAGTACCTCTTGCATTTTTATTTTCTTCATAATTTGACTAATAATTAGATTTAAAAGATAAGGATGATCAGCTTCCATATGATAATAAAAAGTAGAAATAATGCAACAAATAATTCACCTTACTTGGTTGCATCTTTGCATACTATATAATCAAGGGTAAGAGAAGCATTATTTGGTATTTAAAAGGAAACTATTTTGTGACTAGGGCATAGGTGATATTTCTGGGGCTTGGATAGTTATTACCAGATATTGCTTAATGTTGTATGGGTACTTGTATATTAAGTTTTCCTAGGGCAAATGGGAAACAATTTCTACCTTTTTTGAGTTTGATTTCTAAGATTGGTTGAATTCTCTATGCAGGTGTTTGTGCACTTATTTTTGATGTACTTGATGCATCGATTACAGGTATGCATAAATTACAAATACAAGTTCCATTTATTTGACCCCACATTTTAAATCAATTATATTTTTATTTCATCAGGAGCAAGAAGTAGCTGCAACTCTTGGACATGGTAATACTAGCTTGCCATAGAAATCCAGACAAAATGAAGCCCATTGATTATAGTTGTTTTGCCCCTTTCGTTTCTTACTGTAAATTTGTTTTGTTCTTTGTTGAAACCAAAACATTTATAGTTCTACATAGAAAGAAATTTTAGATTATCATTTGGACCACATGATCATATATCGTGTTATTATTTCATAGTCTACTACATTTTTTTTTTTTTATTGATAGTAATGTTATCTAGAAGATTCAACAAGTCCATTACTTTATTACAATATTTGATTGTCACAAGATGGAAGTTATTTACTCAACAATAATTACCCATAGAATATGGGGAGAAAAAGTTGGAAATGTAAAGTGCTTTGCTCCTAGGTGACAGATCAGCACTCAACTTTTATACCTTAATTCTAATTATTTTCTGCCATTGATATATTTTACATCTGTCTATTATCAGAATAACCAGGTACAATATTCTGATAATTGTATTTGTATTTTTTTTTAAGTGACATTTTTTGTTGGTAAAAAGAAAGTCAGATACAGCCATAGTAATTTTTGGTTTTGGCTTTCAGAAATGAAGTCTGCTTTCAATTCTTTTTTACAAGAAAGACATTATCATAAATTATCAAGTGATGAATCTGGTCTAGCCTGATAACGGCCTGACACATCTGTAGATCAAGCAATATTTTTTGTAGATCAACTGATCAAGCAATATTTTTTGGATTTTTCTGATAAGTGTGACAAAGTTAAATGACACCTAATCCTAACCGAATTCTATCGAAACTATAGCCAAACAAAATAACAAGAGCTTGTAACCAAAGGAATCCATAGTTGGGAGAAGAACCAAAAGTAAACTGTCCACCAAAAGTCCAAAATACCCAGACCAAGTGTGAAGCCGAGAAAAGGTGAGGTGTGCGGTGTGCCTTCAATAAGCAAATTCTGAACCAGTTGAACTAGAAAGTTTAACAATTCTAGATGAAGACAGGTTCAGATGTACAGCTAATTGTTTCAGAACTGTGGCTTTGATATTTTATAGTGAAGATGCTGAAGCTTACTCGTAACGCCATGGTAAAATCATGGCCAAGCGATACCTTGTAGTAAAATGTCACCTCAAATATCTTTTATTTCTGATAAGCTAACAATATGATTAGAACATAAAAATTATTTTTTCCTTTTATTGTTACATTTCTACCAACACTCATTATCATACAAGTACAAAACGAAATACATTGGATGGATTTTAAATAGCTTGGCAAAACAAACACAATATTTGTTAAATTTAAAAATTTTACATTTTACTGATAAAATGATGTCAAGGGAATTTGCTTCTCTGATTCATTTATCCATCCAAATAATGCATCTAAGGCTCTTTCCTTCATGAAGTAAATCAAATGCTTTGTTTATCTCGTTGAAACCAACCTCATGTGTGATAAACTTGTGAAGTTCCAGCTCCTACAAATTATATTGTATTTTATTAACAACAAATTTAACAGAATTGATTGTGTGAGGATTCTAGTATAAAATACAAGCTTCCAAGAGGAGTATGAATAATTACCTTGTTAAGATACTTATTTACGAGAGTTGGGATGTCATTTTTTGCTTTGATCCCTCCAAATAGCGAACCCATTAAACACTTACCATTCAGTATATCGTAAGATTCTAAGCATAATGGTGCGCCGTGCATCTCCACTCCTAAAATTATAGTCTTGCCCAAACCCTTGATTGCAGGACAAAAAAAAAAAAAAAATAAATAAATAAAAGAGAAAAGAACAATATTAGTTCCTAATGAACTAATGTCGGTCAGGTACCATGCCATCAAGTACTAGTTAGTTGAGATCATACAAGTTAGACATTTTTTCTGAAACTTATATATTTTTTTCCTTTTCTCTGGTATATTTAAGTGGCACAGTTTCAGCTGGTATATTGACAGTATGAACAGCCCAATCAGTCTGTACCTTACGAGAGCTTTTGAACGCATCATTCATCACAGATGCTAAACCAATGCACTCGAAGCAATAGTTGGCCCCACCCTTCGTCATCTCAATGATGACCTAATTTGGAAAAAGACAATGAAGAAGGTAAAATTATAGTTCTCTGCACCATTATTTAGAATTTCATTGCTTATGATGTTGGCAATACCTCACTAACAGATCTTTCACCAAGTTCACTGGGATTCACAAACTCTGTCACACCAAATTTTTTACCTGCATACATATTTATACATATATTACGGAGAACTTATATGAGTAGAAAGAATACTCTAATAAAGGAATTGACTGATTGGTACCTAGCTCAAATTTATCGGGATTCAAATCAATGCCAATAATTCGTGATGCACCACGCAACCTGCAGCCCTCTGCCACCTGTGAAAATTGAATGGAAAAACTGATATGGAAAATTATGTACTCCAAAAATCTAATTAGAAAGAGTAACCCACTTAATGGTTGCTTTCCAGAAGTAAAAGTTGATCAAAGTAAATGCCTCTGCTTTCTGTAATATGTAGATTAATGATCACAATATGGATATACTGTGTAGATATGCTTTTGCTGATTTTTTTTTTTTTTATCTTTTGGCCCTTATCTTCTCTCAGTTTCGTATGTCATTTCTACCAGTTCTTTCATGTATCAGTTTTCCCTCATTTGTTTATTAACAAAAAAAAAATGATCTAATTGGTTCATATATTTTGACCTGCTGAACCAAGAAACACATATAAAAAAATCCTACAGGTAATAACTAAAATACATGTAGTACGTACAGCTAAACCAACTGAACCAAGTCCAAAGATCGCGACAGTTGATCCTGTTTCCACCTCAGCCACCTTCCATGCTGCTCCCACACCTGTGATCCAGTCAACCCTAATTTAATTTATCAGTCTATCACTAATTAAATAAGCGACATATCTGCCTCTTAAATAAACATTATCCCCAAGTTCAAGGTCTTCTCTTGGATGCCTAAATTAAAAATTATAAAGTACAATTGGCCCATCATATGTCCTGATCCGTTACCAAACGAAACAAATAAGCCACATGGGTCATTTAACCAACCACTAGATTCCTAACTTCATTAGTCCTTAATTCATTTATTAAAACTTAAAATGCTGATCACATCAGTTTTCATTGGTAAGATATCATTACGAAATTTAGGAATAATACTGAATCTCCTTGATATCATCTCAGTAAAAAGGCAAGTATTGTCATAAATCTGTCCAGGTACCTGTTGTGACACCACAACTAAGGAGACAAGCTTTCTCAGGCGAGATCGCAGGATCCACCTTGGTTACATGTGCCACATCTACAACTGTGTATTCGCTAAAACTTGATACGCAAAGGAAGTGGTTCACCGGCTCTCCTTTGGCATCAGCAAACCTAGTCGTCCCACATCTAGGCATGGCATGTCCGATCTGAAACACAAGTTTGGAGCACATATTGCTGCGCTCTGAAGCACAGTCAATGCATTCATTGCATTGTGCCAGGAATGTGGGGACCACCAAGTCCCCCACTTTGAACTCATCTACGTGCTCTCCTACACTTTCAATCGTCCTGTGTAAGACACCCGATATTAGTTTCATTATAAGTGCTTTAATTTTTTAAGTAGTTACTATTGGGCTTGTGATTGGGAAGATATTGATACTTAACCCCATCGGTGCTGTAACATGATGTCCTATAGTCACATGCGCAAAGTTGTGCCTGACTACTGTTTCACAGTTTCAAATAAAAACTATAGTACTGTTTGAGATTTAATCCTTTTAACGAACAATTATTCGAAATTATCATTGAATCTGATCCATGATAATTTGGAACCATACGCTGCCTTGCAAAGTAATTGAAGGCATCTCATAATTTGATTTCAGAAAATTAGAGTAGTGCTGTGCTGGTACCTTCATAATGAGTTGAATAAGCAAACTAGAATCTAAAAATGAATGGCTATCATCCTTAGAGAAAATTGAAAAAAAATAACAATAACAATGGAACTATATTTATTTAAAAATTGAAGTTACATACCCAACAGCCTCATGGCCGAAAATAATCGGATGTGCTGCCATGGGTCCTTCCTTCATGCGCCAAAACGTGACATCGCTATGGCAAAGCGAGGTGCATATTATCCTTATCCGGACTTCATACGCTTGAGGCGGTGCCACCACCACCTCCTCTATCTGCAACGGTTCTCCTCCTGCTCGGCTCACCGCCGCTACATGCCGCCACCACAACCAACCAAAAAAATGTCAATTCTAGCTCGGGTGTGGAGAATTCGATATAAGAGAACAAAGCACATGAGCTATATTACCATGTTACTTAATTACGTACCTTTGCACTTGATGGGTTTTATGGTGCTGGTGGTGGCCATGGTTTTGTGTGTGGTTTTCTTTCAAGCAAGTTTAGGTGTGGTCTAGAACATAGATAGGAAATGTTTTATACTGCCCGGAGAGGTGACGGCCTAACTTTTTCTTTTATTTATGATTTTTCCTGTATTAATAGTTTTCCCGAAACTGATAGCGATAGATCTTTTGTATGCATGTGCAGAGTGCTTATCCTTCAGTAATTTCAATCGCTTGAGTGCCTTGGTCAACGCACTTCAATCGCTCTCCGTCTATCTTAGTCTAGTTTGCAAAAGAAGAATCAAAATGGAACCAAAACAAATTTTTGAAAGGAGAACATTTAAGAATCTTCAGCTGTTTTGTTTTCACTCTTTGACCGCTTTTATTTACTATGTAGAAAAGCAGCGCTAGTCTTTCTGTAGGAAATTTTCATTCCAACTTTTATTTTTAGATCTTTATTTATATTTCTTTCTGTTTCGCTTTTCTTACATGCAATTTTTTTATTTCTATATAATTTGTTGGTTTGTCAATTTCCAACTTTCAAAAAAATAAATCTACGCTATATATATAAGTTTAGAAAAATTAGTAGTCTGCCAATGGCCAGCTAACTTTCAAAAAAAAAAAGAAGAAAAATAAATCGACAATATATGAGTTTGGTAAAGATTATCTATCAGCATCATGTCATCATAATTAGTAGGACCGGAACACAACTCATTATGCATGTTCTGTGCAAGATATAATAACAATTATTGTCCTGCAACAACGAATTCTGAAAAAATAACGTAAAATATAAATACTGTTATAATTCATACATAGTTACAAATTGATTTATCATTTATAAATTATTCATTTTCATTATTCTTATTTATTACATACTTGAGAGCGTAGTACATGATGTAGAAATTTTACTTAACATGATAAGAGAACATGCTATTTGAAGTTATAAAATTGTTCTTTTTTTTTATGATTAAAAGATGCAAAGATGGGTGCGATAACAGTCATAAAAAAATCATCCGCTTCCTTCAAACTCAGATTGATGATTTTAAGAAATAAATTTAACATAATAGTAAAATTGAATCGAAATCGAAAATTTCTAGCTGATGTAGTATCTATAATAAACCTACATAATTCTAGTAAAATCAAAGCTTGGTCTATATCAAAATTCAGGATCAAAACAATTAAAATCCTAATGAGAAAAATCATAATTAATATATACAACTCCTACCACAGAAGATCCATGGGATGAATTTTTAATAAAATATCAAAATATCGCAGCTCCATAAACGGGGGAATTGCTTCGTATACACTCCTCAAAATTTGAGATTCACTCCTACTTAGACGAAAATACCTTTCTAACTCCTTCAATTTACGTCCTTCAATTCACCTCAGTTTGAAAATGTTTGAAAATAACAAGGATATTTTCGTTTTGATTTTACTAGACACCTAAGTCGGTCTTTCCCCTTCTTCGTTCCTGTCTTCTTGCCTAATCCGAGTGAGGCGGTAAAGCTTTGAATCTTGACTGTCGTTGGGATTTGTGGGTTACGAGATGATCTCATCTTCGCCGCTCCTTTCTTCTACCTATTCTTCTCTCTCTGACTCTCTCCTCTGTGTTTCCTATAAAATCCGAGAAATAGAGAGAGAAGAGAAGTTAGAAGGAAAGCTCGATCGAAAAATCAAGCTTTAAAGACTCATAAAACATCCTATAGAGGTATTGTACCGATCACTGGTACATCATTACCTACCCCCTCTGGTACCATTCTGGTATAATTCATGCACAAGCTGCGAGGCCAGTCCCACCAGAGGATGTAACAATTCAGCTCTCGTAAGCCTTAACGGGTTTCCCCAAATCCATACCTTACGGTTGCTAATATAACTTCATCGATAGACAATTTTGTGAACTCTGTCTTCACATAACTTTTTTTCACTTAAATCTTTCTATAGTACGTGTATTATTGACTATTTTTTGTTTCATTTCTCAAGTCCAAACTGTCACTAAATAACTAAAAAAAAGATATTTTTTTTAATATTTCTCTTCATTTATTTGAGCAGTTCCTTTTTTATATTTTTAAATGAATGGCAAGAATGATATTATATTTAGAAAAGAAAAAAACCGTATGAGCAATGTACAATTGCCTATAAATATGTAAGGGTATAAATTAGAGGAGATACATAATCTAACCGTCTAAAAATTGTCTAATTTCATATATTCCTTCTCCAAAATTGCCCTGATCTGGATTTCATATACCAAAACTGAAACCGAGGTGTGCAGGGCTATTGTCTTCTACACTAGAGGCTGAGAGAAAAATGGACAGCGCAGTGACTGGCAGTCCAGTAGCAAGACTTGGCCAGGATGAGATGGAGCGGTTGGTCGGGCTGAAGGACGGGCTCCTTCAGAGAGTGGTTGGTCAAGACAAAGCAGTGAATGAGGTCGTCAAAAAAATCGTGGCGTCCCGTTCTGGGTTTTCCAGGCCACAAAAGCTGATTGGGTCATTCCTCCTTCTGGGTCCTACAGGTGTTGGCAAAACTGAGCTTGCAAAGGCACTTGCAGAGCAGTTATTTGATGACGAGAATCTGCTTATCAGAATCAATATGTCAGATTACATGGAGAAGCACTCAGTTGCACGCCTGATTGGTGGCCCTCCTGGGTATGTGGCGATTCTAAAAACTCTTGTTTTTGTTTCATCTGGTGAAGATTGTATTTCACGGATTTGCTAATGCTAAACTAACCACATATCAGGGATTTAATATATATTGAATTCTGCAGCTTGTGAGGTTAATACATGTTGGATTATTCTTTCATTATATATGTCTGAGTTGGTTGATGAAGTTGAGGCTAGGTCCATTGATTGAATTATGCCATTTAGAATCAACCAGTGGGGTTCCAAACAATGTAACCATGCTGTTTTATGTTGTACTGGACACGTGTCACATCATGTGCCGTGTCATATTGTTCCTTCCTAAACAGTTTAATTGTATTGAAATTTAAATTATTTTTTTAAGAATTACACCAAATACAAAGGAAAAACAGAGACATGTCCTAAAATTATGGGAAAAAGTAGGACAATATTTTAACCTGCATCTCGATATGAAATTTTTTTTAGTTACTTCTTCTATTTTTTGGGTTTAATCAATGACATATCATGCCATTTCATATTTCCTTGTTGTGTCGTTCCATGTCACAACTTTCCCCAATTGTGTCATGGCGTGCCTATTTAGCTGAGGTCGAACACGATACAACTAAGGACACGGCACGGATATGTTCACGTGTCTCAGCATGAAGTTTCCTCTGTGTGTCATGTCATATCATATCATGTGTGTTCAGCCACGGTGTATTTTGTTAGAAGACTATCTGCCAATATGCAACTGAACTTATTGTGAAATAGCCACCCCGCTTGCTAACATTTCTCTGTTTTGTACAAATAGATACGTTGCAGGCCAATTGACAGAACCAGTGAGAAGGCGGCCATATAGTGTTATACTCTTTGATGAGGTTGATAAGGCTCACATGGCAGTGTGCGACATGTTGCTTCAAGTCCTTAAAAATGGTAGATTAACTGATGGTCAAGGCAAAACTATTGATTTTGCCAATACTATTATCATCATGACCTCAAGTCTTGGTGCTGAGCACCTCTTTACAGAAATGCCAGGTCATATTTCTATGAACCTATCCCACAGCCTAGTTTTGCAAGAGGTACAATTTTTCTATACAAGTATCTCTTTGATGAACACACAAAGTAAATGGAATTGAGGATGTGAACCTTATATTTGTGTGAAAAGATTGAAAAATAAAATCGAGTAAAAACACATAACAATATTGATGGAAAAATATGGGGAAAGTCGTATATCTCTTTGTTGCCATTCCTGATTGCTTTATTTGAGGAAAACACATAACAGGTTTCTTATTGATTTATGAATTTTTCAGGTCAAGAAGCATTTCAGGGCAGAGTTTTTGAACAAGATTGACAAAACTCTTATATTGAATCCACTATCACATGATCCACTCAGGGAGGTGGCAAGGCGCCATATGAAGAATGTGGTTATGCGTTTCGCCAAGAGATGCATTGCCTTGCATGTCACTGATGCGGCTCTAGATGTCATTATTGCTGCATCTGATGATCATGTATGTGAACAAATCTAAATTCTCCTCTTTCATCAATATAATTAATGAAGATGATCTGTGTTTTGGTTGATGGCTTGAACAAACCCATACGACGTGATCACATGAATCTTCCTCTAACTTGCCTTTCAATACTAATTGGCGCAGTTATATGGTGCGAGAATCATTCAGAGATCGATAGAGGAGCGGGTGACAAATCAACTGGCAGACATGTTCATAAGAGAGAAGATTTACGAGAACTCAACTGTGTATATAGAAGTAGATAAAGAAAAGCACGAGCTAGTGTACCGAGTTGAGAATGGTGGGTTTGTGAACCCAAATACGAACCATAGTTAAGTAAGATAAGTCAACAAAACCACCATGATATATAGCAGAGAAGTTGAATTTGGTGCCAAGTGGGGTTACGAGGATATCTATATTATGAACAAAAGAGCAAACTTGTTTTTCAATCCGTTTGAGTCAGTCTTTTTTTAATGAAGAATGAATAGACCTTTTTTTTTTTTTTCCTTTATTTAATCTTTGGAAAAAAAAAAAAATGTCTTGGCTTTGTTGGTATCCGTTGTGATTTGTTTAATATAATTAGGGCTGTATAACGGACGGGTTTGCAAATTTTTATCAATATTTCAATCCAACCCAATTATACCGGGTTGAAAAATTCCTTTATTTAACCCACCCGTAACCCAACCCAACCCATATAAATTTTTATCTACGAGTTTTTGCGGGTTTTTACGGGTTTTCGGGTTAAACAGGCTATGATATAGTCTTGATTTTTAATTTTTTTCCATTATTATAAAGATATCAGCAAGAAGACAAAAAGAATTTGTCTCGGTATAGAAAATTTTATGCTAGGATGAGAATCATATACACAAACAAGATTTCTTTTGTGTACAAGATTTCATGAACAATAAATTGCATTTGTGGGAAAGAAATAAAAAACAAATCATATATGGATTTGCCTTTCTAGATTTTCCACCGTAAGATAATTAGAGAAATGTTTAGTTAAAAAACCGGGTCGGGTACAAAGTGGGTTATCAAAAATAAATATATGACCCAACCCGATACAAACGGGTTGTCAAAAGTAAAATCCGGACCCAACCCGATAATGTCGAAACCCGCTAAAAACGGGTCGGGTCGGATGGGTGAAACGGTTTGGGCGGGTTTCCTTTTTTTCTGTACAGCCCTAAATATAATGTTAAATTTTAATGGAACTGCAATAATATTATTGAATATTTGAAATTTTAATAAGAACCGCGCAAGGAGGATTGCTTCACTCATAACCTCTTTCAGAGATTCACTTCTATTTTTTGTCGCTAATGACTTAAATACCCTTAATTGAAATTCAACGTAGGAGACAAAATGAAGAAATGTGAAGGACATTTTAGTCAAACTAGGAGTGGATCTCTAATTAGAGGCGTGAGTGAAACAATTCTCCACGCAAGGGGCGTCTGTGAAGTTCTAGGGGTATGTTTGTAAGATGTCAGGCGCAGTTGTGTAAGGAAATTCAAAATTGTAAGGTTGCTAACAAAATAAGGAAGTTAATAATTCAGTAGGGGTTTCTTAATAAATTTTTAGGGTTAGCGGGTCGGATGCTGTTTTCTTGGTTAACGGGTTTAGTCGGACCCGATAGGCTGGATCCAGGTCAACTGGATCAGGTTGACCTGGTTTAGTCTGTTGGTTAGGTTGGGCCTTTGGGCCTACGTTGACTTGGGCTTTCTTTTTGGACTAAGTGACCGATCGGAATATTTCTGTGTAGGCTTTTTTTTGAGCCGATACAAATTAAAAGATTGTGGGCTTTTTCCTCTTGAGCCATGGGTCCATGACCTATTAGGAAATATTGGTGGGTTATTCTGTTGGCCCAGCACAGAATTTTAATGGATTTTTAATGGACAACGACTGTTAATATTAATTCAAAACTTAATAAAAAAGATTAAGTAAATAATAACGTGGACTTAATGTATAAATAAGATATTTAAAGACAAAGTTAATAATAAAATATTAAGAATTCCTTTAGTTAATTGAATTTCGGAAAATGAGGATAATAGTCCAATTGAATCGAGAACTAGGGCTGCATAACGTCAAAAACGATCACGAAACGGTCGATTTCGTTAACCGTTTCGTTTTGAAAACGAAATTGACTACCTATTTGCGTTAACTGTTTCGTTTTGGACGACCAAAACGAAACGGTCGAAACCACGAAAATACACATGGACGAAACTGTTTCAAGCTTTCGTTAACCGTTTCGTTTTTAAAACGCAATAAAAAATCTTTAACTATTTCGTTTCATTTTGGACGAAAGGAAACGAAAGGACGGTCGAAACGGTGACTGTTTTCACCCCTATCGAGAACAAATACCTTAACTTTAAATTCACCGACTTTTTCATCCCAACCTAAAACAAATCAAATAGTTTTTTTTTTTTTTTATTTCCTATCTCCAAATGATTTTCTTGATTTTAGATTTAGATTTTCGATATTTAAAATATAAGAAATAATTAAATAATCAAATAAATAATATTATAAATAATTCAATAAACATTATATAAATAAATTGACAATAAAAAATTAGACAAATAATATACTAAATTATTAATTAAGTGTTAACTAATTAAATCAATATTGCATAGTTAAATGAATATTTTACTTTTAAATAAATTTTAAAGAATAATTTCAGAATTTGTAGAATATAAAATTAATGACTTGTATAGCAGGAAATGAACAAAATCTTACCATAACTTATTAATAATTAAAAAGTTAAAACTAATTATTAAATAACTTGAATAAAATACTTTTTATTATATTTTAAAATAAAATCTCCTTGATTATAAGAATCTAAACTTAATCATCCAAACCTAGACCAGTCTAGTTAACCTAGTCTGTTAGTATGGTAACTTAAGAACAGCCTAGAATTATGTTATTTAGGTTTACCTTAAATATTCTACGTAAACAGTCATTAAGACAATTACGTCTTCTTATTAGGGAATCGATCTAGAATCACTTGACACGAGATTATCGAACTTAAGGACCGTCAAGCAGAAAAAACCTTGGATAGGATGGTCGCCAAACACTAGAGTCATCAAAGGATATCAAGAAACTATGCTTAAGCTTGCCATTCAGGTTCGGATACGTGGATTTTATAGAGATCTGGTTCCGATAACTTTAAAATTTTGCATAAGCATGTTGATAACTTTTGTTGGATGCATTGCCAAATTGTCATGTTAGCATTCAGGAACAAATATTACAACCCATATTTAGTCGATCTCATTTATTCAAGTTGCTATGAGTAATCAGGTAAGTTTGCATATTCTCTTGATGTGAATGAACTGATTTGCCTCAGTTCAACTTAATCTTTCCTGGCAATTTTGAATTATGACTGTGCAAGGACAATTTTGAATTATGGATGTGCAAGGACGATTTTGAGTTATGACGCAACATGAAAATCAATGCCACTCTCCGGAGTGGGTCGGTCTCCGACTTCGGTCCGTTCAGTAGCACTATGCGGATATGGAATTCTCTTGTGCCAACCTAGGGATAGAGATCTTGTGTGCCCTCGGTTTAGGGAAAGGTCTCCTTGTGTGCCCAAGTAGTTGGGAAAGGGGACCTGAGTGAGTTTTTGATGATATGCTTGTGTGAATTGATATGTTTTATGTACCGTTATGACTTGTTTGTGCTTATATCGTATGGTTATCTCGACAAAATGTTATGACAAGTCATTTCTTACTCCGTTGCTCGGTGTGCAGCTGGTTAGAGATTTGCATTACATTGCTTCTATTATTCTATTTTTATACCTGCTAATGTTCTTTTACATATCGTTAATTGTCATTCATGTTGATTATTACGGATATTATTTTCGGATTAAGATTTTGACTGAAAATCCACATCTAGAACTGAAACTTGCACTGAGAAATTTAATTCTCATTTCAGAATTAAGATTTTGACAGGGGTGCGAAATTCATCAAACCATGACGCTCATTACAAATTTTAATGTACACCTCACATAATTTTTAATTTACATGGGGACAAATGACAATTCCCATACTGGAACCCCTCTTGTCCCTCCGCCCCTGCGTGGGATGCCACTTTTCCGGCATCATGTTGGAAAATCTGGAAGTCGATCTAAAAACCTGATTTATCTTTGATGGTGTTAGACCTTTCTTACCTAGTATCAAAAGTCAGATGTAAATATAGGTTGTATATCAGTTTAAACCTTTTTGTATGTAGGGACCTCACACCCGGCACACAGATAGTGTATATTTTGTTATTAACTATTTTTAAAATTGTTGTTAATTAACTACCAACATTTAAAAAAAATCCTACTTAACCAATTTGGATCATAGCATGCTATAGTGTTCCCCAGTTCTCCTTACCTAGCCTGGTCTTCTTACATGGCTCAACTCAAGGACAAGTCCACGACAAATTTGAATATTGAAATTGGCCGTCTCCTATTTACAAACCCCACCAGTGACCATTTTCATTTGAAGCCTCAGCTAATTACAACCTGTCGTCTTACTCTCCCAGATTGCCATTTTTTATGCCAATTTGGCAGTTTGAATAATTTGACAATTTGATCACTCAGTGCATCTAATCCAGTACCCAATCATCTTTGGTACATGTGGCAATCACTAATCGAACAACCCTCTCGTGCAATAAACTAGTTAGACGGAGTCTTCTTCATCGGCTCGTTGGCTCGTTGCCTTGCCTCTAGGAATGTAATCTAGCAGTGTTATATATCTTCCTTCCCCTCTCCTTCCGGCCATGTATCTGAAGGCAATCTTTTCTTTTGTAATGAGTTATGAGTCGCCACTGGGAATTTCGGATTGCACGGAGTCCGGGCAACCCGTATTATTTGAAGAGTTGTTATGTTCTTCCCTGCCCGTATTCTCGCATCTGACCGATTTTTAATTCTTTCTTATTTGTTCCTTGATCTACTTGGGCTGTCATGGGCCATTTGAATTTCCTTCTTTCATTTTTGAAACGATTAGCACGACACCACGTACCAATGTACCATGTATATAGATTACTTATATATAGTTTATTGAGTATTATATTGTTTTATATTTGCACTATTAAGGATCCGATACCATTAATTGTATGTACATTAAGAATATATATGTTAAATTTCAACGTATAATGGCGAACCACATGCGTATACATTAACTGCTTTATTTTTTCCCCCTTTCTCTATCGCGTAACTTTCTTTTTATATTATCCACATAAATAAATGAAAAAGGCGATGATTTTAATCGATCAAGCTAGAACAAATCCACATTTCCGAATGTATCGTCATCATCTTTGGACAGAATATGCAAGCCCAAACACAGCATTGCTGTAAAAAAAAAAAAGGGGCAATGATCCTAGAATGAAACCTATATAGTTGAAAAGATCAGCGCTAAGCAGCATTGCTGGCACCTTCTTTCTTCTCCTGCAATTAAAAACAACATCCAATTTATTTAAATATGAGACATACGGTTTCCACCAATAACAAATTAATCTTGTAATGTGCAGGCAACTTATAGTTTTCCAGAATGAATTATGGAGAAAAGATGGTGGACCTAAGAAAAACAAAAATAAGTTTAAACAGTTGAAGAAAGAGAACAAATTTCCCAGGCTTGTACACCAAAACATTACATTCAAATGAGAACCAGATAATTTCACAAGATTTATAGATTCCTTATTTGGAACCAATCTGTTCCTCTTCATTAGAAGCTAAATTCTCTTTACAACTTTCCATAGCAAACCCACAGTTTTTACTGGTGACTTGTAATGAGGGAAAACTAGCTCATGTTTCCTAGCAATGCCACACTTCCAAGTCCGTTACATTGTTCTCATGATGACAACATCAAGTTTGTGTAAGGGACAAGCAGGAAATGAAGATGATTTTTGGGAGCAAAGGCAAAATTTTATCAACAAACTGACCATCATATCAGTATTCTAGGTTTAGGGTCTTTATTTGGCTTATTCAGAATTCTCTTTGTATTGACCATCATCCTCCAAACCAACCCTACACATTGTATATTAAATGAGCAGTTTTGCACATTAACGCAAAGCTTCTTAACGTTTGGTATACCACAATTGACAAACATAAAAAAAAAAGACCATTAAATGACTAGAATGAGAAAATTGTTGACATGCTTCTTTTATATCAATGAACCCAAGCTAAACCAAACAGTTGTTGCCAGAAAGTACAAAAGTAGGCCTACAAAAATTTTAAATGACTCAAAAGTATTCAAGTACCTCAATTCCAGAAGCACCAGTTGATGCTACAACCTCAGAAGGGGACTGGACACCTGCACCAGGTATCTTTAGTGAATCCCACCCAAGTACCCGGCAAACCGCCCTTGCAAGAGCCCGGTGGGCCCCGCTCGAACCCATCTTTGATACAGTATTGCCATGCTGAACCAGTGCAAGCCCGCTCTTGTACCGCATCCCCTTCCCCTTAAAATCCTCCCTCACTTGACAGACAAAGCAGTAAAAGTCCCCCTTCTCAGAGTTGGTTTTGTAATACTCCCTCAGTTTATGGTCCTTCTGAAAGAGGCCATCAAAAAACTCATCCATGTCAGGCTTCGCTTCTGATTCTGAATCAGAAGACTCGAACTCATACACTGATTCAGATACAAGTTCATCATCAGAGATAGATCCATAGTCTTCTTTAATGGTTGAGAAGAATTTCTTTGTGGCCTTGATGGCGTGAGACTGCATGTTGGCGGCTTTGGCAAGAGCTTCATACTGAGGAGAGACGGGGGGTGGCGGCGAAACCATTGCCAGTGTGGCTGCCCATGTGGAAGGTGGTTTGAGGTCTGGGAAGGGAGTGGGGCACATGGGCCACTCGTCAGTATCGCTTTCCCATTCCAGGCTTTCAGGGGTGGAGTTGGGGTTCAGTTTGCATCAGTATCTTTCTTATCCTGCACATTTTGAAACGAAAAATTAGTAGTATGATCATTCCCATGAAAATTAATTGGAATTTCAACAAACAGTACTAAATTAACCAATAAGGTCGTTGAATTTCTACTCTAGACTTCATGTAATAAAACAGTAAAAGAATGACCCCTTCCAGAATTATCTTGTCAGAGTTAAATATTTGCAATGCATCAAAAATGTGTATCTTCTCCACCAAGAAGTAAAATGATTTTTGGGTACAAAGATAATTTCTCTACGATTCAGTCCCCATTTCTTCTTTCATACTGGACAATAGCCTTTATTTATTCAGAACGGTCTCGAGGGTTTCCCAATTATTCATAGGTTACCAATCGCAATAAACAAACAAGAAAGAGAAAGGTAATACTAATACCAGGATGAGACCAGCGAGCTTCTGCTCCAGTGTCCCCGTCACGTGCTGCTGTTCCTCTCCCCCGGCCCCGGTGATGTTACCTGCCATGACTTTATTGGTTAATTTAGTACAAAAAGACTATTGTCTATTGGGGTGGAGAGTTATTAGGAGAGAGGGGGTAAAATTGGAAGTATCGCCTTGATGAAACCTGAGCCGTCTGATCGCTGACCTGAATTCGGACATACAATAGCATTCTTTTGTCGCCGATATTTCAAAACAGGCTATCTGATCATCTAGGGCCGCAGCCGTGCATCCATTGCGACATATTTTACAGTAATATCATGTCACTGACACGCCATAGGCTTTCTTTATTTTTTTTTCCGATACATGGAACTCGTCACTTAGTACTGACCTACTGAGTGCTGGTCTGCTTCAATGTCCAGCTGTTTTCGTACACAGAAAAACACAAAATTGGAAAAAAAAAAAAATACAGCTTTGTGTTCACTATAAATCTACAAATAAAAAAAAATACAGGAAATTTGTTGGAAAATGAGATTAAATTCCTCTGCACATTTTTTTGTTCATTATGAAAAAGATGTCAAATTCATGAGATTTTGAGTCTAACAGCTTTGTGCACCGACTCCACTCTCCGTATCTCTCTTTAAATAATTGATTATTATTTTATTTTTCTAAGTTAATAGCGCATGCTAATATTATCTATATTTATTTTGTAAATTATACACATTTTCAGACTAGTCTTCGATGGGATTTTGCTTAAAAAACATGTTAAAGAAGTTAATACATTAGTCATGTAAAAGTCAATTGGTCAATCAGGCATTAGTGGAAGTTACCATGACATATAATTATGCAAGCCCTCTTTCTTTCCAATATGCAAGCCCAAACACAGCTTCCCATGCTTAAACACCACCTGTATGATCCAACTTTCTTACCATCTGGCCGTCTCCAAGACCAAATATGCTGCCAGCTTACACCTTACTACCTAACACCTTCTTCCCTCTACATGTTTATGAAGACTATGCCTAAAATACCCTCAAAACTAAATCACCTGTGGAAGTTGCACTTATCACCCAGGATCAAAATCTTTTGCTGGTTGATGCTGCAAAACAAAGTTCCAACTATCAATAACCTATAGAAAAGAGGCATGACTATTTAACCTATAGAAAAGAGGCATGATAATAGTCAATAGATGTTGTATTTGCTTGTCAGATGCCAAATCAGTCGCACACACCTAGGGCTGTCAAACGTGGGAAACGACAGCGGAAATACCCTCTGCCATTTTCGTTCCGTTTCAGCAACGAAACACACTGCTCATTCCGTTTCTGTTCTGTTTCGTTAAACGAAACGATTTTTCCATTCCGTTTCTGTTCCACTTTCAATTTTCCATTGATTTCAAACCATTTTCTATTGATTTCAGCCAGTTTTCGATAAAACGAAACAGTAACATTTTCTATGTGTCGTGGCGAAGTCGCAACAACTGAGCAAACTAGTTTCATAAGTTTTTTGAAGAAAATGTCACAGGATTACAAAAAAATATTTCATAAGATTCCATTGGTCGTCCATTTCCAAACGGGAAAATTAGTTCCGTTGGTAAAATCATTGGAAAGGTTGAAAAAAGGCGCATGTTGAAGGACATCTGCTAAACCGTTAGAGACCCTACATGAGACTAGATCGTTGACTTTCGTAGTACCAAAAAGGAGTTGTATTGTTGAAGACCAGGTCAAATTTGGTTCATGATTGAGTTTCCAAAGTCATTTTAATAATAAAGCATGGTTTTGTCCAATGGCAGATCCAGACAAATTTTAAGGATAGACACATTAACAATATTATTAAATTTATTATTCAATACTTATAATAAATAATAATTTAAATATAAAAATATAACTTTTTCTCAAACATAATCAGTAGTTATATATTATTTATTAAAAAAATCCTTTAGGAGAGAATTTTAATGAAATGTGTTAAACCTAATAAATAAATAGTGGAAATTTATTATTTAAGTAAAACATTAAAGAGTAGCCACAACTTTAGGGTGCCACAAAATGCCACAATTTTTCTGTTTCGTTAATATTTAAAATTTTAAAATATAAATTTTTAATCTAGACCGTTGATTTTCATCGTTTTACGAGCGATGCATTTTCATATAAAGTTTTATAACTTTTTGAGTTGATTTGATACTTGATCGAGAGGTCAAACCACGAATGTATTATAATCAACACGTCATAGTTAACAATATTCGTTCATTTTTAAACCCCTTGATTGGGTATCAAATCAACTTTAAATTTTATAAAAACTTATATGAAAATGTTGCTCGTTAAAACGAAAAAGATCATTGGTTTAGATTCGACATTTACATTTTAAAATTTAAAATATTAACGAAAAAGTAAAGTTGTGGCATTTGATGGCACCGGAACCCTCCTCACCGTTATTAATAAATAAACTGAAATAATTGTTTGATTCTTAACAACACAATATTTTATGATACAAAAAGTTAGTAAAATACGAACTTGGGTGAAATAAAAAAGAAAAACTAGAAAAGGAAATAAAAATTGAGATAAATATTTATAAAAAAAAAAGAACTACATAGAATTGGAGCTATCTCTACTTTTTAGTTTTATAGGAAAAATATAAATATTTCAGACTAAGAAATCAAAATCGATTTTAAATTTTTGATTAAAATATTAAAATTAAAGAATGCTTTTTCATATAAGAATGACCGCGATTATATAGTTATTTTCCTCTTATGTTTAAAATATCAAATCAAAGCCCAGGCACCCTGTCAAATCAAGCATGGGCACTTAACTTCTAAGCTTTTCAACAAAATGAAAAATTATTGTTTGGGTATTGATTATGGAAAAACAAGGATAGGCAAGTGCCACCCCTTGTCCTTTATTAGCTCCGCCAGTGATTTTTTTTCTTTATATTATCTTATGCAAAACAAATGACAACAATTAATGTAAGTCACAATTATGCTCGAAATATTATTGTGTTATTTACACGAAACTACTGTCTAGTTCTATTAGACAAACTGTTATGTGGCTTTATTAGACACAATTATGTAGAGAAACTTGTTAGACAAGATTGTATGAAACTACGCCTTCGTTAACTAAATTTGTTAAATTAATTGCTCAGGGATATGTTGATGATGAGTTAAGTTGACATTTCTAATATTATATTAAATCAAGTCGAGTTTCTAAAGTAGAAAAGTTGCGAACATGTTGTTGGACTTCTGAATTGATTGCATAAGAAATTTTCATGCAATCTAAACGTAACTTGATATTCGATGAAAAAGAAGAAACCGTTGAATTTGACTGTTTTAAATATTACACTTTTTTTTCTCTAAAAAATTCAAGCCTTTTAAAGAACAATAAAACTTGTATGAAATTACATTATCTTTTTTACAAATTTAATTATCATATACATATAGATCATATTTCTGTTAGACGCCAAATTTGTGTCCTGAAAGACACAGCTAATAGAAGAAACAAAATTGCTAACCATCATTACAGAGATTCTATCCTCTCTCATCCCATCCGACGTCCTCATTAATCACCCATCATTTTCCTTAATGACGTGTTTTCTCCATCCAGTGTCCGCATTACCTAACTTATTTTTGTCACTCACCCAGAGCGTACTCCTCTCCTCCCTTCCCTCTGTTTCCCTTCCTCTTCAGAACTAGGACAATTAGTTTTGAACTCTCCATTTTTCAGAACAATTTGATATGAAAAAAAGCTAATTGTCCTAGTTAGCTAACCGTGCTAGTTTTATAATCTAATTGTCTTGGTTCTGTTCTTGAAAACATGTTCACCCAGGAAAAAAAATAATTGTCCTAGAAAAAAAAACTTATTGTCATAGGTTTATAACATAACTATTCTAGTTATGTTTGCTAATTGTATTTTGTTTTGTTTTGGAAAAAATGTTCTATCTAGGAAAAAAAATATATTAATTGTCCTGAAAAAAAGATAATTGTCCTTTTTATATAACATAATTGTTCTAGTTCGCTAATTGTTTTGATTTTATTTTGGAAAAATATTACGTAAAGGAAGGAAGGGTAACAGAGTAGAATGGAAGTGGGAGTAGACGGGATGAGAGAAGTTACGAAAAGGAAGGAATGAGATTGGATGGGTAGATGCGTTGGATGATAGGAATGAGATTCCAGAAACTGAAAAGAGAAAGGATGAAGTTACGTTGGAATTCTAAAAATGAAAAAAAAAGGCGTGACTACAGGATGATGAAACTTGGGATGAAAGGTCTAACGAAATTCCGGCCCTTCTTGTATTATGGAGAGTCCGATATAACATATACAAATAGAGGAAGCAAACTGAGAACAGTGTTCTTTACTAGATGGTCACATCCATACACAGCATGCACATCGAATAAACATGTATAAATTAGGGCTGTCAATGGGTACGGTAGAAGGTATTTTCATACCCGCACCCGTTAAATTTTTCTTTATCCGTACCCGTATCCGTACCTGTTAAAAAGAACTTTACCCTTACCCTACCCGTACCCATTAAGAATTAACGGTACGGGTAGGGTAACGGTACATAATGGGTAATAATAATATTATTAATTTAACAAAAAAATATATAATGTGCTAAATAAATAGTATCAAATAAATATATAGATAAAGTAAAACATTTAGATAATATTTTAGATATAACAAAAATCATGAAATTTATTCTCATATCAATTGAATTCGAAAAATCTATATAACTAATTATAAATTATAATATAATATAGAGAGTGTAAATTAATTTTTTCATCATCATAAATAAATTTGGATGAAGATCGAAATGAATAACATATCTTACGAAATATGCTAAAAACGTGATTATATATACATATATGTTTGTAAAATATTACCCGTTAGATAATGGGTACGAAATAGCCCTTACCCGATAAGTTAACGAAAATTTTTCTTTACCTGTACCCATACCCGTTAGTCTAACGAAAATAAAACCTTACCCATGCCCGCCTTATCGAATACGGTACGGGTAGGATAAATGAGTAAACGGGTTTCATTGACAGCCCTAGTATAAATAAGTAATAGAGGCAAGTAAATCAGCTTGTATTTGACTAGATTACGACTCGTCACGGAAAGAGGAACAAAAACACTATCTTAAAATTGTTGGAACAATTGGGTTTAAGATGGCCTGAATTGCAGCAACTAGCAAACTCCAGAGGAGCTACAAAATTACATAGAAAATACGAACAAAAAATCAGATGAAACTTGGTGTAAAATATCATGACGAGTTCAACAATATGTCATATGCACAAAATAGACACACAAAATGAGGTTTAAAAAACAAAATTAAATCTGTTGGTGCATGGCCGGTTCATAGAGTCGGATTCAGGTCCGACTCAAGCTCGTGTTGCTCCAGTGCCTCGTAGACCAAGGCATCAAGTACGGAACACGTGGCGCGTTCAGATACAATCCAAGGGATGAGAGAGAAGGGGTCGGGTAGAAATAATACGTTCCACACGACCGAGCAACTGTGCTGACCCCTCCCTCTCTCTCTCTCTCTCTCTCTCTCAAAATTCGCCCCCTTCGTCTCAGATCGAACAGAACCCTAACCTAATCCTAGATCTAGAGCAGAGAAAGAGAGGAGGAGAAGAAGGGAGAGGCTCACCAGAGAGAAGAGAGGGTAGCTGTAAGCTGTCTTTGTGGATCCACCACTTCCTCAACCTGACCAGGGACTCTAGATCGCTGTTGCAAGTGCCAGAAGCGAGGAAGAGAGAGGAGAAATCGAGCAGCAAAATGAAAGAGAGTAAGAGAGAGAATATGACTTTCAGATGGAAAAAAAGATCTGACCGTCCGATTGCCAAGGGAGGGTCAGATGTGAAACAGGGATTACACGCTCTGATCAAAATGTTTTTTACGCGAGATTTCATTTCATTTTATTTCTCAGAATTTAATGAAATGAAATCCCGCTTTTTTTTTTTTAAAAAAAAAAGATTTTTATCAGGGTCTAATTCAAGGGGATGAGGGGAGGTAAGGGTAGGTAAGATAATCCCTTCTTAGTTCTTATTTTTCGATCGATCTGGAGCGAGTAATTAACTTTTAATCCCTCTCCGTCACCTCATCCCCTCTCCCCTCCGACAACTTCATTTTCATTTCCCCAAATAAAAAGAAAGGCTGAGTCGTTTGGATTCGAGAGTGAGAGAGAGAGCGCGTTAGCTCTGAAGTGAATGACAACTTCATTTTCATTTCCCCAAATAAAGAAAGGCTGAGTCGTTTGGATTCGAGAGTGAGAGAGAGAGAGAGCGTTAGCTCTGAAGTGAATCTGAGAGGCGAGAAGAAGGTGAAAGGAACGAGCAAGAAACAGCAAGAAAGAAGAAATCGATTCGAGCAGTGAAAGAGAGAGAGCGTTAGCTCTGAAGTGAATCTGAGAGGCGAGAAGAAGGTGAAAGGAACGAGCAAGAAACAGCAAGAAAGAAGAAATCGATTCGAGCAGTGAAGTCAAGTCTGAAGCAGGTAATACTTTTCTATCTTGATCTCTCCTTTTTCCTTCCTCTACTCGATCTTGCTTTCGATCTTGCTTTTTTGTAGATCAAAATTCATTCACTGAGCTATAAGTAAGGCATGTTAATTTACAGTTAGCAAAGCATCTGATTTTTTTTCATAATTCTCTTTTATTGCAAGGAAACTCCACAAAAACTGACATGGCTCCAAGTGAGGAAGAGAATATTGTATCTACTGTAGGGAGTGTTTTAGAGTCTTGTGCGAGAGACTTGACAGCAGAAGCAATTTCTCTTGATCCAATTGTTGGAAGAGATGTTGAAATAGAAGAGCTCATCACGTATTTAGAAATGAGAACCAGAAGAAATGTAATTTTACTAGGGGATCCTGGAGTTGGTATGACAGCTGTGGTTGAGGGATTGGCACAAAAAATTGTGAATGGTACTGTGTCAGCTGGATTACGTGATTGCCGGATCATTGCCCTTAATATGGCGAGTTTCATTGGTGGTACTGAATATAGAGGGTTATTTGAAAAAAAAATTTCACTGTTAGTACAAGAACTTGAGAAAGCTAATGGTGAAATCATACTCTTTGTGGATGAGGTTCATATGCTGGTTGGAGCAGGAAGAGGTGGTAGATCTGATATTGATGCAGCGAATCTTCTGAAACCTATTCTCAGCAGTGGAGATATCAGGTTTGTTGGGGCTACCACCTTTGAAGAATATGCACAGTATGTCAAGCCAGATGCAGCATTTGCCCGTAGGTTCAATCTTATCAATGTAAACGAGCCTTCAAGAGATAATTGCATCAGCTTCCTCCACAAACTTGTACCGCTATATGAAGAACGTGAATGTGTTGTTGTTGATCCCAAGGCAATACCAGCAGCTGTCGATCTAACGATTCGTAACATGCCTGGTACTTTTTTTTGTCATTTGCTTTTGTATAGTTCGATTTTATTAAATGAGTGTAATTGCATTTTTTTCTTTTCAGCTACTCGCCTACCAGACAAGGCTATTCAAGTCCTTATACTGGCCTGCAGCATCGCTAACGGGTTAGTTCCAAGAACAAGTGCAACAAAAAATGATCCAAAGGTTAGTCACAGAGATTTTGTACTCTTGGTTGTATATGGGTTGAAAAAATTAGTAGTACAGATTATGAATATCTTTAGTTGTAATTTTTGATGCATACAGCTCCTCCTTGACATAAATTTTTTGTGTTTTCTAATATGTCAGGAAACTAAACCAGAAGAAACTGGAAACAGGCCCACACCAACACTCGGTGGAGATCAACAGGTTTGTGCTTCCTGTATTCGTAACGAAGGCAAAAATTGCTAAATACACCCGTACTTGTTGTGTACTTGCGATAAACAACCATGTATTAATTCAATTTCTATTTTACAGTATACCAATTAACTTCTAAAATCTCTATTTCCTATGTAACAGATGGTACAATATACAAAGATTCCACATTGTTTGTGCATTGTGTTTCTTCATTAGTTACAACAAATTCTGAATGGATTCCAAATATGCATTTTTAATATATATATTTTTTCTTCAATTTTGAGCCTTTCACATTTAACAAAATGCATCTTAGATTTTCCATTAATTCAGTACTATATGTTATTGTAGGGCAAGGCTGGTGAGACACATCAGAAGGTAGAACATTCAGAGGCTACTAGCCTCATTTTCTTTTTTGAGAACTTCAAGCTGTTTTGTGTTTCTCATTTACATAAATTTCAGCTCCAGCAAGAACAAGAAGATGAGCAAGCAGATGGGAGCCAAAAAAAGGCAGAGGAGAAAATCCTCTATACTGGGGTAAAATTATAATTTCAAACGTTTATTAAATTCAAATGTTTAGTTGCTGTGTTTATCTTTCAAAAAGCATGCAATATGATGGTGTGATGGCAGTCACGCCATCATATTATGTTTTTTTTTTTAATTATGTGCCAGTACCTTTTTATGGTATATATATGCATGAATTTTCCATTTCATTAATGTGAAAGCCTTGATATATATGCATATATAACAGGTGTCGATATAACATAATATGATATCATTTAATTTTGATGGCTTTGTTCATCTGTCCAGAAATCTTATGTTTCAAAAAAGTTTCCGAATTTGAGATGGAGGAAGTCAGATAAGAATGGAAAAGGTCACCAACCATACATCGATGAGGATAAAAAGGTTAAAATAGTAATTGCTTTTATTTTTTTTTTTCCTTACCATTTAGTATTTAGTGTTAAATTGAATCAGAACTGTATACACATAATTCTGTTTTCTCTGATACCAGAAAATTACTATCTTAACTATAAGTAACCATTGTAATATTAGTGCTAGGAAAAGTATATTGAAACAATTCAGTAACTGTTTATAGATAAGATTAATGTGAACTGCTTATACCGACCTTTTTACGGTACATATATGCACTACCGGAATCTGTTTCATTAATGTAACAGCGTTGGTACATATGCATATAGATCAGGTGTTGCCATAATTGACATTATGGTTTCCTTTAATTATAATGGCTTTGTTAATTTGTTCAGAAATCTGGATCCTCAAAGATGTTCAGTAAATTGAGATTGCGGAAAAAGCCAGATGGGAATGGACATGGTCACCAATCATCTACTAATGAAGATAAAAAGGTTGAAACAGCATTTTTTTTTTTTCCTTACTTCCCATTTAGTATTGAATCGATTCAAAACACTACGCACATAATTCTACTATCGGTAAGAAATATTCAATTTAATAAGTACAAACCATAATTATATTGATATAATTTTAAATTTACTATCAGCATATGGAAAGTATGCATGGAAGTTTTCTTATTTGTAATGTCTGTGTGTGCATGTATTCAACCATTGAAATGTATCCCAATGGTATTTTAATGATATGTTTTCTGTTATAGATATCAAGCCCCGCAACTGAACTGAGCAATGTGCAGCTAGAAAGAGAGGAACCGAACGAGGCTGTAACAGGCCCGCTTCCAGTTGTTACAGTTGCACATATTGAAATGGTAAAATAATATCTACTTCCAATCTCTTGTTGTATAAAACAGTTCACAATATTTACCATTTGGATACATTAGAGGGGCTGAGCTGGGCCATTTGATAGCAGGCCAATGATAACCACCTACTATCTGATCGAAATTCTATTAACCTGAGTTGACAAGATAGCTGAGAAAACTTAGTTTGGATATATAAGAAATTGGATTGTAAAACAAGGGTTAGTCATGTGTTAAATTTCAGAACTTGTAAGCTTTTAAACGATTGTCTTCAAGAATAATGCTGATATATTTTTATTTATTTTTTTAAAATTTTTAATTTTAATTTTTTTTTTTTGGGCAGGCTGTCAGTAGAAAAACAGGAATTCCCATTTATCTCGGAGTAAAGGAGAAAAATGAATTAGAAGGGCTGGAAGGCAGGATAAAAGAGCGAGTGGTGGGTCAGAATCACGTAATAAAGCCAATTGTTGATTCCATAATAAGAGCCAGAGCAGGCTACTCGAACCATACAAAACCAATAGGATCCTTTCTTTTAATTGGCGAGTCGGGTGTTGGGAAAACTGAATTAGCGAAGACAATCGCCCTTGAGTTATACCATGACGAGACAAGGCTGATCACTATTAATATGGGAGAGTATTATGAGGAAAATTCAGTTTCAAGGCTATTGGGATCTCCAGGGTGCATCTTTTTCTCTCACAATAAATATCTTTATTTCTATAATTGCATTTGCATATTTCTTTTTGTGTATCCATATTGCTATACTGAAATCATGTCTTTGTGCGCTGATTTTAGTACTGTTGATGGTTTTTTAAAGGAATGTTGGTGTGTTGACGGAAGAAGTTTTTCAAAGACCTGCCTCAATATTGATGTTTGAGCATGTGGAAGAAGCTCACAGAGTAGTGTTGAATGCGCTAGTTGGGATGATTACTTCGGCCACACTCAGAGATGGGCGAGGAAGAAAAATTGATTTTTCAAACACATTGGTGTTAATGTCAAGCCATTGCTCTTACAGAAAGAAGGGAAATGCAGAACTAACATCACAAGAAATCAGAAATAAAATCAGTCAAGAGGTAGTAAATTTCAATTTTAAGTTTTTTGCTTCTTAAATTGATTAAAAGACTAAAAGGCTTTAGAGACAGAATTGTAGAGATAGATTAAATTGATTAAAAGACTAAAAGGCTTCAGAGACAGAATTGTAGAGATAGATTAGTGGAATCATGAATTGAAGGCCCATGTTCATAGTGCCTGTGATGTATCTAAGAAGGCTAACACTCTGCCAATGAGTGTCAGAGGGTTGGTTAAAGAATTGTGACACCTTGTTGACTAAGGTCAGGCCTTGTGCTCTGTATTATACACTTGTTCTGTACAGGTAGGATCAATTGAATTAGAGGTAAGCCATCCAATTTAGATAGTTGTTTGCAAGCCTGTAGAGGTGTGTGGTAAGGTTTTGCCTCAGTTATCGAACATTTTTCCAGGATCCATTAAAGATATCTCCCAGGCTTTAAATGCCAGATTACTCAAATTTGCTCCGTTTGCATATGTGATTTTTCAATCTGGTATGTTTTCAGTGCCATAGATGAATCTGATCGGATCATATTGTCCCTAGGATTTCCACAGTAGATGGTATTCTTGATTCAAATTTTGAAGGAATTTGAATGAAAAGGGTGTAGGTATGCTATCTTGATTAGATCTTGGAAAAAAGTTTTTGGCTGAATTCTTTTGGTTTTGAGCATGTGGTCTGACAAGGGGGGCTCTGATCGAAAGAGAGAAGCATAAATGATTTTATTGCCCACTATCAGATTGTATTTTTTTTGTTTATATAGAGCACAATTTCCTGTCACTACTGTTACATTGAGTACTAAGCACAATTTTCTGTCCAGTGTTGTAATCGTCTATTTCATGACTTCCTACAAATGTTCTTTTTCTGAATGCAATTAACTTGTAATAAATTGCAGTTCCTAAATAGATTCGAGAACAAATTGTTTCCAAAGCTGGATACTCTCGTTTTTGATGAGCTCACAGATGAGCATATGAACTTCATTCTAAGGAAGAAGATTTTAGAGATCTCTGAAAGAATGGAAGTTAAAGGTCTGAATTTGGAAGCAACTCCAAGAGCCATAGAGTACGCACGCTCTCATTACTACAACAAGGTAAATGCCTGTCTTCTTTATTATTATTTTTTTTTCCAACACTACATTTTCGGGGTCATTTTATCTGTGTGACCAATAGTAGAATTAATAATCAACCTGATATAAGACAATTACAAAATGAGAGAAATGAGGTAAGCACCATATAGGGACTCTGGACTTGTCTTTCTCTAATGAATCAACAATCAACCTGATATAAGACGATTACAAAATGAGAGAAAGAAAAGGAAAATTGAAAGAAATGTCCTCCTCTATTGTACTCATGGCAAGGGAACTTACAGTAAAATATTCTGGTCTCTTTGGTCTGTTTGGTAATTTTTGAACAGGTGATTGCTTGGGTTTTTAGCTCTGTAATTCAAATATATTAAGACATTCAAATTCAGGGTGTTAGAGCTATTGAAGGATGGTTAGAAAAAGTCGTTGGTACGAAGTTGGCAGAGATCACAATCAGTGCAGAATCGTCATCAATTTCCAAAATTGTCATCGACTCACATGATAATGAACTACTGTATCATTCAATTAAATAACAGTCTGTTATTTCTTTATGTTTCTCCAGAGGCAGCTTAATTCAAACTACTAGATTTTTGTTACGAAACTTTTGATACTATTGCAGTATTTTTGGAGGCTGGACGTTATATTGCATTTGTTATTGAGAATTTTTGTTTCTTAATGGAACAAATTTTCCACTGTTAATGATCTTTTTTGCATAGCTCATTAAATGTGTTATTATTATTTTTGGCGTAGTTTGATTTTATCCTCTCTCTCTCTCTCTCAGTTGTGTTTTGTTTAACCTAGCTTGCTTTCCCAGTCAACTAGCTAACACCCATAGCGATACCCACTTAGCTTATCCGTGAAGAGTTCATCAGGATCCTATAGCAATAATTTCATAGCATTGTTCCCTTTTCATTTCGGCTTTCTTTGGTATGGCCCGTATAGATGGAAAATCTCATAAAGTTGTGACAAATAAAAAAGAGAGAGATGATCTTCAAAAGCAATTTTCTTTTGTTCATTTTTCTGTCCGTGGACCCTTTAAAAAAGCATTTGTGAAAAATACTACGTCGAAGAAACAAAGTTTTCATCTGATTCGAAGATTGGGTGTAGAACAAAATAAAACGGCAATATATTTACAAAAAAACTCTCCGTACAATTTCTTAAATGGAAGTGTTGTGGAACTAGTTGCGGATGATAAAATAGAGCAAGTGCTGAAATGGGGAGCAGCTAATCTGAAATAAAGAAAACATAGAGAAGTGCATCAAAAAATGAAGAGGCGCACATCTGTTTAAAAAAATGAAAATAATAATAGCTCATAGGGGAAGCCCAGATAGTGGATGAAAGACAAGGCCACTTCTGAACGGATAGAATAGCATAGCAGATGAGAAGCAGCCCAATAATAAGAAGGAAAAGAGGTTTAAAAAAAAAATAAATAAATAAAACAAGCACATCCCCAACCCACTTGTCAGAGCAACGAATCAGATGGACCAGCGGCAAGTCAGGCAGATATTTTTATTTATTTTTTATTTTTTAATTTTTTAAAATTTGCCCGTAGGCTCCGATTGATTCATAAAATTAAGCCATTTACACAGTTACATTAGTATCGCAGGAAAAGTAAATCCCGTACAGCTAATTTCCCTAATCCTAGCATGTTTATAGCTAAATCCACTAGAAAATTGTCTCCCCTGCTTACATGAGCACAGTAAAACCTACAATTGCTATCACTATTCCAAATTGAAATCATATCCAATGTGTCGTAATATGCCTGCAATTCCACAGAGGAGGTACTACAAACAGCTCCTGTAATCACTTGTTGAAGTTCTTTGCAGTCTGCATAGAAGCAACATTCCATTATTTGCAGCGCCAGAACTTCCTTGATTGCTCTCTTCAGTGATAGTAGTTCAGCATGGAATGGGGACAGTGATACCCCTACAGCAAGCTGGTACTGAACCAGTCCATTAGAACCAAAGAGAGCAAATGCCATGCCTGACCCGCCTTGCTTGTTATGGACCCACGATGCATCATCCCAGCATTTGAAGATTGTATGAGGAGGTGGGGCAGACCTACCAAATTCCTTGTCTGCCAGTTTCAGTGTGTTTACCAGATTTGCAGCCACCACTAGTGTTTGCTGTGGGTTTGTCTTTTTAACCTCATAAGCTTCCTTCCATTAGAGGATGTGATGTACCAGGTAGGACAGTAGCTCATCTGCTCTGTCCGGCAGATTATCAGTGTGGACACCAAATGAAAGCCATACCTGCTGAGCTCGAGGAATCTTAAACAGAGCATGTACCACAGATTCTTGCTCACCCCGGCAGAGAGATATCCCTGAGGTTTTTTGGATAGTCTTGCAGCAAAAACCATGTGTACTGGTAAAGCTTCATTAACAGCTTTCCATACGAAAATTCTGGTCTATGGCAGCATTCCTTTTGTGTGCCATATCAGTTTGTGCGTTTCTCTAGGCATCTTTGGTAGGCTTTTATTCATGGATTGTTGCAACAGAAAACGTTAAGCCCCTTTCATAGAGAACATACAATTCCTATTGAAAGTGAACAACAATCTGTCTTGCCTTTGTGACTGAGGTTGGGGACTTATGGAAAGTTAATTGCAATGTATAGCACCCCCTGAAACCTGAAACCCAAATAACTCAATAAGCTTTTGATTGTCTCAACTTCCTCCCTGTGTGGCTGCCAATTGAGCTACTGTGATTCTTCTTTGTGCTATGTTTGCCGGCTCAAAGTGAAAGCACATATCATGCCATAGCTGACCTATGGCCCTACACCTCATCCCATCTTCTATCAGCAGAGGTTTTGCATGAATTATGGGGTGTGCATCTCTATGTTCTATTGGAGGACCAAATATCAGATCTTTGTAAATATTTTGCAGCCACCACTTGAACCCTCTCGTGCAATAAACTAATTAGACGGCGTCTTCTTCATCGGCTCGTTGCCTTGCCTCTAGCCTCTAGGAATGTAATCTAGCAGTGTTATCTTCCTTCCCCTCTCCTTGAGTCCGGGCAACCCGTATTATTTGAAGAGTTGTTATGTTCTTCCCTGCCCGTATTCTCGCATCTCACCGATTTTTAATTCTTTCTCATTTGTTCCTTGATCTACTTGGGCTGTCATGGGCCATTTGAATTCCCTTCTTTCATTTTTTGAAACGATTAGCACGACACCAAGTACCAATGTACCATGTACATAGATTACTTATATATAGTTTATTGAGTATTATATTGTTTTATATTTGCACTATTAAGGATCCGATACCATTAAATCATTAATTGTATATACATTAAGAATATATATGTTAAATTTCAACGTATAATGGCGAACCACATGCGTATAGATTAACTGCTTTATTTTTTTTCCCCTTTCTCTATCGCGTAACTTTCTTTTTATATTATTCATATCCACATAAATAAATGAAAAAGGCGATGATTTAAATCGATCAAGCTAGAACAAATCCACATTTCCGAATGTATCGTCATCATCTTTGGATAGAATAAAGTCATAAAGCGATGCGCCTTTATCTCAGCTGCCGAGTATAGATATCCAACAGATCCGTACGATCGGAGAGAAGGAGACTCATGCGATGCAGTTTCCATTCTAATTTCAATTTAAATTATGCATCAATCATGGAGACAGATAAGCGCTTGATATGAAAGTCTATTAATGAGTTAATTTCGCTGTTTTATTGTATATAGTCGGAACAAAAGAGTCCCCAGTTTCAATAAAAATATCTGAATTGGCAAACAAAATGCAAGTGGGACTGTGTAGAGTGTAGACCGCTGACAGTTGAAGGTACTTTAGTGCTTGCAGTCTGAATGGCTATATTATACATGGACAAATTCGGAGATAGTTATAACTCCAAGCCTTATACATGGACAAAATGCTAGAATACGATTCAGACTGTCGTCTAGCCTTGCTTTTTTGAGTTTAGAAAATTTTTCATATACCTTGCTACTCAACCATTATCTAGTACTCCAATTAAATAATCTATCAATCAATACAAAAAACTTTGTTAAAATCGTAAAATATAATTTTTTCGATTATTTTGATAGACAATCTATCAAATATAAAATATTTGGAAAACATATTATTATTATTATTATTATTCAATTGATTTGAAAAAAATTTGTAAATTATTTTATGTTTTAAACATCAATTAAAAAAGTTTCCTTCTTTACTATGTAATAAGTCAATAGACGTGCTTATTCAATTTCTTTTTATTTTAAAAGATACAAACAATAATAATAAAATTCTAAAAGTTCATAATTTCTTTTGAAGTCTTGTGCGTCTCGATACGTGATGGAAGTATTTGTGAAGTTGATAGTACATGTAAAATAAATTATTTGAAATAAAAGTATATTATTTTAATTTTGTTTATAGATATCAAGAAAGCATCACATGATCGCTGACATCAGATGCGTATTATTTCCTACACTGCCTATAAGTCTAGTAATAGTATGATGTTGAATGTTGATGGTTCAGTGCAAAGTTTTGTAGCTTCAACGGATATCGATACATAGTAGATCACAAATGCAATTATCATTATGACTAATTCCGAGAATCATCTATTTCCTCGGCAATCGCCAGTACTTACCTTTTTAGTTTTTTGAGTGAAAAATTGTGTCTTTATTTCAGGCTGAAGAGGTCCCCACTGCTAATCAAAAGTTGTTGAGCTTTTTGTTTCGTGAAAAAAATAATTCATTAATTAAAATTGTACATCCCACTGAAATGTTCAAAATATAATAATTCCGATAAATATAAGACGCATGTACTATGTAATGGACTAGCGGTGCCTCTATGGCGTGTAGTAAAAATAAGTCATCAATGTCCGTTGTACAAGATCTTATTATTGTAGTATTTTTATTTACAGAACTAATTATACTATTATTGGCAATTAATATAAAGTTTTAAACTGGTCAAATGGTTAGCTTTTGTAATAATTTTCTTTTATTTAATGAAAATGCCGTCTGCTTTCATTGGACTATTATCTAATTATTATACTTTTCTATGCAGAGAAGTAGGTTAAACAGGCATTGTATGGAACATGCTCTTTCAGGAATTAAACTCCTTATGTTAACCGGAATGGGATATATTTGGAAAATAAAAAATGAATTAACTTTAAAATTATTAAATTATATATTTATAGCGAGTTTAAAAAAAATAAAAAGTTAAAAATATGCATCAAATGATTTCTTATGTAAAATATAAATATCATTAATATCATATTTCAGATGCGGGATTAAAACTTTGAAATTATGTTCATTAATATCATATTTCAGATGCGGGATTAAAACTTTGAAATTATGTTTTATGTTTGTTACATACAACTGTCAAATTAATATATTGCCGAGGGATTACCACCCGTACTGATTTAGGATGTGGAATGCAATTCGTGACTTTCGTAAAAACTAAAAAGTATGTAATGGCATATTATAGATGGATTAGTTGCGGAGGGTGTATTTTGAGATGTGATTTGCCTATTCAGTATATACGACAGCTGTCAACTAGAAAACCCATAAATGAGAAGCCTGGTCATGAATCATTAAAAAAATGAGAAGCCTGGTCATGTTGTTAAATGAAGTTATCGCTATATTCTAGGAGTACTATTATAATACACCATTTTGCGGGAAAACTTTAAATTGGTCAAATGGTTAGCTTGAATTAACGATATCCATATGCAGAGAAACTTATTAGAAAGTATTGTATCAAACATTTGCTTTCATTAACTAACGACATGTTGAGAACAAATTTTTATATATATTGCATACAGGTTTTTTAAAATATGAAAAATTGTAAATATGTTGTCGATCGGACCTATGAAATAAATGTATGATAAAATTTCATGCAATTTGCACATCATTTGATATTCAATCAAAGCCCATTAATATATTTAGATTACCTGCACATATTCAAAGCAACAAAACTCGAAATTATGTTCCATAATTATTTTTTTTCTCGTTTGAATTGCTATAAGTATGTAAAATAATATTTCTAGTGTTCATGTATGATTTAAATACTTTTCTTCAACAAAATCGAATGGAATGACTAATAAATAACTTTTGACTAGCTTGAAGAACCAGCTCGTTAGTCGTTATGTCATTTTCCCAAAGGAAGGTTATTTTATTATTTTATTTGTTTGCGAAATTATTTTATCGTTATCTATTTTACAAAAAAATAAATTAACGAATTGTTTTGTGATCCCTAACTGGAATGATATTCAGAGAAGTCATAAATAAAGCTTCAGTAAGACCTATCAGTGCATAAATTTGAGGCCCCCAAAATCTGGTTTTGCAGATGCATCCAATGGTAGGGGGATTGGAATGCAATAGGATGGCTCTCGCTCCCCCACCTCTCCTCCCAATCACTTAATGCTTCTACTCTCTCTCACTTAATGCAACTTACCTACCTCGCAGGTACTACTTGGTCCTTTATTGCTCACATTTATTGTTGGTATTTGTTTCTTTTTGCTCTCAATTGGGCTGTTATAACTTACCTTATCTAGCGCTTCTACTTTGGTCCCTCTCTCCTCCTCCTTTGCACTTTCCCTATTCTCTTGCTCAAACCTCTATCATGGATGTTCTCTACCCTTTTCGTTCCCAACGGATGCTTCCCTGGATGAGGCTTTGGATGTAGATCGGCCACGGCGGCTCACGTCTCCCTCTAGTACTCTAAGTCCACAAAGTTTTTCTATGAGGAGTACGGCTGATCCTGTATTAATTGAGGAGATTGCGCATGCCAGTGGCCTTGGGAGCGATGCAGTGGTTGTGAGGAGCAGGAAAAGTAATCTTACAGAGTTTGCGTGCTTAGGGTGCTCTCACAAATTGGGTGGTATAGTTGACATGATAGGTTGGAACTGTGTGGGCTCCTACCATCTGAAGGGGTTTAATTGCCCTCTGGCTCCCTCTGTTTGTGTTCAGATTGGCCAATTTGTAATCCCTGTGGGCCCTAAGCAAGATGACAGGTTGCCTAAGATGCCCTTTTTTCCTGGAGTGCAGTTCAGCCTCATTAATGACTCTGTTATGAGTTCTACTCTATCTCTTAAACAGTCCCTATGCATTTCCATTGGACAGTTCATTGTTCCAATTAGTCCTCCTGGTCCCCCTCTCACTACCACCAAGCCCACTACTATTCCCCAGGCCACTACTTTTTGCTCTGTAATTCCTCCCCAGCCTAAGCGAGTCATGGATTTATCTGATGAAGAGTTTTTCCAACAGTTTGTTGCTAAGTCTCAGAGTGATGATACTCAAAACCCGGTGCTACGCCTGGATAGACCCTCTACACAGACTGATTGGAGTGTCTGTTTGCTCTTGCGTGTTGTTCTTGAAAGGCCTGTCAACCAGCAAGACCTTGTTGACCAGATGCTCCTAGCATGGCGCCCGTCAGGCAAGATCACTTTCTCTCTAAAAGGGAATAATTTGTTCCTACTCACTTTCTCTAATTCCCAAGATCTGAATTTTGTGATTAATGGGGGCCCATGGTCATACAGAGGTGGCCTGGTAGCTTTAAGTAGGATTTCTGGCCAACAGGAGATTAGAAGCGAGTTTGTTAATATGGCTGAATTATGGGTCCAGTTGCATTCCAAATTCCTTGACCTTATATCCCCACAAGATGTGCTTGACTTAGTTTCCAACATGGGAACTCCTGTTTCTCTGCCAGTTATTACCCATTCTGGTGGCATGAGGTACTACAGAATCAGAGTCTCTGTATCAATTAATGAAAAGGTTAAGGATAGGTTTGTTGTTGCTCACTCGGATGTTGGTGACTTTGAGGTTTTTGCTGTTCTGGAGAGAGTCAAGAAGGTGTGTGTGTTTTGTGGATATTTTGGTCATGAGTATAGTTTCTGTTCTCAATGGGCCAGATATAGCAGGCTGGCGCTGGACCCCAAATACAAACATATGCTTAATGGCAAGGACATCTCACTTTTTAATTTTGGGCCTTGGTTGACCGCTGCACAGAACCTATACCTTGATGATCCTCCTACTCACCCCCCACAGTCCAACACACCTAAAACCAATCGACCCACTGGAGATAAGGGAGGTCACCAGCACTGTTCATCTCCTTCTTCCTCAATCTCGTCCCCCCTTCACCACCGCAACCAGACCCCTCCCATTACACCCCTAGCTCCAAACCTCTCACCAAGCTCTACCCCACCTGCTGACAATCACCATGACTCTCCTCCACAGCTTGACCAAACAACTACTGATCTCAGTAACTTCTCCCTTCAACTGCCTGAACCTCTCTAGAGCAACTCCAATAAGCGGCCAAGGGCGGGGCCTTCTCCGCCCCAGCGATTTTTATGAGGATACTCTCTTGGAACTGTCGCGATAGTGGAGGGCGCGCGACGGTTCACAATTTGGCTAGGTATCTCCATGCCACACGAGCACACCTAGCCTTTATCGCTGAAACCAAGTGCTCGGAAATTCAGGTTGTTAGGCGGATCAGGAAGCTACCTTTAAGCAACTCAGAAGTCATTCCTGCAGTGGGAAGCTCTGGTGGCTTGTGGCTCCTTTGGAATAATGATGTTAAGGTCTCTGTACTGGAGAGATCACACTATTTCTTTTTTGCTGTAATTCAGGAGGCCCCTCAAGAGAATCCTTGGTTATTGGGAGCTATCTATGCATACCCCAATGTCAAGGTGATGGGTTACATCTGGGAGAGGTTGTTGTTTTATGCTGACTACAACAATATGCCTCTTTGCATAATAGGAGATTTCAATTGCATTCTAAGTCAAGAGGAAAAGGTCAGTGGGTCCTCTAGAAGGAAGTTAAAAAATAAGATTTTCTCATCTATGGTGGCTAGAGCGGGGCTCATTGACCTAGGTTACTCAGGGCCAGCTTATACTTGGTCTAATCAGAGGCAGAACTGTTATCTGATTAGGCAGAGGCTTGATCGAGCTATGGCCAATGCTACATGGATCACTAGATTTCCTTCTGCCAAGGTTCTACACCTTCCCATGTTTAATAGTGATCATTTGCCTATCCTTTTGACTACGGACTCTAAGGTACAAGCAACAACCATGATGTTCAGAGTTGAAAATTGGTGGGGATTACATGCTGATTTTCAGCACGATTGTGTGCTTGCGGCAAAGGCTGACAGTTGTAGCTGGGGAGATTTCCTATCTAGGTTTAAAAAGAAGGTCAGGGTATGGGAGGCCAAGAAACCTAACCCTAATCTCGCCCTGGAGAGCATTGAACAAGATTGGTTGAATAGCCAATCTAACATCTTTGACATTGAGACTCACAGAAAATTAGAGAAGGAGTATAATGAGGCCCTTGTTGCAGCTGAAGTATATCGGGCACAGAGGTCAAGGGTCAAATGGGCTTATTATGGAGACTCCAATAACAAATTCTTCCACATTTCTGCCTCTTCTAGAAACAGGAAGAATAGAATTAGTGCTATTATGACTGGTCATGATGAGAGGGTCACTGAGGAGGCAGGCATAAGACAAAGGTTTGTCAATTATTTTAAATCCATCTTCTGCCCTCCTCTCCAATTGGGTACCAGAACCATTGATGCGTTGGGTCCCGATTTCCTTGCCACAATCTCTCCCCTACAGGGCTCGGTCGCTGAAGCCCTCGGTATGCTGCCTAGTGAGCAAGAAATTACGCAAGTCGTTTTCTCTCTTCATCCTGACTGTGCCCCTGGGCCAGATGGAACCAATGCTAGGTTTTTGCAAGATAATTGGCCGATTGTTATGCCACTGGTGCTGCAGCAAACCAATGATTTTTTCAACTCGGCTCATATGCCGCTAGACATTGGCAAATCAAATGTTATACTGGTTCCCAAAAAGGAGATACCTGCAGTTACTGACTACATACCTATCAGTGTGTGCAACGTCATCTACAAGATCATCTCCAAGCTGCTCTCAAGAAGGCTCCAACCTTACATTCCTTGGATGGTTTCTCCCACCCAAACTGCTTTTACTCCTGGCAGGCAGATTGGGGATAATATTATCATTCTGAGGGAAGTGTTGCACTCTTTCTCACTCAAAGCTTACACTAAACACTCCTTTTGCTTGAAGGTTGACCTCTCAAAGGCCTTTGATAGGATGAACTGGTCCTATGTTTTCTCTGTACTCAAGTTGCATGGTATCCCTCATAACTTCATCAATTGGATAGCTGCATGTGTTACTTCTGCAAGGTTTTCAATTCTCATCAATGGGTCCGCTGATGGTTTTATCCAACCTACTAATGGGCTACGACAGGGCTGTGCATTATCTCCTTACCTCTTTATTCTGGCCATAGATATTCTGTCCAGACTTTTGCAATTCTTGGTGGATAGTGGACAGCTGAAGGGTGTGAGACTCACTAGAGGCAGCCCGGTGCTCACCTCTCTCATGTATGCTGATGACCTCTTGATTTTTGGAGATGCTAACTATGAGGAGGTAAACAAGCTCTCTGAAATTCTTGCCCTGTTCTGTGAGATTTCTGGCCAGAAGATTGGAGAGGATAAATCCTGGATTTGGTTTTCCAAGAATACCCCCAGCCACTTGAAGGACTATGCTGCTCATACTTTCAGTGCTCAAATTGCTAGTGGGGTTGAAGTTTACTTAGGTGCTCCAATCACTGCTGGTAAAGCCTCTGATTTTTCTCCTCTTATAAACAAAATTGACCAGAGATTGCAGTCTTGGAAAGGGGCTCTTTTATCGCAGGCTGGAAAGTTAGTCCTCATCAAAGCAGTCATAGAACCCACACTACTCTATGCTCTGCAGACTGCAGTCATTCCTAAGAAAGTTCTTGGCAATATTCAATCAAGGGTTAGGCGGTTTTTTTGGAGTAGTGGGGGTGAGAATAAGATGCCACTGGTGGCATGGAAAAATATTACCTTGCCTAAAAATCAGGGAGGCCTGGGCTTAAAGGATCTATTTAAATTTGCTGATTCTATGCACATGAAATGCCTTTGGTCAGTGGCTGCCGACAGGGAAGCACTGTGGGTCCAGATTATCAAAGCTAAGTATCTGCAGCGGTCGGATCTGTGGTCAACCAAAAGAACTTCCAGGTGTACACCTTTGTGGAGAGCCATTCTAGCTGTCAGACCGATGATGGAGGGAAATCTGAGGTGGCAGATTGGAGATGGCAAGGCTTACAATGCCATGGGGCAACCTTGGATGGATTTGTGGGCCCAATTCTCGCCTCAGAATGCAATTCAAAAGAGAATGAAGGTAGCTGACCTGAAAAGCCAACAGGGGCAGGGATGGGATAATGAGAAGTTGATACAAGTGTTTGGTTTCCATGGTGCCCTCTTCATTGCTATAACATATTCAAATGGCCTTGTTTTTTCAGATAGAAAGGATCGTTTAATTTTTACTCCTGCAAAAAATGGGGAATTCTCCATTAAGGGGGCTTACAAGCTGCTGACTCAGGGCAGCCACACTGGCACTACTAACAGCAAGTTGTTTAATGCTATCTGGTATACACCCCACATCTTGCTAAGGACAAGGGTCTTCTTATGGAAAATTGCCAAAAATGCCTTGCCAGTGGAGCAGGTCCTTTGCTACAGACTGAATAAGCAACCTCAGGGTTGTTCACTGTGTGGATGCCAAACTGAGAATGTGGTTCACACTCTCTTCAAATGTCCTGTAGCACAGCAAGTTTGGTTCTGCTCAGAGTTCGGACTTAGAACTGACACCTTGCCAGATGACTCACAACAGGTTCTAGCCATGTTGTTTTCTGCTCTGTCCCAGCAACAACTTGCTGTTTTTAGTGCTATTGCATGACACTTCTGGAAAGCTAGATGTAAGGAGGTCTTTGAGGGGAAGAAGGTCAGTCCATGGCTGGTTTTGAGCTCAGCGAGTAACCTTTCATTCACCATGCGTATTGCTCCTGTTGCTGTTCCAGCACGTCAGCAGATACTACCAACCTTAGTGCCTAACTCACCCTTTATTTGCTATTCTGATGCCTCATGGGTCAGTCATGAAGAAGGTGGTGCTGGCTTAGCTGCTGTTGTCTTCACTGATAACCGAGTTTTGGTCCAGTATGAGCTGAGGGTCACTGCTACCTCATCCCCTTTCCACTCGGAGGTTTTGGCTCTCAAAATGGCTGTGCAGATGGTACTATCAAAGAGTATTAATGATTGTTGTTTCTTAACTGACTGCAAGGAGCTCTCTGATGTTTTGAATGGTTGTTCTGGAGTTACTAGTGTAGAATGGAGGGCCTACAATGACACTTTGCAACTCTTGGATGTGATGGTGGCTACACCTGGCTTCACTTGCGCACATATCAACAGAGATGATAACCAACTAGCAGACAGCTTTGCAAAATTTGCTAGAATTCGAAATGTGAACTGTATTGATTATACTTTTCCTTCTTGTTGTATCCCTGACTATTGTTAATGGTTATTTGCCTACGGGCTTCAATCAAAAAAAAAAAAAAAAAAAAAAAATCTGGTTTTAAAAAGGTACGTACAATCATTGTGCGCGAGCCGCGAATTGAATTTATTCATTCAATCATATATCATTCATTCAATAGTTAAATTTCCCCCCAAAAGAAAAGGAGTTTTAAATTTATTTATTTAGACAGTGGGGTCCAGCTGTTCGTGTCCTTGGCGTGGTGTTTTGTCCTGGCCTTTTTTTTTTTTTTTGAAGGCTAGTAGGCTACCTCTTGGGCCCTGGGGGAAGTTGGGAGACGCAGGGGAATTCGCCTCATCTCCATTTTCCAAAAACACTGGACCATTATCTACCCGAACAAAGCACAAAATGTCTGACGAGGCACCTCACCTTTTGTGGAGCTATTTTCGAAAGAACCCATAGTTATTGAAAGATTCGTCCCTAAACAGGTGTCAGCTAGGAATATTAGTTAAGTGCTATCTGCAGTATAATTGCTACGATAATTAATGTTACTTATTATTAGTAGTGCGATAATTTATCGAACATTCGAACTTAACTGACGCCAATCTTTTTCTTAATAAGAACTACAAGTTTTAAATTGAAGAATAAATTAATCTAAACAACTAGTCCCAAACTAAATTATCTAAGAGCTTTCATTCGTGATAAATTTATGAACTTGAGAGCTACACTATATTTTAGTTTTAAAACCACATAAAATTAAATAAATGTGTAAATGCAACGTAGTAAGATCAATTAGTTATCAAATTGTATCTCGGAATTTGTTATGAGTTTCAAATTAGTTAGATCAACATCGCAATCTTTTTATATATAACAGAAGTACTTAGTTATTGACACAGACGAGAGAGATTGGGCAATATGTACGTAAAAGCTACTCATAATTTAATTTTAAAGTATTATCGTATAGTTGGAACAAAGAATCTTAAAATATTTTTAATATATAGTATTTTAACTCACTTTAAAATTTTAACTTTTGAAGTATTATTTTAAAAAAATGAAAAAACAAAAGCATTTTTTCCATTCATATCTATGTTTCTCTGACAATAACAAACTCAAAAAGAAAATTGAGCTGGTGACATTAAAAGAGTATTTCCTATCCTAAGAATAATAAAAAATGTAATAATATTATTCGTCCTGGAGCTGGGAGGCCGGGACTGAACTTCTTTTCTTTTTAAATTTGGGATAAAGAGAAATTAAACCGCACCGCCTTGATTATTTTGTAATCAACAAAAAACCTTTTGTTTTCCATTATCTTTACATAATTAATATTGATTGTATGTACTATTTTTTTCAAAAAAAAACTTCAAATGCGGTTTCAGAGAGTAAATATTCTTAATGTTCTTGAATTTATTATACTATTATTGCAAGAATAATTATCAAAGAGTGATTCAAGCTTTAAAAATTAATAATATAAAATGACATGAAATGTGATGTATATCTTATTCGAGTCAGAAGAAAAAACATGTTTATAATTTTCTTCTATTTTGATAAGTTGTATATTTGATATAAGTGCGTATATATCCTTTTAAAAACCCATCTGGCATTCGGGGGAAGACATTAGACGTGACATCACCCTCTACAAAATCATTTTTTGCGGAGATAATAATACATTTGTTTTGGATCAGGTTTAGTCTCCTTTAGTATAATCTTGTCAAATTTTATAAATTAAAATTATAGTGTTTGTTCATTAAAAAAAGTTCAACTGACTACAAAAATGCTGTATTAGTCTCCTTCGATATATATAGGCGGTCTGAATGACGATAATATTAGTGCAAAAGCCAGAGATGATTATGATATCTTTGTTGCGATTGTAAATTCATCTTCTAAATCCATACTTTTATCCTCAGTCATTATCTTTTAAATCCATATGTGGAGATAATATATTTGATTGGTAAAAAATTATGAGAGATATTACCTACACCTCATTAGCTGATGAGAACTATATTTTTGTATAAGTATATAAAGCGAAAATATTATTTAATTTTAACTCTTTCACATGAATAGTTTCATATTAAGCCTTTAGATGCTTCAAACTGCACAACGCTGATGAATTATAATCACACTATGAGACAATAATTTTAGATTATTTGAAGGTTCAGTCTTGTTCTAATCACAGAAAAATGATTAATTTTAGATTATGAATAATTAAATAATCCTAATTTTATTAATTATTGCAGCATTAAAATTGCCTAATTAGGCTATAGATGTGCTTGAGAAAGCTTGCATAATTTCTATAGACGGTATATCAAAACATCAAAAAATTTCCAAAGTTGATAAAGCGTCTGACTCTGATCTGAAGGTAAATTTATGAGATCACTGTTCTCAATATGAATTTTGTATCAACTTGTGCAGAATAGGAACAAAAAATTATCTTATGGCTTTATTGATTCATTAGAAAATTGGAGCTAGCATTACTGAGCTGGAAGAAAATGAGAAGTGGGAAGTCTGACTCTAATCTGAAGGTAAATTTATGAGATCATTTTTTTCAATATGAATTTTGTATCAACTTGTGCAGAATAGGAACAAAAAAATATCTCATGGCTTAATTGATTCATTAGAAAATTGGAGCTAGCAAGTTACTGAGCTGGAAGAAAATATTTGTTGATTCATAATAATATTTTTTATTTTCTCCAATATCTTAATAGTTTCATTTAAATACGAGCATATTTTGTGTATTATCTCAATTTATCATTGAATATATAACAATGAATCACACAAAGTTTGAATTTTCAAACATATTTGGCATTGTGTTCTCATGCTTTTAGTGCCTTTTTAGGTGTACTTATGCTTTTAAATTTACGTCCATGTAAAAAAAAAATATTCATGGAAGAATTACCATATTACAATAATGTTTTCTTTTGAGGAAATCAACACGATTTCCAAGGAAGATAATGTCTTCATTTAAAATATACTCTGAGAACTGAATTTTTCGAAAAAGAGCCCTTGTACTAAAGATAAATTAATTGAAACCAAAAGCGATAGACCCTCAAAAAGAAACCAAAAGCGATAATTGTACATTTGTTTAAATGTGTAAAAAAGCACATTTTTATCTTAAAGTTTTGTTTTAATTTTTGGATTCATATTTGAATATTGGACATAGTTTAATTATTAGAGCTGATTGCTCGAAGCATATGATCACTTAACTTTATTAATTTCTAATTTAAGTTAACTTTTAATAGGCATACATGTCACATTTTAAGGGGGTGAAGCTGAAATTTCCATACAAAATGACTGCTTTCAACTATACAACATGATTTTCGAACCTTTATATAATTTTAAATATAGGTCGTAAAGATAAAATACCTTTGTAATTATGGTAGAATATTATATATGGTTTTTATAATAGGCTAAATGAAATGGTATAAGCAAAACACCAACAATACTTTGCATGTATGTACAACAAATATGGTGTAAATTGCAAATTGAGGTGTCAAATGTTTCTTTTAGTAAGAAGACGAGTTTGTATATATAAATTAAAAATCGGGGTTGATAACTTTGCAATCAAGCAATTATTGTCAGAAATAAAAACCATGCGCTTCTAAAAATGGAAAATGTCATTTAGACCAATTTGGACGTTACTGGCGATTTTAATAGACCGTGAAGAGTAACTAGATATATAAAACAATAATAATAACATAATCACATAAGGAGTACATAATTCTTAATAAAAACATATTATTTTTTAAAAATAATTAAAATATTGAATCGCTTATTATCATCCCATATATTCCATCATCATCTCAATTCCATATATTCCATCATCCTCCCAATTTCAGAATCCTCATTAATTATTTAGCGCCCTCATTAATAGAAAGTCTAAGGGATGAGAGAATGAGCGTAATTATCGAGTGCCTCATTAATTATTGGATGCCTATTCTTGATATCCAGCCATGTCACCCAATATGTACCCATCCCATCCAGGGTCCACGCTTAATTAGCACAATTACGTATATTAGCTAGAACAATTAGCTTTATTAATCAGGACAGTTAGGTCTATAATGTTGGGATTTCGTGTGTATGCGGAGGAAGTATAATTTAAAAAATTTTCTTCATGAATCAGCCCTCTACACAAAGGATCTCGGTTTGTATGACAATAGCAAGTAAGATTCCAACAAAACATTTCATCAAACACATCATGTGTATACTTACAATAGCAAGCAACTTTATTTGCGGAGGGGAGAAGGTTATATCTAAAGAGATTGTCAAATCTCTTGGTAGAGAGAAGCCGATTTCTCTCTAGACCTCTTGGAAATATTCGGTTTTCGATTTAGCCGCTGTACCGTCGTTACAATGCCTTTTCTTTCTTTCAGTTCATCTTGAACCTAAACAACAAACTTGACCAACGCTTAGATAGATGGATGGTGAGTTTAGAGCTTAGATCCAACCACCTAGACTTCAAAAAACGATCTTTCTTTGGGTGGCTAAACTATGCAAGAAAGAAGAGAGTGTTATAGGTAAATTTTTTCTTCTTCAAACAAGAGAGTTGTGACCAACCACCAAAACGTGGAAGAGAAGAACCAGTAAGAAACCTCTTCAACAAGCCTCCTTTTATATGTGTGCTTTAGGACAACTCTTGTGTTAATTGAGAAATTACACTTTTGCCATCTATCACTCTCTTCTAATCAATTTTGTAATCTGTTTAGTAAATTAATTTATCAAGTATCAACTAATAATATGAAACATATTATTGCATTATGTGATGTTTATATCATTTCTTATAATGTTCTCAAACGTTATACCAATAATATTCACATGCTTTCATAAATTATTTACATACTAAGCATGTCATTTTTACATGACATATTATTTTACCATTTTATCACATGTACTTTCATACATCCTATAAAATGTAAAATCTTGTCGTTTGTTTTCAGTTGGTGTGACCTTTTAGAGGATCTACGTCATCTTGGTAGTAATATAAACATTTATATTACAAGCTATAAGAGGTTCTATATATCACTACATTATAGCTATCCAAACGACATAGTCAATACGTATCCCATCCACTAGATTTGTGTCTATCCTTGTCTCATGATATTATGAATAATATGCAAAATAGAATCGTGTCATTCTTGCATTATATTCATTTCTTGGTCTCTCAAGCGAATTATAATTATAACTGCTTCAGTTATATTGCATGCTATATAATTCCGCTTTACCAAGGGGCCCAGTAATATCATAACTCAGATAAACTGAGGAACAACGATAATCAATATACAAATTTCTCCCACACAAGTCACACACAACAAACTACTAATTTCCTCTATCAACAATACACTAAGATCAGTAAAAAGTGTTAGAAAGTGTTGTCCAAGCACAAAATTTAATTTTAATACACTTAATTACCGTTAATTAAGCTAACAACATAAGGATCTTGCATAAAGCATTCAAACACATCATCCACAAGGGAGAAAGCGTAGGAAGTTATACCTCTCGCGAAATTGTATCTGCAAGGCGATTCCAATACGTGGGAGTCGGTGGCGTGCTCTCCTTCGCCTTCTCCTCCGTCGACGGCCGCCTCGAGTCCACCAAGAAATTTAATCACCTCCTCTTTCAACTTGTGCTAGCAAGGAAGATGAGAGCAACTAATCCCCAAGGTTTTCTCTCTTCTACCTTTGCCAATTAATTAGTTTAATTAATGGAGAAGGAAACAATCTCAACATATGAGCTAGATGAGGTTGAAAAGAGCAAGAGAAAGAGATGAAAATTCTGAAATTTTCTCTCTAATTTTCGTTCTAGGAGGAAGAGGGAGAGAAAAGGCTATGGTAGCTAGGGTTTCTCTCTCCAAATGACCTCCTTTTATAGACCAACCACTCCACAAACTTTAGGGACCTTTTTACCCCTATTAGGGCAGCCACTATATGGGCCATCAAGCCCATTTTGTGGTGTGTTAAATGTCCACTAATTCAATTAATTAATGGACCTTTCTCTTGTACTCAAATCGGGCCTTTAATTTACTAATTAAATAAAGGTCCATAAGCTCTATTTAATTCCTATAATTAAATTGTGTTGAACAAAATTAATTATTAACTTATTAATAATTATTTTGGGATTAGTCAATGCATTAATTTATTTCTATATGATCTCCTTGACTTAATTAATTATAACGGTTCGAAACGGTATATAATTAATTAATCAACTTATCATATTTTCGCAATACACTGCTGCGAATAAATAAATAATGCACGGTGTGATTAAAGTCCTATTTGTGTGACACTTTGAGGATTTATGCTACGTTGGCCATGGAATTAAATCGCTATTTAATTTCAATAATCATAAGCGGTATCTAGCAACACGTTATGATTCCCAATTCGCATAAATAATGTACTGCTACAATATCTCAATCCTGCATAAGAAATAAAAGTATCTCCTTGTCTGATTCTTATGTCACATGATATCACTGTATAATCCAAGATAGAAATGTGTCATTCTTGTAGATTATACATTTCTTGATCTAGAGTTGATTGTACAAGTTGGCCAAACAATCCAACTCCATCAAGGGGCCCAAACAGATATCATCACTCACTAAGTGAATTAATGAGGGACATACGATTTTCTTGATGAACAACTTTTTCCCGCACAATTCAAGAGAACATAAATAAAGTCCGTATAGCAGTCCTTATCAGGAATCAACGGTAGACGATATTTATTGAACATATCCTCATGTGGAAAAGTTGAACCATCTCAAACTTAGAATCAAACTCATATGAAATAAACAATGACACATAACACAATCCATATATTTATTTCATTGGGTCATGTCCTATACTATGTTCTATTAACATACACATATGCAATTAAGTTGGTAACTCCTTACCTATGATTTGTAGAACTTAATCATCACTTAACTTTGTTCAACCCTAAATTTTGATGCCAATTGAGGGATTTCAACAGTTATACAAATGTCAGATGAACCGGATAAATCTTCGATCAAGCGCGAAAAATAGCAAATGATCTCTAAAAACCCCAGGAAAATACCCAAAAATCCCCTGAGATTTATAGGAAATTATGGAGGCACCAACATGTCCATGGAGGACTCAACCCATCCAATAAGAGGCAAAAAAGATAGAAGATTAAAGGGATATGCCACGTCAGCATCAGAAACTCGATTGCCCCACAACATCTCAGGCACTCGGATGCGAGCCCTAAGCATTAAAGCCTCAATGAGATGGCCATAAGGAAGTGGCTCTCGGTCTGATATGACCACTTGATGCATGTGAAAGAGGATCATGTGGGCCAGGTTGATTGACCATTGCTTCTGGATGAGATTGCGAAGGTAAAATAGGGTTCCGGGGCTTGCAAAATGAGTCATCACTCCTTTAGGGAAGATAATGTCATTGATCACCAGAAAGAGGAATCTAGAAAGAGAAACCGAGAGCTTATAAAGGAGGGGAAAAGGAAAAGGAAGGTTGAAAGACCATTGATGAAGAAATAAAGGAAAGACAAAGATAAGAACCTATGGAGAGCAGGCAGATGCTCGGTGTACACCAACTCAACATCAGCTGCTACAGTCCTGAACCATTGATGACATTCTTGGTAACTGCCAAAACCTTGAGGCCAGCGCTGATAGGCATAAATAGTTGGGCCATTCAGGGTACCGTTAGCTTGCAAGAAATTGGCCAGATCGCTTGTCGTGATGTAGAGAGGGCGGCCAAACAAGTAAGAGGTGGCAGAAGGAGACCCAAAATGGTTGAAGGAGAGCCTAAGATTGGCATAGAAGAGGCGAGTTATCTTAGGATGGTAAGACTGGTCGCAGTCCGCCAGGCCACCTAGATTCCATGCATCAATCCAACCTCTGATGAGGTTCACTTGTTCCACAGGAATACGCCTCATGGGTCGAAAGTAGTAGCAATCAGCCACATGGCGCTCATCACTACCCATGTCATTGTAGTAAGAAAGGAAAGCGGTCTCATCTCGAAAGAGATAGCGATTGTCAGGGCTGAAGGTCCAGTCAGGAACGGTGGGGTCTAGGTAGACAGTCGAGGATCCAGGGGCTTCTCTAAGGCGTTTGGAGGAAGAAGGAGAAGACAAATGAAGGTGCGTGGTGGTGAAGAGTATTGAAGTAAGAGATGCGTGGCCTGAAGCGGTTTGGAGTAGAGGGCAAACGTGGAGACGCATTAAGCAAATGAAGGTCGTGGTGGTGAAGAGTGGAAGTAAAACCGCTTGATTTCGCACGTAAAAGAAAGTGCAAATGTCGAAGAGATGCTGGAGAAACCGAAGCGTTTCAAGGCCGAAGTCCAAGATGAAATTGAAGCCATGTTAAGTCCATGAAGGTCCAAGCCCAAGGAAATATAGGTGTAGGCCAAAATACCTAAGTCTGAATTGCGGTGCAGACTTACATGCGTTGTGAATTCAAAAAGGAGGAAAAGAAAGAGAAACTAAGTACGGGCCAAAATACCCGAATTCTAAACAATACCCAAGTAAAGACGAGATTGTTAGTTGCAGTGCAAATAGATGCATAAAGGAGCCTTGAGTGCGGAGGTCTAATCAAGCATGAAATCGACAAAGCACTAACAAAGAAGTCGGGTCATTACATTGCGAAACAACAAAATAGCAGAGACTAGCTCATCACCAACAGCATGGTCAGGTTCCATGGTTGAATTAGGGAATGAAGAAGTGTGAAGCAAACAACAAAACCCGAAGAAAGAAGAAAGAATGAAACAAGGGAGCTGTCGAAATTCCAGCAGCATCTCGCCTGTACTTTGAGCAATTTTCCTGAAATAACAGATCCCAAAACAGATACCAGAAAGTGAGAAGCGGCGCTCTCTACTAGACCTAGGGTCAAACTAACAAATGAGAACGTTCTCTGTCAGACAAGCACATCCATTCACAAAGAGAGAGAAACAATGCATACCTAATGAGGAAAACACAAGAGGTAGAAACGCACTCAAGCAGTACCAAGAAACCTGTAAAATGTGACACATCAAGGAATATTGATAAAGTTGGCAGGCGTATGAAAATGCATCGGATATGTCAAGTGCATGCCTCATAGAAGATGGGTCTCTAAAGTTAGACAAAATGTGTGCTAAAATAAAGTCAGTATGGTGTAACTAAGAGGTTCAAATACATGTTTATCCCCCGACAGCATAATCTGACTCACTGAGACATTAGCCGAATTAGTGGAGAGAGGTAATGGAATAAAGCTCAAACAAAAGATGGCCAGTTTGTTAATTACAAGCCTGACAGGAAAAGGGCAGACCATTCTTGCAGTCGGCCCACTAAAGAACATAGATGAGTTATAATTTCAGATGGGCTAGCAGGCTGTACAAGATGAAGCATGGAACCCAACCCAAATTGAATAGAGATAAACCCAATCAGTTTTTCCCTCTGTACACCTCATTGAGTACAGATAAAAGATGATCGGAGGAGAAAAAAAACTCTGACCTGGTATGAACAAGGTAGTAACTGAAAGGAATAGAAAGAGCACTGACCTGATTGAGCTAGGTATTGTCGGATGCACCTGAAGCAGAACCCGATTGGGATTGATGGAAACCAAAATAAGAATCAGAAAAGAGAGAGGAAAGGAAATACCTGAATTGAAGAGAAGAGGTCATGTAGTGATGATCAAGGTCTGCTCTGAGCTCAAACCTGATAAGAAAAAAGTGATGATCAGGGAGTGATTGAGGTAGAGGAGACACAGTTCAGAAGCGAAAAAGGGAAGGTCAAAATGTATACTAGCTCATACCAGTCGCCAGGAAAGAGGTGAGAAGCTCCAAGAGTGCGACTGAAGGGAGGAAGATGGGGATTGCTTCTACTACCCGATAGAGAGAGAGGAGAAAGGAGATAAAATGGCCGTTTGATCAAAGCTTGGTGGACGGATGCAAAAAATGAGATATTATCTAAGCCTAAAACCCCTGCGCAAAACCCCTGCATAATTTCGTTCACTGGATCAAAATCGGAAAAAAGGGGATCCAAAGGTAGGGGATGAGATAGATCCTAAATGGCATAACTTGTGTGGCCCATGGTGTGGCATGCTCAAAATGCAAATAGAAAATGGATATTGGATTTGAAGAAGAAATAACCCAAGCTCTCTGCAAAATGGATGCCACCAGAACCAATTGTTCCCATTCAGAAATTGTCACAATTAATTCTGGTGGGGGGCATTTGTTCAACCCTAAATTTTGATGCCAATTGAGGGATTTCAACAGTTATACAAATGTCAGATGAACCGGATAAATCTTCGATCAAGCGCGAAAAATAGCAAATGATCTCTAAAAACCCCAGGAAAATACCCAAAAATCCCCTGAGATTTATAGGAAATTATGGAGGCATCAAAACCCCAAAACCATCAACTAAGACCCTCAATTTTGCATAAAACCCCCTAGAGATTCACAAAATGAATAGAATAATTGAGAGGGCTATTTGGAAAATAAAATGATACCACTGGATTCTCCATATTTTTTTGGGACTGTACATGAAATTTGAGGCGAAAAATACATCAGGAAGGGGTTCAAACAATTTATTTTGGATCAGCAGTACATAAAATACACAAAAATGCTGATTTAAATGGTGAAATGGAGGCGTGCAGAGAGGAAATTTGAGTTTCCCCCTCCAGCATACCATTGTGGGTGAGCTTGGCGCATAGACCGAAAGGAGTGGTTCACCCAACGTATTCGCTGGTTCACTGTGAGCCACGTCTACGTGGAGAGCTCTTCCTCCCCAACAAAATTTGGTGAAAGGAGCGATCGAAACCAGAATGGAGATCGAAGCAAGAAAAGGCGATCGGCGGATCTCCATCGAATCAACACAATTTAGGGAGAGAGAGAGTTAGGTAGCCATTGGTAAAAGTGAGGATTAGAGAGAAAGACAAAGGATCGGATCCCTTGTCAGGAGTTACGAAGAAGAGAAGGTATTGTGAAGCGATTCGATTGTAAACCGAGGTAATTGTAAAGAAAATCGTTGATTAATATACTTGATTGCTTGCTTGTTAATCGAATTCAATTTTCTGGTTCGGATTTGACATTCTTGATCTGATTCGTCTATTCCTGGATTGCATTTTATCATTTCCTGCTCGAGTCTTCATTACAAACTTGCATCTTGTAATCTGAATTGATAATTGAGTAGATTTCTAATTGCTGCAATAAAACAGTAGATTGTGATAATTGAGATCGATTTCTTGGAAACTTTCTCGAAAATTTGCCTAAATCTGTCATGAAACTCTTAACGCTGACATAGTTTGTAATTAGTTCATTCACGATTACTACCTTGCTTAATCGGATCAAATTAGACTGTGGATATACCGAATTGGATGCTTCACCTCTTCTCTTTGTGAATCTGAACCTTGTTAATGGTGTAGCCTTGGCGATTTCTTGTTAGTTTTTGTATATGCATAGTCATGGAACAATCAGTTGAAAACGCCGTTGAGGCTGATTGTTCTCAAATTCGAGTTAAATTGAAGTTAATCAAGAATTTTCACTATGGCCAATAGAACTTGCAGTTATGTTCAATCATTATAATGCCTTGTTTAATTGGGTTAAATTAGGTCCCAAATGTATTGAATTTGATATTGCATCTTCATTCATCAATTAAAGAATCTGTATAGCTGATATACATTAGCTTTGAATTTGACTTCCTTACTAAGATTGACCTTAATTTCTCCCTTTGTAATCTATCTCAAGTGGTAGAATGCCGTTCTACCTTTAATCGTACTGATCCGATCGAGACGTCGTCTCACATAATCGGAATTTGTTACAATTGAGGTCATAATTAGTAAGAAACAAGGGAAGGCCCTGTCGGACTTTTGTTAGAAGAAATAGTAAAAAGTCATAATCCTAGGGTCTGATGTGTAAAAAAGCTGTTCTTTAGAGTTTCTTGAAGTGCTGTAACTTTTAATTCTCTTGTTGTGACCTTGATGCGTTCAATTCTTGTGCTGTGACCTTGATGTTTAATTATGGTGTTGTTATTCATTTACTTGGTAATACCTGGGTTTAGTGTGAATAATGTTTAATAGATCTGTCAAATTGCAACGTGTAATTAACCCAAACCAGACCCTAGTGATATGTTAAGTTTAGTGTTTCATCTTGTTCACCAGTCAAAGGAGTCAACACAATTGATGTACATGAAGCTCTAAATTTGCATTCAATGCTTGTTAAACACTGAATTTGTACTGCTATTGAATTTAGTTTTAAACTCTCACTTTCCACCTCATATTACAAGGTAGAACGCCGTTCTACCTCAAACTGTCACTAAAAACACCATGGTTTGACTGAGACGCCGTCTCACTGAGTCAAATTATGGTGCAATTAAAATCGAAATTAACACAAAAACAAGGGGAGGTCATGCCCAATTTTGTCCAGAAATTAGGCATTATAAGTTTAGCACATAATAATAAGATTTTAAAGACTGATGTGTTCAAATTAGTTTCATTTGCATAATTGCTTGAGTTTCACTTGTTGCCTCTCTGTAATGTTGATTGTATGCACCATATGATTGCTCTCACTCAATGCTTGTGTGGTCTAATTTGAAATTGCAAAGTGATGTACTTAAACATAATTCTTTGAAGCTAACCTGCAGTAATATTTATCGTATTGAATATTCATTGAATTTGATTCTAAACTCTCACCCTTCACTGCACGTCACAAGGTAGAACGCCGTTCTACCTACACATATCTTAAACCATCATAATTTGACTGAGACGCCGTCTCACTGAGTCAAATTACGGTGCAATTAAAAATGAAGATTAACACAAAAACAAGGGGAGGTCATGCCCAATTTTTGTCAGAATCTGCCCCTTTATAATTTGTTTAGAAATTTAGGGTTAAACTGCAAATGGGAAATTAAGCTTGTTAAGAAATATTAATTTTCTGCTTGTTGCTCATATATCCCTGTTAATATATTAGTATAAGTGTGTTTATCCTGTAAGCCATAGAAGTGTTTGAAAATGCTGATTCATCATGTGTAGTTGCCCAAGCACCTCAATAAAATAGTGGAAAACATTTTCATACGTGTTAGAATAACCGAAATGAACTCATTTGTATATGTGACTCCAACTGAAATGCAATCTGATTATATCACATCACATATTTTGTTATATCTCATTTCACTATACTGACTGCATTTCCTCTCTCTTATGACAGGTATCTGAGAAGAAGTCAAAGTTTTACATTTGTGTATGTTATGATAAAATATGTGTTACAATTTGTAAATAGTATTTTAAGTTGATTTGCACCTGGATCTCTCTTTTTCTTGAACTGAACTATGTGTATAAAGTGTCATATAAATCCTGTAATAAGAGGATTTTTGTGCATATATAAGGCTTGCTTATAACTCCCTATACTGAACAAATGGTGTGTATGTGCAATAGCAATTTACAATGTTAAAATTAATTGTGTATATGTAAGGCTGGCCTACAACTTTTTGTGCCTGATTTGTAATAAGGTGTCAGATTTGAAAAGAAATGTGCATGTCGGTTATCTTATGTATAAGGTTGTAAATAAAAGTAAGATGGGAAGAATAAGAATGGATGCAATTTCTGAAATTTATATAGTACCACGCTTGACTGTAAAATTAAGGAAACATTGAAATGTCGAATGGTCAGATTTCTAAATACCAGGCGTAGAGTGTCAAAAAATCTGCTACTAAACATAGGTGCTGTTCAATATCGTGCATATATATATGAAAGGCTTCATTGAATTTAATATTGTAATATGTTGCTTTGATATTAGGGTCAATACTAGGTTTGCTTGTTTTAAGTTTATCAGCACCCCTACTGCACCTGCTCCATGTACCGACTTAGAATCGGTATTGCTATTTCACTGTACCAGCTCCATGCTCATCTGAAGCTAACTGCGTTTCTATGCCAATTGCTGTACCAGCCTCACTACTTCAAAATAGAATGAGGTTACCCATTGCCAACTAATCCCTATACCAAATTCTGTACCGGCCCCATGTATCTTCCTGTACCGGCTTCTCGTTCGGCTTATAAAACTCTTTCAAGTTGAGCTCAATCAGCTCAGGTACTGCTCCCTTTGCTGTACCGGTGCCTTAACCCAAACTACTCCCTGAGTCTACACTGCACCTAATACCATTCCCTGTACCGATCCCTAAACCTATACCTACATCAACATGGAATCTGTACCAGCCCCATACTCACCTGTTAACACCAAAACTTGCACCTAAACCTGTCCATATGTTATCAACTCACACCAACCAGATACTGCTACTGGGTCCCTGTACCAATTCCATTTCCACGGCTGTTCTGTCAAGCCTAATAAAATAACTAAAAGATTTGCAAAAAGGTTAAAAATCCAAAACCTGATAAAGCTCATTAAAAGAAAATGTAGAAAATTAACTAAGCTTATTTACTTTCATTAAAATAGAATTTAAATAAAACAGAATGAAATTCCTCAAAATAGCCTCAAACATAGAAAATTTGTCAAAATAACCTCAAAACTTTAAAAACTCAAATAAAACAATTTTAAAGTTCTAAAGTTTAAACAAATCAAATATTTTGATACTTTAATAACTTGATATTTTGATATTTCAATATACAAAAATATATCAAATTAGCAATCTCTTGAACTCTTGGAGTATTTTTCATAAAACAAAAACGAACAAACGAAAGTAATAAAAGAATTAAACACAATAAACCCCTTTTATAAAAGGAATTTATAAAAGAATTTCAAAAAGAAAATAGATAAAGCATAAGTAAAAAACAAAGTTAAAAAAAAAAACAATTTACAAAAGACTATTCCAAACAACCATCTTCAAATAAGTATTTTCAAAATAAAATAAAAAAGAAGAAAGGGATTCAGAATTTCTCAAAAGACAAAGTCAAAAGAGTAAAATTGCAAAAAAGTTATTTTCATTAAAACAAAGAAAAAGGGAAAAGAAGCCAGGGCTCAAACCAAAGCCAGAAACCGTGAAGTCCAAACCAAAGCCAAAAATCCTGAAATCCAAACTTAAAAGCCAAAAACCCTGAAATCCCAACTTAAAAGCCAGAAACCCTAGAAAATCCAAACTCAAAAACCAGAAACCCTAGAAATCCAAACTCAAAACCAGAAGCCCTGAAACCTAAACCAAAAGCCAAATGCTAGAAAACTTGGAACCAAAACCCAAAACCAAGTTGTAAGACCCAAATCTGAAACAACCAAAGCTCTAGTGCCCAAACCAAGATCAGGCTCTAAGGAACCGTAAACACTCAAAACCTAGGAACCCCTAGATCCAAATTCCGAACCAAACTCAGATTCTGAACCAAGACGGGATAAACCCAAGCCTCTGCCACAAATCTAGAAACGAAAACTCAAGGACGGGAAGGCTGAAAACAAGAAGCACAAAGCCAAATTCAAACCAGAAAACTGAAACCTAAATCTCGTTCTCACAAGAAGACCACCTAAGAGGTCCCGAGAACCAACTCTTATTAAGAAGGCCGCCCAAGAGGCCCCTATGGTTGTAAAAGAACCAACTCTCACAAGAAAACCGCCCAAGAGGTCCCGAGGGTTGTAAAAGATCCAACTTTCACAAGAAAACCGCCCAAGAGGTCCCGAAAGTTGTAAAATCCCTTTATTCTCACAAGAAGACCGCCTAAGAGGTCCCGAGAACCAACTCTTATTAAGAAGACCGCCCAAGAGGTTCCTAGAGTTGTAAAAGAACCAACTCTCACAAGAAAATCATCCAAGAGGTCCCGAGGGTTGTAAAAGATCCAACTTTCACAAGAAGATCGCCCAAGAGGTCCCGAAGGTTGTAAAATCCCTTTGTTGTCACAAGAAGACCGCCTAAGAGGTCCCGAGAACCAACTCTTATTAAGAAGACCGCCCAAGAGGTCTCTAGGGTTGTAAAAGAACCAACTTTCACAAGAAGGCCGACCAAGAGGCCCCGAAGGTTGTAAAACTCATTTTGTTCTCACAAGGAGGCTACCCAAGAGCCCCGAGAACCAACTCTTATTAAGAAGACTGCCTAAGAGGTCTCTAGGGTTGTAAAAGAACCAACTTTCACGAGAAAGCCGACCAAGAGGTCCCGAAGGTTGTAAAACTTCTTTTGTTCTCACAAGAAGGCTACCTAAGAGCCCCGAGAATCAACTCTTATTAAAAAGACCGCCCAAGAGGTCCCTAGGGTTGTAAAAGAATCAACTTTCACAAGAAGGCCGACCAAGAGGCCCCGAAAGTTGTAAAACTCCTTTCATTCTCACAAGAAGGCCAGCCGTTACCCCGAGAGGTATCAAACAACTTCAAGCAACTTCAAACGACTCCAAGACCCTTTCAAACGAAAAACTCTTCTTTTCTAACGAAAACTCTTTCCTTTTTAGACGAAAACCAAAATTAGTCCTCATTTAGAGTCTATAGAATTTTAAGAGTACTTAATTGGGTCCCGTCAATTAGGTCTGGTACCATCAATTAAGTCCAATTTAGGCCAAAAAGAATAAGTCCTGTACGAACACAATACACATTTCTAAAACAAACTTTCCTAGCCATTACGTATTTCTTAGACCCCTTAATCAGAGGTTCCCGTAGGCAACTACGGGGTAATTAACAATAGGGACTTGCGCCTATTGGAAAGAAAGGACCCGCAAAATCAAGAAACCCTCATAAGAAGCGACTCCTGTTCTAGTTCTCTTGTTGTCAAGAGATACTCGGCGCAGAGATCGAACCTTAAGGGGGGTGAATCTAAGGCTTATTCCAATTTCTCGAGGAAACCCTTTCATTCTTCGAGGGATGACGAAAAAGTCCACACAAACTTGCATACTAATCTTTTATGATAATTAATGTTCCTTGTTAATTATCAAGATTACGGACGATTTAGATTTATTACTGTCATTCTAATGAATGATCCACAGAGATATACAATTCAGATCCTCAACCTGAATGATCTGTCAGTAATAAACTCTAGGAACAAATGATCAAATATCATCAATAACATAAACTAAGATACTAAGTCATTAATATTGACTTCTAGGACATAACTCCAACAAAAAGATGGTCTTAATCAGTAATCCATTGCATGCTTCTCATGTGAGAAATCTATACATCTCATATCTTGGATTTAAAGATACGATGAAAATATTAATGACACAAAACACAATCCATATAATATTCCATCCTGTTAGGTCATGTTCAATATATATAAAGCATGCTCATTTTATATATACTCATGTCATTGAATGATAATCACTTATCAACATTTATAGAACTACAATGTACTTCAATCGACATGACAATCTTACTCGGTAATTATTGTTCTTTTTTAATTACCACGATTGTAAACACATTTAGGATTATATGTTTTCATCTTAAGAGTTCTACGGTTGAAGACCAAGAGCATCTTCTTGAACACTTCTAAGAACATAACATAATAATCTCATGGAACAAGAATGTATAATAATCACATTCAAAATCATGAACTATAAATTATCATTAACTAAGATAACTTACAAAACACCCATCCTTCATATAAACCAAATTGTTCTAGTTCATACACCTAATTATTCTAATTGTTTTTATTTATATACCTAATTGTTCTACTTAATGTATATAATTCTTCTAATTAATAAATCTAATTGTTCTAGTTGATAATTCTAATTATACTAGTTAGTAAACCCAATCGTTCTAGTTGAGGGAAGAGGTCAGTGACACAAGGATGAAGATGGGGTGGGGATGAGAACAGTGTAGGCGCTGGATGTGGTGGGCACAGGGAAGAAGGAAGAAAAAAAGGAGAAATACAGGAAAGTAAAAAGGGGGATGATGATGAGGGTAGATTAGTTAGTGACGACATTCAAAAAATAGAATGAGTAATATTGAGGATGATCATTATCAGCCCCGATTAAAATATGTATCAATTATTGTACTCTATGAATAAGGGAATACATATTTCTCAAAAAGTGATTAAAAGAACTAATACAAGGGAATACACCAAAAGATCAGAAGATCCGAAGGAAGAAGATGTACATTTACATAGTGATCTCTATTATTAGAAATTAAACCTGGCGACACTTCATTATTTTACGCATGACAATATATTTAAACATGAAAGACGTATCGATATGGACACACATACGAATGTGATACTTATCTCATACATATAGAAAATGTAATTTAATATTTCTAATTTATTATTTTTGCAAGTTACAATCGGTCAACTACAGACGCATCTGGCAATCCGCACATATTTATATGCAAAAAACATCGAATTTTTTATCAACTTACATGGTCTTTTATACGCACCTTTTTTCTCTCTTATTTGAAAGATAATTCATATCGATTAAGGTCAATATACAATAACTGATTCGAAATAGTATGACTAGACCTCCATACGAATTTTCAAATCGTTCTAATCCGTATGCATATCATAAAAAGTGATTTACCTAATGTAATGGATTGGCAGTAAGTATAAAGCTTTTCTAAAGAATAAATTGTTGAATTTGCCCCTTCATCTTAATTATTATGGATCCTACTAAAAATTCGTTATAAATTGAATAAATTAACAACAATCAATTCATCTGTAGCACTAAAAAGTTGGTGCGATTTCCGAGCAAAAGACACTTTGAAAATTATGATTTCACCAGGATTCGTTCTTCTTTTCGGAATTTAGATACAGAGAAGAAAAGCTCAGATTACTTCTGTTTTTATCCTCACAAGAAAAAATTTTTTTTTGGCTTTTTGCCTAAAAAATTTTAGCAGAAATTGTGTCTTTATATGTAGCGAGTCGATATTGTGTCTTTAATGCTTTGTTTTGTGCTTTTGTTAGCAGGCAATCTGTAGAAAATCAGAGATTTCATCGACCTACTTCCAGATGAGTGACAATCTAGAATTACCATGAAAAAACGAGTGGTTGGTCAGGATCATGTCATTCAGCCTATTGTGTCTTCCATTCTAAGGTCTACAGTTGGCCTGTCAAAACCCACAAAGCCAATCGGTTCTTTCCTTCTTGTTCGTGACTCATGGATGGGAATTGATTTGGCCAAGACTTGTCAATGAATTGTTTCATGATGAAAGTTTTCTTATCAGAATAGATATGTTCTCATATTCTGATAGAAATTCAGTTTCAAGATTGTTAGGAGCTCTAGGGTATATATATGTTTTATACTCTCATGTCAAAATTTCTTCTTTTCATCCCTAATGCATTTTTCATATAGTTTGTGCTTATCTGGTATCTCTCTACCTATTTAAGTTACACATTCCTCTGTTATCCTAATTATATCATATGCCTGTTGTTTGTTTTTCAGGCATACCAGCCAACTAATTGAGGTCTGTAGACGACCCTTTTCAATAGTACTTTTTGAAAATGTTGAGGAAGCCTCTACAGAAATATTAAATATTCTGCGTAGCATAATTTGTTTTGGGAAGCTATCTAATGTGATGGGAAGTGTGATTGACTTTTCAAACACCATGGTTCTGATGACAACTAATATTGATTTATACAACTCAAAAGTGCAGTGAGGAAATATTCCTGGAACAAGTTCGTAATAACATCATCCAGAAGGTACTAAAAACACTTTATTTTGAGGAGTTTTTTTTGCCATAAAAGAGCCTATCATTCAAAAACTGATTAGATTTCAATCATTCTCAGGTTCAAAGTCAGTTCAGCGGGAGAATGCTCCAGGAAATGCAAATCCTTGTGTTTGACAAACCATCCATGGAATATTTGAGGGAAATTTTAGAGAGAGATTTTTGAGATCTCCAAATTGGTAAAAATTCGAGGCAGGAGTTTGAAGGTGACTCCAGAAGCTATACACACCATTCTAACACACAATATTCCCAAGCCGGTAGCCTACGGATTTGCTTCTTCAAAAAAAAAAAAAAAAAAAAAAAAAAAATTCCCAAGCCGGTAATATATCGTCTGAATCTAATACTGTTTGGATATTATTTCTTTCTTAATTGAACTTGCCAATAAAATATTATGTTGACATCTTCGATTCTTATATGAATTTAGGTTGATGTCAGAGCTATAAAAAAATGGCTAGATGATGATTTAAAGATGGGGTTAGCAAGGAAAATACTAGATGTGAATACACCACCATTTTCCCAAATTACTGTTAGTGTAAATTTGGAGGGTCAGCTTATATGATTTTGCGTGAAATAATTTTTATTTCCTTTGCTACTTTTATGTAATGATGAAAATAGTAATAGGTTTAACCATTAATATCTTGTGCTTACAATATAATTTTGGTAGCATTGCACGCATAGAAGTTGGAATCGTACGATTCACGATTCCAATCGTACCGTTCGTTACGATATATCAGGCCAGCGATGCGAACTGTACCGATATATCGCAACTCCACTGTATCGGCTAAATCGGAACGATACGCGTATCGTATCGAATCGTAACGATTCTTCCGATTCGCTAACGACCAATCAGAGCGAGATACCCTACGCGACGATTCAATTTCCTTAATAAAATATTCGTCGCCCCATTTTTGTTTGCACGTCAGAGAGAAAGTAGTACTAGGTCGAGTAAAAAAGTAAAGTTTAGATGAGATGATACTGACACGTGGGTCCCAAGATTAATTAGAGAGAATATATGGGGCACAACTGCTCACAGTAGACAAAGTTAAATTGTCCGTCTTTTAAATCTAATAAAATTTTTATATTTTATTTTTTTCTACAAAGTATTGAACTTGAAGAATATTTGTAGGGACTGCTACTAAAATTTTTTTATATTGCATATTAGATTATCTTTTGTAAATTTAAGTAAACAATTAATTAATATTTGAAAACCTATTTAATTAATAATATTAATAATTATTATTAATAATAAATTCAATAATAAAATATCTAAAATTCTAAATTATACAACATAATAATAATAATAATTTATACATATTAATAATGATTATAATTTATATAGTTTATAATAGAATAATAACAACAATGATAATTTATACATATTATATATTATATATTATAAACTATAATTATTAATATTAATAATTTATACATAACTAAATAGATTATACATTATAATGATTAAAATGAGTATAATTTATACAGATTATGCAGTATAATATTATAAGATCTAGTTATAAATAATATATAAATATATTATACATCAGTATTATAAATAAAGAGGGGTGGGAATCGAGATTTTTTTTTTAATTTTTGTCCGACACGGTTTCCTTCGTTGTTGTGCTGTGCGATATTGATTTTTCCGATTTCTGCGACGTTATATTTTATAGCTATTTGTGTGCCGATATTGTTGTTCATGAAATTGACCCGATTCACGAGTACATCTTCCTCTCCAGCGCATTGTTTTGATTTTAATTTTTTCGTTCCTTTTCTATTTTCATATCCTGTTGTCTTCGTTTCTCAAAGAACCTCTTCCGATTTTCTATCTTCTCCTCCTCCTCAGATAGTACGGGCTTACCTCATGCCCCTCCTTTACCGTCAATCTGGCCCCGCCTCCTCCCTCCGATTTTCCTTCTCTTCTCAGACTGATCGGTGTCACCAACAAACCCTAGATCTGTTTTTTTTCACTTAAATATGATGGTGAAACGGAAAAATTTTGTCTAATGCTCCGCATACCTTTATTAGTTCCCTTCCCCGCCATCACCACTTCACCGTCATCCCTTTCTCAGCACGTCTCCGCTTCCTCTGCCAACCTCGCCTCACTAAGCCCAACCTAAAACAATCCTTCCTCCCTCCTCTTTGCAGTGTTCGCCCCACCACCATCCCTCCTCTACATGTCCCTGTTCCCTTCTCTGCCTCATCCTCATTTGCCTTTCGTCCATGACTGATTTTCAATTTTAATGAGATTAAATCCATGAAACTTCCAGTGGAGGCTACCACAAATACAAAGAGATCTTTCCAACAAGCAAGATCTGAGATTCTGAGGTTGTTTTTTTTTTTATTTTCGTTCATTTTTTTGCCTTTTATCATTGCAAGTGAGGAGAATCAACACTGGCTACCATACAACAAAGTAAGAAGGCATATGGAAGTCGTGTGGTACCTACTTCGTTTTATTTTCTATACCTCATACTTTGATGAATAAAAAAAAAAATTATGCCTAAATATAATGAACTCGCAACAAAAATCAAAAGGTTTAGAAGTGTACTTTTTCATCCATTAATCTAATCAAAATTGGTACAATATGATAATTTCTTGATGAAGTGGTATTGTATAAAGAACTTTTGACGCGCGTAAGATGTTTGTCAAAATTCCTGAATGGTTAGTATCAGGAGAGACGCCAGGAGGGTCATTTTAATTGGAGAATGTTTTAATTGCTAATTTTTATTAATAGGTCAATAAATGGTCTCCTGAGCACCTTGATGCTGAGGTCAAGAGATGGTCTTCTGAGCACCATATTGCACCTTCATGAAACTTCAATTCGTTATAATTATGAAATCAAGTCATGCCTACTATAAACTACTTTTTATTGTAACTCACTGTAATTTTGGGTGTCAAATTTTCCTTTACAGAGGTGTAATATAAATTACTATTATTATAAATTTATCAAGTGCAAGTCCTTTTTTCCCCTTTCTGGTCATTCATTAGCAATTAAAAAAAATGTCATGATACATACAGATTCACCAATTGTTCAGATAATTTGAAACTTGAAGGTCGTAACAAAGATGCCTGTTTAATTTGGCTCAAAATTTTGTTTTTTTTTATATACTTTTATTATTGCTTCATCTGAATGAGATTTTATTTTCTTTGGTTAATGATTTATGTGATTTTTAATGTTAACTTGAGGAATGCAAGAAATATGAGCACAAATGATGTATTGTGGATACCAAAGTGACAACTTTATAAAGAAAATATTATGTAACCGGGTTTTTCCATCTTGAAATTTATATGTATTGATCACATCTTTATATTTCTTATATAAATTAATTATAATTATTATTACCGATTGTTTTGTTACCATACATATAAATAATAATGTTATATATATATATATATAATTTTAATTTATATAAAAGAAGTTAACTTGAACTTATTGAACTTTACATTTACTACTGACTCAACATAAACCATAACCCAACATATGTTAAATATAAAAAAAAACATATAAAATTATTCACATCATAAAAAAAATAACATTAATATTTACAAATTTTAAATTGATTACATATTTTTATTTTATTAATAAGTCAAATATCGAGCGAAGCTCGATTAGCCCTCTAGTTATAATATTAAGTAATAACCAATAATCATACACTACATCATTAGATGCCTAAATTGTTGAATGATTATAATAATAGGATGTGATATTAGAATTTTCTTGTAATGAAAATACTTCAATATATATTCTAACTAGTTTGATACTAGTTAATCAAATACACCACTGAGGTGACCGGAAAGATAATGTCTTCATTTAAAATATACTTCGACAACTGAATTTTTCGGAAAAGATCGCTTGTACTAAGGAGAAATTAATTGGAAGTTGTGTGTCTTGTGAAACCAAAAGCTATAAATGTACATTTGTTTAAATGTGTAAAAAAGCACATTTTTATCTTAAAGTTTTGTTTTTATTATTGGATTCATATTTGAATATTGGACACAGTTTAATTATTTCTCGAAGCACATGTGATCACTTAACTTTATTAATTTCTAATTTAAGTTAACTTTTAATAGGCATTACATGTCACATTTTAAGGGGGTGAAGCTGAAATTTCCATACAAAATGACAGCTTTCAACTATACAACCATTTTCTGATGATTTTCAAACCTTTATATAATTTTTAAATATAGATCGAAAAGAAAAAAAATACTTTTATAATTATGCTAGAATATTATATGTGGTTTTGTTAATAGACTATAAATGAAATGGTATAAGCAAAGCACCTACAATACTTTCCATGTATGTTACAACATTTTTTACAAGGCAACAATATGGTGTAAATTGTAAATTGAGGTGTCAAATGTTTCTTTTAGTAAGGAGAGAAGTTTGTATATATAAATTAAAAATTGGGGCTGATAACTTTGCAATCAAGCAATTATTGCCAAAAAATAAAAACCATGCGCTACTAAAAATGGAAAACGTCATTAATTAGAACGCTGGAGTCATTTGGACCAAATTGGACGTTACCGGCAATTTAACAGACCGTGGAGAGCAACTAGATGTATAAAACAACAATAACATAATCACATAAGGGAGTACATAATTCTTTATAAAACATATTATTTTTTAAAAATAATTAAAATACGAAATTACTTACCATCATCTCATATTTTTCATCATCCCCTCATCCCCAGAACTCTCATTAATTATTTAGCGCTCTCATTAATAGAAAGTCTAGAGGATGAGAGGATGAGCGTAATTATCCAGCTCCTTATTAATTATTCGATCATTCCTTGCCATCTAGCCCTATCACCCAATACGTACTCGCCACATCCAGCGCCCACGCTTAATTAGCACAATTACGTATATTAACTAGAACAATTAGGCTTATTAACTAGCACAATTAGGTATATAAATCTAATTGTTCTAATTATTTTTTTTCATATACCTAATTGTTCTATTTAATGTACATAATTGTTCTAGTTAATAAACCTAATTGTTCTAGTTGATAAACCTAATTGTACTAGTTAGTAAACCCAATTGTTTTAGTTGGAGAGGAGGTTAGCGATAGAGGGATGGGGATGGGGATGAGAACAATGCAGCACTGGATGGGTGGGTACAGGGAAGAAGGAAGAAAAGAGGAGAAATTAGGGAAGGAAAGAGGCGATGAGGATGAGGATGAGGATGTCGCTGGATTAGTTAGGGATGACATTTCAAAAATAAAAACGTGTTTTTCAAGAATGATGGGATGAGTAATATTGAGGATGATCCTTATCAGTCCCGATTAAAATAGGGTGTTTCAATTATTGTACTCTATGGATGAAAAATATACACATTGAATAAGGGAATACATATTTCTCAAAAAGTGATTAAAAGAACTAATATAAGGGAATAAAACAAACGATCAGAATATCCGAAGGGAGAAGATGTGCATTTGCATAGAGATTTCTATTATTAGAAATTAAACCCGGTGACACTTCATTATTTTACGCATGACCATATTTAAACATGAAAAACGTATCGATATGGGCACACATACGAATGTGATACTTATCTCATACATATAGAAAATGTAATCTAATATTTCTAATTAATTATTTTTGCAAGTTACAATCGGTCAACTACAGACGCATCTGGCAATCCGCACATATTTATATGCATAAAACGTCGAATTTTTTATCAACTTACATGGTCTTTTATACGCACCTTTTCTCTCTCTTATTTGAAATTTAATTCATATCGATTAAGGTCAATAAACAATATCTGATTCGAATTCGTATGACTAGAGACCTCCATACAAATTTTCAAATCGTTCTAATCCGTATGCATATCATAAAAAGTGATTTACCTAATTTAATGGATTGGCAGTAAGTATCAAGCTTTTTCTAAAGAAGAAATTGTTGAATTGGCGCCATCATCTTATTATGGATCCTACTAAAAATTCGTTATAAATTGAATAATACAATAAAGTGAATTTAACAACAATCAATTCATCTGTAGTAGGAGTATACAAAAAAAAAAAAAAACGTGAACCCCTTCAATCCGTTCAACCCACCCAACCGAATCGTTTTTTACCGGGTTAGCATGATGTTGGGTCGGGTATGGGTTCTAATTTTGACAAACCCGTTACTTTGGGTTGGGTTACGAGTTTTGTACTAATAACGTGTGTATACTTCAGCCCACTCGTTTATCACTATTTACTCCTCTCGGCCTCACATTTCCTCATGTCCTTACTTAAAGATTTCTTCTCTCACGAAGTTTCGATCTCCTCCATAGCCATGCACACTCTCTATGCCTCTCACAAGATATCGAAAGTTGAAAGATGCTTCGAATGCGTCTCTAATTTGCCTCGAAGTAAATTGTAATAGTCACCAAATAATTTTTGTGTGTATTTTTATTTGACCAACATTTTAATCCGCCAGACCCGTTTAACCCATACATAAAAGATTGATGGGTTGGATTGGATTACGAGTGTTAAATAAATTTATTTTCTAATCCGATATTGTCGGATTGGATTCAAATTTTATTAAAATATCATCAACCCATCGCTGTACGCCACCTAATCTGTAGCACTAAAAAGTTGGTGCGATTTCCGAGCAAAAGACACTTTGAAAATCTTGATTTCATCAGGATTCATTCTTCTTTTCAAAATTCAGATACAGAGAAGAGAATCTCAGATTACTTCTGTTTTTAACCTCAAAAGAAAAAAAAAATACTTCTGCTTTTTGCCTAAAAAAAATTTTAGCAGAAATTGTGTCTTTATGGCCCTGATCGGAACTGAGGAAAGGAAAAGAAAAGATAAGAAAAGAGAAGGAAAAAAAAAGAATTCTGACTAATTTTTTTGGTTTTGGATGAAAATTCACAGGTCAAAATTTTCTCGTCAATCCTCACTAAAATGAAATTCATACATCTTCTTTGTCGATTCCGATCAGCGAATTTGAGAAAAAAAATTGATTTCTGTTTTCGTTTCTTATTCGGTTCCGATGAGACCCTGTATGTAGCGACTAGCGAGTCGATATTCCATCAGGAAATGGGCAAAGGCGCAAAGCAGCATAGGAAACGTGTTTCTAACATAAGTTGGGGCCCGCTAGGGGGTCCCTGACCCTAGCTCACTGCAACAGTGCTACGTCTGAATTCGATACATCATACATTGACAGAATGAATCCAATTTGAATCCGATTAGGCCTGTCAAACGTGCAGAATATGCACGGAAACCGTGGGTTTCGTTTTCGTTCCGTTCTAGCCAACGAAACAGAGAAGTATTTCGTTTCTGTTTTGTTCCAGCCAACGAAAGAGAAAAACATTTCGTTTTCCGTTCCGTCCTTCATTTACCATTGATTTCAGCCCATTCTCGTGTTCTGTTTCTGTAACGTAAATATATATCAGTTTCATTTCCGTTCCGTTTTCAGAAACGAAACAGATTTTGTATTTCGTTTAACGTTCCGTTCGGACGGAACGGAATGGAAACGTCCGAAACGGTGGAACATTGACAGGCCCATTGACAGAATGAATCCAATTTGAATCCGATCCATTGCTAACTAATTTTTGTTCCCAACTACATTATTCGCATTTTGGCCATTCCGGAGTCTATATTTCTTTTTCATGTTATTCAAAATTGGCAGGCCGAAATGCAAAACCTGCATGAAGAAATCAGAAAATTAAAAGGATGCTGGATGCTAAGCTTTACTCTAGGGAAGTAAAATTTCTTTTAGTGCGGTATTCCTCTTCCTTGAGGGGTGTTGGGATCATCTAATTAAGAATAAAATTAAGATTAGTTATTCGGAGTAAAAAATATTATTCCTTAACGATCAAGAATAAGTGTTTTGGGATCTAGAGTGCTATTTTTAAGTAGTCCAACATTCGGATTAAATTTTTATTTCTGGGATGTTTGGATCATCTTTTGGAATCTAGAGTGTTAATTTAAATGTTAGACCACTAAAATATAACACTTAGATCCCAAAAAAACTTATTTTTGATCGTTTAGAATTAATATTTTTTACTCCGAATAACATAATTCTAATTTTATTCCTAGGTGTGCCTATAAGTTATTAATGCGCTACCGACTCATTTCCCATTCATGCTGACGCAGCAGCAGTTATTGAGAAGAAACCTGCTTAATCTGCAACCACGTTGTGTTTTGTGTAACCAGAGTCTACTGGAAGACAGTCTCCACCTCTTCTTCTCGTGCGCCTTCACGACCTCAGTCTGGTACAAGTTGAGAGTCACTCTCAATTTGCCTCCATTAGCCGAGTCATACTCAGTTCGAGAGGCCTTCTTGTTGACCTTAGAGCAAAAGAGCAATGACAAAGTCTTTCAAAGCCACCTGGCAACTTTTTTCTGGGCTATTTGGACGGAGAGGAACAATAGGCTCTTCAGAGGAAACAGCAAAGATGAGGAATCGGTGTACAGATGGGTTATCGGTGAAGCAAGGCTCTACATGAAACGCTGCTAAGCACTGGCGCTCGTGTTTTTTTTTTTTTTTTTTTTCTGGGTTTTCTTTTCTGCGCTGTTGTTTCAGTGCCCTTTGGCAGCCTCTGTCAAAGTTTCAAAAAAAGACTCATTTCCCATTCATACTGGCAAATTGCATTTTTTTTTTATTCTTCCAAATTCTTGATGTCCGTATGCTTATTGGGGATAAATAACTTTTTGAATAAGGTACATATTGTTAAAAATAGTGGAGACTCAGTCAAATGGACCGTCTGAGGTTCCAGACGGACCGTTTGCGTAAGCATTCAGACAGGCGCCGTTTTGCCTGTGGACGCTTATATTAATAGATATACGTTATATCTATTAAGGAGTTCTGTTAAGAAGAGAGAAACATTCTCTATTTTCTCCTCTTCCAGAAAAGAGAGAGAACTTGAAGATAGAGCGAATTCCACTAGTCCTTGCACATGACGTGTAGGATCTGGTTGAGTCGAGAGCAGTGTGCACTTTGAATAGTGTGTTTGCAGCCCTATATGTGGTTGTATTCCACTGGTGCATAAGAAGAAGAAAGAGGCAGTGCAAGGTTTCGGTTCTCATGTGGCAGGAGTCCAGGCAAAATCACTTCCGCTGCAATTTCGATATATCTAACTCGTTTATTATTGTTTTAGATGATATCGACCAAATACTTACACATATACATCGCATAATTTTACGCTTGTTGTTGTTGTTGTTGTTTATTTTTATCACAACTTCCGTGTAATCTGATATCCGCAAAGATAGGTTATATAATAATAAATTTGTGTTAATAACATGCGACCAGCATTTTATATCTATAGTAAAATATGAAAATTTCCAAATATATTTTTTTTATAATTTAAATAATTCATGTATTAAAGTAACCAAACACTTTCGAGAGTTTAAAAAAAAATCACGTATGAGAATTACCAAACTTATGTTAACATTACATGAAATTGCCCACACATATAATATCTATAAATGATAATAAAGAATATATTTTTTTCGTAGATTTATTATTAATGTGGGAAATTAAAAAAGAATCCAGTTTGGGAGTATCTCGCACCTAGAAGGCTAGACCTGTCAAACGTTAACAACGTTCACGTAAATCACCTCTTACGTTTAATGTTACGTTAATAGAACAGAAATAATTTTTGTTTCCGTTTAACGTTTCACTTAGTAAACGTAAGTATTTTTTGCTTCCGTTTAACGTTTCACCTGTTTAAACAACACAAAATTCATTAAGAAAATGTTAGAACGTTTAAACGGAATGAGTTGGTCCATTTTCACTTACGTTTCACCTGTCCAAACGTAAGAATTTTGAGTTCCGTTTAACGTTTCACTGGACTAGGTGAAATGTTAAAACGTTTAAACGTGTCAACTGTCAACATTGACAGGCCTACTCGCATCCCTTTGGCTCTTTTCTCTGATTTTCATTTTTTCTCTTTTGCAAATATTACGGCGTTGCCACATGCCAGGCTAGCTGCCTTCCTGTACTCTTGGGCTAGGAGAAACGCAAACGCTTCGTCTCTCCCATGAAACAAATATCAATAATACGTGTCGCTCTCTGATTGGATAAAATCTTGAAACACCACCAATGGTATATTGGTATCGCATTTCCTCGAAATCTAGTCAGCTCACTCCCTCTCCAAATAGCTCTCCTGCTTTTTCCTCAAGCAAACACTGCCTCCAACAAGATCTGCGAAGAAAACCTCTAAAGAAGCCAACGAAGCTAAAAGTAAGCTATTTTTTTTTTTGTTTTCTCTTTAAGAAAGTTTTTAACTTTTTTGTGTCATCCGTTGGGAAAGATAAATCGATTTCATCTTTGTTCAATTTACAAAGGTATGCAGCCCTGGCAATACGAGTTTGAGAGAGCAGGTCGGAGCCAAAGAGAAGGGGAGGAGGAGATCTCCTTTGACGAGGTATATGAATTATCTTCAACAATTTGAGTCCAAAATTGTTTCCGACAGCATAAAAATTATAAGTTGTTATATTCGTTCCCAAGAACAAAAGAGAATCAGACGAGATGATCTCATCCTTGATGTCTCTGTGTTTATTTTCAAATATTATAAGGCTCCTATATTTGTTCCCAACAACCTGTAACTTGCTATACTGTTCTCAGATGATTTATTTTGGTTTCGTTTCTTTGGAATCAGCATGTGACTTGCAAAAATAATGCCTGAACAGAAGTCAAGCGTATAAACAAGTTATTCCCTTTGTTTTTCTAACAAATTTCCATTGCCATATAAAAATCATTCAGTTTCTACTTTGATCGATTAAAATCCAAAATTATAGGTTGCAAACTTGCTATGTATGTTCCCTACTACATGCTATTTTTATTTGGTATTATTCAAAATTAGCTGGCTGAAATGGTAAATTTGCATGAAAAAATGACAGAAATAAGAAGGGCTGTTGCTTCTTTGTTCAAGAGTTGTTTTTATTTCTTCAAAACAAATTCTGCTGATTTCTTAGAAACATTTCTTTTTGCTCTCATGGTAGTATTACCCTCAATTCGTTAACACTCTGCTGGTTCATTTCCCAACATACCAAACTAGCCATACTTTCTTTCTACACTGGTTCAACAATCAATTTTCATCAAACCATTTTCCAAATGGTGAAGGTTGACCCTATTTTCTGGATTGTAATGATGATATAATGCTGTGTTTTGTACTTTTGTTAGCAGGCTATCTGTAGAAAATCAGAGATTTCATCGACCTACTTCCAGATGAGTGACAATCTAGAGTTACCAACTCTGGAAGAAAGAATGAAAAAACGAGTGGTTGGTCAGGAACATGTCATTCAGCCTATCATGTCTTCCATTCTAAGGTCTACAGTTGGCCTGTCAAAACCCACAAAGCCAATTGGTTCTTTCCTTCTTGTTGGTGACTCATGGATGGGAATTGATTTGGCCAAGACTCTTGTCAATGAATTGTTTCATGATGAAAGTTTTCTTATCAGAATAGATATGTTCGCATATTCTGATAGAAATTCAGTTTCAAGATTGTTAGGAGCTCTAGGGTATATGTTTTATACTCTCTTGTCAAAATTTCTTCTTTTCATCCCTAATGTATTTTTCATATTGTTGGTGCTTATCTGGTATCTCTCTACTTAAGTTACACATTCCTCTGTTATCCTAATTATATCATATGCATGTTGTTTGTTTTTCAGGCATACCAGCCAACTAATTGAGGTCTGTAGACGACCCTTTTCAATAGTACTTTTTGAAAATGTCGAGGAAGCCTCTACAGAAATATTGAATATTCTGCGTAGCATAATTAGTTTTGGGAAGCTATCTAATGTGATGGGAAGTGAGATTGACTTTTCAAACACCATGGTTCTGATGACAACTAATATTGATTTATACAACTCAAAGTGCGGTGAGGAAATATTTCTGGAACAAATTCGTAATAACATCATCCAGAAGGTACTAGAAACACTTTATTTTGAGGATTTTTTTGCCATAAAAGCGCCTATCATTCAAAAACTGCTTATATTTCAATCATTCTCAGGTTCAAAGTCAATTCAGCGAGAGAATGCTCCAGGAAATGCAAATCCCTGTGTTTGACAAACCATCCATGGAATATTTGCGGGAAATTTTAGAGAGAGATTTTTGAGATCTCCAAATTGGTAAAAATTCGAGGCAGGAGTTTGAAGGTGACTCCAGAAGCTATGGACACCATTCTAACTCGCAATATACCCAAGCCGGTAATATATCTTGTCCGAATCTAATCTTTGGCTGTTATTTCTTTCATAATTAAACTTACCAACAAAATATTATGTTGACATCTTATATTCTTATGTGAATCGAGGTTGATGTCAGAGCTATACAAAAATGGCTAGAGGATGATTTAAAGATGGTGTTAGCAAGGAAAGTACTAGATGTGAATATGCCACCATTTTCCCAAATTTCTGTTGGTGTAAATTTGGAGGGGAAGCTTAAGTATGATTTTGCATGATATAATTTTTATTTCCTTTGCTACTTTTATGTAATGATGAAAATTGTAATAGGTTTAACCATTAATATCTTGTGCATACAATATAATTTTGGTAACATTGCACGTGTTAGAAACTAATTTTTTTGGGTTGTGAGCTTTAAACGTATACTTTAGACAATTGCTTATAGGTGGTTTCTTAAATTGGGGTTGATTTGTTTAGGATTATATCATATTTTAGTTCTTCAACCAAAATCTAATATTTTATTTTCTAGTAGATGGATGATATTATTTATTTATGCTTCACTATACTTTACTATTTGAAGATGCGTTTATATAGGGAAAAAAAAGAGGTTTTTACCTCGGACAGTTTAGCATGGCAGTTTATTTATAGGAGCTGCATCTGCACTCAACAGTAGTGACGAAATGTAACGAAAAGAAATCACAATAGGAAAATATCAGCAAACATCAATGTTTTTCTTGTTGATTATTTAGAGAGGTTCATAAATACAAATATTAAAGGTCAGAATCATAATATTTTATGCAGCACATGTAGAATATCGAGTGGGAATCAAATACAAAATATCAGGTATGTTTTAAGGTGCAAAATAATAATAATAATAATAAATACATGGCGCTAGCGTAATTATATTCCAACCAGAAAATTATCTAGTGCTTGAAGTATATTAATTAAGTCATGTGTCTACCTTTCTTGTTGCACTATCTCCTGCATTTATGTTGTATACAATTAGTAGTAAGTACATCATGTAACTACACCGGCTACCGCAATCGTCTTCTATTTACAATTATTATTATCACAACTTCCGTGCGAGTAAAATCATGAAATCTACCGGTCGTTTTCTCAGACCTATTGATGTACTCCTTCTAATGTTGCTCACTGACCAAAATGTTACCTGTGCACTTCGCAAGGCCGGACTCGATGCTGCAACAGTGAAGAAAGAGTTTGAAAAGTTCCATTATAGAAAGGAACAGAAGTCTGGCTCTGAGGCTGTCAGCAGGAAGCATTGCTATGATTTTCTCCTGAAAACATCAAGTTTGGCATTAAATATTGTCAACCGGGAAAAGGAGGTCTATGATCTTTACACAACACTTTCTTTCATTCCAACACAGGCTACAATAGTTACTGGAGACCTGGGGGGAAACAAGCTCGCCGTGGTAGTAGGATTGGCTGAATATATGTTGCAGGGAAGGGTGTGTCGTAACCTTCTTGATAGATCCCTTGTAGCTGTCGATGCCGGGGCCCTCATATGGAGACACCGTAGACAAAGAGATGCTTTTCCCGTGGCGCGCGACACGTGTAGCGAGGCTCACGAGCCGTTCGATTTGGATCTGACGGTCAATTTTTTTCGGGCCTTACAATCCGGGGAAAATAGGGGCCATCCGATTTGGATCTGACGGCCCGTGAGGCTCGCTACACATGTGTCGCGCGCCACCTGATTTGGATTTTTGACAAAGGGTCTGGGAAAATTATAGTTGATGAGTGGAAAGAACTAAGGACTCCCGACATGAAGACAATACTCTTTATCGATGATTAATTTAGACATTCTGTTTGTGGACAAAGGGTGCAGTGCATCGGCACCATGATGCTGGATCAGTATGACGAGTACATCCTTGGAGATGATGGATTTCGCCCCAAATGTGAAACAATACTTGTTAGGGATTCATCATAATTTTAAAATTGAAATACATTTTTGAAGCTTTTAGAGCTTTTCCTAAGCAAATAATGGTTTAAGATATGTATTCTTGATCATGGATATTATTTGACATGTATATCCAGGATCCGTTTTTTATCAAGTTTAGAACATTGGGACAATTTTTTTTTTTCTTTTTCTATTGTCCAATGTAGTACCTTCATTGGTGCTCTGTCATATTCGCAACATCATAATTAACTAAATTTGTTATTTTTATCTCAAAAAAAAAAAAAAAAACTAAATTTGTTATTTTTGTTTTTGTTTATTGATCTAGCATACACCGTTAGGCCTTATCAACCGGTTTGGGCCTTGCAGGCTTTAATTATTCTTTCAATTTATTTCCCTACTAGGCTATTTATCGAGCCCTTTCTTTGGTACAATCGCTTAAGCCCAATAATCATACGGTCACACCTCTAATCTGGCCCTGATAATAAAACTAATAACTTTTTGTTTTTATTAACACAACTATTCTAAATACATTGATACGGAATAAATGCAATAACTTAGGTGCTACCAGGTCTGCAGAGGGCAGACTTCTGGTCTCAACTGCCGATCTATGATGGGTGCCCCCTGATTAATTAATACTAGGAGTCAAGATTAGATGCTACTAAAGAATCATTGTTGGCACCAATAAATCACTGCCAACATTTTCGTTCTATCAGGGTCGAAGCATGACTAACTTTTTGACAAAATTACCTAATATATATATATTTTTAATGATATACGAGAAGCTCTCACACAGTTCTAAAGAAAAATTCATATTGTGGTCCCAGTCTAAAACTCTATATGTTGAACTATACCATAAATTACATGATATAGAGTAGCTGAGGGCATCGGTCAGGATATTGAAAATTTTGCGGTACAAGTCATTACTGGATTAAGTGCTCAATGGTATTGACGCAGTCAGGGGGCACCTTGTCAACTGACATGACAACGCTAATGACTATACACATTAGAGTATCAGAAATTGAAATAAAACATTTTAAACTTTTTAACGAATTTCGATCCGATGGCCTGCAGTCCATTCTAGTCTCAAGTCTCCCTAAAGACCCAAATGGTGTGTGTACTCTCTAAACTGGATGCATTTATATATTGAGCAAGATTTCGGTGCCACACTTTTTTGGTGCCACAAATGCCACACTTTACTTTTTTATTTTAAATTTAAAAAATTTAAAATATAATCGTCCGATCCAAACCATTGATCTTGTTCATTTTAACGACGGATGTGTTGTCCTAAAATTTCATAATTTTTAAAGTTTATTTGATACTTGATCAAGAGCTTGAAAAATGGACATATTAGAATTAATCTATTTTAGTTATTTTGATCCGTTCATTTTTTACCTTTTGATCAAGCATCAAATAAACTTCAAAAATTATAAAATTTTATGACAACTCATCCGTCGTTAAAATGAATAAGATCAACGGTTTGGATCGGACGGTTATATTTTAAATTTTAAAATTTAAAGTAAAAAAGCAAAGTGTGTTATTTGTGGCACCAAAAAAGTGTGGCATCGGAACCTTGCTCTTATATATTTATCTATTATCTATTTTTAATTTTTATTTATTTGCCCCAAGATCCAATAAATAGAAAACATATTAGTAAATTAAAGCTTTTATTTTATCTATTTGTGCCTTGATTTCAGCAATTTGCTCTAATGAATGGGAAGAATAAAAATAGCATCCTAGGAAATAGCTGATTTTAATTATTGACAGCTCTAGGTACAAGTATACCATTGCATATTTCGTTTTTCTTTTATGGCCGAACTTTCATTCATTAGTTGCCGAACTTTCATAATTCATTAGTTAATATCAGAATGTCTTTGTCAAAAAATAGCTCAATCTGTACAGCTCTAGGTAAATATATAAAGTCAATACTAATATCACAGACCATAAAAAATATATATTGTAACAATTAATCGGAAACATTTTATGATTACTTTCAAATTATCTAAATTTAGATATTCTTCGTCTGAATTTGTCAAAATTAAGTGTGCCACGATGTATGCCAATTATATTAAGGCCGCAGATACAAAAGTGCCCCATATTTCGTCCCATTCTACAGCCTAGATGTTTTTCCATGTAGATATCTGATGTCAAAAAAATATCTACACCCAGAGTTGTGGATTCTTAACTGAAAGTTAATTTCCCTAAAAAATAAATAAATAAATGATTGGAAACTTAAATAGAAATATATGTTCTCCCTTAAAACTGAACACGGAATCTTAATTGGAATCTCAATTCTAAGTACACAAGCTTATAATTAGATGTGCATTTCATTACAAAATGATATGGAAGTATATGCAAAGCACAATGAGACCTTTCGACGTAAATGTTCATATCTATGTAATTTTATACTTGGGTCAGTTGATTGCTACAGGGCAATAAAAAATCAAGTTAATATTGGTAATGGTTTGAACAAAGAATAATTTTGACTCTCTTATCCCTATACTTATAATTAAAAGCATCAATCCATAAGTCTATCTAATTTTGAGTCCAAAAGTGTATCCAAATTAAGTATACTACATGTAAAGATTATTAATTTTTATGATATGATGATCTGATCTGGATTAATTTAAACTTTCGGCAGTGCGGAATTGCGCTGGGATTTAAATGTCTGCGCTCCATCTTTTACCCTATATACCTTGCGCTGGCAGAAATAGAAAGAGGAACCAACGTCAGTCTGCCAGTCCATAAGATCGTTGCTAGGGTTTTTCTCAGAACTCTCTCTCTCTTGCCGCCACTCCTTGATCAAAGCCATTGATTTCTCAAAACTCTTCTCTCTCTTCTGGAAAAAATTATTGCCTAGATCGAATGGTTCTTTTATCTTCTTTCACCTTCTACAACATCAACCTTTGCCTTTTCCGTGTAGTCTTTTCCTCTCTCTGTTTGGACATGTGTATAAGTAATCATGAGTTTAATCTTTTCACTTTGCTTAGCCAATGTGCTAATTGCTTGCTTATAAACCCAAACCTCTTGTCTAGACCGAACTTATAGATAAGTTAAGACTTAAATACAATCTCATTATTTGGAGTTATGCTACATGGTACCAAGTTTCATTGTGTCAAAGACAAAGAGTATATAATACATACTGGAACAGTGGAACTGATGCTGTACTGGTACTGACATCGGCTGTACCATAGATTTTTTCTTGATAATGATTAATTAGTATCATTTTGCTGGTTACCTAATCTTAGTCTTGTTTTGAACTTTCAAGTTTAGATTGAAACAAAAAAAAAAAAAGGAATTTATAAAATTTCATATACACAAATTCTCATCAGTCTTGATATTTAAAAATAATTAAAATCAATGTTTTGAAAACCGAACCGGTAGAGCTATCGGGTCGATAGTCCAACGAGTTCAACCGGTGGAACCAGTTTTAAAACCGGATGATATAATTTATATAAATAATTCATAAGTTAATCACAAAGACCCATGTAGTGCTGCGAATAGAGCATATGGTTGGTACCTTTGAGAACCATGGTTCGATTCCTAGTCTTGTTCCTTTATTTTTCAAAATTTCTGCAAATTCTGAAACAAACACAAAAAAAAGAAAGTTGGGAAAAATAAACCGGGAGGTTCGGTTCACCGGTTCCATTAAAAATCGGACCGGCCGGTTCATTGTGGTTCGCAAACAGACTAAAAACCGAGTCAGTTTGGATCGGACTAGGGTCTGGTTAGCGGTCGAACCGGTCGGTCCGGTCCGATTTCAAAACACTGATTAAAATATATAAAACTACTTGTTAATTTACTCTCTTTCTATCTCTCTATCTACAGTGTATACTGTTAAAAATTCGAGCGTCTACGCAGCGGAAGTTAGATTTTTAGGTTCGAGGAGGCACGATCCAAGTGCAACTGCACAAGAATCATACCCCTTAGGGCTAGTCAGCACGAGGATCTCAGAATAACTCAAATACATGTGAACATGAGAATTTAACGAGGTTCAACACCAACTTGGTGCCTACGTCCTCCACACACGCACACTTTTTTGTACAATTTTCTGTTAATGTATGAGATACATTGTTTGAAGGAGAAGGGAAAAATAAATAGACATCAGAAAATTACATAAGGAAACTATCCTATTTTGGTAATTCATCAAAGTACAAAATCTTGTCTTTATTCTTTATATTTCCTTCTCTTCTGACACACATCAAATCCTCTTCATATGAAAACACACCAATTCTATATGCAATCTTCTTTTCTAGGAGGATTTGACATAATAGCAATTTTAACCTACCAAATATGCTAGGTCGGCGCTTCAGTTCAGACCGAATTCACTTGAGTCCATTTCTCCTCTTCTTAGTTCGGTCCTAATCCATTCCTGTTCGGTCTGATTTACATGGTTTCGTGATGTACCCTTCTCTGTTCGGTCCAAACCCTTCCTTGTTCGGTCCGAACAGAGGTTGTGTTGATCCGTTTTCTTCACATGAATCTCACGCTACACCATTCAGTCTATACACACACATGTAGACCTTATATATTTCAACAATCCCCCTCAAGTTGGCATATACACACTTGAAAATGCCTAACTTGCGTTGTTACTCGTTGGGCTTAGCATCCGTGATTGGTTCTTCTTTTTTATCTTGATCAACCTTGCTCTTTTTGTTGAGTGCCACGCATTCAATTCAAAGCACGATCTTATGCAGCACTTTCTTACACTCCCCCTCAAGTGGACATGTACTGACTTGTCATGTCTCACTTGCATGGAGTGCTGCACACTGGTACACAAATGTCTTCTAAGGTACACACCTTTTGTCTTCATTGGTACACAGATGCTACTAATTTCTTTGTTTCACACTTTCCCTGAGTCGCACACACACGACAACGGCACACACCGCCACATGGATCAAAAACTTCACTTGGCACGAGTCACACATCTTGTGCTAGACCCTAGCGTCTTGCATCAAACCATCTTGTTCGGTCCATGCCCTCTTGGTCACGCCCTGTGCACCAAAACCAAGTAATCTTTTTTTACCTCAAGTCACATTCACAATTCATACACAACACATGAGAGATTGTTTTATTTACTAACCTTACACCAAGTAGATTACTCTTAATCTTCTTCTATTGCATTCTGAAAAAGAAAAGAGAGGATGTGGATGATGGGGATGATTCCATCATCCCCTAGACTTCCATATTAATGAAGACACGTTAAATTAATGCACTACACCAGAAAATATTTTTAGCACCGCCACAATAAGACCGGTTTTTAATAATTCCGGTTCTAAATATATTCAGTGGCAATTTCGATATTGTCTGAATTTTTTTTAAGACCGGTTTTTTAAAAAAACCGGTCCTATTGAGTTCTCAAAAATAGTCCGAAATTGCTGTTTTTTTAAGACCGTTTTTTATAAAAAACCGGTCTTAAAAGGTTTATTTTTAAGACCGGTTTTTTATAAAAAAACCGATCCTAAAGAGATCAAAAATAAATCGAAAAATCAGTTTTTATTAAGACCGGCTTTTTATTAAAAACCGGTCTTAAAAACAAAATTTTTATGACCGGCTTTTTATAAAAACCGGTCTAAAAAAAAAACAGCAATTTTTCTTTTTTCGGTTGACTTTTTAAGACCGGTTTTTTATAAAAAACCGGTCATAAAAATTAGCAGATTTTTCTCTTATCTTCTTCCCTCATTGATTGTTCTGTCCACACATTCAATTCATGGCCGTTTCTTTTCTCTAAAAACCGAGTCTTATTCTCTCTCTAAAACCAAACAAAAAAAAATAGCTAAAAATCTCGAAAAATTTTGAAAAATTGAAAAATCAAGAGAGAAGGCAAAGGAGATCAACCACAAGCTAAAAAAATTCATTTTTGAGGTATATTCTTTAATTATTCAGTATTTTATTTATTATTTATTAATTATGGAATTTTTTTATTTTTTTAATTGATTTTTTTCATTTTGATTTGATAAAATAGAAAGAGGAAGAGGAAGAGAAGATTATTCTATTGAAGAGGAAGAAAAAGAGAAGACAATTTCGGTAATTTTCTATTTTAACCCTCAACGATTTCAATTCGTTAATTTACTAATTTGTATGTGCATATATATATCATTTGGCATTTGCATATATTAGTTGTATTGTCATATAGGACCAAATTGCAAGAATTTGAACTATTTTAGGTCGTGCCCGTCCGAAATTAATCCATTAGGGATTAATCTCGGATAGTACTCCCGGTCGGGAGTACTGCTTTTTGGATATTCTTGTCTCATTTAGGACAGCGAGTTGTACGTTAGATGCAATTTGTTGTCTGAGAAAAATTCGACGGCATTTCTCTTTATGTTTCCCACGGATACGTACACACGAGCAATCGTGTGTTGGCGTATTCAGGGAACATAAGGGGAAATGCTGCCGAATTTTTTTCAGACAACAAATTGCATCTAACGTACGCTCGCTAATGAGACAAGAGTATCCAAAGAGTGGGCTAGGATGGTAACCGGCCCAAAAACCTAATGTAATGCATTGAACCTATAAATTTCATACCCTGACTTTTGGATATACATTTCTATCTATACAGATGGATCAGAGGGAGGAGTACATGTATGAATATTCGAGGATATCAGGTGAATTTGTTGGAGTTGTTGAAGAGTTCTTAAAATGTGCAGAAGAAAATAAGAAGTTGACTGGAAAGCCCAGAATTCTATGTCCTTGTAAACGTTGTGTTAACTTACAGAGACATGATAGTATAAAGATTAGATCACATTTGATTGAGCGTGGATGGATGACAACACCTAAATACATCCGGTGGGTTTTGCATGGGGAAAGGTTGGAAGATCATTTAAATATTGCGAGTAGCAATATTAATAGATCTGATTCAGAAAATAGTGTACAAAATGATTGGGGGGCTGATGTAAGGGATGAGGTATTTGTGGATGAAAATGTAAGTGAAGAACAATATTGTGAAAATGATAATAGAGAAAATGATTTAGATGAAATGATGAACGAAATACCAGATGGTTTTATTGATGGAGTTCCTGATATTTTTAAAAAATTGGATGAAAACTCTCATATACCGTTATATCCCGGTTGTAATGAGGATAAATTCTCAAAAATTAAAACTGTTTTTAAACTTTATAACCTGAAAGCCAAGAATAATTGGAGTGATAAAAGTTTCACATCTTTACTCGGTCTTTTACGAGAAATGCTTCCAGCAGAAAATACATTACCGGATACATGTTATGAGGCAAAAAAATTACTATGTCCTTTAAATATGACAGTAGTGAAGATTTCAGCATGTCCGAATGATTGCATACTGTTTCGGAATGAGTACGAGAATCTTAATAAATGTCCAATGTGTAATGCATCACGGTACAAACTAAGGGACGATGATTTGGAAGATGATGAAGATAGTTGTAAAAATAGACCAGCTGCGAAAATATTGTGGTATCTGCCGATAATACCAAGGTTCGAGCGTCTCTTCAATAATTCAAAAGATGCTCAACTACTGAGGTGGCACGCAGAAGGCAGAAAGAGAGATAAAATGATCAGACATCCTGCGGACTCGCCCCAGTGGATGAACATAGACAGTAATTTCAAGGATTTCGGTAGTGAATCTAGAAATTTGAGATTGGGACTATGCACAGATGGGATGAATCCTTACGGTCTCATGAGCAGCAATCGCAGCGTATGGCCAGTTTTATTGGTTATTTACAACCTTCCTTCCTGGTTGTGCATGAAAAGAAGATATCTGATGATGCCATTGCTCATTTCCGGTCCAAAACAACCAGGAAATGATATAGATGTGTACTTGGCCCCGTTAATAGAAGACCTTGATAAGTTGTGGAAGGACGGGGTGGAGATATTCGATGCTTATTCCAAAAGTTATTTCACCCTACGTGCGATGATATTTTGCACGATTAATGATTTTCCCGCATACGGGAACTTGTCAGGTTATAGGAACAAAGGAGATAAGGCATGTCCTATTTGCGAGGAGGAAACACATTCTGTATGGTTATCTAATTGTAGGAATAATGTCTACTTGGGACATCGTAGATTCCTTAACCGTCATCACCCCTACCGCCGGATGGATTATAAAACGAAATTTGATGGGAACACCGAAATCCGACGGGCACCAATACCAAGAAGCGGAAGACAGGTATATGAGGAGGTGAAGGATCTTAAAATCAAATTAGGCAAACCATTGGCAAAGAAAATTCCGGATGGCAATTGGAAGAAGAAGTCTATATTTTGGAACCTTGAATACTGGACGTATTTGGATGTTAGGCATTGTCTGGATACGATGCACATCATTAAGAACATCTGTGAATCTTTGATTGCTTTGATTTTAAATGCTCAAGGGAAAGTAGACAATGCTAATGTGAGGAAAGACATGGTCGAAATGGGAATACGACTGGACCTAGCCGCAAAGCCAGATACTAGTAAGAAACGGGATTGGTTACCCGATGCAGTTTACACTTTGACAAGAAAAGAGAAACTCAGTTTGTTGGAGTGCTTGAAGTCAATCAAGGTTCCGACCGGTTATGCCTCAAATATCTCAAGGAAGGTATCAATCAAGGATATGAAATTGATTGGAATGAAATCGCACGATTATCACGTGCTGTTGACCCAGTTGCTTCCGATTGCAATTCGAAGATGTTTTAAGGAAAAAGTTCGGAACTCCATCACTAAGTTGTGTTTTTTCTTTAATGAAATTTGCTCCAAAGTGATTGATCCTGAAAAACTGACTAATTTAGAAACTGATGCTTATCAGACCATATGCGAGCTGGAGATGCACTTTCCCCCATCATTCTTTGTTATAATGGTGCATTTGACCATTCATTTAGTCAGGGAGATCAAGTGGTGCAGTCCGATATTTTTACGGTACATGTACCCTTTTGAAAGAGCAATGGGACAATTGAAAAGGTTAGTCCGAAGTAGATCTCGACCCGAAGGAAGCATAGTCGAAGGATATGTGGCCGAAGAGGTTATTGATTTCTATATTGATTATGTAGATGGACTAAAACCTATTGGCCTGCCCAAGAATCGGCACGAAGGTAGACTTCTTGGGAAAGGTATAATTGGTTTGAAAATAATTACAGTGGACCTTGAAAAGAGGGAAAAAGCACATCTTAAAATTTTGCAACAAGTCGCTGTTGTGGCTCCTTACGTGGATCAACATATAGCAGAGTTGCGAGAGCAAAATCCTGAGAAAGGTGAAAATTGGATCACTAATGAGCACAACAAACTGTTTGTAAATTGGTTCAGAAAAAAAGTACAATTATCTCCGTCCGACAATGAAACTGTGAAATATCTTGCGAATGGTCCCAATGCAAATGTCACCTATCAAGGGTACGACTTGAATGGATTCACCTGGTATACTAAAAAACAAGATGGAAAAAGCACAGTACAAAATAGCGGAGTCACAATAGAAGCCATATCAAGTGATGGCAAGTCATCAGAGCCGTATTATGGGTGGATCGAAGAAATCTGGGAACTTGATTATAATGCATTCAAGATAGGTGTGTTTGAATGTAAATGGATCCTCAAAAGTGGAGTCAAAAAGGAGAAAAATTCTGGAATAACAACCGTTCATTTCAAAAAGTTAGGATATGCATACGACCCTTTCATACTTGCAAACAAACAAGCAATGCAAGTTTTTTATATTGTTGATCCAGCCGACATCTCACGACATGTGGTTCTTCCGGGAAAAAGGCGCATTGTCGGCGTTGAAGATGTCGTAGATGAAGAAGAATATGACCAATTCGATGAAATAGCATCATTCTCCACAGGTATAATATAATATTATATAATTAATCTCAATTAATTGCATGAAATTCTATTAATTATTAAATTAATTTGGTACCTACACTATTATATTATATTCACAGGAATCGATGGAACGCCGCTACCAGTTGAAGAATTAGCAACTAATTTGCGTGTGGATCGCCAAGAAGCAGGCGTGTGGGTAGCCCGACCAAAATCACCAAGGAATAAAGGAAATTAAGTTATATACATGTAGTAGTACTACATTTCAACTGTAATATAATTTTTAATATTTTTTAAGTACTATTTTGTAGGATTTTTTTACTTCTTTTATTTAGTTTTTCCAAGAAAGTTAAAATTTTTAATTTTATGATATATTTTGTATTTTTAAAAATAGCACAAAAAAAATAAAGGAAAAAAACGAAAAAAATTAAAAATTTCGTTTTTTTTATTAAGACCGGTTTTTAAGTAAAAAACCGGTCTTAAAAATTAATCAGATATTTTTATAATTTTATCCTCTTCTGTTTTTTTTGTGCGATTTCTAAAAAAAGCGAAAAAACATAAATTTTAAAAAGTTTTTAATAATAATTTTAAAAAAATATATAAAAAAAATAAATTAAAGGAATATGCTAAAAAATATACATAACTATTAAAATATTTAGTAATAAATTTTAAAAAAAATCTATACAAAAATAATATTCAAGAAATCTATTGAAAAAACTGATACATAAATTTTAAAGTTTTTAAAATAAATTTACTAATATATTTTATTTACTAATAAATTTTAAAATTTTTAAAATAGTACCAAAAAAACATAAAGGAAAAAAAAAAATTCAGTTTTTTCTTAAGACCGGTTTTTACTTTAAAAACCGGTCTTAAAAATCAATCAGAATTTTTTTTTAAATTTTTTCCTTTTCTGTTTTTTTTTGTGCGATTTCGAAAAAAACAAAAAAACATAAATTTTATAAAGTTTTTGATAATAAATTTAAAAAAAATCTATAAAAAATAAAATTAAAAAAATATAATCCAAAATATACATATAACTTTAAAAGTATTTAGTAATAAATTAAAAAAAATCTATAAAAAAATAAAATTAAAGTAATCTTTTAAAAAACTGATACATTAAATTGTACCCTTTTTAAAATAAATTTACAAACATATTTTATTTACTAATAAATTTTAAAGTTTTTAAAATAGTACGAATAAAACATAAAGGAAAATAAAAAAAAAAATTTCGGTTTTTTATTAAGACCGGTTTTTAAGTAAAAAACCGGTCTTAATTATCATTAAAAATTTTTGTGGTTTATAATTAAGACCGGTTTTTTACGTAAAAACCGGTCTTAAAAATTTTCAAATATTTCGGATCTCGCTCTTGTCTCTTCCCTCCTCTGCTCTCTTCATTTTTTTCTAAGTTCCGAAACTTAGGAAAAAACCGACCCTAGCTCTGCCCTCTCTCCCTTTGCCACCTCAGCAACTCGCCGCCTCTTTCCGCCTCTCCGCCTCTCGCCGCCTCTCTCCGCCTCTCTGCCGCCTCTCCTCCTCTCTGCCGCCTCTCTGCCTCTCCTCCTCTCTCCCTCTCTGCCGACAGCACCACTGCCCCTCTCTACCTCCGAGAGCACCTCCGACCACCACTGCCCCTCTCTCCAAACTAAGGTAATTTCTATTTAAATTTTTAATTTAATCTGAAATTTAAGGTAATTGGTTGTGAAATTAATCTGAAATTTAGTTTCAAATAGTTTGATAAAATGTAATTAGTTGCAATTAGGTAGATAAAATATTAAAATGCAATTTGTTGCAATTAGTTGGATAAAATGCAACTAATTGATGTTGTTTAATTGAAATGTTAATTTAGAGTTGGATAAAATGCAACTAATTGATGTTGTTTAATTGAAATGTTAATTTAGAGTTGGATAAAATGCAACTAATTGATGTTGTTTAATTGAAATGTTAATTTAGAGTTGGATAAAATGCAACTAATTGATGTTGTTTAATTGAAATGTTAATTTAGAGTTCGATAAAATGCAACTAATATATTAATTGATGTTGTTTCTATACTAATTACTTGGATAAAATGCAACTAATATTAAATTAAAATTGTCTAATTTAGAGTTGTTTAATTGATATATTAATTAAATCGATGTTTTAATTGATGTTGTAATCGTCTAAATATTTTTGTGAAATTGATTGTAATTGTGTTCATTATAGCCATGTCGAATCCGGATGAGAATTTTCCGTCGAATGTGGATGATGATCACGAGTTCAATGAGGATGAGGATTTGATGGCAAATCAGGAAACTCAACCCGTTAGCAGAAGGGGGAAAAGATCAACGGCAAAATGCCTAAAGACGGCAAAGAAGATAGCTGCTCAAGTTCCGTTGGAGATCACCTTCAACGAAAAAGGCCAGCCTAGCGGTGAAAATGCAATTGAATTTAATCGATTTTTGGCACAGAAAACGAGAGATATGGTTAAAATCAGGTACGGGGGAATTTGATTAATGTGATATTTCTATAAATTTGATTAATGTGATATTTCTATAAATTTGATTAATGTGATATTTCTATAAATTTGATTAATGGCGATATTTCTATAAATTTGATTAATGTGATATTTCTATAAATTTGATTAATGTGATATTTCTATAAATTTGATTAATGTGATATTTCTATAAATTTGATTAATGTGATATTTCTATAAATTTGAATTGATCATGTGAATTTATAAATTTGATTAATGGCGATATTTCTATAAATTTGAATGTGAAATGATCATGATATTAATTGGATTTAACGCAGTTATAAGACTTGGCCGTCAGTGCCAAAAGAGTTGAAACTTGATTTGTACAACACTATAGCCAAGACATGGAATATTCCGGATGACATTCCGAATTTAATCAAGCGGAAAATTCTTACAGCATGTTGCAATAGATGGAGGGCCTGGAAAACCAACTTGGTAAGAGATTATGCTTATAACATCAATTGTACTTATTATTGCTGGATTAATTAAAATTATAATATATATTCTTTCATTGTAGAATAAGAAATACAGGGAAAATGCAAAAGAAGGTGGACAGAAGCCATGGGATGTTTTTAACATATTGCAGGAAGAATGGAAACAATTCGATGAATATCATAAAAGCCTTGAGTTTGAGGTATATAAATAAATTTCATATATAGAATTATTCACCAATACTAATATCCTAACTTTTATTTTTCATATACTTACAAGTCTTTTGAATTTGATAATAGAAAAAGAGTAAAATAGGAAAAGAAAATGCCGCCAAGAAGGACATGCCCCACACACTCGGATCGGGCGGTTACATAAGTGCAGAGAAGACATGGAAAAAAGACGACGTGGTCCATGGTTCGACCTCGACCATTACCATTGGTGTTGATGACAGGTCTTACAGATGGTGCAGGGCACGTGCCACAGAGGATCCGGTGACGGGTGAACTTAGGGTTACAAATCCTAAGGCTTGTGAGGTCCTTGACAAAACGGTACGTATTGTAACTCAAATAAATTTGTAAATTAACTCAAATAAATTTATAAATTATGTATTCAACAAATTCAACTTATATGCACATGTATATCTTTTGTGACAGGTTGCTCTAGCCAAGTCAGGTGAGATTCAGTCGATTCGTCAGAATGATGTCTTGACATCTGCGCTTGGGACTCCAGAGCACTCAGGACGGTTGAGAGGATATCCGATATTTTCCGGCGTGAAGCAGGTGTTTGGAAAGGGTACGAGGAAATCCAAGCAGTTTAGCCAAGAAGAAATCGACAAAAGAGTCGACGAGGGAATAAAACGGCGATTGCCGGAGGAAGTGAGCAAGGAAGTGAGCAAAGAAGTAGCTAGACAAGTTGAGGAAAGTTTATCGCGGTTGTTCTCGCTAGGGCAAACACCACATAACGCAGATCCAGTAATGAATCAAGGCATTCTACAAAGCTTTTCGCGGTTGTTTGCGCAAGGGCAAACATCGCATAACCTCGATCCAATAATGAATCAAGCTATGATTTTGCTATCACAGGGTAGCAACAATCAACCGAATCCAATTCCTGGCCCTCATATTGAGGTATATAGAATATTACTTGCAAGTTTATATAGAATTTAGCCTAATACCTAATTAATTATGTTTTGTATTTGCTTATAATTGCAGGGATCCACAGAAGCCTTGCTGCTCCTCCCAGATGGGTTCAATTTGGTGTATGTCGCAAGAGCTATGGTGTTTGCGCGTTGTCCCATACCTGACACGGTCCATGGAGTACCATTGGGTCCGGAGGAGGTTAAGGTACAAGTTCTAGAAGTGTTCGATCATGCGAAACAAGTGACAGTACCTTTTCCACCTCCCAACGCAGATGACCAGCTCGGTATTCTCCAAGGTTCATTTCTAAGGTGGCCGCGTAATCTTGTGGATTTTGATATGTCGAAATTGGTAAATCTTACAAACTTTTCTAAATTTGGTATTAATTAAATTAAAAAATATTGTTTTACGACTAATATATGATTTTCAAGGAGCATCTGAGGACACCAATAACGAAACGGCCTCCGCCACCTGCGAAATCTCCGAAGAAAAAGAAAGGAAAGCAGCAGGTGCAGCAAAATGACGACGACGATGATTTCGATGCAGATGCATTTTTTGCGGAGGGAGGACAATTAAAGACACGGGAGCCGCTCTGCACACATGAGAGATTGCAAAAGCTTGGGCCTACCGCACAAGAACTGCATAACTACATCATGGCGTTGGATCCAGATATGAAGTATTTCGATATTCCGGCCAAGTTCGACCACATAGTACTGGATTCTTTCATGCTCAATTTTGAAGACATCGGCCATTTGTTCAATAGGGAATTGCCATTTGTTCAAGTCATGAAACTCTGGACCATGTAAGTATTTTTCGAACTTAACAATAATTGATTGATGATTATTATTATATGATATATGACTATAAATTGATAAATATAACATGCAGGTGGGCTAGAAACTATTGTCATGATTTTGCAATCAAGGCTTTCAGGTTTTTGGATCCAGAAAGATGCTCAGGAACTGATGCCATTAAGGATGTGCCAGGCACAACATCCTACTTGATTCAAAATTTTGCCAGAAAGAAGGCCGCTTATCATGTTTTGATACATCAGCATGCGTTAGTTAGAAAATATCTTGTTTTGACTTTATTTTTTATAAATTGCGGTTTAATTCTAATTTTACTAACAAGGTTTAATATTTAACTGCAGTTTTCATTTTGTGATTATTATCGCACAACCCTCGACAAAAACGATTTGGATTGTGGATTCGCTAAATCCAGATAGTTATTATTCTCCAATTTTAGAGTCATACAATAGGTAATTTTAGGATTTTAGTCAAAACATGCATTATCTAATAGGCAATATCTGCAAATTAATTCTTCTAACTTCATATTTTAATATTGCAGTGCTTTATCCAGAATGAAGTTAGGTCGTAGATTCAATATTGACATCATTCCGGTACATAGCTCGGACTAATAGTTTCATTTCATTTCTAATTAATTTATTAAATTTAATATTAATTTTTAGAAAAATTGCTTCGTATTTGTAGGGTCCACATCAGCCGAACAGTACCGATTGCGGGTTTTATGCGATGAGAAACTTGCAGATGCTACTGATGTATTACTCAAACTACGAGCAGTTGCCAGGGGTATGGATTACTACTTAATTAAGGTTTAGGGTTTAGAATGACAATTTAGAGTATAGTTTTTAATTAGTGTTTAGGGCTTACTACTTAAAGTTTAGGGTTTAGCCAAACAATACCTGATTAGGTTTTAAAATCAATACCTGATTAGGTTTTAAAACGATATATACCTGATTAGGTTTTAAAACGATATATACCTGATTAGGGTTTAGTCAAACAATACCTGATTATCATTAACTAATTTAGTTTGAAATCAATTTGCTTAGGTTTTACTAATTGAATTAGTTTAATTGAATGCAGAATTTGGAGGGGGAGGGTCTGCCTTATAAAGATGAAGAAATTAATGAAAGTTTAGATGAGTTTTATGTATATCTACGAAAAATTGTATCTTGTTAGATAATTATAATTTTTATGAATATTGATATATTTATAATTGCTGTTTTTTGTTTTGATGATTATGTGATATGTGATATATAAATGCATGATTGCTGTGAATTTGAATATTGCATGAATATTATGGCTAGCAAAAATGGGGCTAGCCCGAAATAATTTTTTTTTTTTTTAATTATTAATTATTAAGACCGGTTTTTAACTAAAAACAGGTCTTAAAAATAGTATTAAGACCGGTTTTTAAGTTAAAAACCGGTCTTAATAATAAAATAATTCGGAAAAAAAAAATTATTAAGACCGGTTTTTTGTACAAAAACCGGTCTTAATGTTTTGTTTTTTAAGACCGGTTTTTTACAAAAACCGGTCTTAAAGTTGCGCATTCTTTTTTTGATCGGATTCCGTCTGGTTTTTAGCACCGCCTTTTTAACACCGGTTTTTTATATATTTTTAACACCACATATTATTAGCACCATATACAAACCGGTCTTAAAGGTCCATAAATAACAGGTCTTAAAAATCAAAAGTGGCGTAGTGATGAAGACCTGGGGATGTTGAGAATGATGGAATCTATAGAATGATGGAAAGCAATTCCGATATACAAATAGAAATAATTAGATATATGCCATAAGTAAAATTGACAATAAGTGAAATGGCAATCTTAAAATACAAATTAATTTTATGTCACTATAAAATAGTCAAAATTAATGTAATGCCATTGATTTTTTCTAAAATTAGAGATATGCCACTCTAATTAAAAATTTCCATCCCATAATCCTTTTTATCTCAGCTAATATAATAATTTGAGAAATTTAAAGATTCTAATGCACACAATCAAATTTTGCAATTATAGCGGCATAATACCTATTATAATTGTGTTTTAGTGATATAAAGTAAATTATTTTTCTTGCTATGGAATATTTTTAATATTGGATTAATTAGGTTTATGCCATTGTAAAAACTAGAAATTATAAAAATACCATCACTAAATGATAAATTATTTTTATGCTATCACTAAATGATAAAATTAGATTTAAGCCACCGGATAATTAATTTGACAATTATACCCTTTAAATATGGCATTATAAAATAATAAAATTAGAAATATGCCACTATAAAATATTAAAATTAGAAATATGTCACCGTTAAGTAAATAAGTGATTTTACGCCATCAACAAAAGAAATAAAATTTCAAAATATGAAAATTTAAAATCTCAAAAGATGAAATAAAAAAAATTTTAAATTCAAATTTTAAAATTTAAAATTTGAAAGTTTGAAATTCAAAATTTTAAAATTTAAAAAATTTTAAATTCAAAAGTTCGAAATTTTTTTATTTTTAAAATCCAAATTTTAAAATTGAAAATTTGTAAATCTGGATTTGAAATTTAAAATTTAATTCATGTCAATAAATTTCTTTGTCATTTCTTAATGAGAGGGTATTTTGGACATTTTTAAAAAGATAGAGTGGCATTTCTCTAATTTCAATGGCATATCTCCAATTTTGACCTAAAATAATGGCACAAAACTAATTGTAACCATTTTATGGTGGCATAAAATTAATTTACAATTTAAGAATGGCATATCTCTAATTATCAATTTTTCAAAGTGGCATATATCTAATTATTCCTTTAATATTTTATAGTGGCATATTTATAATTTTAATATTTTATAGTGGCATATTTAAAATGGCGTAATGGTCATATTACTTGATTGATGGCATAAATATAATTTTGTCATTTAGTTATGGCATAAAATAATTTATTATTATTAATGGAATATCCCCCATTTTTTAATTTTATTAGTGGCATAAACCTAAATCATCCATACAAATATATACAATTCTTTTTTATAAGGATGTGAAATAAATTACCGGGAAGGAAATTATGTAGCAAAAGTCAATACGATCACTGAAGAATTACCACATATTAGCAAAAGCGCAGCTTCCAGATCCCTAATTAACAAGTTAATAAATAGAATGCATTTTTCCAAAATACCTATATAGTTATATACGAAAGGTAGAAATAAGGAGATACGCGCTTATAACCGCTCAGAAATGTCTAAATTCAGACATGCTTTGTTCAAATTGCCAAAATTATTATAACGCTGTGCATGTATATAATAAATTGTAAGAACACACGAAAGAACCATACCAAAACATTCTGAAGCAAGCTAATCCAACTAATCAACAAATAAAATGGGATGTTTCTTCAGCAAACCGAGCCACAATGTTGAAAGCACATCCAGAGACACAAATTGCCAGGCTCTTAATGAAACGTATGGCCGAGATTTGCTCGAAGTTTCTCGAAAGCTCGATCCTGTCATTGGATGGGACAGGGAAATAGCGGAGGTCATAGAAATTTTTTACAGGCGCACGAAGAACAACCCGGTTTTGATCGGTGAAGATGGTGTGGGAAGAAGATCAATTGTTGAAGGTCTTGCACAGAAAATCGTGTCTGGAGCTGTACCGCATAATCTTTCTAATGTTTACTTTGTAGAGCTAGACTTCGACGCACTGATGGTTGGTGCCAAGTACCCAGGTGAGCTTGACGAAAAGCTAAATGCAGTTTTGAAAGAAGTTGAACAAGCCGAAAGGAACGTTATATTGTTTGTAGATGAAATGGATTCATTGCTTGGTGCCAGTCGAATAATGGGGACGATAGATGCGGAGAAAATAAACATGTCGATACTCACCACGGGACAGTTGAGATGTATTTGTACAGCTACACTTGAGGAATACAATAAACATGTAGAGAAAAACCCGGATTTTGAAAGATTATTTCAGCAAGTGTTTGTGGGAAAACCAAGCCATAACAAGGCGACTACTGAGATTCCAAGTCGTTTTACTGGTAAGTGTTTTAATGATAAACGTAGTCCCATCCTTCCGAATTAATTCATTTCTCATCATACAGCTGACTTGCGCGCATCCAAATCTTTTAAATAATAAATCCTGGGGTCGTGACAAGCATTATTGTGTTAACCTTAGTTATGGAATAGGAATGCATTATGCATACCGTATGATGATATAAGTGCTTACGTCGTCAAGTTTCGTGGCATAGTTGAGTTAAATTTAAGCCCGAACATATTTGAAAGTTACTAGCAAAGGGTAAATAAAAATTTGAAAAAAAATATTTATACTAAAAAAAAATCGACATCTCAACAAAAATAATTTAATTATTTAATAGTAATATTTATTTTTTAATAAATGAAATGAAATTATTTGAAAAATTACATATAAATTTTCTTTACATATGTGCTCTATTTTCAAAATGAAAAGAATTATTATTATTGTAAGAAATTTTTTCATATGTGTCGTGCTCTCTTTTTAAACACTGTGTACAACCAATTTGATGATAATTTCCTTTTTCTATTTGATGAGAGCATAACCAATCCATTAACAAATTTCTTTATGTTAATTTGAAGTGAAGAGTAAATACGTATATTTGTCAATAACAATTAGTCATTGATTTAAATGATCAATGGTTAAGAATGCATAGAGTAAATTATTGTTTACAATATTCTTTGTCCAATTGTTTTAGTCCTTGAATTGGTGCTTATAAAATAGTAGGATATAGGGATACATCAAATATAAGTAGTATGGAGAGATATGTCAAATATTGAAGTAAAAAATATATATATATAAAGATTTTGGTGTGTTTGGAAGTGGAGTGCATAAGATGGATAAGGAATATGAAAAAACTCAAATTTCTTATTCCTAATTCTAAGTTTTTACTAGAATATGAATAAGCACCTGTGTTAGTCCAAATTTTTTTATTCATGTGTTGTTTGATTTCAAGAGAATAAAGAGCTTATTCCTTATTCATCTTATTTACTCCACATCGAAACACACAATTAGTATGACCGTTACAAAATTATTGTTTTGGATCCTGGATAATATTACCGTTACAAAATGCACTTTAAAAAATAATTTTTTTTAATATATGACCCGTATTCTCCCATAATTAAAAAAATTATAAACATGAAATATTTAATTGCAAGTTAATTCTCAATAAAAAAATATTTAAATTACTTATTGCATCATCACTATGATTTATTGGTACCGATTGGTCCAAATAATCTAACGTCACAACTTAATATGTGTGTATGCTTGTTTTAACAAATGTTTCATAAAATTACCTCAAAACTAGCGCTAATCATTTTTTTTTTTGGCTAAAATTCTCATATGATCCTATTACACAAGGGTGTACGGTAACCCAAAACCAAACCCACTAGTACAATCTTTTGCACACATGTGGCTTGAACCCCCTTATAACATGATTTATATTATAAATAATAAAAGTTAAATCTATTCTTACGTGGCATCAATTAATTTTTCATCTAAAGATTTTTCTAATTTCTGTTAGTCTAAATAAGTGCCAACCATCTCCGTAATTCATTTGGATAGAAATGAAAAGGCAAATTAACAAGGGATAATTGCGATTCATATACTGGGCAAGCATGAGGATGAGAGAGAGAATAAAAAAGCTTTAAAATAATCTAATAGCTAGGGAGCGTGAAAGAAAATTAGAAATATGTTTTCAGTAGGAGAGCGGATTTGGAATTTTGGATATGTTATAATGGAATCCGAATTTGCTGTTGCGCGACAAATGGTGTAGCGCACGTACGAGCCGTCTGATCTTGATCGGACGGTTAATTTTTTACGGGCCTATCAATCTAGGTTACATGCACGGGGCTCCCTTGTCCATTGGATCTTGATCAGACGGCCAGCATGCCGCGCTACACCATGTGTCGCGCGGCAGCGGATCTGAATTTGTTATAATGGAGCGGAGCGGACAAAAAAAAATTCACTCGGGCCATCCCTAAGTTGAAACACCTAAGCCTACACATCTTTCTAACCCAAGCCCAGGCAGTCTAAACCTAGAATCAAAACTAGTTCAGACATTCGTACAGACTTAGTTTTTCCGCCTTGGTTGATAAAGTTGTGTCATAAATCTTTTGTTTTAGAATAGGTAAATGAATCACTTATGATGACATATTAATTATTATTACAATAATATTAATGTTAGTATTATACTATAATTATAATAATAAATAATATCCTCTAAATTTAATTATGGTTATTATAATTAAATTAATCGGTAGAGGATATTTTATAAATTATATTAACATCTACTATTTTTTAATAGATTCCGTTGAATTTTGTTAACAATTAATTTTATTATTAGAATAATTAAATTATTATTTTTTAGTGATTCATAATTTAAGTTATGCATACTTTATGCCACAACCAAACACTCCATAAGTTTCAGTGAAGACTTTAATATACTGTTAGCATTTAATTTGATTTTGATCATGATTCAATAATATTAAAGTATGATTTAACTGCTAAATAATTCATAAATCCATTTAAATGAATAATAAAATATTATAATAAAAAATGTAGCTATTGTACATACAGTAAAATTCCATGAAAGGTGAACAAGGATATAATCATATAAATCAAGTGAAACCAGGAGCCAACTTATAAACCCACTTAACGGATAATGGAAAGTTAAAATTATATGCATCTATATAAAAATCATTTAAAAGCTTGCCCAGAAGAAATTCACTTAAATGGCGAAAGAAGGCAAGTTGAGCAAAAGAGGGATGAGAAACAAAACTATTGTGGGTAATTAAATTAGTAATGTACAAACTACCAAGTAGGGCTATCAATAGGTACAGTACGGTAGAAGGTATATTCATACCTGTACCCACTAAAATTTTCTTTTTTACCCATACCTTATCCGTACCCGTTAAAAAATGACTTTACCTGACCCTATTCGTACCCGTTAAAAATTAACGATAAGGATAGGATAATAGTACATAATGGATAATAATAATATTATTATTTTAATAAAAATATATATTGTGCTAAAGAAATAAGATCAAATAAATATATGGATAAAGTACAACATTTAAATAATATTTTAGATATAACAAAATTCATGAAATTTATTCTATATAACTAATTTATTCTATATCATGAAATTTTATTCTATAAAATTTATTCTCATATTAATTTACATTGTAAAAAATCTATACAACTAATTACAAATTATATTATAATAGAGTGCAAGTTAATCTTTTCATCAACATAAATAAATTTTATAAAGATCGTGACTAATATCATATCTTACGAAATATGATAATAATATAATTATATATACATATTTGTTTATAAAATTTACCTGTTAGATAATGGATATGAAATAACTCTTATCCATATTTGGACCCGATAAGTTAACGAAATTTTTTCTTTACTCATACCTATATCCGTTTGTCCAATGAAAATAAAATCTTACCAATATTTGTCTTATCGAATACGGTACGGATAAGATAAACGGATAAACGGTTTCATTGATAGAATAACAGCCCACTGCCAAGGCAAAAATGACCACCGCATTATGATTGCTTGATATTCACAACCCTAAGGACTTCAATGGCCAATGGGACTAACTGCTGATTGTTCTCCACTTCTTATAGATCGGCAACTTCCTCACAAGTCTATTGACATAGCACAACTGGGTTGTTCGAAAGTCAGAGTCGAGATTGATAGCCTAACAGAAGATATTGATAAACTTCAAAGAAAACGATACCAGCTGGTAGTCAAGTTGCAAGCCCTAGATGAAGAAAATGACAAAGCCAGCAAAGCTCGAGTTGTCGAGGTTAAGAAAGAACTGGATGAATTGGCAGACAAGATTCAGCCTCTGAAACTGTTTAACAGAAAGGAGAAGATCAGGGTAGATGAGCTCAGTAAACAGAAACTAGACAATGCTCGGGTAGCCGAAATTAAATCCAGCTCTTTCAAAGAGATTGACACAGCCATTTCCAAGCTGGAGTCATATAACAGTAATAATGTAATGCTATCAGAAGCAGAGGGGTCTCAACACATTGCAAAGGTATGGATGAAGAAATTTTCACCCGAGGCGAAATGGTGCTTTTGCAATATACATATCTGTGAGTTAATAGAATTTTATTTTATTTAATACTACTAGGTTGTTGCAATGACTAGACCTGACCAGAATGAGACAGAGGGGGTGATTGGTTTGGCACAAAGGCTACTCGAGAGGGTGGTTGGCCAAGACAAAGCAGTCAATACAGTGGCCGAAGCAGTCCTCAGGTTTCGACCGGGGCTTGGCATCTTGCACCGGCCAATTGGGTCATTCCTCTTCTTGGGTCCTACAGGTGTTGGCAAAACCGAACTTGCAAAGGCACTTGCAGAACAGCTGTTTAATAATGAGAATCTGCTTGCCAGACTAGACTTGTCAAAGTATGGGAAGAAGCACTCAGTTTCACTTTCACACCTGATTGGTGCCCCTTCTGGGTACGCACTGATTCTTTGAACTATTTTTGTTCGTCTTGTGAAATTAGTAGATGTTTGATTATTAATTTATTATTCGAATGTGTGTGTTTGTGAATCTTAATTAGGCTAGGTCTATATATATTGAATAGCCATTTAATTTGGAATTAGCCAACTAAACTTACTCTGAAAGCCTATTGTGTTTGTGTGCTAACATTCTCTGTATTTTGTTGTTGAAATAGGCATGTCAGACATGAAAAAGGAGGCCAGCTGAAAAAACAAGTGAGGCTGCGCCCTCACGGTGTTATAATCTTTGACAAGGTAGAGAAGACCCAAGCAACAGTGCTGAAAAGGCTACTTCGAGTATTTAATGGCAAATTAATTGATTATCAAGGCAGAACTTTTGATTTCACCAATACTATCATCATCATGACCTCAAATCTTGGCGTTGAGCACCTCCTTACAGGGATGCAGGGTCACATTTCCATGAAAAACGCCCATGATCTTGTCATGAAAGAGGTTATCTTTGCATTTATTATATTTCTGAACATTATGAAGCAAATGGGAAGGTTGTGAACATTGTAAGCCCTGTTTTTAATCCTTGGTATGAAAAGCTTCGGAAAAAAATTTAGTAGAAACAATAAAAAATAAAGAAAAGTTAACATTGTTAAAATACTTCAAACAATCTTCAAACCACTCCATGTAATTTTTTATATAGAAATCTTGTTGGAAACCGAATTTTATTTTTTTTCTCAAATTTTTTTACTACTTTATTATTTTTAGAAATTAGAGAACTGTTATATATTAAGATATAATATTTCTATATATGGTATAAAAAAAATAGGAATATATTTTTTAAAGAAGTGTAAATTTGACTTCTAGAAAGATCTCAATATGAAAAGGATGTAAAATAGTTTGAATCTGTCATTTGAATAATAAAAATTTGAGAGCGAATGCATTGTACATGACATATCTGTGCAACAAGAGCTGCATTTACCAATTGTCATGGAAAAATATTGAAATGTAGTATATTTCTTTCTCACCATTTCTAATTACTTGTTGGAGGAAATACATAATAAGTGTCTTCTTAATTTTGTATTCAGGTCAGGACTCATTTTATGCCAGAGTTGCTAGACAGATTTGATGAAATTGTTATATTGAACCCACTATCACATGATCAACTCAGGAAGATTGCAAGACTCCAAATCAAGGATGTCGTGAGACGTTTTGCTGAGAAAGGCATTACTTTGGCCGTCTCTAATGCAGCTGTGGATGTTATTATATTAAAAGCTTATGATCTTGTAAGTAAACAAACCCATAATTCCTTTACATATTCCAAATGAAAATTGATGACCGCAACATTTGGAAAAGGATATTTTTGTTGGTGTAACTTAACCAAACCTTTTCACCCGATATATATAAATATGTTGCACAACTCAATCTAGAGGTGCTTCTGTATATTTGTAGGACTTAAACTATACCAAACGTAATAGGAAAAATCAGAGTCCTTTTGTGAGCCTTCTTGATCTTAACATTGATATTCCTGTTGACATTTGCCCCTTGATACTCATTTCTGTATGTAGGTATATGGTGCAAGATCGATTAGGATATGGATTGAAAAGCATTTGGTGACTCAGCTATCAAAGTTATCCATACAAGATGAGATCAACGAGAACTCAACTGTGTACATAGAAGTAGCTCAGGGAAAGGACGAACTGATGTACCGAGTTAGCAGAACGATGGGTTTGTAAATTAGAAGACAGGACACATAGGGCTCGTTTGGATCGTATGAGAATAAGGAAGGAATAAGAATTTTAGGAATAAAACATTGGGAAGTATGTAATTTTGAAAAAAAAATATTGTCTAGAAATAAGCTATTCTTAGGAAGAACCTATTCCTAAGCAATCCAAACGCCCCCATAAGATAGATGAAGAGTAAATGACATTGTATTACCAACCGTAAACATAAAGAGTATCAGAAATTCAAATAAACATAAACAGAGAGCGAAAATTTTAAACGTGCCATAGAGTCGTTTTTCGAGATCCATTGATGATACGATGACACGTGCCATTGATTTGCTAATGTGGCTACTAATTAGATTAACGATTTTCTAAAATCCGAAAAAATACTTAAAAATTTCGAAAAAATGTAAAATTTAGTTTGCATGAAGATTTCAATAAGGAGATCGTATTGAACGGTTTAGATCGGTCATTTTGAACCAGATCTAGGAGTTTTGAGCGCGACTCACGGAAGACTTTTTGTGATGCATCTCACCATAGCTAAACTCTCTCTTTATATATATATATATATGTCTATACATATATATAATGGCTAATGTGTTAGAAAGTGCTCAATTTTAATTTTTCAAACTAATTACACTTAATTAACCTCAAATAAACTCAAGCAACAAAGATGATCTTACTAGAAAGCATTAACACATCACATGAGAAAGGGTTAGGAAGGTACCTCTCCTAGGCTTGCAACTAGGAGGTTCGATCCAAGGCGTGAGAGTCGATGGCGTGCTCTCCTTCGCCTTCTCCTTTGTCGGCGGCCACCTCGAGTCTACCAAGAGGATTAACCTATGTTGCACGGGTGCGGGTGCGGGTATCGTATCGGATACGATGCGGGTGCGGGGATTCGGCATTTTTCAAAAAACTAGAATACGGCAGTATATATAAAATAATTAAAATAATATATTTTGTAATTAAAAAAACTAATTCATATATTTTATTAATATTTATTAACATATATTATGATTTTTTAATTTATATTGAGAAATTTAACAATTAATAATACTATGTTAACAATATAATTAAGTTTAACGCATTATGTTATTAATTGTTAATAATATAATGTATTAACAGTCTAACTATGGCATTTTATGTCCGAATGAGTATTAATATATCCAACTCATTTTCGATATTAATGGCCACGCAGCCCAGCCCAATAGGCATTGTTTTGTCCGGTTTTCAAATAGGATTTTAGTCCCACAAGTATTATGAAAGCTATATATAGCCATATATAAGGTGTGAGCTGTACAGAAAAAAGCGGTTGATTGGATTGCACATGGGCGTGAGGGAGCGCGGAATTGGCACATGCAACATTTGTCATTATATAAATATATAATAATCAAATAATCAAATATAAATTAATCATTCCGTATCCGAAACAGCACTCCTCCGTTCAGATACGCGTATATGTACCGTATCGGTGACCGTAACCAACAGTCAAAGTAATTAAAATATTTAGATACGCCACCTGGCGTGTCCGGTGCGTATCGCACACGTGTCCGATACGGGATACGGCAGTAAAATGAAATATCCGTGCAACATAGGGATTAACTAATTTTTTCTCAAATTGTGCTAGCAATTGAGAAGAACAAAAGCTAATTCTTATATTATATTTTCTCTCTTCTACTTAATTAAACTCTTTTAATTTGTGGAGAGAAATTGTTCAACTCATGAACTAGAGGTAGAAGAGAGGAGAGGAGAGAGCAAAAGAAAAAATCTGAAATTTTTCTTTTTTCTCTTTGATTTTCGGCCAAGAGAGGAGGAAGAGAGAGAAGGTGGAAAAGAGGTTAGGGTTTCCATCAAATATGACATCTATTTATAGACCTCTTGATCTAGCTCCCTTCCTATTTTGTTTAGACCAAAATACCCCTCCTAGGTCGAAATATTAAAAGGCCTCATGTGGGCTATACCACATGACATAAAGGCCCAATCAATTACTCCTTTAATTGCTCTCCTAATTAAACCTCAAATCGGACTTTTAATTAACTAATTAAATAAATGCTCAAATAACTCAAATAAAATAAAGTAAGTTGAACATAATTAATTATTAACTTATTAATAATTAATTTGGGATTAGCAAATGCATTAATTTATTTTTATATGATCCCCTTGACTTAATTAATTATAACGGTTCGCAACGGTATATAATTAATTAATCAACTTATCATATTTTCACAGTACCTACTGCTGTGAATAAATAAATAATGCACTGTATAGTTAAAGCTCTATTTGTGTGACCTTTTGAGGATTTATGCTATGTTGGCCACGGAATTAAATCGTTATTTAATTTCAATAATCATAGGCGGTATCTAGCAACACGTTATGATTTCCAATTCGCATAAATAATGTACTGCTACAATATCTCAATCCTGCATAAGAAATAATAGTATTTCCTTGTCTGATTCTTATGTCACATGATATCACTGTATAATCCAAGATATGAATGTGTCATTCTTGCGGATTATACATTTCTTGATCTAGAGTTAATTGTATAAATTGGCCAAACAATCCAACTCCATCAAGGGGCCCAAACAGATATCATCACTCACTAAGTGAATTAATGAGGGACATACGGTTTTCTTGATGAACAACTTTTCCCCGCACAATTCTAGAGAATATAAATAAAGTCCGTATAGCAGCCCTTATCAGGAATCAACGGTAGACGATATTTATTGAACCTATCCTCATGTGGAAAAGTTGAACCATCTCAAACTTAGAATCAAACTCATATGAAATAAACAATGACACATAACACAATCCATATGTTTATTTCATTGGGTCATGTCCTGTACTATGTTCTAATAACATACACATATGCAATTAAGTTGGTAACTCCTTACCTATGATTTGTAGAACTTAATCATCACTTAACTTGTATACTAATCTTTTATGATAATTAATGTTTCTTGTTAATTATCAAGATTACGGACGATTTAGTTTTATTACTGTCATTTTAATGAATGATCCACAGAGATCTACAATTCAGATCCTCAACCTGAATGATCTGTCAGTAATAAACTCTAGGAACAAATGATCAAATGTCATCAATAACATAAACTAAGAAATTAAGTCATTAAATATTGACTTCTAGGACACAACTCCAACATAATGTGCTATCGATGACACGTGCCATTCATTTGTCATTGAGTCTTTTTTGAGATCCAAAATTCAAAAGGTCAATCGAAACCATTCAAGTTGATCACCATATTGAAATACCCTTGGAGACCAAATTTTATATTTTTTCAAATTTTGTTGCTATTTATTATGATATTTTCAAATTGGAGGGCCTGAAATACTATGATGCTAATATTTTTTGAAATATCATAATAAATAACAAAAAAATAAAAAAATTTAAAATTTGGTTTCCAAAGTTAATTTCAATATGGTGAACAAGTTGAACGGTTTGGATTGACCGCTTGAATTTTGGATCTCGAAAAACGATTCGATGACACGTTAAATTTTCTCTCTCTTTATATATATACATATAAAATTAGTACTAATATCACAGACCGTCAATAATACATATTGTAACAGTTAATCGGAAACATTTCATGACTACTTACAAATTATCTAACTTTAGATATTCTTCGTCTCAATTTGCTAAAAATAAGTGTGCCACGATTAGAGCCGCAAACGCAATGAATCGATCACGAAACAATCCGTTTTCCATAACCGTTTTGTTTATGGTATGAAATAAAAAATAATTTGTGTTAGCCATTTCATTTCAAAAGACGAATGTAACTAGTGTTTACTAAAAACCCGCCGGGTCAGACCCGACCCGCCCCAAACCCGTCCCATGGACCGGACCGTCCCGTACCGTCCATGGACCGCGATAGACCGAAGGGTTAGACCGGGACGGGTCTACGACGGGTTTGGGCCGCCCTTTCTAAAAAAACCCGCGTTAACCCGCCCCGTCTTAACCCGTGGACCGGACCGCCCCGCCCCGTCAACCCGTGCTAAACCCGCCCAAAACCCGTGCTAATTATATTTGAATTTTTTCATTTAATAAAAAAATTACAAATAAAATATAAGAAAACAAAAAAATAAAAAAATAAAAAACAAAAAAGATAAGTAAAAACACAAAAGTAAAAAATAAAAATAATTAACGAAAAATATAAAAACAGAAAAAAAATATTGAAAAAAAAAACGCAAATAAAAAACAGCCAAAAAAAGTATTGAAAAAAAAAAAACACACACACACACAAAAGAAAAACGCAAAAGTAAAACAGCACAAAAAAGATTATAGTGATTATTAAATAATATATAATACATATGTCGTTTATATATATATATATATATTTATATACCATAATGAAAAAATAACTAATGAAAAATAAAAAAAAAACAGCAATAAAATAAATGAAAAACCGACGGACCGGATCGTCCTAACTCGTGGACCGCCGCGGGTTGGACCGCCCCACCCCGCCGCGACCCTTTTGGTAAACCCTAACTGTAATATCAATTAACTGATAATTAATTTTTATACATATTTTTTTCCCATTTTGCATGCATAATTAACCGATTTGATACTGTAGTATTCCCGGTTCATCAAAACTTGTTTATAAATACTTAAAAAAATATATAAAAAATGACATAAAACGATTAAACGAAAACAAACGAAACGAAAGAGACCAGTTTTGTTAACAGTTTTGAAGGGGACGAAACAAAACGATAAATAGTTAAACGAAATTGCATTTGCAGCCCTACCCACGATATATGCCAACTATATTATGGCCACAGATACAAAAGCACCCCATATTTCGGCCCATTCTACAGCTTTTTCCATAGATATTTGATGTTATCAACACCCAAGAGTTGGATTCTTAACTGAAAAGTTAACTCCCCTAAAAAAAAAATAATTGGAAACTTAAATTGGTATAGTTCACCTTTAAAATGGTAATTAGTATCTACAATTCACTTACAAACCATCCAACCATCCAGTGAATTCCAGCACGCCTTCTTTCCGGCCCAGCGATTAAAGCCCAGCGACAGGACTAAAATTAATGCACGGATCGCGATCTAATCAGACAGACAATATTCTTGCGTGGATTCAAAGCAACGGCGCAGGTCTTGGTTTAAAGGTCTCCAACTACAACACACTTGCGAGTACAGAGAAGCGAAGGAACAAGCGAGCGAAAAAAAATCTAAGCGGAGAATCGAACTCCCGTATGTACGCAAATAAACCAACAATCCTACCAACCACTCCTTGACCGTTTTCTGTAAAAGAGTATGATTCTTTGTATGAAAAACAAATCTAAACTGTACATCATATCAAATTGCACTGATTAATGATTTATAATTGATGTTAACATATTTTTGAACTCCTTTAATGATTTCGTTTTGACCTTTCTCTAAGTGTTTTTATAAGTAGTAAGGATATATCACTTCCATAAAGGTACAAATTGATTAATTTAATGGCCGTTAATTAACAACTGCTTTTTAATTATACCCTTAATCAGTTTGCTATGAAATCGTAACATCCTTAATCAGTTTGCTGTGAAATTGTAATTAAAACGCACTATCGATGCTAGCTACTCTTATATTAACAAGTCTTTTTTCAATACATGAGATAGGGCCAACGAATTGTCACAGCTGGTGCAAATCATCAGATGGTCCAACCACATCACCCGGTATGGTCAGCAATATCTCTAAAACAATCTATTTTAATAATTCTACTTGGCAACTCCTTAATTTATAACTAACGAGAGTATGGTGTTGATCTATTTGTATCCACACAGCAAGTTCGGCAGTCAGCTTCTATACTAAACATTGGTTTACAAAACCTCCTCAAGAAAGCAGACAATGGTATAGGCCTAGGTGCTACAGAGGCTGCGATCAGCAATACTGCTACAGAAAATGAAGCCCCCACATCATCAGATAATGCTGGACAATTATAAAGTTGGAGAATATTTGAACATTTTGGGTATATATATGTACATGTGACTTTGTGCTTGGTGACATTTTGGGATGTAATTATAAGTGGTTTGGACAAATCGATAATGTTATATATGGGTGTACATATATGTTGTGATATAGTTGTGTGTTGATCTGAAGATACAAGAAGTGTACTAGACGTCCAGATACTATTGTTGGTATATTTTTTGTGAATTATATATGGTATCTATATGAATGTTGCTATTCAGGCTTTTGTTGCTTTTAATTCTGCTTTATTAATGCTTTTATTTCATTCGTCTGTATTAAACAATAATGGGCCAAGCTGTAAGAATTTAAAATTAATCATGCGTAACATGTCCTTGTTTGTACCAATAACATACGCTTGCAAATAAACAAGAATGGCCCCACATGTAATAAATAAAAAGTTTATCATGGCTATACATAAGCAACGGTAACCCGATTTTTACTCCACAAAATACGCTTGCAAACAAATAACAGATACCCTTGCAAATATAAAACATGGGCCCGCATGTAAGAAAGAAAATTGAATCATGGGTATAATATACGACTGTAAGCGATTGCAAATAAAGTGTGGGTCCGATAAAATACACTTGCAAACAAACAATAAGTATGCTTGCAAATAGAACACATGGGCCCCGCATGTAAAATCATGCGTATAACATACGACCGTAAGCTCTTACAAAATAAACAGTGGGTCTAGTAAAATACGCTTGCAAATAGAGCACATGGACCCCACATGTAAAATCATGCGTACAATATACAACCGTAAGTTTTGCTTGCAAATAAACAGTGGGCCCAGTGGAATACCTTTACAAATAAAGGCACGATGGGCCCATAACATTGATCAAATTCATGCATCCTTATTTATGGGTATTCCCATATAATATGTTATTTGCAAAGGGCCCATGAAAATAATAGCTAAAATCGACGAGACTTTATTCCACGGCCCATTTACAACCGTATACTCTTGCAAATGGGCTAATGCGACAGCTCCTCTTCGATTATACTCCTTGAAAATAACCCATACTCTAGTAGTGATGTGCGGTACTCTAGTGTAGTTTGAAGCTTGATGTACGCCATGATGTATACAAGACCCGATATTTATTATGCGGTGAATCTTGTTAGCCAATTTCAGTCGAATCATAGATTTGATCATTAGCAAGCAATCAAGAGGATTATGAGATATCTGAAGAAAACATCAGATTATGTGTTGTGTTACTAAAGAAGGAACCTAGACCTAGTTGGCTCTTCGGATGCCAATTGGGCGGTGACTTGGATGAGCGCAAGTCGACCTCAGGTTTCATCTTCATACTTGGTAATATTGTGATCTCTTGGACTAGTTAAAAGCAGACTTGTGTCTCTCTATCTACCAGGGAAGTCGAGTACATTGCATGTTCTGCGGCAACCCAAGAGACAATATGGTTGAGGCGTTCCCTCAAGGAACTAGGGGTAATCAAGGTGCCCAGCAGACCTATGACAATCAATTGCTATAGCACGGTTATTATAGCATTCTCTTGAGACCCCAAGTACCATGGAAAAGCAAAATATATTACACGAGATATCATTTTGTTAGAGGCAGACAAACACATCAAAAGATTGTGTTGATGTAGGAACTTCATTCCTCATGCAATTTTTATTTTTATTACTAATTAATAGCAATTAACAAAGCACATCATCATGGAGCTAGTAAATAGACAATTAGCACTACATGAGAAGGGAGGAAACGGTATACCTCTTTCAATATCGCAATTGGAAGGCTCGACCATCGATGTGGGAGTCGGTGGCGTGCCTCCAATCGCCTCCTCTTGCTTCGCCTCGAGTCCACCAAAGAGATTAACCACGACCTAAGAATTCATGCTAGCAAATTCAAGGTCAAGGCTAATCCTCTTCATCTTTCGTCTATTTAATCAAGTATCTAATAGAAGGAATAAGTTGCTCAACACATAAGCTAAGAGAGCAAAGGAGAGAGCCATGGAAGAAGAGAGCAAGCTCTCTTCCTTTGGTGTAGGTGGCGGCCTAAGAGGGAGAGAGAGAGAGGCTTGAGCAAAGGGCTAGGGTTTTTCCAAACACATCTCCTTATATAGAGCTTAAACCCTATCATCTCATTTACATATTTACACAAATGCCACTAGACTAGGCTCGCCTCAATGAGGGCCTATATGGGCCTCTCAATCCACTTATTTAATCTCTCATTAGACACATTAAATCACTTATTTAATGGGTCTTTTATTTGCTTTCTATTTGGGCTCAATTAAGCTATCAATTAAAAGCCTATACTTTTAATTTAATTCACTCAATTAAATTAAAGTATGTTGAACAAAATTAATTATCAACATATTGATAATTATTTAGGATTAGCATATGCATTATTTTATTTTTATATGATCCCTTTGATTTGATTAATTATAACGGCTCGCAACGGTATATAATTAATTAATCAACTTATCATATTTTCATTGCATTCACTGCTGCAAATAAATAAATAATGCACTGTATGGTTAAAGTCCTATTTTTATGACACTTTGAGGATTTATGTTATGTTGGCCATAGAAAATAAATCGCTATTTATTTCCAATAATCATAAGCGGTATCTAGCAATACATTATGATTTCCAATTAACATAAATATTGTACTGCTACAGTATTTCAATCCTGCATAAAAAATAAAGTATTTCCTTGTTTTGATTCTGATATCACTGTATAATTCAGGATAGGAATGTGTTATTCTTGAAGATTATACATTTATTGATCTTAGAGATGATCATCTAGTTTGCATGCATACGATCCAACTCTATCAAGGGGCGTCCAATAGATATCATCATTCACTAGGTATACTAATGAGGGATATATGGTTTTCTTGATGAACAACTTTTTTCAGCACAATTCAAGAGAACATAAATAAAGTTCGTATAGCAGCCCTTATCAGGAATCAACGTTAGACGATATTTATTGAACCTATCCTCAAGTTGAAAAGTTGAATCATCTCAAACTTAGAATCAAACTCATATGAAATAAATAATGACACATAACACAATTCATATATTTATTTCATTAGGTCAAGTCTTGTGCTATGTTCCAATAACATACACATATGCAATTAAGTTGGTAACTCTATACCTATGATTTGTAGAACTTAATCATCACTTAACTTACATACTAATCTTATATGATAATTAATGTCCCTTGTTAATTATCAAGATTATGGACGATTCAGATTTATTATTGTCATTTAATTAAAAATAAAACACAGAGATCCACAATTCAGATCCTCAACCTAAATGATCTGTCAATAATAAATCCTAGGAACAAATGATCAAATATCATCGATAACATAAACTAAAATTAAGTCATTAAATATTAACTTATAGGACATAACTCCAACAGTTGAAGCTCATTTCCACTGATGATATGGTGGCAGATCCAATGACCAAGGTTGTTGCAAGGATGCAGTTCCTCAAACTGATTAGGGTTATGGGTCTGAGGTCCACAAGAGGACCGCTTAGCTGAGTAACGGGCCGCTAGACATTTTACATGCTGAGATTGTTTCAAGATTTGTTTACGCGGGTCGCTTGATGAACAAGCAGACCGCTAATGTTGTGAATTATGTAACATGTATCTAGCTATATAGTTGTATTTATGTATTTGAACAATTATATTTTATTATAAATATTGTTGAGATATGTTTGTTCATTTGTTTTTTTTTAATTGCTTGTTGTTGTTCAATTAAATGTTAGCATATAAGTAGTGTGTCTTTGAACTTTAGATTGTCTTGATCACATTAGCAATCGCCTGTAATGTCTGGGGCATATAGAGATGAGACTATATTAGCTATGTGCGCTTAGTTAGGGAGTAAGAAGCCATCTGGGATGGACGAAGATCAATGCCGCTTCAGTCTGGGACTGAAATATGGCTTGTCTTCTTTTAGGCGATCCGATATGATTGTACCCCGGATAATCAAATAGTTCAATAAAGCTGAGGTGAGAATCTTCTTAGAATCAAGGATTGTCTAAGTGGAGAATCTCAGACTCAGTTGTAATAAGTAGTGGTCTAGACCATAGACACTTGGTTTGTGAACTGAATCTAGACTCGTACAATGAATGAGACACATGTTTGTTTAGCAGATATTTCATTGTAACATGTGCTCATACCACATGTGCTAGGCGACATTTGAAAATAGGTTGAATGGTTCCAGGACCAAGACCGTATGACTCTCCATGTGTAAGTTTCATGATTACGTTTGGCTATGTCATGAGAAATAGAATCAGTGCCAGCTACTTCGGTGTGTACCCTATAGTGATGTATATTTCGCCTGTCGGGGCATTGCTGGAAAAGCAACTGATCTTGTTTTGAGTTTCATGAGACAAAAGGAAGATTCGATTCATCCTGCACAAATGATAGATTTGTTGGTGTTCAGGATCCACTAAACTCATCATATGGACTGAGATTTGAAACATACAGCAAAAACTAAGATGGAGATGGAAAAGACAAGTATTAATGGGCAATCAATAATGTCTGTTCTAGTGCAGATTTGAATGTTTCTAAGGTACAAGTATACATAACTAATATTTTTTTAAAAAAGGGTAGATGCTCTATCATTGGCTTTAAATTTACTTAAAGTGAGGCTTTTGAGCTCCCGATTGACAGGTGTATGCGCTGGTCGCACATTTCATTTATCTGGTTGGCATAATGTCTCTAAGAGGGAGATGTTACAAAAAGTGGAGCGGTTCTAAGCGGACCGCTGCCACTGAACGACCTAATGAACCGTTTGCAGGGCAAGCGAGCCGCTGTGATCAGTATCTGAAAAGACCCTGTCTATTAAGGTCGACTTCTATATATACCCCTTAAACAGAAATCGCCTCTCTGGTTTATGAATCTACGATTTTGTCTGTTCCACAAAGAGAGAGGATAGAGTTTGAGAGGGAGAAAGCCATCCGAGTGCTCGGAGCAATCTGATCGCATGCACTAGTTGAGACCAACACATGGAATCGTGAAAGGTGATGTCAAATCCTAACTTGAGACGATGACGTACCGGTTGCATATAGAGAGAAACAAGGCGTTGCAGAACCAAACTACGAGTAAGTGTCAGGCTTTCGATCAACTTCCGCTGCGGTATATCTAGTTCCTTGAATTTACATTTATAGGAATAAATGTGCATATAGGTTTATACCTAGTTAAACCTTTAGACTCATAGACAGAGTGTTATTCTTATTCTATGTGAAAGAGAAACACTAGAGGAAAGTTCAGATCAGAGGGAGAACTCCATTGCTTTAATTGAGAGTGAAGCACCGCTAATTCCGTAGAGAATTTAGCTTTTAGACAGTCGGTTTGGCACTGTGACTGTGGAACCAAAGGCATAACTCCTTATAACTCGTTTCTAATCGTGGTTGTTGTCCACTAGTACATGAAGACGGTGGTCCTAAAAACGAGGAAGGGCTTGCGTGTCATGTTGTGAAAAAAATTGAAAGTGATCTTAGAAAATCGATTTTCATTGCGGTATTGCTTAATACTCAGTAGCAAATCCCCACTTACAATCCTCAACTTAATTGACGATTCACCAACACTCGTTACCAAATTAAAAGTTCATATTCAAAGCAACAATTGAAAATGTTCAGTTTTGTCGTGAGAATATAAACTCAGGTGAGCAAGGGTGGCTCCCGTTATTCTAAGAAAACATTAAGCTGATCAGGTGAAATTTTTTTTTTAACTGTTCTAGCTTTAAATCTGTAAAACTAACAGAGTGAACATCGGAAGACAACGCGAGTGATCAGGCTTGAGAATTGCTTTGTAGAAAAAGAATTTCCAAAAATCTTTAAAAAACCAATAGGAAGGAGCACATTTCTTTGGCATGCATTTGGAATAAAGGCAATATTAATTTTCATCTGTCTAGAGGAGTGTCTAGAGAATTAAGGGAAGAGAAGATAGCTTAAATGGGTATTATTAGAAGTTAAAATTTTTCTGAGTCAGAAGACAGCTCTTGCTGGCTGTTAGAAAATTCAGGGATATATACTGTTAGATCTTCTTATAGTTTCCTTAATATTGGGGGGGGGGGGGGGTTGAATATTAATCTCAATCTTTCTGTTTGGTCCATCAAAATTCCCTTGAAGATTAAGTGCTTTCTTTCGCTGACTCTTCATAATAAGATACTAATCTATGATAACTTAATCAAGAGAGGGAGATATCGGCCTAATAAGTGTTACTTCTGTAACAATGTAGAAAGTGTGGATCATTTATTCACCCAGTGCAATTTTCTCAAGGATTTTTGGACTAGTTTTAATATGTTTAATATTAGAGGAATTCATTTGGACTGTACCTGTTTATCCTCAGTATGGAACAGTATGAATGAACTTAACAGTAGAAATAGGAATTATGCCAAAACTATTCTAGCTGCCTTGTGTTGGAACATGTGGTTAGAGAGGAACAGACGAGCTTTTAATAACACAGCTGGAAGTAACTCTCATACCATTTATTTTACCATTCTCTGCCAATACCATTTTTGGACAGGTTTTGGAGCCGAGATGAAAGCAAGGTTTAGAGCAAAGGTTTAAATAGCGGATAGCGGATTCGTAGCGGACATGCAAATATCATAGCGGATAGCGGTTATTTCGCGGCCGCTATCGGACCATAGCGGATATGCACACACAAGTATATTTTGAAGGTCTAGTTTAGTCTAAAATAAAAAAAATTAAAATATTTTCATGCAAATATTCGTTAAAACACATTAATGTCTCAGTTAGGATCTTAGGATAAAAAATTTGCAATTTTTCTATACTTTTGGATCATTTTTTTTAATCAAGCATGGTTGTGTTTAAAATTATTTTTCGATTCAAGAAAATCTGAGCTGTCCAAAATTAAAAAAATGTGTAACTGGAGAAGTCCAATTTGGACCTTTCTTCCCAGTTTCTCCAAACCCATCTCTCATTTTCCCGTCACCTCATTGCATCTCGGGCTGTCAATTTCGCTCCGTTTCGGACATTTACGTTCCGTTCCGTCCGAAACGGAGCGGAAACGGAGGGGATTTTGCCTTATGTTTCTCTCTGCGGAACAGAAACGGAATCGAAACAGCTTACGTCGGTAAGAACGAAACATAAACGAAATGAGCTGCTTCCGTTTCGTTCTTTAACGTTAATTCCGTCGGCCCAATTTCAGCCCACAATTGCAGAGGAGACTCACAGCGAGGTGATATACTCGAGGTCCCTCGCGATAACCCTAGCGTCGCGCCGCGCAGAAGACTCACAGCTGCCCCCTCTATTTTCTCTCCTCCCTCGACCTAACCCCATCGGAAGGAACCCACCACTCTCTCTCCGATGGCCTCCCTCACTCGAGCTCCCTCTCCTCTCCGATGGCCTCCCTCGATTCCCTTGATGCAGGCCTTCGATCTGTCTGTAGCTCCTCCTTCCCCAGCCCCAACAACCTTGACCGAGCCAACTGGCAGTCCTCCTGCGGCATCCTCTCTTGCAAACCCCTGTCCTCCCAGCACCAGCCCCACAATCACCCCCACAATCACAAAGAGGAGACCTCACCTCCTTCTCCCTCTCTCGAGTTAACTACTGACCCCATCACCTCACCTCCTCTACCTCCTCTCGATCACCACCTCACTTCCCTCTTCCTTTCTCGAGTTCACTGCCTTAACCCCCTTTCACTGCACTCTCTTTTTTCTAGGGCTGTCAATGGGTACGGTATGGTATAGTAGAAGACATTTTCATATCCGCACCCGTTAAATTTTTCTTTATCCGTATCCGTACCCGTTAAAAAAGACTTTACCCGTACCCTACCCGTACCCGTTAAGAATTAACGGTACGGGTAGAGTAACGGTACATAATGGATAATAATAATATTATTAATTTAATAAAAAAATATATAATGTGCTAAATAAATAGTATCAAATAAATATATAGATAAAGTAAAACATTTAGATAATATTTTAGATATAACAAAAATCATGAAATTTATTCTCATATCAATTGAATTTGAAAAATCTATATAACTAATTATAAATTATAATATAATATAGAGTGTAAATTAATTTTTTCATCATCATAAATAAATTGGATGATTTGGATGAAGATCGAAATGAATAACATATCTTACGAAATATGCTAAAAACGTGATTATATATACATATATGTTCGTAAAATATTACCCGTTAGATAATGGGTACGAAATAGCCCTTACCCGTACCCGTACCCGATAAGTTAATGAAAATTTTTCTTTACTCGTACCCATATCCGTTAGTCTAACGAAAATAAAATCTTACTCATACCCGCCTTATCGAATACGGTACGGGTAGGGTAAACGGGTTAACGGGTTTCATTGACAGCCCTACCTTTTTCTCTCTAGCTTGGCTGGCTTCAATGGAGACTAGTGGTGGTCGACAGCAGCCGGTTGTGGCCTGAGTTTGTTGCTGTTGCTCCTCTTTTGATTTTTGCTAGTTTTCCTCAAATTTTGATTTTTGTCACTCACTGACAAGCTTGGGACTGGTTTTTTTCCTCTGTGAGATCTGTTTTGCTATGCTAGCTTCGATTTGTTAATGTGTTGAACTTGTGAGTTTGGATTGAATTTGTTGTGAGTTGTATTTGTATTGATTGCTATGGAACAGATTTTGAATAGATTTTGAACAGATTTTGAACGCAATGGAACAGATTTACGTTTGCTATTTTCTTTAATTTAATTTTGTTTTTCAAATATTTAACTTGTGAGTTGTAAACTATGTGGTCAACGCCAACAAAATTCTGGAGGTAACACTGGTACAAGAGGCCGTACCGGTAACATCACTGGAGGTAACACTGGTACAGGAGGTTTTACTGGCAGTACAAGAGTTAACGCAGTCAGTCAGAACAGAAATAGCGCTGGGAATATTGATGGCATCAATGGACAATGGGGATGGAGATGAGGACCTTTTGGATCTCTGAAGCAGTATTTTCGTGCTTTTTTTTGCTTGTCTGGCAACCCTCTGGTTCAGTTGCCTTGAAATACTAGTGATTGTTTGTTAAGTTTTCAAACCTTTTGTTTTGGTTAGCGCTTTTTCTTTTTCTGTTCTTAGATCATATATAATGATCTCTTTTGTATGAACTTTGAGCATCAATAAAGCATGCTGGCTACTCTGTGTTGAGTAGCTTCTTTCAAAAAAAAAAAAAAAAAAGGGCAACAAAATTTTAACGTCATGCACGTTTTTCCGTTCAATAAAAGACACGAAAACATAACAGATTTCATTTTCGTTATACATAGGGAACGGTAAGCGGAAATGAATTTTGTAACGCCCTTTGTAATAACGGAACATAAACGTAAGTAGTCATTTCTGGGACTCAAATCCTCTACTGTCGTTTTGTCGTAAAACGACAGTAGAGTGCTGTCCAATAAAGTTTTTATCAATATTTAAAATTTAAAAAATTCAAATGCTCAATCTAAATCGTTGATCTTGTTCAATTTAATGAGCGATGCATTTTTATGTAAGTTTTATAAATTTTGGAGTTGATTTGATACTAGATCGAGTGGTCAACAAATGAACGAATCTGGTTTAACTATCTCTGATTAATTCTAATGCGTTCATAGTAGGGTTATCTAATCGAGTATCAAATCAACTCTAAATTTTATAAAATTTATATAAAAACACATCACTCGTAAAATTTAACAAGATCAACGGTTTGGATTAAATATTTAAATTTTAAAATTTTTAAATATTAATTAAATTTTTATTGGACAGCTCTCTACTGTAGTTTTAACGACAGTAGAGGATTTGAGTCCGTCATTTCCGTGTATGTTATGCACATTTGACAGCCCTAAATTTGCATCCCATTAAAGAGAAAAAAAAAGGGGCCGTCGAACCACCCATCAGAAGGGACGCCACCCTCCTCCTACCCCTTTCCCGAGCTCTCACGCATCTCGCCTCTATCTAGATACCTTGGGTTGCGTTTCCCACTCCTCCTTAATTCGTTGGTGAGAACTGAGAACCACCATTAATGGCTGCTATATCGCCGCTAAATCACCACTAATTGCCCGCTAAATACCGCTAAACACCGCTATGCTGCGCGCTATCGGACAGAGCGTTAAATCCAGGGGCGGATCTACGTACAGGCAAGCCCAGGCAAGTGCCTGGGCTTGCTTCCTGAAAATTGAAGGCCCAATAGTAATAAAATCAATCGGTGCCTGGGCTTGATTTTATACTGTGCCTGGGCTTGATCAATTGGTGCCTGAAATCTGGCCTAAGTCGACTTGAAATTTTTTTTCTCTCGACTTTATTTTTCCGCTCGGCTTCGGACAAGCCTAAAATCAACAATTCAGTGAATTAGGTTTAATTTTAAACAATGGTGCTCCTCCAAATTCAATTGCAAGTTTGATATGTCCCTTTCTTTCCAGTATTGTCTCTCTTGAATGCATATTTTTTTTACTCACGTCGGTTATATGTTGGGGCGGGAGTAATAGCATAGCTTTTATTTGTCTTTAGGGATTTTATGTGTTTCAACTTTAAAAATTTTCATACAGTGAGTACCCAACAAGTAGTCCTAGATAATTTGTTACTCTTTAATTCACTTTGATGTTGACTTAATCGCTTGGCTATTTTTACAAATTAAACATTAGTTCAATCTTAACAAATTAAATATTAGTTCAATTTTTTACAAATTAAACATTAGTGCAATTTTACAAATTAAACATCAGTTCAATTTTTACAAATTAAACATCAGTTCAATTTTTACAAATTATAAACATTCGTTCAATTTATGTCCTTTCAATTAGATATTTAATTTGAGACTCGACCATTTGATTCATAGGAATTTCAATACAATAACACAGCAGAGTTTCAATTTGAAACTAAATTGTTTAATTTTTTTATTGTATTTATGGAGATAGTTTTCAAACAATCAATCTTATCCATTGAAAGTCATGAGCAAAAACCAAATTGTTAGCGAACACGTTTGGATTCTAACTCGAACTTTGAGGTACCTCTCGATCCGGGTTTCGGCTGCCAATTAGCAACTAAGATTCAAATGATTGTTACATTTTGAATGAGGTAGAAAATGATACATACTGAGAGGTTTCCAATGAAGTTGTGGAAAAAAAATTGTTAATTGCATTAAAAATTAGAATTATATTATACATTCTTTTCTGGTGGTTTTAGTTGTAGATGGAGAGATAAATTAGATTATGAAAAAAATGACGTATTTAACAATAGTAAATTATCTATATTCAAGATAAATTTTTAGTTAAAATTACAATTTAAAAATTTTAATATTAAATTTAATTATTTTTTATTTAAAATTTAATTGTATTATATGTGTGCCTAGGCTTAAATTTTTTCTATATCCGCCACTGGTTAAATCTATCGCGCTGTAGCGTTCTACCATCCAGCACCGATATAGCGCCAAGATAGCGGCCGCTATCACCGATATTTAAACCTTTTGTTTAGAGACTTGGCAGAGCATCGGAGGAGGGCAAATCAGAGCAATACTTCAGAAGGGCATGCCACAGATGCACTGTCAGATGCTTAGAAAAGCACGACTGGCACTCTCTTCACAATGTTTTGCTGATGATGTTCTCTCTGTTAGGATTTAGATATTTTTAGTATACTGTCTGATCATGTTATATTGATGTGTTTGGGTTATCTGTGATGTGCTAAAACTAGGTGGACATGATTTGTTTTTTTCTTTCTTTAGCTCTCAGCCACTACTTGATAAGCCTTAAGCTTACAAGAGGACTGATCTTTCTTGGTTTGTTTTTGCTCTGATGTAACTTTGAACATCATTTTGGGAGCGTTTGGATTGCTTAGGAATAATTTATTTCTAGATAATATTTTCTTCACAAAGTTACACACTTTCCAATGTTTTATTCCTAAAATCCTTATTCTTTCCTTATTCCCATACGATCCAAACGAGCCCTTTAATTTCATTGGTGGCCTACCTCAGGCTACTTTGTTTCAAAAAAAAAAAAAAAAAAAAATACGCGAGTGAGGGTACAAAAATAGGGAAACTTACAAAGCACGCTATTTATTAGAAGTTTAATTGCTTAAACCTCTATTTCGATTTTAATTTGCACAATATATATGACAATAATTTTCTTTATTCCCATTTATGATGGACAGTGGAAATTATCTAGTCGAGAACAAAAAACTGACTGAAACAAATCATAGAACAACTTTATTCACCATTGTCGCCTAGTTCAACACATCTATCTCTTGCATGTCTGCTAATTCACAAATCCATTCTTCTGCTCAATTCGGTATATTAGCTCGTCCTTTCCTTGAGCCACTTCTATGTGCACAGTTGAGTTCTCGTTGATCTCATCTTGTATGAACATCTTTGATAGCTGAGTCACCACATGCTTTTCTATCCATGTCCTAATTGATCTCGCGCCATATATCTACGTACAGAGTATCAAGGGGCAAGAGACGTCAGAGGAATATCAATGTAAAGACTAAAGAGCAAGAATCCTCACAAAAGGACTGTGATATAGCTAGTAAGTTAGGTATAGTTTATGACCTACATATGAAACCACCTCTAGATTGAGTTATGCTTATGCAACATATATAAGCATATAAAGGGTGAAAAGGTTTGGTTAATCCATAATCTACAGTACTGTTTAAGACCACCAACCAAAATATGCTTTTCCAAATACTGGCGATCAATTTCATTTGGATTATCTCGAAGAATTATGGATTTTTTTTACTTACAAGATCATAAGCTTTTAGTGTAATAACATCGAGAGCTGCATCAGAAATAGCCAAGGCAATGCCTCTTTCAGTAAAACGTCCCGCAACATCCTTGATTTGGAGTCTTGCAACCTTAGTGAGTTGATCATGTGATAGTGGGCTCAATATAACAATTTCATCAATTCTATCTAACAACTCTAGCATAAAATGACTCTCGACCTGAATATAAAAATTAGTAAGAAAAAAAAAACTTATTATGTATTTGCTCCAACAAGCAATTAGAAATGGTAAGAAAGAGATATACGAAATTTCAATATTTTTCCTTGAGAATTGCTAATTAAAATGCAACTTGTTGCACATATGTCATATACAATGCTTTCATTCTTGAAACTCTACGATTCAAATGACAGGTTCAAACTGTTTAATATGTTTGTCATATTGAGATCTTTCCGGAAGTCAAATTTTACATTTCTTTCAAAAAAACTATTACTATTTTTTTTAAAATATTTGAGAAATAAAATACTTGATCTTAATACATAACAATTCTCTAAAAATAAGAAAAAAATACTTATGAAAAGAAGGTCGAATTTGGTTTCCAACAAGATTTCTATTGAGGAAAATTACATTGAGTGGTTTGGAGATCGTTTGAAATGTAAAATTCAAGATTTAGTGCATTGTAATAGCCCATCTGTGCAACACGTTGTATTTTAACAATATATATTTTTCTTATTTTTATTGTTTCTACTATTTTTTTTTCTTCGTAGCTTCGCATAGCAAGGATATCATAGCTTACAAAATACAAAGTTCAGACCCTTCCCATTTATTTCGTAATGTTCAGAAATATAATATATGCAAAGATAACCTCTTTCATGATAAGATCATGGGCGTTCTTTATGGAAGTGTGACCCTGCGACCCAGTAAGGAGGTGCTGAGCGCCAAGATTTGAGGTCATGATGATGATAGTATTGGTGAAATCAACAGTTCTACCTTGATCATCAGTCAATGTACCATCATCAAATACTCGACGCAGCCTGTTGAGCACTGCCACATGGGCCTTCTCTACCTTGTCGAAGAGTATAACAGAGCGAGGACGCCTCCTCACTTGTTCTGTCAGCTGGCCTCCTTCCTCATGTCCAACATACCTGTTTCAACAACAAAATACATAATGTTAGCTCGCAGCTGTCACAATAGGAAGTCTGGCTATTTCAGAGTAAGTTTAGTTGGCTAATTCCAAATGGCCATTCAATATATATGGACCTATCCTAATTAAGATTCATCCAATCAATATATATATATACTCGAATAATTATCAAACATCTATTAATTTCACGATGAACAAGTTCAAAGAATCACAGCGTACCCAGAAGGGGCACCAATCAGGCGTGAAACTGAGTTTTTCTCCCTATACTTTGACATGTCTAGTCTGATAAGCAGATTCTCATCATTAAATAGCTGTTCTGTGAGTGCCTTAGCAAGCTCGGTTTTGCCAACACCTGTAGGGCCCAAGAAGAGGAATGACCCAATTGGCCGGCGAGGCATGCCAAGCCCCACTCGAGACCTCAGGACTGCATCGGCCACAGCATTTACTGCTTTGTCTTGACCAATCACTCTCTGGAGTAGCCTATCTGCCAGACCAATCACCCACTCTTTCTCATTTTGGCCAGGTTTACTCATTGGAATGTCTGTCGAGCTCGAGCAGGCAAAAACCTAGTAGTAGTCATAGAAAGAAAGAATTCTATTAGCTCACAGATATAATATTCCAAAAGCATTTTTTTCACCTCGGGTTTTAAATTTTTTCATCCATACCTTTGCAATGTGGTGAGGCACTGTTTCTGTTAGCATTACATTATTACTGTTATCTGATTCCAGCTTAGAAATGGCTGTGTCAATCTCTTTGAGAGTGCTGCATTTAATTTCGGCTACACGTGCATTGTCTAGCGTCTTCTTGTCCTCCTGAAGAGGAGACAATAGCCCTGCGCAACTCTGTTTCAGTTTACTGAGCTCATCTACCATATTCTTCTCCTTCCTGTATAACAGTTTCAGTGGCTGAAGCTTGTCTCGCAATTCATCCAGTTCCTTCTTAACCTCGACAAATCGGGCTTTGCTGGCTTTGTCATTTTCTTCCTCTAGGTCTCGCAACTCGACTACCAGCTGGTATTGTTTTCTTTCAAGTTTATCAATATCCTCCGTTAGGCTACCAAACTTGACTCTGATTTTTGACCAACCCTGTTGTTCTATGTCAATAGACTTGTGAGGAAGTTGCCGATCTATAAGAAATGGATCACAATCAGCAGTTAGTCCCACTGGCCATTAATTACTTTGTGCTTTACTAATTTAATTACCATTTACCAGCAATAGTTTTGTTTCTCATCCTGCTTGTGCGTCCTTAACTTCCCTTTCTTAGTTTGTAAGTGAATTTTTTATAGGCCAGCTTTCAAGTGATTTCACTATAGATGCATATAATTTTAATTTTCCACTAAAATCTACCCTTAGAATTATGTAGTGTTTCGTTGTGGCATGGAGGTTGCATAACTTAAATTATGAATTACTAAGCCACCAAACACTCGTTGCGTAAAATAAAATAACTTATGCAATAAAAAATGTCATAAGTTAAGTCGTTGTGGCTCACATGTGACATAAGAAATAGAAAAATATTTGTTTATAGAACTATGACAAAAAGGCATTTCAATATTATTATTATTTTTTTATTACACTTATCACTAATATTAAAATTGCCAATAATAATAAATTCAATAATACTAGTTGGAATTAATATTAATTTTGTTAATAATAATAATAATAATAATAATAATAAGTATTATTTGTATTGTATTTATTGTCTTATTTTTTATTATAATAATAAATTTAATTATCAATAAAATTCAATAGTACCCATCAAAATATAGGGAATAAAATATTCTTAAAATATGCTCTTCCAATTACATTTAATTATAACAATTATCATTAAAATTAGAAGATATTACTCATTATAATAATTTTAATATAATAATAATAATAATAATAATAATAATAATATAATTATAATAATAGTTTATATAATAATAAAATATCACTTATGTCATCATATTCAGAAAAGTGTCTAAACTTTAACATGTCTTCTGAAAATGAAATTATTGTGAGTTTAGAAACCCATAAAATTTGATTTAGGTTTAAGTGGCTGGGCTTGGGTTAGTAAGATGGCTTAAGTTTTTTAACTTCGCTGATGGCCTTCGTGAATATTTTCTTCTCTGCTTCGCTCCCTTCAAAAAAAAAAAAAAAGAAGAAAGAAAGAAAAAAAAATCCAAATCCACTTGCTTCAAAAATCCTTTTTCTAGGTTTTTTTTGTTTTCATGCTACCTGGATACTAGATTAGTTTAAATCTTTCTTATTCTCTCTCTCATCCTTATGTATGCCCAGTATACGAATCTCAATTATCCCTATTAATTTGTCTTTTGATCTGTCTCTGCTGGCTAGTCTAGTTGGTAGAGACGTATGTCTTTCTACTGAAAGATTTGGGATTCGATTCTCGCTGGGGCGAGATTAATTGCGGTGGAGTGCCTACGGACTTTGATAAAAAAATAATAATAATAATAATAATAATAATCAAAAATAAAATTTGCCTTTTGATCTCTATCCTCAATTATCCCTTGTTACTTTGCCTTTTTCATTTCTACCCAAATGAATTAAGCGCAGATGTCTTGGCACTTCGTAGACTAATTTAAATTGGAAAATTTTATACATGAATTATTAATTACCACACCGATCGACAAAATTTTATTTAAAAGAATGATATTTACACAAGAAAAAAGAAAAAAATAATAAAGTATAAAAAACAGAAAGAAAGGAAAAAAAAAAAAAAAAAACTAAAAGATCCTAAGCATATCTAGTCCAGGTTTCGATATCCTCGCAGATTGGAATTATTAATTGATGACACGCATTTAAACTTTTATTTGTTCGAAAAGCTTGTTTTAAGGGCCGGGGTTCAAGCCACATATTTGCAAAAGATTGTATTAAGTACTAACGGGTTTTGGATTTGGGTTTTGCTCAAAATATTTTTGTGAAACTCAAGCCGAATATAGTGTGGCTTAACCGTTTCCCTTGTCTTTGGATCATATGAGGAATTTTAGGGGGAAAAATTATTAGCTCTACTTTTGAGGTTTAATGAAAATTTTGTTAAAACAATCATACAAGCATATTGGGTTGTGATGTTAGATTATTGGTACCAATTACCAATATAATAGTAGTGATGGTGCAATTATGCACTTTAAATAAATTTTTTTATTGAGAATTAACTTGCAATAATACTTTATGTCTATTATTTTTTTTATTATGGGAGAAAACGAGGCTTAGATAAAAAAAAAAAAAATTTTTTTAAAAAATGCATTTTGTAATAGTAATATATATTTTTGTGATAGTAATATATATTAACTTGGTTAAGAAATGATAATTGTAAATTAAACTTATTATTTTTTTCCTTCAATATTTGATTAATAATTTGCAATTGTGTTTTGGCTTAAATTTAACCCAAATCCGCCACTGAACTTAACGTAAACACTTATGTCATCCTAATTAAGTTATACGTTGACCTATTTAATAACTAAATGGTTCCTATATAATTAACATGATTAGTATCATTAACTTGGGTAACTCAATCATGCCCGTCACGATCGAAGATTTATTATTTGAAGGATTTCGATGCAAGTCAGCTGATCTCTCATGGGAAATTGATAAATTGGAAAAGATGGAACTACGTTATCAATAAAATTTTTACCAGTAATGAGACGACTTGGCATCTCAGCAGTCACCTTTTGAGCCCGATTCTGTATTCTCACAAAATGATTCTCCTTGTAATAACTTGGTTTGCCCACAAACACTGGCTGAAAAAATCTTTCAAAATCCGGATTTTTCTCTACATGTTTCTTGTATTCCTCAATTGTAGGCGCCGCACAAATACATCTCAACTGACCCGTTGGATACATCGGCTTGTTTATTTTCTCCGCATCTATTGTCCCCATTATTCGACTGGCACCAAGCAATGAATGCATTTCATCTATGAATAATATAACGTTCCTTTCGGCCTGTTTAACTTCTTTCAAAACTGCATTTAGCTTCTTATCAAGCTCACCTGGGTACTTGGCACCAACCATCAGTGCGTTGAAGTCTAGCTCTACAAAGTTCACATTAGAAAGATTTTGTGGTACAGCTCTAGACGCGATTTTCTGTGCAAGACCTTCAACAATAGATCTTCTCCCCACACCATCGTCACCGATCAAAACTGGGTTGTTCTTCAGGCGCCTGTAAAAAATTTCTATGACCTCCATTATTTCCTTATCCCATCCAATGACTGGATCGAGCTTTCGAGAAACTTCAAGCAAATCTCGGCCATATGTTTCATTAAGAGCCTGGTAATTTGTGTCTCTGGATGTGCTTTCAACATCGTGGCTCGGTTTGCCGAAGAAGCATCCCATTTTATTTGTTGATTAGTTGGATTGTATAGCTTGCTTCAGAATATTTTGGTATGGTTCTTTCGTGTATTCTTACAATTCATTATATACACAGCGTTATAATAATGTTGGCAATTTTGAAGAAAGCATGTCCGAATTTACCCGCGTATCTCCTTATTTCTACCTTCCGTATATAGCTATAGGTATTTTGGCAAAATGCATTCTATTTATGAACTTTTTAAATAGGGATATGGAAGCTGCTTTTGCTAGTAGGTGCTTATTGTTCTGTGCTGATATTGACTTTTGCTACAGGAAAACAAAAAAGTAGATGTTCATATTTGTATGGGTGATTTATGTTTACACCAACTAATAAAATGAAAAATTAGAGATATGCCATTAATAAATGACAAATTATTTTATGCCATCTGCAGATGACAAAATTATATTTATGCCATCGATCAAGTAATATGACCATTATGCCCTTTTAAATATGCCACTATAAAATATTAAAATTAAAAGTAATTCATCGCAAGAAAAGTAATTTACTTGATATGATCACTATAAAATATTCAAAATAGGAATTATGACACTATAAATGCAAACTTTTATTATGTGCATTAGAATCTTTAAATTTCTCAAATTATGTATGTTATTCTCAAATAATTATATTCGCAGAAAAAAAATGATGGATGGGATTTTCAAATAAAGTCGCATACGTCTAATTTTAGAAGAAATTAATGGCATTAAATTAATTTTGACAATTTTATAGTAGTGGCATAAAAAAATTTGTGTTTTAAGAATAGCATTTCTCTAATTGTCAATTTTAATGATATAGAATATATCTAATTATTTTTATTTGTATATATAGGATGACAATAGAAGCATATTTTAACGGAAAAAAGCCATCATAATGTCGATAAATATTAAAGATTGACTTTTTTCTTTAAAAAAAACAAGAAGTTTCCTTAATTAGTTTGAAATTCCGTGTCTAATATATATATACATAAACATATAGACCAACAACAGGTTGTCTGACGATAACGTTCACAAAATTGTCGGTTAATAAAGCTATATATTAGCAACCAAGGAGTCGTACTAGATTTATATTACATTACATATATTATCCATTTTATAATTTGATGATACAATCATACAATGCATATATTAAATTTTTCGTGTTCTGGATAGTATACAAAAACCATACAAAAGAACCATGTATCATGGCAATACTGATTTATAAATAATGTACGTACTGTTATATGACTATATTTTGTGAGATTTCTTAAAGATAGCCAATTTCGGATGGGAAATATTAGTAAAAAAAATTTCAGATATGACCATTTTAAAAATTAGAAAATGAAATAAATATCAAATTTGATATTCTACAATAAGATTTCAATATGAAGATTGAATTGGCTAAAACAAATTATCATCTTAATTTTAATTAAGCTCGAATCTCACAAAAAGTGAATCCAGAGCACCTGGCCCATATTCTAATAATCTTTAAAAATAGAAATCTTTTTTTTAATATATGTAAAATTTGGTTTCAATCATATCACCTATATATGTATATATGACCTCACTTAATCTATAATCTATAATATTAATTAAGCCGCGATATTTTTTTTCCTATTTTTTTGGCCGCTATTTTGTATAATCAAAATAGTTTTTATTTTTGTATTTTTTATAATTTAAATTAGTTTTTTTATTTTTTATTTTCTATAATTAAAATAGTTTTTTGTTAAATATATTAAAAATAGCCATACCAATTATCATTTAATTTAGGCATTAAATATATTTGGAAATCTAAGATAGTTCATGTTGAATTATTGTCATCTAAAAAAACATAGTGCATCACACCATGTTCAGTTTATATCTAATTTGACAATGTCAAATAAATCATAAAAATCATATATACTTCCCTTTTCATCAATTTAAAACGCTATCAATTGACTATAATGTAATTTTGGCTCGGGGATGTTTGTAAACCATTTAGATATCTTCGCAAGCTTTTCCGGATTGTGTTCATTTGTCCCAATCAGACGTTCCAATAAAAAATTATGTCTATTTGAAGTTCTAACGTTCAAAATGATATTTTAATTTCTTCAGTTTTTGGGATTGGAAAACTACGCAAAAAATACTTCTAAAAAATCTAGAAAAAATATTTTGCTTAAACGAACGACTCTATTTTCATACCTCCGATTTTTATAACCTAACTCCAAATAGGAAAAGAACGAAAAATCACCAAATTACCTAACAAATCAATTTTGAGAAACTGTTCTTGTAATTTTTTCAGTTTTGAAAATCGAAAAACTACATGAAAAATACTTCTGAAAAATTTAGAAAAAATAATATTGTGTAAACGAGTGACTCTACTTTCATACTTGTCACATCCCGAGTCACTTTTAGACGACTCGAGAGTGCATCTCGATAACCCGCCGCGTATTTCTACGCAAGGTGAAACATACATCACATACATACCAATAATTTACACATAAAATGCCACAAGACTTTATTTATTCAATAATAAAAGAGTTTGACAAACGACAAGGACTAACATGGCAAGTTGAACACGAGACTCCCATGCTAGTTCAATGTATCCAATGTAACTAAAATAAAAGCAAATAATACAATCAGTGGCATTTATTTGACCCGCTTGTTTTCCTCTCTTATCTTACCAAAGTTGTATGACATCGTCTTCAATACCTGGAACCCATATTAAAATGGAAAACGGGTGAGAGATCGGACACTCTCTCAGTACGGTATTTAGTTCCAGCCCGGAGATTTGTAAAACTTGCCAAATAGACTAGTAACATGAACAAGTACCTCTATGAAATAATTATATGCAATGCAAGAGACATCACAACGTATGGTGCATCACTTATGCAAATCAAAATGCAATGCAGATATCAATAAGCTGTAAAGACCATTCATTGTGTAACAATAAAAATACAGTAAAATACTAGCATGCAATTAAATCTTGGATACGATTTTATATATATCACTTTTATTAGGGTAGCAAGTAGTTCCTTCATTAGCTACCCTTATAGGTCTATTGTCACTTTTTCTTTCACATTAGGTAACTCGTCCCACTTATACCAAGCCCACTTCTTTGGCATCACATCCACAACACAAACCCAGGAAGCACACTTACCCGTCGCGAACGGATATCTTCTGGGGAGCGCGCTAGTACTAGGGCCCTCAAGCCAAACTCTTGGTATAATGGTTACCATTCACTCCACTTAACATTCATATAATCACTGTCCACTTTCTTTACCATCAAATTAATAATTATGAGGTGCGCATGCATTCATACATTCTATGCCATGTATAATAATGATGCAATTCTATGTTCACTAAACTTTATCCCATCAAGCAGATTTTCAACAATTAAAAAGGGATATTAATCACTATCCAAAAGATGTCCGATTCAACATGTCATCTAACAACAGTTTATAATAGCAACATGCACAATAAGATTGGTAATAAACTTTACAAATATGTCCAGGAACCTGCACCTGTCACGTAGCGCACGCTCACACGATCTCTAATCCACTTGAATCCCATGACTCGAATCTAATTACAGGAAACTATTTCTAGTTACTGAAAATAAAAATAATAATAATAATTGAATGAAAGGAAATGAAGAACAACATTTTGGACCGAGAACTAGCACTACTACTTTAGATTAAAATTCAAAATACTATTTCCGAACTCAAATAATTTCCATCAAACAACAGAGACCAACTTACAATATTTTATTACAATCTTTCAAATCTAAATAAACAAAACTAGAAGTTTGTTTTCAAATCTAACTTAAATTTTATAAAAATTTTGTAAATAGCCTTTTCGTTTCACAAGATACTCATTAGACAAATTGACAAATTATTTTGTAAAGGAACGGTTTGTGCCAAAATATATATTTAAACTAAAGAGGTTTTCATTGCTATATTTTGGTCTAACCAAAATAATAATAGAAAATAACAAAATTCGTACAGTAGAATAAAACCTTTACTATATTTCATCTAACTTTAAATATAGCTATCTCAAATAAATTTTAAACTATCTTAAGGTGTATTAAAGAACTAAAATAACTAGAAGCAATAAAATAAAACTAAGAAGCGGCAGTAACTTACAAAGTATCATCAAAATTTACAAATCAAAGTTTTATTTAATTAACCGAATAATAAAACGAGATGATCATCTCAACCTAAATATGATGAAAATAACGACAATAAAATATTCTCCACAAATTGAAATGAGAAGGATCAATTACCGAATTCAGTTCAAGGATTAAATTGGAGAATCTTTTTCTTCGCACGAGACATCAACTCTCTTGGGATAGACACATAAAAGCCAAGGGGTGCCAGACTAAAATTTCAATTTAATCATCCATTCATTCCTTAAACGGATCAAGTAGACCATCCTTAAGATTGAGGGATTAATGGGAACGAATAAAGGGACAACAAAATTTATCAAAAGAAAAGAGTCAATATGGACTTTGCACTATCATGTGTCCATTTATTTTTCCATGGCTAAAAAACAAATCAATCACCAATAGGCAGAGAGAGACAATACGCATATGTAGCGATTTGGCAAATGAAAGGATATTTGGAATTAAAATATGGCACGGAAGGTAGGAGTGAAACGGTTATTGGTACCCATTCACAAACGTCTTGAATTCAGTTATTAGTTCCCACTCATAAAATTCTAAACAAAATAAACGGTTACTAGTTCCCGCTCACAAACGCCTTTAAGTCGGCCAACACGAATTCAAAGAAATGATCAACTAGTGAACTATGGAATACTGCACCTTTAATTCAGCCATAAAAAAAAAAGATTATTAACGACACAAATTGGAAATCAAATATCATTGTTCAATTGATACGGACAAGTACACCACACTTGGACTTATTAAATATAATATTTAATGTCAAAGGTAAAAATGATATATTTAATGCAAAATATTAAAGCACTCATAATATTCGAAATTAAAAAATAAAATTTAAAGAATTATAATAAAAAAAAATCAAGGTGTTACAATACTTATGATTTTTATAACCTAACTCAAAACATAGAAAAAAACAAAAAAAATCGCAAAAGTACCAAACAAATCAATTCTGAAAAACTATTCATTTAAATAAAAAGTTAAAAACATAAATAAATATAATTCTTGTCATAAATAATATACATTATCTTTGTTATAAATATGTTCAAAATAAATATATATTATCTTTTTCATCTATCAAATATATTAATATTTATTTAAAATTAATTAAAATAATAAAAATAATCATTATTTTAATTGCAAAATAGCTAAAAAGCAAGAAAGACTAGTATCGGTTTTCCAAAAAACGATATCGCAACACCATTTATATAATTCTGATTATTTTTAGATTATTTTCGAAATTCGAGAATATTTTAATATTATTTTTAATTTTTGGGTCTCTTACAGTCCTGATATGGGACATCCCACTAATTTTTCCATCCTGTCATCCTACGCACCCGCGCAGAACAGTCTGGCCCATATGCATGCGCGATGCAATTTGAGCGCATGGCGATAGATTGTGACGTCATCTGTGCGCTGTTGTTGCCATAGACACTTAGAGTAATTAATGTAAGGAACTATGTCCATGTGCAATTTTAATTTTTGTTACTAATTAACAAGTAATTAACAAGTGCAACTTAACGGATCTAGTTATTTAAGCGATTTAATACATAAATGAGAATGTAGGAGGTTTACCTCTTCTAATATTATAATTAGAAGGCTAATCCAACTCTTTTCGAATTGATGGCGTGCTCTGCAATACCTCCTACTCCTTGTTCTTGAGTCCACCAAAAAAATTAACCAAATCCTAAGAGTTTGTGCTAGCAAACTTTAGGATGAAGCTAATACTTGTTTTCTGCTTCGATTAATCAATAGTTAATTAGAAGAAACTATCGTTCAACACATGAACACCTAAATGAACTTGAGAATGAACTATCACAAAGCAGAAAAACAACTTTTCTTGCTTGCATTTTCGTTCTAATGGGGAGAGGAAGATAGAGAGATGAGAAAGTAAAGAGTCTTGTCCCTTTATTTCTCCTTGAGCCCCTTCATATAACCCACTAATAAGTTCTTTCAATTAACCAATAATTAAAGGACGAATTCGCCCCTCTAAAGCCAGCCATAAACAAGGCCTAAATGGACTACATCACATGTATTATTAGTCAATTAATCCATTTGTTAATTGTATTCTCAAGTTGCTTTCAATTCGGGCTCAAATAGGCTTAATAAATCAAAGCCTATATATTCAATATAATTCCTATAATTATATTAAATATTGTTGAACTAAATTATCAACTTATTCATAATTATTATTGTATTAGCAAATGCATTAATTAAGTTTCATATGATCATTTTGATTTAATTAATTATAACGGTTCGCAACGGTATATAATTAATTAATCAACTTATCATATATTGCATTCTCCAATGCAAATAAATTAAATAATGCATTGTTTGGTTAAAGCTTTATTTATGTGACCCTCGAGAATTTATGTCATGTTGGTAATGGAATTAAATCATTATTTATTTTCAATAATCATAAGCGGTATCTAGCAATATGTTATAATTCCCAATTAACATAAACAAATACTATACTATTATAGTATTTCAATCCTGCATAAGAAATAAGTATCTTATTGTTTTGATTCTTATGTCACATGATATCTTTGTATAATCCAAGATAGGAATGTGTCATTCTTGCAGATTATACATTCTTGATCTAGAGATGATTACACAAGTTGCTAGCAAGCAATCCATCTCCATCAAGGGGCCCAGTAGATATCATAACTCATTAAATAAATTAATGATGGACATACGGTGTCGGTTGTCTTAATGAACAGTTTTTCCCCGCACAATTCAAGAGAACATAAATAAAGTCCGTATAGCAGTCCTTATCAGGAATCAACGTTAGACGATATTTATAGAACCTATCCTCATGTGGAAAAACTGAACCATCTCAAACTCAGAATCAAACACGTATGAAATAAATAATGACACATAACATAATCCATATAATTATTTCATTAGGTCATGTCATGTACTATGTTCCAGTAACATATACATATGCAATTAAGTTAGTAACTTGATCGATGGGAAAACCAAGTCTCAAACTAAAAACCTCGTGTCTACCGATCTAATCGTTTGTAGAACAGCTTGAGGGTCGAATCCACAGGGACGGTGTTGGAATATCGGTCTTTTACTTTACTAAACTAGCTAGACGGTTCAACTCTTTTGTGAATTAAAGGTTGAAGTGTTAGGAAGTCTAAGTTTTCAAATTTTTTTGCTAATTAACCATTTAATAAGCAATCCAAACGACTTAGACCTCGAAGGATCTAGTCCAAGCATTCACACACAAGAGAGAGATGTTAGGAAGGCTATCTCTCCTTGTATCGCAACAAGGAGGCTCGAATCCGGCGATGTCGAGGTTGTGCGCACCACCACGCGTGTCTCGGCCTCAAGTCCACCAAGGTATTAACCAAAACCTCGATCTATGCTAGTAGATGAGAGGTTAAGCCTAATCCCTTCCTTCCCTTTGCCTTAATTAACTATTTAATTGGATGGAGGCAAGAGGTGCTCAACACATGAGCTTAAGAGAGCAATGGTGAAGAGGAAAAATTCTGAAATTTTTCCTTTTATTTTCGTCTAAACTATTAGGGAGAGAGAAAAGGGCAAGGTGGCTAGTGTTTTGGCTCTCAAAGTGGTCCTTTTATAGACCAACCACTCTCCCAAAAAGTTGTAACTAATTTACAACTATGCCATCACTAGGGTAGCCATAAAATGGACCTAAATGGGCTCCATCAATTATTTAATTGGTCCTCTAATTCAATTAATTAGTGGCCCAATTAATTGCTCTCAAGTTGGACCTTTAATTACCATTTAAATATAGGCCCGTTAGCTCAAATTAATTACTTTAATTAATTCATGTTGAACAAATTAATTATCAACACTTTGATAATTATTTAAGGATTAGAATATGCATTAATTTATTTCTATATAATCCGTTTGACTTAATTAATTAATTATGACGGTTCGCAACAGTACATAATTAATCAGTCAACATATCATATTGTTGCATTCCTTAATACAACCAAATAAATAATGCACGCATGGTCAAAACCTATTTGTGTGACCCTTTGAGGATTTATGCTCTGTTGAACATGGAAAATAAATCGCTATTTATTTCCAATAATCATAAGCGGTATCTAGCAACACGTTATGATTTCCAATTCGCATAAATAGTGTACTGCTACAATATTTTAATCCTGCATAAGAAATAATAGTATTTCCTTGTCTGATTCTTATGTCACATGATATCATCGTATAATCCAAGATAGGAATGTGTCATTCTTGCAGATTATACGTTTCTTGATCTAGAGATGACTGTATCAGTTGCTAGCAAACAATCCATCTCTATCAAGGGGCCCAAACAGATATCATCGCTCACTAAGTAAATTATTGAGGGACATACGGTTTTCTTGATGAACAACTTTTTCCCGCACAATTCAAGAGAACATAAATAAAGTCCGTATAGCAGCCCTTATTAGGAATCAACGGTAGACGATATTTATTGAACCTATCCTCATGTGGAAAAGCTGAACCATCTCAAACTTAGAATCAAACTCAAATGAAATAATTAATGACACATAACACAATCCATATATTTATTTCATTGGGTCGTGTCCTGTACTATGTTCCATAACATACACATATGCAATTAAGTTGGCAACTCCTTACCTATGATTTGTAGAACTTAATCATCACTTAACTTGCATACTAATCTTATCCGATAATTAATATTCCTTGTTAATTATCAAGATTACGGACTTTTTAGATTTATTATTATCATTTATTATAAATGAAACACAGAGATTCACAATTCAGATCCTCAACCTGAATGATCTGTCAATAAATAAATCAAGAAATAAATGATCAAATATCATCAATAACATAAAGCATAGAAGTAGCCATATAATGATTGGCTTCTAGGACATAACTCTAACATGAAGGTGGGTCTAAATCCTAAGTCTAGTTTCGAGGTCAAAACAAGAATTAATGAGAGAAATTCAACAAGTCACGTAATTCTAGGATTTCTGGTTGCTAACAATTCTTCTTAGTCCCAGTTCCAGCGGTCCGCTGACTCTCGTAGCGGCCCGCTAAAAGAACTCAGGTCGCTAACCCATTTAACTGGTCGCTAGTTACTTGGAGGGCATAGACAACCTCGCTGGTTCACTCAGCGGCCCGCTAGGGTTAGCGATGTGAATGCAAGTTTACTTAATTTAGTTGATAATTGTGTAGGGATAATGGCTTAATTAAGGTTCCTAGATCAAACTCTCGTTTCAGGTCTGGTTACCAATTAATTAACTCAATTTCCCTCGTATAGAACCTAGATTTCAACTCTCGTTTCGTGGTCTAGTTTCTATAAGTTTATACCTTTCTAACCTACGAATTCCTTGGTACTCACCTTTGGAAAGGACTTAAACTCTCGTTAATTGGTCCTGGTTTAACCTCTCGGTATCAACCTTCATGTTAATCATAATCATGCCTAATAATCTAAGTTTGTTTGGACTTAACCACCTAGCAATTAAGCGAGCTCTACTTAACGGGTGTAAACAAATCTACTTAGATAATCATGGCACAATCAATTAAAACAATTCAAGCAAGGTATAAAACACAAAGATATCAAATAAACTAAATAAACATGTAATCAACAACTAAGAATTCGAGTTTACAACCATAGCCCTAGAACAAACAATCAACAACTAAGAGACATCATACAAACACAAAAGAAAATGAGAATAAGGAAAGATTACAACCAATTGCTCTTGCTTCCCTCTTGCTTGTCGAGATCTTCTATCAAACACGTCTGTTGCTGTCGCAAATGACCTGCTTGGCGCTGTCACGATCTATACTTGAGACTCAACTCTCAAATAACTCAATATCTAACCCTAACTTTGACCTTGGATTTGATCTCCCTCTTGTCTCTCTTCTTCCTCCTTTTCTCCTCAAACTCGTCTTTTATAGGCATTGGGAAGGTGTAGAAACGCTGGAAATAACTGAAGACGCGTTCTGGATGCACATGGAGTCGGTGAAAACCGTCGTCCAAATATAGAACTGCTAAATCAGGCAATTCTGATAAATTTGGCGGTTCCAGGTCTGGCGGGTCGCTGGGACTTTCAGCGGGTCGCCGGAAAATGCCAGCACTGCGTCCTGTCAGTATTTTGGGCATATCTCCTTCATACGAACTCCGTTTGAGGTGATTCAAGAACCGTTGGAAAGCTTAGAACGAGCTCTTCAACTTCATGGACTCATCCAAGTCATTTCTTGTCCAGAATCTCCAATAAAATTAGAAATTATGGTAGTAACTCATTCTTGACACAAAACCCTAATTAAACTAACCTAAACTCATCTAAATTATCTAAACTATCTAAACTCTAGGCAATTGGTTTAGTTTGGAGACAAAATGGTACTAGAATATGCGTATAAAATCCACTTATCAAATCCCCCCAAGCTTAACATTTGCTTGTCCCCAAGCAAATATCTATCTTAGAAGAATGGTTTGGCTCTAAACTAAAACAATGACTTGAGGCTTACAAGTTATGAAAATTCTTAACATGCACCAATATCGTGATTTGATTGAATCTTTTAGACAATTTTAAAAACTTTTTCAAATTGAATTGAGTTGTCCCAAACGACCCACGCTTACCCCACGGGCGAAACACTTAGGATGCTTGTAATTATTGCCCATAACTTACCTTGTTCAATTCCTAAACTTGTTGATTTTTCAAAGTTTGACAATTGACTTGGCAAAGAGATTCGGGATCACACCCTACCAACACAAATAATATGTCATATCAATTTATTTAACAACCAAGTCTTTGAGTACTTTAACCGCTTTATTGATTTTCGAAAACGCATTGGAAGTCGAACTAAAGTGAGGCAGAAAAAAGGGTACAACTCATCACCCATTCTATTCCAAAGTTTTTGGGTTGGATTACTTTTTTTTGTTTTTGTTTTTCCCGGGGCTTAGGGAGGTTTCCTCGCTGCGGGGGGGGGGGGGGTCGGCCAGATTAATGAAGGTTTGGACTTTTTGAGGTTTTCCTCGTCCTTTTTGATTTGGTGGAACTTTTTTTTTTTCAATTACCTATAACCTTCCGTAATGTCCACTTCAGAGCACAGCTTTTTAGTTCCCCTTTTTTTTCTTTTTTTTTAATTTTATTTCTATATACAAGGGTGTGTATTTACATCTTCGACTTTTAATAAACTTGAAAACAGCGGTTGTTTGACTCTCAACTTAGTGTTCATTTTCTTAGTTGACATGCATTTGGGTCGGTAGAATCGATCTATTGTCAAAGATTGGAAATTATTTAATGGTGGTTGCCTTGGTTTATCGATTTCTAATTGGTCAAATCATTCATACTACTTATCAAATCATCAAATTTAAGTCTCAATCAAGATATATTATGATACAATACCTACTCCTTTCCTAAGGTCACAGGGGTTAGTCGATCAATTAGGTGACCCACAATTCAAATCGCAAAATTTTCTAAAACTCGCTAAATAATTCATTCAATTCACGATATCAAAACTTGTTAAGCATCTCCCTAACTTATCTAAATGCAATCTATATGAAATTATCATGCAATATAGACAATTCCTAAATAAAATGCACAATTATACCTGTCAGTTCCAGTTTCAGCTACCCACCAGAAATCTCAGCTACCCACCAGAAATTCCAGCGGGTCGCCGAAACACTCGGTGGGCCGCCGAGACTGGGATAGAAACAGAAAAAACACCTAATATGCATGATGCAAACCTAGATACAATTTCTATTCCCCCCCCCCCAGCTTAAAACTTTGCATTGTCCTCAATGCACGGAAAACAAAACTTAAAAGAGAGAAAGGAAATGAAACTCATCAAATTATTGTAGAGGTTGTGAAGTTCGCATAGGGGTTCGTGCGACTTGCAAAACGGCTTGTATGCTCCTTCATAGTGTATTCCCCAAAGCTTGAGCTTTTGCATACAATTCGTGTAGTGGTGCTTCCAAAAGCTGATTTTTCACCTTTCTTCAAACCTAAAAACCAACAACAAAAAATTGATGAGTTATAACTAACAAAAAAAACTAAACCTAATTTAATCTAAATGAGAGAAAATAAAATTTTTGGGCCTTGGGTTGCCTCCCAAGAAGCGCTTGTTTTAGGTCACTAGTTTGACCACCTTGTATTTATTCATCTTATCTTCACTTTTCTCCTTCTCCACGCATCATAGTTCTTCCAAAAGTGCTTGAGCGAATCCTTTGAAACATGCTTGGAGTGCTCTTTTTTGGATGCCATCTTCCTTGGCTCGATTATGATGTGATACTTGATTTGCGGTTTGTTGTCTTTCATCACATCAAGTTTCTCCAAACATCTTCTAAGAGTGCTCAAGTCGATTTGGTCGAACTTCTCATTTGTTTTGTCGGTGCCTCAACTTTGAGAGTAGTGTCACCATCTTTCTTCTCTTCAAATTCATCATTCATGTTCTCAATTGGAGGAGGCTTCAATTCCAACTCATTAGATTTGATAATTTCAGCCCTAAACAATCTTTGTGGAAATGGAATTGGAGGGATATAGGGAGGAGGTGGTATGTACTTTGGTTCATCAAATTCCTCTTGTACCTCCCTATTCTCATCTTGTTTGCTTTCAGTTTCGTTGGTATCTAACCAAATTTGGGTCTTCTTGGAACTAGAATTTTCAATTTCACAATCACTATGCAAAGTCATTTCATTGTTTTGTTCATTGTGTGGCCTATATGAAGAATTTTAAGTCTCTAACATCCTTTGATGATGTGTAATAAGAGTATTGAGAGATGATGATAGAGACTTCATTTCTTTCAAAAGTTTCTCATTAAACTCGATTTGATTCATTTTAAATTCTTCAAACCTTGATTCAAAACTTGACATTTGCGTAAATAATTGGAAACTATCAAAACTAGGAAAAAAAGTATACCTATGGTATGGTTGAGACACTAAATCATGATTGTTCAAAACAAAAGAAGAGTGATCATTCAAACCAGAATTGCATGTCTGTCTGTTGAGGTTCAAGCGGACCGCTGGGGGTCTTATCAGGCCTCTAGGACTAGCAGTCATGTTTTGTGCTTCAGGTTCCCTCCATATGAATCTCGAACGGTCTGTTTGATAGTCAAAAGGCCCGTCAAAACCGATGAGGTTGCTGAAGTTCTGGTTGTCTCCACATGCATCATTTATGGTGTTTTGCACGATGTGGAAATCACGCTCAAATTCACTCATGTTCGTATTGAGTCCAAATTGTCTATTCATGTGGTTGATTTCCTTCCAATTATACTCCGCCTCTTGCTCAAAATCCTGAAAAGAATAAAACATGGTGGTAGAGATTTTTTTTTTTGTGGGTTTTTTTTTTTTGTAAGATAAGATAAAATAAGTAAGATACAAGGATACAAGGGTGTCTAAACTAATTTACTAAACCAAAATACCAATATTCGAGCAAACCGTCCCAGGCAACGGCGCCAATTTTGATCGATGGGAAAACCAAGTCTCAAAATAAAAACCTCGTGTCTACCGATCTAATCGTTTGTAGAACAGCTTGAGGGTCGAATCCACAGGGATGGTGTTGGAATATCGGTCTTTTACTTTACTAAACTAGCTAGACGGTTCAACTCTTTTGTGAATTAAAGGTTGAAGGTGGGTCTAAATCCTAAGTCTAGTTTCGAGGTCAAAACAAGAATTAATGAGAGAAATTCAACAAGTCACGTAATTCTAGGGTTTCTGGTTGCTAACAATTCTTCTTAGTCCCAGTTCCAGCGGTCCGCTAACTCTCGTAGCGGCCCGCTAAAAGAACTCAGGTCACTAACCTATTTAACCGGTCACTGGTTACTTGGCGGGCATAGACAACCTTGCTGGTTCACTCAGCGGCCCGCTAGGGTTAGCGATGTGAATGCAAGTTGACTTAATTTAGTTGATAATTGTGTAGGGATAATGGCTTAATTAAGGTTCCTAGATCAAACTCTCGTTTCAGGTCTGGTTACCAATTAATTAACTCAATTTCCCTCGTATAGAACCTAGATTTCAACTCTCGTTTCATAGTCTAGTTTCTATAAGTTTATACTTTTCTAACCTATGATGCGGATTTTCCTGCTTTTAAATTTATACCCTAATCTACCTAAATTAAGTCGCAAGCGCACGACAATCGTCTAAGTATTTCGGGGTCGAACCACAAGGACAGTTTGGATTATTTGATTCTAATTCAATTCAATTTGCTAAATTAAACGAACAGCAATGAAAGTTGATTGGTCACAGAAATAAAGTATTAAAAACTTGCAGTAAAATAAATCCTAAATTAACAGATCACAATTGAAGAGGATTAAAACACAATTAATTAAAACTAGAGGCTTAAGGCAAATTAATTCTTCAGCTTACTCCAGTTCTAGCGGCCCGCTGAAAGAACTCAGGTCGCTAATCCTATTGACTGGTCGCTGGCTACTTGACAGGCATAGACCACCTCGCTGGTTCACTCAGCGGCCCGCCAGGATTAGTGCAGATTCAACAGTTTAGTTAATTTAGAAGTCGCTTTGTGTAAGGAATAGGGTTTGGTTGATGTTTAACAGATCAAACTCTCGTTTTAGGTCTGGTTGACGATCAATTAACTCAAATCCCTTCGTATAGACCCTAGATTTCAACTCTCGTTTCGTGGTCTAGTTTCTGTAAGTTTATACCTTTCTAACCTAATGAACTCTTCGAGTTTTCACTCTTAGAAAGGACCTAACTCTCGTTATTAGTCCTGGTTTGAACTGAGAAGTTCAAACCTTCAAGTTGGTACAATTGCATCAAATATCTTAAGTTTGGTTTGGACTTAACCATTAAACAATCAAGCAAGGCCTATACTTGACGAATGCGAGCAAATCTAACTTAAGCAATTCAAGCAATCAGATCAAATATTAAAGAAAGGAAATAAAACACAACATGTAACAAAGCAATTAACTAAAGAGTATATTATCTAATCATAAACTAAAAGTTTCACTGCCATAGCCCCTAATCAGTGTCTACTCGCTACAACTCATCAAATAAAACCAAAAGGTATCAAAGATAAACAAAAACATAAGAAAGAATCAAAGATTACAACAGATTGCAACATGGACTCTATCTTTCTGCCTTCTGCTACTCTCCAGCGGTCCGCTGATGGTGTCGGCGATCCGCTGGCGATCCTATTGGCTGTCTCAACTTAGCTACAATTAACCTCTAAAATTGCGTCCCTTCTGGCATCAAGGCTTCTCTCTTTTATAATAGGCATTAGTGGTTCTGTAGAGGTCAAGGACATGCAATTAGAGGCTCCGGAAATAGCTCAGAACGCGGTTGAGAAGTTAACAAAACTGGCTGTCTATATTTGGTTGTGGTTTCCTCCTTTCCAGCGGCCCGCTGAAAACTTCTGTGTCGCCAGTCTTCTCTTCTACCCGCTGGTGCTCTTGGTGGGTCGCCAATCAAGCCGGTGGGTCGCCGATCAATGCAGATTTTGCCGTTTTGAGTAGCTTATCTTCAATCCTGTACAAAAACAGAGCAAACATGGCAGTACCTAGATTCTAACCTAAATTATCAGTTAAACAACAGAAATTACAATGAAATGCATGAAATTAAGTCCTATAAATGGCTGGAATACTAAGTATGAAAACCATTTATCAAACCCCCCAAGCTTAACATTTGCTTGTCCCCAAGCAAGATCCTAAGTCTAAGTTATGGTTTTTGGGCTTAATTTAATTTATTTACATGTTATTTCTGTAAGTTAGAGAGTTAATTAACAAGTTAACTAATCAAGACTTGAGCAATTTCAACCAAAATCAATTTTCAATTTCAAGTTCAAAATCCAAATTTTGTTGTTGTGTAATTAGCTAACCTAACATGCAACCAAGATATTCGCAATTATTTTCCATGATTTATCTCATCAATACCTAAGTTTATTGACTTATCAAAGCTAATGCATTTGGTCTAGCAATTGAAACATGATCTAACCCTACCAACACAAACGTTCATGACATACTAATTCATTTCACAATTAGGTCTTTGGGTACTTAACCATTTATTTTCGAAAACGCATTGAAATTGGTCTAAAGTGAGGCGGAAAAAAGGATACAACTCCTCACCCAACCAATTACAAAGTTTTTGGGTTGGACTTTTTATTAATTCTCCCGGGGCTAGGAGGGTTTCCCGTGGTGGAGTGGTCAGCCAGATTAGAATGGATTTTATTTGCATTTTTTTTATATCATGAGCCTTTCTGTTTCTTACCCATGATTTTATGGAATTTTCTTTTAATCCACAATTACCTATAGCCTCCCGCAATGTCCATATCATTGCACGCTTTTTAGTTCCCCTATTTTTGTGTTTTTCTTCATTTTTTGATTTTTTTTTTATTTACAAGTTGTGCTTTTGTACATCTTCGACTTTTAATTAAACTTGAAAACATGGTTAAATTCCATAGACCTAACGATCATTCCTTAATTTGTCATGTCTTTGTGTTGCTAAAGTTGATCTCAATGAGATTTTGATTTGTGGTGGCTACCGTCTCAAATATTTCGATCAATTCTTTTAACTTATCAATTCAGCAAACTTAGGTTCAGTTGAGATATATTATGGAAAGCTCAAACTCCTATCCTAATTACATCTCGGTTTTGCCAATTAAATTCATGCAAATTTTGAAAAATTTAACAATTTCACTTTTTAGTTATGCATCTTTGTTTTTGCTCAAGTCACTGTTAGTTAACTCACTAAATGACTCCTTAACTTATTTAAATGCAAAATGCCATTAAGTATGCAATCATTCACAAAACTATATGATTATGCAAGAAAACCCTAAGTTCTGGTCATTTCCAGCGGTCCGCTGGTTATATGAGCGACCCGCTGCCCTAGCAGCGACCCAAATGATGGGTTCAGCGGCCCACTGAAAATTTCCAGTACTTAGAATTTTCTGAGTCCTGCCAACCTGTTATCAGCGGCCCGCTGGTAGGGACTGCGGTCCGCTGGTAACAAGGCTGACAGAGCCTAAAGTGCATGAAATACAATTTCCTAACTTAATTAACCTAATTAAATGCAATTTTTTTTATTTCTCTCTACCCCCCCAAGCTTAATTCATGGCACTGTCCCTAGGGCCATTAATTACACTAGAAAGATAAATAGAGGGAAATTAGAAAACTCACAAGCTTGGCTCAATCTTCGGGCGGTGGCTGCAGTGGCTCATTCTCCGGTGGCGATGGTGGGTAGAACGGCACGTCAGCAGGTGGCGGAGGAGGTGCCCCAAAGATCTGGTTCGCCCAATGGTCGAAAAGGACGTCCCGTGTCCTATTCCTTGCATCCTCCCGCTCGTACCACTTGCGTTGGTACTCGCGGAAGGCTCGGGCCTCCTTCAGTTCCTCGGCCTATCTCTTCTCGATCAGGTCCATGCGCTGCTCCAGGTTTGAATAGCCATCTTGGAGCTCGGAGACGTCGCGGCGGAGCATACGTTGGTACCCATGCACGTCAACGAGCATTTGGTAGTGTGCCATGGGATCGTATGCCTGCTGGCCCCAGCCTTGCTGCATGTATGGATGGCAGCTGCTGCCTGCATCAATATAGGAGACATCAGATGTGCCCGTCCCCACGAATCCTCCTTCAGCAGCCTCTGGCTCAGCTCCTGCCCCAAACTGGCGGGCCGCTGGCTCAGTGTGCGACCCGCTGGCATGTGTCTCTGCTGCTGCTCTTTGGCGGGTCGCTAGTCCTTCCTGCGGGCCACTGGCTGCAGGCTGAGGGCCTGCTGCTGGTGCTGGCAGCACAAGATGGCCGTTTCGGATTAAAAGATAGTCCCCGGTGCGCATCTGGCCAATCCTGAAGGTGATGGGGATCTCCAGCTTGTAGTCCCCCACCACGTAGCGGGTCTCGCGGGGCGTCTTCTTCACATGGCCCATCGTGATCAACAAATCCATATTTAGTCACTCGGGCCCCGCGCTTTGCTTCATCCGGAAGTTTGAGACTCCGACATGCTTGGCTAGGTGAGTAATATACCCACCTATCGTGATCTGCCCCGCTCCGGTCGCACGGCTCGTGGCGATGTCATGCCAATGCTTGAGCATCCGCCAAGCGAGATTTTGATGCTCCGATTGGCCTCGGCGGAGCATCTGGGACAGAACGCACATCTCCCCCACAACAACCTTGTTACCCAACTCACCGCGGGCAAAGATAGAGAGAGACAATGCCCGTTGGATGAAGCGGATCACGGGCATTTGAATATCCACGCTCTTTTTCTCCTTTGGGGCCTGCAACCCCATGAGTCTCTCCCACAGCCCCTCATCTACGTCTCTCACATCCAATCCCCCTCGCCTTAGGCCAAAGATGTCGGCCAATTCACTTACGGTCCTCGAGCACGGGACCCCATGGAAGGTCCAACTCGGATTATGCTCTCCTTCGTCTTCAACCATTCGAGCTGCAATGTGCAGAGAAACTCGATGGTTAGGCGAGTATAGGAGGGCTCGACTATCTCCCAAAATGCCCTCGTGATCCCAGCATTCTCCCTGAGAGCATAAAAATCGGCCTCTATGCCAAGATCCTTCAACACTTTCGGGTCGAGGCAGCGGCTGTTTTCTATCTTCTTCTTCTTGAGGCACTCATACCGGGCCTTTGCCTCGGCCTCCATGAAGCGGGGCTCGCTGCCCCTCAACTCCTCCGCTGTCCGGGACTTCCTGGCTGGCCGGGTGGTCGTCTCAACCACGTCGGGTACCACTTCTATCCTTTCCGCCTCCTCACTTCCTTCCTCTTCACTTTCTTCCTCAAACTCACTCCCGGTCTCACTACCGGATCCGCTTCCATCTTCTTCTCCACTCTCCTCTTCACTTTCACTGTCCTCCTCCATCGGGCCCTTGCCTTTATCCTCAGTAATTTTTTAATAGATATTTTATGGTTGTCATTATTTTGTTTCAAGGAATCGAGCCGGCTGACTAGTAGGTATCTAGACAAAGTGAAATCTAAACCAGTTGCCAAAATTGAACATGTTTTGTTCACATTTGAATCGCATGATTTTTCAAAGTTGAATCCACATATTACCATGGAACTTCTGACAAGCCCCCTTATATTTTGGAGTAACTTACGGTCCTTACTGAAAACTACTCATTAGAGTATGATTTTATTTAAAATATCAGAAATGACCTTGATGAAGTTGATTTCATTGTTCATTTTTTGAAATAAGGCTTTAAAAGAAAAATTTCCTTAAATGAAATTATCTTTCATGGATATTTAATTACATGGTTGGTTTGAAAGAGTTTCTACTCTAAATTTAGAATAGTGCCTTTTAATTTCTGATGAAGTAGATAGTATTTTTAAATTGATCATGTCATGAAATAGCTAACAACATAGATCATGTCATGAGGTCGGTGTCTGTATGTGTTTATGATTGAAAAGAAATTGAAATTATAAGTAGAGCAATGCAATAAATGATTATTTGTAGAAGTGCTGAGATTTTAGATATAGAAAAATTAATTGATGACAAAGATACCTTCATAGGTGAGAAGTACCATCAGCATATTTGCAAATGAGAGAAATTATATTTATTTATTTTTCATGACAAGTATTAACTGAGCACAGGTTGCCAATAAGCAAAATAAGAGCAACTTCTTTTCATGTTCTAATCATGAACAGTTGTGTATTTGATTCTATTTTCATGTTGTTTTCGTTTTTTCTTTTTTTCGTGGTTTCTTTACTTCTTCCTAATCAGAGATTTGAAGAGATGTTTCTACTTATCTATTTTTTTCTTGGCAATTTGAGCAGTTGGTTATACAGAAGAGGGTCCCTTTTCTAACTACTATTTTCCTGTTTCTGATTTGAAGGGCTATAAGAGGGATTGTAATAGTACTTCAATTTCAGTTTTCCACATATATATTAGATATATTTGTTTCTATCAACTATGCAAATAACACATTATGATAGATTTGTAATAATTGAAACTGGTATGTACTGCTACTTGAAACTAGGATGGATCAGTTAATGCACTAATTAAGCAACACTTATTGTATAGATTTAGCTACCTATATTTAATTGTTATGTCAAACCTGTGTCATACTAATGAGTCCCCAATTGGGCCAATGCATAGTATTACTGATGAGTCAGTGGATAGTTTAAAGGCACCAGCACATTGTAGTTCAAGGCAAGATGTTGTACAAGCAAGCAAAAGCAAGAGTATGCATTTCAAATACTGAACACCTGATCTAAGAACACAATGAACATGAACAAAGATGAAGTAATACAGTAGCTTTCTATACTAGATTTGGGGAAAAGTAGCTGGGACTTGATTTTGGGTCAGCACTTAAAGGGCTTAGAAGGAAGAATGGAGCGAGTCTGGAAGAAAAAGGAATTTATGGACGTTTTTGTTTTTCCTTATGTATAATTAATTTTGTTATTTTAGACTTTTAGTTCAAACTCTATACGCAAGAAAAAATATCTGCATTCCTATTTTGGTCTGTGAATTTTCCTTTGTGAAATCATTTGGTTTAGGTTTGGTGTTTTTCTACTCTGATCTTATTAGAGAAATGACAAGAAAAAGGAAAAAAAAATTGTCTTAACTGCAACTATCCCCTAATGTACTCTGATTGCATGCTTGATGCATTAAGAGTTCGTCTGAATGTATGGAGCCACTTGCAAATTCGCTTGGTTCTTGATTCGAGCATTGAAACAAAAAATAGTATAATACTATCGGTTTAATGTTCTGCTAAAATCTGGTAAGCTGCTTTTGTTTCTTTCTTTTTTTTTTCAATTTTGACCAATTTAGTACATTATCATATAAAAGTATGCAGCATCATAGTTTACAAACTGTTTCATTTAGATTATTGTGACTAAAATTTTTAATTTCCATTTGTTCAAGAAAAAAGAATATATAGCGGCGAAGCCGCTACTCCCCATCTAGGGTTGGATATGGCGTGCCACAAATCGATATTATGTTGAATGATGGTAACAATTGGACAATATTCGGTGCAAACTCACTCAAGGATGTAATGCCCAACACAGAATGCTTTGCATTTGTTGATGGAGGTAAGAACCAGGAAACATCAATTACACTTGGTGGCTTCCAAATGGAGGATAGCTTCTTACTGTTTGATGTTCCCAATTCAACTTTGGGCTTTATTCCCACGTTAAAGGGTATCCAGACTACTTGCTCAAATTTCAACTTTACATCTGGAGAGGATCAACCTCCATCTCCTCACTTCCCGAATCGGTTCCAAAAACGTCCCGACCCGCCTCATCCAAGTTAATGGGTGGCTCCTCAGCCCTATGAGAGGGTTGGCTGGAGGAACCCCCCTTGTCAGTGCTTTCTTAGCTGCCCTGAGCCCTCGACGGAAAACCTTAGGTGCCATAGTTGAGGTTTCGGTTGATTTGTCGAGGTTTTGGAATGGCTCTGGATCAGGTTTGCCCAGAATCAGCGGGCCGCTGGAGGTTTTGGCGGGTCGCTGAGAGTGGGGTTAGCAGAGGTTTTCGCTTGGTTTGGTCTCAGGTTTAGCGGGCCGCTGGGTTGGCTAGCGGGCCGCTGGAACTGGTTGGAGATTGGTCGGAGGTGACTGGAATTAGGGTTTTCCGGTGGTTTGAGTTATGGTACCAGGACAGTTTGGTTTGGTGGCCTTTGTACCGTTTGAAATTGAGATTGAGAGAATTGTGGTGAGTTGGGTACCTTTAACACTCGGATTGGAGAAAAGGCCGAGTGTTGCCGTTGATTTGGTCGATCTCCGGCGGGTTGTGGCGGTGCAGTAAGTTGGCGGTGGCGTGGAGAGGATCGAGAAGGTTGGCGGCGATCGCGGTGGCGCTTGAGTCTCACGGAATCTCTGGCGTCGCTGGCTGCGTCGTTGGGTCGCAAGAAAGTTAGATCGAGAGAGAGAGATGGCAGAACGAAAGAAATGAATGGTGAAAAGTCCATTCTGCCCTCTATTAACTGCCGCCTATATTTTTTTTGAATTTCAGTTATGCTCGACGGGCCACTGACCATTCCAGCGGGTCGCTGGTCCCTCCCCCCAAGCTAGGCTTAGACAGCGGGTCGCAGAACTTCTGGTGGGCCGTTGAAATAGGCGACAGAGTTTCTTTTCTCCTGAAAATTAAGCCAAGTTTTAATTAAATTAAACTACTCCTAATTTTTTTTTATTTTTTTTCAATTTTATTACCTTTTTTTGTATTTTTGTTTTCTATTTTTTTTTTTAGTTTTGTGGTTTTTCTGACTGAAAATAAATTACACAAAATTAAAATCTAATTTTTCCTAAATCCTTGGGTTGCCTCCCAAGAAGCGCTCGTTTAGGGTCTTGAGCTCGACCCCTTATGTCTACGTCTCGCTAGGTGTCGGGGAGTAAGGTGCATGACTCCCGCATCTTCTCCCTTCGACACATTTTCCATGTAAAGCTTGAGACGTTGGCCATTGACTTTGAAGCTACCATGAGTCTTGCTCCAAATTTCAACTGCCCCGAACGGAAAGACCTTCTTGACCTCGAATGGTCTTGACCATCTTGACCTTAACTTGCCCGGGAATAGCCTCAGTCTTGAGTTGAACAAGAGCACCAAGTCTCCTTCCTTGAATTCACGCCTTAGGATGCGCTTGTAATGCTATTGCTTGGTTCGTTCCTTGTACATCCTCGCATTCTCATAGGCATTCAAACTAATCTCATCCAACTCATGCAACTCCAATATTCTTTTCTCCCCCGCTTCCTTGTAGTCAAAGTTAATGGCTCGAGTGGTCCAATATGCTTTGTGCTCCAATTCAACGGGTAGATGGCATGCCTTTCCATAAATCAACTTGAACGGGCTCATGCCAATGGGCGTCTTGTATGCGGTGCGGTATGCCCGTAGTGCATCATCTAACTTGAGGGTCCAATCCTTTCTTGACCTTCCAACCGTCTTTTGCAAAATATTTTTAATCTCACGGTTGGAAACCTCCACTTGCCCACTAGTTTGAGGATGGTATGGTGTAGCCACTCTATGGTTGACTCCGTACTTCTTCAACAAGTTCTCGAATTGGCGGTTGATAAAGTGTTTCCCTCCATCGCTTATCACAACTTTAGGAACTCCAAACCTAGGAAATATGATCTTAGAGAACAATCTCATTACCGCATCCGAATCGGCTTTCTTGCATGCCACGACCTCAACCCATTTTGACACATAATCCACTGCTACAAGAATGTACTCGAGTCCGCATGATGATGGAAAAGAACCCATGAAATCTATACCCCACACATCAAACACTTCCACTTCCAAAATAGGATTCAATGGCATCTCGTGTCTACTTGAAATATTGCCTTTCCTTTGGCATTGATCACATGTGAGAACAAAGGCACGGGCATCCTTGAAGATTGATGGCCAATAGAACCCTGCTTGCAGTATCTTAGTGATTATCTTTGAATGAGAAGCATGTCCTCCATAGCTCGACGAATGGCAATGAGATAGAATTGCACCAAACTCTTCATATGGAACACACCTCCGAAACATCCCATCTACGTCTAGCCTCCACAAAATAGGGTCCTCCCAGAAGTAGAACTTGACATCTGAGAGGAACTTCTTCTTCTGTTGGTAAGTCTGCTCTGGAGGTAGTACGCCGGTGGCCAAATAGTTCGCAAAATCAGCAAACCATGGTGGCTGCCCAGTTCTGGCGGGCCGCTGGTTGTCCTGGCGTGCCGCTGAAGGATCAGCGGGCCGCGCCCATCCTTGGCGGGCCGCTGGTACTGGGTCGACTGCCAACAGTTGTTCGTCTGGGAAGCTCTCGTTGATCGGTATTGGCTGCGGTTCATCCCATCTGAGTCTGGACAGGTGGTCTGCGACTGAGTTCTCTGTCCCTTTCTTGTCACGGATCTCCAAATCGAACTCTTGCAATAGAAGGACCCATCGGATGAGTCTCGATTTGGCATCCTTCTTACCCATGAGATATTTGAGAGCCGAGTGGTCCGTATACACAATCATCTTGGATCCGACCAGGTAGGGTCGAAACTTGTCCAGAGCAAAGACTACAGCAAGAAGCTTCTTCTCGGTAGTGGTGTAGTTGATTTGAGCCTCATCTAACACCTTACTCGCATAATAGATCACACATGGCTTCTTATCCTTGCGTTGGCTAAGCACCGCTCCTACGGCATAGTCGCTTGCGTCACACATCAACTCGAAAGGTTGATTCCAATCCGGTGGTTGCAATATTGGTGCGGTGACACAAGCTTCCTTCAACCTACAAAACGCATCAACACAATTTGAGTCAAAATCAAAATCAACATCTTTCATGGTCAAATTAGTCAAGGGTTTTGCAATTTTTGAGAAGTCTTTGATAAATCGTCGATAAAACCCGGCATGTCCAAGGAAACTCCGCACATCCTTCACGCATGTTGGATTGCTCATCTTCTCAATGACTTCAACCTTCGCTTTGTCCACCGAAATTCCTTTGGATGAGACGTTATGTCCAAGCACCACTCCATCTTGAACCATGAAATGGCATTTCTCCCAATTGAGCACTAGGTTGACCTCTTCGCATCTCTTCAAAATCTTAGATAAATTAGCCAAGCAATGGTCGAAAGTAGTGCCATACACCTAGAAGTCATCCATGAAAACCTCCATGTCCTTCTCAATGAAATCCGAGAATATAGCCATCATAGCCCTTTGAAATGTGGCGGGGGCGTTGCATAGCCCAAATGGCATCCTTCTATATGCATAGGTTCCATACGGGCATATGAATGTAGTCTTCTCTTGGTCACTTGGGTGGATAGAAATTTGAAAGAATCCGGAATAGCCATCCAAGTAGCAAAAGTAAGAATGGTTGGCGAGACGCTCCAATAGTTGGTCCACAAAAGGCAATGGGAAGTGATCCTTGGGCGTGGCGGTGTTGAGCTTGCGGTAGTCGATACACATCCGCCATCCCATTACCACCCTTGTTTGAATCAACTCATCATTTTTGGTATTCATAACCGTTGTTCCCCCCTTCTTAGGCACAACATGGACCGGGCTCATCCATTCACTATCGGAAATCGAGTAAATGATACCCGCATCCAACAACTTCAACACCTCATTCTTGACAACCTCCCTCAGGTTAGGGTTCAGTCTCCTTTGATGTTCAACTGAGGGTTTGTATCCATCTTCGAGCAATATCCGGTGTGTACAAATTGACGGGTCAAGTCCCTTTAGATCCTCAATTGAATAGCCAATCGCTCTTCTATGTGCTCTCAGTTCTTTCAAGAGCTTGTCAGTCTGGTCCTCATCAAGCTGGGCATTGACTATCACGGGATAGGTCTGGTCAGGGCCCAGGTATTCATACCTGAGGCTGTCGGGCAGCTGCTTCAGTTCCAGCTTTGGAGGCTCAGGAGTACAATCTTGGCGGGCCGCTGAGAGGTCTAGCGGGCCGCTGACTGTGTCGAGGCTGAGCACTGTTTCTGCTGAAGTTCTGAGCTGAACTGAAATCGCCTGGCGGTCCGCTGCTGAGGCCTGCGGGCCGCTGGCTTGTGGCCAGAAAGATGGTTGAGGCTCTATTGCTTGTAAAATCTCGCTGAATATCCAGTCTGCCTCTACCATTTCTTCGTCGGTATCGAAGAAGAAGTTATACACTTTGAGAATCTGACTGAAGATTGTCTCCTCCACCATTTCGTCGAGTTCTTCCACCATGAAGATTGAGTCATGTTGAGAAGGCATCTTCATGGCTTTGTCGATTTGAAACTCGACTTTCTCATCCCCGACCTCCAAAAACATCTTGCCATTCTTCACATCAATCAACGCTCCAGCGGTGGCAAGAAAGGGTCGTCCAAGGATGATCGGTACCTCCAAATCCTCTTCCATATCTATAACAACAAAATCACAAGGGACATAGAGGTTACCTACCTGTAGCGGTATGTCCTCAACAACTCCGAGAGGGAAACGTACGGAACGGTCGGCTAATTGGAGAGACATCCTCGTATGTTGCAATTCTCCAACTCCAATTTTGTCGAAAATCGACTTAGGCATGAGGCTCACAGTAGCTCCCAAATCACACAATGCTCTTCTAATGCTCGTTTCTCCGATTTTGCATGGAATTGCGAACTTGCCTTGATCCTTCATTTTAGGTGGCAATTGGTTCAAGATTAATGCGCTGCATTCTTCAGTCAAGGCCACCGTTTGACATTCGTCGATCTTCCTTTTATTGCTAAGTATATCTTTTAGGAACTTAGCATAAGATGGCATTTGTGTCAAGGCATCCGTGAATGGGATAGTGATGGAGAGCTGCTTCAGGACCTGCAAAAACTTACCGAACTCCTTATTTTGCTTGGCTTTGGCAAGTCGCTGCGGATAGGGCACAGTGGCGCGAGATACGGCCTGCTGGACTGCCGTGCCCTTCTCTTTTTGACTGGCAGGTTCAGAACTGGCGGTCCACTGGTTCTGCCTCGACCAGCACAAATCCGCTGTCCTCTTCTAACACCAGCCTCATCTCAGGTTCAGCGGGTCGCTGGTTGATCTGGCGGTCCGCTGATTCTGGTCCAGAGGCTGGTTCTTCAGGCATTTCGGGTCCGTCGTAGTTCGTGCCGCTCCTGAGTGTAATGGCATTGACGTCAGCCTTTGGATTGGGCTCTGGTTGGCTTGGAAACATGCCTGTCTTTGTCATCACTCCATTGCCTGGTTGGTTCACTACCGAATTTTGATTTTTGATAATTTGGTCCAAGGCTTCGCTGATTAGGTTGATCTCCACAAACACCTTGTTGTTCCATATCCCTTGGTCGCGCATGAAGTTGTCAACCTGAATGCGGTGCTGAGATGGTTGATTTTGTTGATTGCCTCCCTTGTTTGCGTAGACGCCGGGATTAGCCGCACCATTGGGGTTAGAATAGGAGAGCCCCGGATGGTTACGTCTATCCCGTTGTCCCACATTTGGAAAGAAGGAGGGTCCATTGCTGATAGCATTCACCTTTTCCTCTTCGGTCTCATTTTGATGAAGGCGAGGGCATTGTGGAGCCCAATGCCCTTCCTCCTCACAAAGTTGGCATGAATGGATTTGAACCACGGCGGGTAGCTTCTTCTCATTCATCTTCTTGAGCATAGTTGTGAGAGCATCAATTTGAGATTGGAGGTGTGTGTTCTTGTCCACTTCGAGCACTCCACGAGTTTGGCCTTGAGATCTTGTCGAGTAGTTGGTTTGTGTTCGTGACATCCTATCAACCAAGTCAATCGCCGTTTCGCTTCCCAAGTTCAAGAGTGATCCACCTGCAGTATTGTCAACATTTTGACGAGTTAGATGAGTCAAACCGTCATAAAAGTAACTTATCAATTTAGATTCAGTTAGATGGTAGTGTGGACAAATCCTTTGCAAATCTTTAAATCTCTCCCATGCTTCCCCAAGGCTCTCATCATTCTCTTATTTGAAGTTGTAGATCTTGCGAACAATTTGGACGGTTTTCTCCCGAGGGTAGAACTTCTCCAAAAACGCCTTGGCTAGCTCGTCCTAAGACTCAAATGGATGGGTCTTGTAACCGGCAAGCCAAGTCTTCGCACGTCCTCTTAGAGTGAAAGGGAAGAGAGTAAGGCGGATTGTGTCATCTCGAACTTGGTCAAAGTTGAGGAGGATGCAACATTGTAAAAACTCTTCTAAGTGTAGGTTGGCATCCTCGTGCGAGTCTCCCCGAACATGTTTTGCTGAACAAGATTGATCATTCCGGGGTTAAACGCAAAGTCCCTCGCTCGCTAGGGGTTAGGTGGGTTGACTCCAAGACCGATATTGTTTGCGGCGGGTGCACCCATTTCGCGCAAAGGTCAATTGCGGGCTGCAGCTTCCCTCATTTGAAGTTCCTCGAGCACCCTGCGCTCCAATTCAGTCAACTGGTTCCCATCGTCGTTCCTAGCCATGTCGTCGGTATCGGAAAGGTCAGATTCTTCGATTTTGGGGTCCTCTATGGTGTCAGGACCCAAGTCAGCGGTCCGCTGGGTCTGGTGTCGTCTGCTCTGGATCGCTGATCGACTCTCCTCCTCATCTCTGGTATACGAGAAGAGGTGGTGGGCTCGATGAGGTCGCAACAGACTTCTCTCTGCCTTCTGTCACCTTCTTGGCGGCCCGCTGAGGTTGACGGCGGGTCGCTGAGAGTGGTTGAGGTTCAGGCAGAGAGACTCCTCCTTCGCGAAGTCTCGGTTTCCTCGCACCTGAGCTGCTTTCACTGGTGGTCTTCTTCCTTTCACGTCCACTTGCCAGTGTTCACACCTGAAATTTAAAGAAACAGAATCTTGTGAAGAAGGGTAAAAGAAATTTAACAAACTAAAATTGAATTTAAACCTAATTATCGCTACCGTCCCCGGCAACGGCACCAAAAAGCTTGATGTGAATTTTTTTGCTTTTAAATTTATACCCTAATCTACCTAAATTAAGTCGCAAGCGCACGACAATCGTCTAAGTATTTCGGGGTCGAACCACATGGACGGTTTGGATTATTTGATTCTAATTCAATTCAATTTGCTAAATTAAACGAACAGCAATGAAAGTTGATTGGTCACATAAACAAAGTATTAAAAACTTGCAGTAAAATAAATCCTAAATTAACAGATCACAATTGAAGAGGATTAAAACGTAATTAATTAAAACTAGGGGCTTAAGGCAAGTTAATTCTTCAGTTTACTCCAGTTCTAGCGGCCCGCTGAAAGAACTCAGGTCGCTAATCATATTGACTGGTCGCTGGCTACTTGGCGGGCATAGACCACCTTGCTGGTTCACTCAGCGGCCCGCCAGGATTAGTGCAGATTCAATAGTTTAGTTAATTTAGAAGTCGCTTTGTGTAAGGAATAGGGTTTGGTTGATGTTTAACAGATCAAACTCTCGTTTTAGGTCTGGTTGACGATCAATTAACTCAAATCCCTTCGTATAGACCCTAGATTTCAACTCTCGTTTCGTGGTCTAGTTTCTATAAGTTTATACATTTCTAACCTAATGAACTATTCGAGTTTTCACTCTTAGAAAGGACCTAACTCTCGTTATTAGTCCTGGTTTGAACTGAGAAGTTCAAACCTTCAAGTTGGTACAATTGCATCAAATATCCTAAGTTTGGTTTGGACTTAACCATTAAACAATCAAGCAAGGCCTATACTTGACGAATGCGAGCAAATCTAACTTAAGCAATTCAAGCAATCAGATCAAATATTAAAGAAAGAAAATAAAACACAACATGTAACAAAGCAATTAACTAAAGAGTATATTATCTAATCATAAACTAAAAGGTTCACTGCCATAGCCCCTAATCAGTGTCTACTCGCTACAACTCATCAAATAAAACCAAAAGGTATCAAAGATAAACAAAAACATAAGAAAGAATCAAAGATTACAACAGATTGCAACTTGGACTCTATCTTTCTGCTTTCTGCTACTCTCCAGCGGTCCGCTGATGGTGTCGGCGATCCGCTGGCGATCCTATTGGCTGTCTCAACTTAGCTACAATTAACCTCTAAAATTGCGTCCCTTCTGGCATCAAGGCTTCTCTCTTTTATAATAGGCATTGGCGGTTCTGTAGAAGTCAAGGACGTGCAATTAGTGGCTCCGGAAATAGCTCAGAACGCGGTTGAGAAGTTAACAAAACTGGCTGTCTATATTTGGCTGTGGTTTCCTCCTTTCCAGCGGCCCGCTGAAAACTTCTGTGTCGCCAGTCTTCTCTTCTACCCGCTGGTGCTCTTGGTGGGTCGCCAATCAAGCCGGTGGGTCGCCGATCAATGAAGATTTTACCGTTTTGAGTAGCTTATCTTCAATTCTGTACAAAAACAGAGCAAACATGGCAGTACCTAGATTCTAACCTAAATTATCAGTTAAACAATAGAAATTACAATGAAATGCATGAAATTAAGTCATATATATGGATGAAATACTAAGTATGAAAACCATTTATCAACCTACGAATTCCTTGGTTCTCACCTTTGGAAAGGACTTAAACTCTCGTTAATTGGTCCTGGTTTAACCTCTCGGTATCAACCTTCATGTTAATCATAATCATGTCTAATAATCTAAGTTTGTTTGGACTTAACCACCTAGTAATTAAGCGAGCTCTACTTAACGGGTGTAAACAAATCTACTTAGATAATCATGGAACAATCAATTAAAGCAATTCAAGCAAGGTATAAAACACAATGATATCAAATAAACTAAATAAACATGCAATCAACAACTAAGAATTCGAGTTTACAACCATAGCCCTAGAACAAACAATCAACAACTAAGAGACATCATATAAACACAAAAGAAAATGAGAATAAGGAAAGAATACAACCAATTGCCCTTGCTTCCCTCTTGCGTGTCGAGATCTTCTATCAAACACGTTTGTTGCTGTTGCAAATGACCTGCTTGGCGCTGTCACGATCTGGACTTGAGACTCAACTCTCAAATAACTTAATATCTAACACTAACTTTGACCTTGGATTTGATCTCCCTCTTGTCTCTCTTCTTCCTCCTTTTCTCCTCAAACTCGTCTTTTATAGGCATTGGGAAGGTGTAGAAACGCTGGAAATAACTGAAGATGCGTTCTGGATGCACATAGAGTCGGTGGAAACCGTCGTCCAAATATAGAACTGTTAAATCGGGCAATTCTGATAAATCTGGCGGTTCCAGGTCTGGCGGGTCGCCGGAAAATGCCAGCACTGCGTCCTGTCAGTATTTTGGGCATATCTCCTTCATACAAACTCCGTTTGATGTGATTCAAGAACTGTTGGAAAGCTTAGAACGAGATCTTCAACTTCATGGACTCATCCAAGTCATTTCTTGTCCAGAATCTGCAATAAAATTAGAAATTATGGTAGTAACTCATTCTTGACACATAACCCTAATTAAACTAACCTGAACTCATCTAAATTATCTAAACTATCTAAACTCAAGGTAATTGGTTTAGTTTGGAGACAAAATGGTACCAAAATATGCGTATAAAATCCACTCATCATAACTCCTTACTTATGATTTGTAGAACTTAATCATCACATAACTTGCATACTAGTCTTCCATGATAATTAATGTTCCTTGTTAATTATCAAGACTATGGACAATTTTGATTTATTATTGTCATTTACTCATAAATGAAATACAATGATCCACAATTTAGATACTCAACATGAATGAACTGTCAATAATAAAATCCAGGAACAAATGATCAAATATCATCAATGACATAAACTAATATAATAGTCATCAACTGATCCAACAAGATAAGATCGAAACTTGTCCAATGCATACACCATTGCAAGCAACTCTTTTTCCGTCGTGGTATAGTTTACTTGAGCCGCGTCTAAGACCTTGCTTGCATAATATTTCGAATATGGTCTTTTGTCTCGCCTTTGTCCTAGAACCGCTCCGATTGCATAATCGCTCGCATCACACATCAACTCAAAGGGTTGTGTCCAATCGGGAGGTTGGAGGATAGGGGCCGTCACCAAAGCTTCCTTGATCCTACAAAAGGCATTAACACAATCTTGATCAAAATTAAATTCAACATCTTTCATGGTTAGATTAGTTAATGGTTTTGCAATTTTAGAGAAATCTTTAATGAACCGCCGGTAAAAACGACATGACCCAAAAAGTTTCGAATGTCTTTCACGCATGTTGGTTGCCCTAATTTCTCAATGAGTTCAACTTTTGCTTTGTCCACCGAGATCCCTTGAGACGATATCATGTGGTCTAGAACTACTCCTTGGCATACCATGAAATGCCACTTCTCCCAATTCAACACGAGGTTCACTTATTCACATCACTTCAATACTTTCACCAAATTCGCCAAGCAATGATCAAAAGATGTCCTGTATACCGAGAAGTCATCCATGAAGACCTCCATATTCTTCTCAATGAAATCGGAAAAAATTGCCATCATAGTCCGTTAGAACGTAACGGGGGCATTACATAGTCCAAATGACATTCTTCGGTAGGCATAGGTACCATATGGACATGTAAAGGCCGTCTTCTCTTGGTCGCTTGGATAGATGGGGATTTGGAAGAAACTCGAATACCCGTCCAAGTAGCAAAAATACGAATGGTTGGCTAGCCTCTCCAAGAGTTGATCGACAAATAGAAGGGGAAAATGATCCTTTCTTGTGGCGGTGTTGAGCTTTCGATAATAAATGCACATTCTCTAACCCGTGACCACTCGAGTTTGGATCAATTCATTCTTGTCATTCTTCACCACCGTGGTTCCTCCCTTCTTAGGCACCACATGGACCGGACTTACCCACTTGGAGTCGAAAATTAGATAAATTATTCCGACATCAAGTAGTTTCAACACCTCTTTCAAAGTTGGATTCAATGGTCGTTGATGCTCAATTGTCGGCTTGCAGTCCTCTTCCATGTGAATCCGATGTTGGAGTTGTGTCCTAGAAGTCAATATTTAATGACTTAATTTCTTAATTTATGTTATTGATGATATTTAATCATTTGTTCCTAGAGTTTATTACTGACAGATCATTCAGGTTGAGGATCTGAATTGTAGATCTCTGTGGATCATTCATTAGAATGACAGTAATAAATCTAAATCATCCGTAATCTTGATAATTAACAAGGAACATTAATTATCATAAAAGATTAGTATGCAAGTTAAGTGATGATTAAGTTCTACAAATCATAGGTAAGGAGTTACCAACTTAATTGCATATGTGTATGTTATTAGAACATAGTACAGGACATGACCCAATGAAATAAACATATGGATTGTGTTATGTGTCATTGTTTATTTCATATGAGTTTGATTCTAAGTTTGAGATGGTTCAACTTTTCCACATGAGGATAGGTTCAATAAATATCGTCTACCGTTGATTCCTGATAAGGGCTGCTATACGGACTTTATTTATGTTCTCTTGAATTGTGCGGGGAAAAGTTGTTCATCAAGAAAACCGTATGTCCTTCATTAATTCACTTAGTGAGTGATGATATCTGTTTGGGCCCCTTGATGGAGTTGGATTGTTTGGCCAATTTATACAATCAACTCTAGATCAAGAAATGTATAATCTGCAAGAATGACACATTCCTATCTTGGATTATACAGTGATATCATGTGACATAAGAATCAGACAAGGAGATACTTTTATTTCTTATGCAGGATTGAGATATTATAGCAGTACATTATTTATGCGAATTGGGAATCATAACGTGTTGCTAGATACCGCTTATGATTATTGGAATTAAATAGCGATTTAATTCCATGGCCAACGTAGCGTAAATCCTCAAAGGGTCACACAAATAGGACTTTAATCACACAGTGCATTATTTATTTATTCGCAGCAGTGTATTGCGAAAATATGATAAGTTGATTAATTAATTATATACCGTTGCGAACCGTTATAATTAATTAAGTCAAGGAGATCATATAAAAATAAATTAATGCATTAACTAATCCCAAAATAATTATTAATAAGTTAATAATTAATTTTGTTCAACACAATTTAATTATAGGAATTAAATAGAGCTTATGGACTTTTATTTAATTAGTAAATTAAAGGTCCGATTTGAGTACAAGAGAAATGTCCATTAATTAATTGAATTAGTGGACATTTAACACACCACAAAATGGGCTTGATAGCCCATATAGTGGCTGCCCTAATAGGGGTAAAATGGTCCCTAAAGTTTGTGGAGTGGTTGGTCTATAAAAAGAGGTCATTTGGAGAGAGAAACCCTAGCCACCATAGCCTTTTCTCTCCCTCTTCCTCCTAGAACGAAAATTAGAGAGAAAATTTCAGAATTTTCATCTCTTTCTCTTGCTCTTTTCCATCTCATCTAGCTCATGTGTTGAGATTTCTCCCTTCTCCATTAATTAAACTAGTTAATTGACAAAGGTAGAAGAGAGAAAACCTTGGGGATTAGTTGCTCTCATCTTCCTTGCTAGAACAAGTTGAAAGAGGAGGTGATTAAACTTCTTGGTGGACTCGAGGCGGCCGTCGACGGAGGAGAAGGCGAAAGAGAGCACGCCATCAACTCCCATGCATTGGTCGAGCATCGCGGATACGATTCCGCGAGAGGTAATCGATTCCTTCCATGTTCTCATGTGTGTGTTGATTGCTTAACAAGATCCTTTGTGCTTGATGTTTAATTAAGTTAATTAGTAACTAAAGACGAAAATTGAGCACTTTCTAACATCTGATGTGTGCAAATGCTTGGATCTAATCCCTTCAAGTCATCAATAGTGTAACCAATTGCCTTGCGATGTGCACGCAATTCCTTCAAGAGTTTCTCAATTTCTTCTTCATTCAAGTGTGCACTAATGATCACCGGATGCGTCTCTTCAGGTCTCAGGTATTTGTACTAAAGATTGGAGGGTAGGGGCTTTAGATTCAACTTCGGTTGATCGAGCGACCTATCCGGGCGGACCCGCTTGGATTCTGGCGGGTCGCCAAGATTGGTCCCGAGAGCTGGTTCGTTTTCTTCTTCTCTAGCTTCCTTCTCCAAACTTGTTGCAAATGCATCCCATTCTTCTTGGTTGTTGATCGGGTAGGTGTAGGCTTTAGGTAGATTCGAGTTGAACTCCTCTTGAACAATTTTATCAAGTGTTTCCACCATGAAACATGAGTCGAGTTGATTCGGAAGTTTGAGTGCCTTCTCAACTTCGAATTCCACAGTTTGGTCGCCCACCTTCACGAGCATCTTGTCATTCCTACAATTGATAAAAACACCAGCAGTTGCTAAGAATGGTCTACCAAGAATTAAAGGTACCTCGGGATCTTCTTCCATGTCTACAATGACAAAATTGCATGGCACGACAATATCTCCAACTTGTAATGGCACATCTTCAACTATCCCCAATGGTAATCGTGTAGATCGATCGGCAAGTTGTAAGGTCATTCGAGTTGTCCTCAATTCACCAATTCCTAGCTTGTTGAAGATGGTTTCAGGCATGAGACTAATACTTGCTGCCAAGTCTAGCAATGCTCGCTTAATGTTTGCCTCCCCAATCTTGCATGGAATCATGAATCTCTCCGGATCTTGCATCTTCAGTGGCATCTTCTTGAGTGTCATAGACTTGCATTCATAAGTCACAGCGATATTTCCACAAACCTTTTCAAGCTTCCTTTTGTTCGTCAAGATGTCTTTGAGGAACTTAGCATAGGAGGGCATTTTGGTCAACATGTCGGTAAAAGGAATAGAGATTTGAATTTGTTGCATTATCTCCATGAACTTCCCATATTCCTTGTCTTCCTTAGCTTTGGCAAGCCTCTGTGGAAACGGAACTTCCGACGCATATCGAGACTCAACTGGGCCCTTTCCCTTGTCATTCTGCACCTCTGGATCCTTCCTGGCGGGTTCGCCTGGATCCTGGCGGTTCGCCAGAATAGGTCCCGAGGGTGCTGATTCTTGCGTTTCATCCTGGCGGGTCTGCCTGAATAGGTTCCGAGACTTGTTCATCGGGCATTTGAGGTCCGTCATACTCCGCTCCGCTCCGTAATTGATGTGTGATGCTCTTAACCTCTTCCTTGGGGTTTGTTTCGGGCTGACTTAAAAACATACCGATCTTGGTCAAGATACCTTGCCCCTGTTGATTGACCAAGGTGTTTTGTCGAATGAGAAATTGTAGAGACTCTCGAACTTGTTTTATCTCATCGAAAACAAAGAAAACTGGAGTTTTTATGACGAAGGTGTTTTGCACTCGCTAGCGGGTTGTTGTTGCTTAGGCTTCTTCTTCTCGGCCAGCGTGTTCTCCTACAAGACAAAGAGTAAGAAGTGAAAAGACAAATAGATTAAATAAAATAGAATTACTAAAAACCCTAATTTAGTCACCGTCCCCGGCAACGGTGCCAAATTTGATCGGAGGTAAAACCTAAGTCAAATTAAACCTCAAATCTAATTTTATGCAGTATAGCTTGAGGGTCGAATCACTGGGACGGATTTTCTAAACCTTTAGTTCATGCCACAGCAGCCAAGCAAGGGATTCACATCTGATTTGTTGTAATCTCTCAATATTTCTTGATTGTTTCTGTAATGATGATTGATACCTTTTGGTTTGTTGTTTCAATGATCTTACTCGAGTAGTTAGATCAAGGGGTTATGGTTGATAAACAAATGCTTAATTTAGTTTACATTAATTGATCAGTTTTCTATTTGTTTGCTTAGTTTTATAACTTGTGTTTTTAGTTTCTAAACTTGTTATACTTGATCTGTTTGAGTCGATTGGTATTTTTCCATCAATATTAGGCCAACCTTGAATGTTAGGAAGTTAAATCCAACCAAACCTAGATAGATTTGAGTATATCAATACAAATAGATGATCAATAGTTCGAAAAAAGAGATCTAGATCATAGACCAGAATTGGTGATCTATTCCCAATAGACGAAAGTTGAGGAAAATCTTAAATCTGAGTTATAGACTTGTATGGTTTAAGCCAAAGAACGAAAGTTGAAACTTGAGCCAGATAAGAAGTTAATTGGTTTAGTTGAAGGAACTTGAACTGTCGAAAGAAGGATCGTAGGGAAATTGATTAAACCAATAAATTGCTAAGTAAACTAAGTAGAGACTGATAGGTTGTGTAAGACTATAGTTAGAGAAGACTAGCTGTTTGGATTATAGGCGGATTGTCTGTGCCACCCTAGAAACAATCTAGTTAGTCTATGTTGACCCCTAAAATATTGCTATGGTTATCTGGTCAACTTGTGGGTGAATTCCGAGACTACTAGACTGGGCACTTGATACACGAATAAATATTTTTTAAATTATCCCGGGATGGGTCGGGAAGGCATGTCCAAAATTAAGCGAAGACAAGTGGTTCTATATTTTCGCATATATATTAATTATTAATTACTAATATTAATATGACATTATGTTAAAATTTGTATGCAATATTCATGACGATGTGATATAGATTCGTAGAAGCCATGAGCCATACTTCAAAAATACGATATGAATGATTATATAATTTCATGCATGTATTGTGTGAAAAATATATAATTATGCAAGATAATGCTGGTATATTGAACGGATATGGATGCATCAAGATTCGTGCAAGAACTCAACTATACAAACTGGGTTGTTTAATCGTAAACAATTCCCTTTCCCAAATAAAAAAATTCAATCTATGGCAGCCCATGTCGGCCCGCATCTAATTCAGAAATCAGACGAAAAAAAGGGATTCACGGCCCAACGGAAAAAGGCCCAGCAACCCGTTTCTTCTTTCTTCCTTCCGTCTCTCGCGCACTATGACACAGGAGCCGACTATTCCTACTCGCTCCTAACAAGCTACGATACTCTCACCAATCACTCCCTCACCGACAAATACTGACAAGAGGCAGCGGGAATCCTGCTAGAAATCCATTCGTTTCCTCCTCTAATTAACTCGATGTGATGGCGGGCTCAGACTGCAATTTAAATGATGAAAAATTAGAGAAAATGGAGCCGTGGGGACATGGAGAAACTGTTGAATATAGACGAGGATGTGTATGTGGTGAGTCATGGGACATTAATCAAAGGGGACAACAAAGTCAAGTTTTGAAATCGTGGAGTAATCATGGCCTGCTGCTCCAGTTCACTGAGCCCAAGATGGGTCAAACCAGCTGTTAATCAGTAACCAGGGATCACATGTAGTGGTGATGTTTGATCAATTTAGAGAGATGGTGCATTAAAATTTTGAAATCAGGACCAAAGCAGGTCGAAATGGCCATTAATTAGCCCAGGGAATCATTTACAGTGATGCCGGTTTGGTCAAATTGGAATCCTGATGAGATGGTGTTGTGAACATCAAACAACTCAAAAATCACTGAAGGAGAGGTCTTGGGTTAATTCAGCGATGAAATTGAAAATTGATGAAGCTCGGATTGCTAAAAGAGAGAGATGGCATTGAGTTTGTAAAGAAAAAAAATGAAAATGATAATGAGATGAATGGATTAACATAAGCATTTAGTAATCAATGTAGGAAATAACTAAAACTCATTCTCTTTTCATACTTGAATCAGCTGTGATACAAAAAATCATGTGAGAAATAGGACGTTTGACTAAGCTATATCTAATATTAACAAACTATCATAAATATCATATAAAAAAGTGGACAATCAAAGGACAGCAGGTTTCTTAAAAAAAAGAGAGAGAGAAATAATGGACAGCAAGTTCATGGAGTGTTGCACATTTCACCTCGCCAATGCATTGAAGGAGACAGCCACATCACTGCCTCAATCATGCCAAGGAGTAGCTATGCAGTGGGGGTTCCCTTGTGTTAGCCTGATGGCTTGGTGTTTCTCAGATGCATGACTTATACATAAGTACTTATGTATGTGTATGTAATAGATGTTCGATTATTATTGAATAAGGAAGAGTAACTTAGTGCATGTGTAAATTCATGTCAAAAGATCAAAATGCACTTATGTATCATTAATAATTGTAGATTTGTGAGGAATAAATGAAGGATGCTGTTGGAATTAATGATAAACAAATATCATCTTTTCTTTTGGGAACCACTGCGGAACTTACTGTACCTCTTGAGGTGTAATAACTTACGGCATATTATGCATCCTTAATCGTTATGCCATCTCCGTTTGGTAACATAATTGCTACATTATGATGTTATGCACCTCTTATGCAGCAAGCCAGCAACCAAACGAGGCCTTAGTGATGTATTATTATATAAGAGCCTGCTAGGCTGCTAATTAATGCTTCAAACGTTGACCATCATACTACTTATAGAGGAAGAGAGGAGAAATATATTTTTTTTCTTGTTTCGATGAATAATTATAGAGGAAGGGAAATAATTACAGAGATGCAGGCGGTCTGATGGAGAACAATTTTTGGCACATTAACCATGAAATCTGAACCATCACTTTCACTTTTGATACAGAGTTCACAAAATATAAATCCCAAAATACAAATAATGAAATATAAAACTAAAAGAATTAAAGTCCATATATAAGGCATCGTCGGCTGATAATACCAAACCTTTTATAATCTCTTTCGCGCACTATCATATATATGGTGCCGAGTGATTCAATTAAATGATATGCATGCATGCATTACCTTCTGTTGAAAACAAAAATGCCAAACAAAAAAAAAAGGATATGCTCGTGCATATTGACATTTTCTGACAATTTTTACCAAGGCGCTAACAACCGACATCGATTGAAGGAAAGAGGGGAAGCTCTCCTCGTGCACAACACAAGCGAAAGCAGATGAGAGACGAGAGGTGTCGATCTCTCATAGGGCACCAAGAAGGTGTCGCCAAAAACAGCCAATCCCATCGCGACACAGAGAAACATGCCAACAGCTCAGGAGGGGGCAAGCTCGAGGAGAACAGACGGAGAGAAAGAGAGACATATCAGAAGAGAAGACGAGGCAGAGAGAAGGCGCCTCGTTGCCTCAGCTTTATTAATGAGGCCCAGATCTTTTGTGGTCAAACGGCGTGGCTGATTGTGTGTCAAGTTACTGACAAGCCTATTTTGTAAATTAGCTATTTAACTTTGCTAATTTTATTAATTATTCCAAAAATCAGAAAATTATGGCAAATATACAGAAATATTCAGAAAATTATAACGAACATTTTCATGTTCTCAGATCAGACATCCCATCAAATTTTACTATTGCTTTATTTTATTTTAATTAATTTCTTGATCATACAATTCATTAATTCAAATTAATTATAATTCAGATAATTTGGAACTTGGATTACCGTCTAATCAGTCATTATAGATGGCGACTCCTGGCATTTCCTTTTTTTTTTTTCGCGCGGATCTTCTCCATTCTCCGTTGGAGAGAAATGTGGTTTGGTTTATTTATTTTACAATTTTGCATTTTAGTCCTTCATATTTCTATTATTACAAAATATATATTTAATGGTTATAAATTAAATATAATATAAACACGTATTACAAAAAAAATAAGTATATGAGTAAATTATACATGTTATTGTATGCATGTACGATTCTTATTTATAGATATATATTATGCATCATATATATTATCATTTTATAAATACAAACCTTTAATTCATAACAATATGATTTGGATCATTTTATAAAAATAAAACATCAAAAGTCATCGGCGAAAAAATTAGATGTATTTTAATTGGATTTATTCACCGATGACCCTAACATTATTATTTTTACAAAATAATCTAATAAAAGAGTTTTTTGTTATTTACATTAAATATACATATATATATAATTATAAATATAATTCATATGTATAAAATTAAATATGAATGAAAATATTATACGTATGTCATAATATAAATTATACATTTTATTTATATATATGTATAATACCTATTTCTACATAAATACATTATGTTTTTATAATATAAAGATTATATACTATTGTTGGAATATAATTATAGATGTGCATTATGTATAGCACAATTAAATATATAATATATAGTATAATTAATATATATATATATAGTACAATTAATTATACAACTTTATACTTATAACTACACATGTATATTTTTTACATAAATATGATACAATATTATTTACACAAAATTGACTATTTTATAAAAATAATAATGTAGGGTCATCGGCGAATAAATCTAATAAAAATATATCCAATTTTTTCACCGATGACCTTAGTTTTTTGTTTTTTTAAAAATGATTCAAATTATATTATTCATATTAAAGGTTTGTGTTTATAAAAGTATAATAAATATGATAGATAATATATATGTATAAATATCCATTATACATGTATGCAATAACATGTATAATCTACTTATATACTTATATTTTTTGTAAACATGTTTAAATTATATTTAATTTCTAATCATTAAATGTATTTTTGTAATAATTGAAATTTGATGGACTAAAATGCAAAAGTGTAAAATAAAAAAACCAAACCATTCCTCTCCAACGGAGAAGGGGGAGAACTCAGAGAAGATTTGCGCAAAAACAAAAATTAAATGTCAGGAGTCGCCACCCCTCCCCAGAGTCGACGGGAGTGGCGACTCCTCCTCTACCTGCGTCCCAACTTTATTAGAAATATAATGTATTTTTTAAATTTATTATATACATTTATTAAATTATAATATTTATTAATAAAAAGAAATTCGGGCACTGAAGCATCAACAACATACTATTACTAGACTTATAGGCAGTGTAGGAAATAATACGCATCTGCTGTCAGCGCTCATGTGATGCTTTCGTGATACCTATAAACAAAATTAAAATAATATTTTTTATTTCAAATAATTTATTTTACAAGTACTATCAACTTCACAAATACTTCCACCGCATATCGAGACGCACAAGACTTCAAAAGAAATTATGAACTTTTAGAATTTTATTATTGTTTGTATCTTTTAAAATAAAAAGAAATTAAATAAGCACGTCTATTGACTTATTACTTATTACATAGTAAAGAAAGAAACTTTTTTAATTGATATTTAAAACATAAAATAATTTACAAAGTTTTTCAAATCAATTAAATAATAATTATATGGTTTTCAAATATTTTATATTTGATAGATGATAGATTGTCCATCAAAATAATAAAAAATTATTTACAATTTTAACAAAGTTTTTTGTATTGATTGATAGATTATTTAATTGGAGTAAAATAAACAAATCTAGCATTTTGTCCATGTATGGCTTGGAGTTCTGATAGCTATCTCCGAATTTGTCCATGTATATTATAGCCATTCTGACCGCAAGCACTGAAGTACCTTCAACTGTCACCGGTCTACACTCTACGCAGTCCCTCTTGCATTTTGTTTGCCAATTCAGATACTTTTATTTAAATAAAACTACCATCTCACTATTAGAAGTATTTTTTTTATATACTCACTTTAAAAAAGTTTGAGAAGATTATGCCCAAAATAGCAGTCAAAAGCAGAAAGTGTAAGACTGTATAAGTGTATATTCATATTTGAGCAAAAAGATTTTGTTAGAAGAAGATGCCACGTCTTCGCCGGATAATGAAATAGCTGACTCTTTGATAATTATTCTTTCCATAATAATAATAAAAATAATCAATAATTTTTTGAACCTCGAAACAATATAAAAAAAAAAATGTTCTAGTCCCAACACTTTGAACTAAAAATATTGTTCCATTTTCTAGATTCTGGACAGGAAATACTCTTTTCGCGTTACCAGTTTCATCTGACTTTTTTGTTTATTTAGTTATTGTCACGCAGATAAATTGTTTTTTTTTTTGCTCAATTCTTTTTCTTTCCAAAAAAGATGCTTTTAATGTTCTAAATTTAAATTGAGAGGAAATTACTATTTTTTCTTAAAAAAATGAGGACTCTTTTGTTCCGACTATATAAAATAAAACCGCGAAATTAACTCATTAATAGACTTTCAATCAAGCGTATGCATTATTTAAATTGAAATTAGAATGGAAACTGCATCGCATGAGTATTCTTCTCTCCAATCGTACGGATTTGTTGGATATCTATTATTGTCAGCTGAGATAAAGGCATACTTTATGGAGGCGTTTGGTTGTGAAATAAGTGATTATATAATTTAAGGACGTATAAATACTTATGTCAAGTTATGTAACTTATATATATTTGGTTATGGAATAAAAAGGAGTCTATTTGAATTATATAATAAAAAGATATTAATGGAAGGATTACTAAGATTTCTTTCTTTTTCTGTTGTGAGACCTAATTACATAACTTATACCACCTATTTAGACGGTATAAGTTCTTTCTCTTATGTAAATAAGTAACTTTCTTCTTCTCTATTCCTCAACCAAACAGGCCACATGACTTTATGTCTATCCAAAGATGACGATGATATGACCCAATTTATACATTGGAAAATGTGGATTTGTTCCGGCTTGATCGAACTAAATCATCGCCTTTTTTTTCATTTATGTGGATAATATTAAAAAAAGTTAAGCAATAGAAAAGGGAAAAAATAAAGCAGTCGATTTATACGCATGTGGTTCGCCAAGATACGTTAATATTAACAAATATTCTTAATGTTGGTACAATGTTATAGGATCCTTAATATTCTCAATCTTTATAATAAAAATAACACCCAATATAACTATATAAAAGTAATCTATGTACACGGTGTCGTGCCGGGTGTGATATACACCATCCAAAAAAAAACATCCAAGCATCAACCCTCATCCAGAGACCAAAAAATGGGCTTTCTGGACGCCCAGACCCAGTTTTTCGCTCCCTGACGCGTCATTTCGCATGATGACGTCATCCGCGCGCTGAGCACGCATCTATCGCGTGATGACGTCAGCATTTCGTGTTCTGATTGATACCCATTTTTTTTTATCGAGTCTTGATTCGCGACAAATGTTGGTTAGTATTTGCTCTAACTTCTAAGGGCTCGTTTGGATCGTATGGGAATAAGGAAGGAATAAGGATTTTAGGAAGAAAACGTTGAAAAGTGTGTAACTTTGGGAAAAGTTTTATGTCTAGGAAGAAGTTATTTCTAGGAAGAAGTTATTCCTAGCCCATCCAAACGGAGCCTAAGATATTTGCTAACAGAGTTTCTAGGAGAAAACATGTCTGGATGCAAAAATCATGTGTAGTAATAAAAAAAATGCAAGAACCAGAATGCCAGATACACACATGGATAACATATTCATGAATTTTACCAATCAATTTGCTTACAATTAGACAGTCACCTGACAAGCCGTAGAAGGAAAAAAAAAAAAAAAAAAAAAAAAAAAAAAAAAAAAAAACCAAGTTAGTTGCTTCATTCGTTATATTACATGCATTTAGGGATTACTTGTGCAAATGTTTACTTATTTCAAATTTTGCACAAAGGATGTTTTAGATACTGCAAATGTTAAGTTAAATAACATAAGGGGTCATCTTATGTTCCATTGTCAGAAACTGTCTATGCAATTGCACAAAGGATGTATTAGATATTACAAATATTAAGTTAAATGATATAAGGGATCATCTTATGTTCCATTGTCAGAAACTGTCTATGCAATTGCACAAAGGATGTATTAGATACTGCAAATGTTAAGTTAAATGACATAAGGGATTATCTTATGTTCCATTGTCAGAAACTGTTTCTGCATAAAGTTGCCTGAAATGATTATTTAGTATTAAATTGTGATATATTTTCCAAATCAAGGGATCATGTTGTTAACACTTTACATATGTATTTGTCTTCATATTACGTAAGTTTGGGCTGCGGTTCAATCGAGTTGGTATGACGTTGTGTGTTTGTTCTTCACCAACATTCAGATTTTTAGCAAACTGAACATGTGTTCTAATATTTGTATGAATTGTGTTATTATTATCTTTTGGATTGGTTAAAATTTGTATTGCTTTGGATTATTAAAACAAATCATGTTGTTTTAGGGATCATATTATTGTTCTTTTTTTAATGGATCATATTAATGTTTTATTTTAGTACTAATTGCTGTATTTTTTTTGTTATATTAGTGTTATTGAGAGGAAATGTTTCCAAAATATGTTTAAAATAGTTTATTTGTAGGAATTCAAGATCATATGAAACTTGTTATGTATCAATTCGGTTGAGAAGTTAACGAGAAAGGTAGGGCATAGTGGAAAAACTGTTGAGTTAGACAGATTCAACCGTTTCGCAATCACTAATTAGATAAACAGGCAGTATTATTTATAGAAGCAATTCTGTAGGTATGCATTACATAGAGATTGTCCAATGTCAACACCATCGTGCTGGAGATACCATTGCTTGAAGGGTGTAGCATCCACCCACACAGATAATAAGAAAGGTATTGTTAGCCAGAATTCAATCAAGGTCAATGTAGGTACAGTTTGCAATTATTTGTGTATTCCTATACAAAATCTCACTTAATTGATAGGCAAAAAATTTTGATTTATTAAAATTCCAGTCTTCTACAGAGGGGCCCTAGTCAATCATTACAACTTTCCTACAAGGAGATTATTCATTTTCCACGTTATACTCGTTCTTACGACTTACGAATGTAAAGTTACATAAATGTGAATTTGTAAATGTTTCATAAAACAAAGAACATTCATTTTATACTAACATAGTCTCTAAAAAATTCCAAAGCAACATTTAAGATTATGCCAGTCTACCAAATGCATTTCACAGCCTTACATACATACATCAGCATTCATCTAATGTTTCATTAAGAAAAAACAAATACCCAAAAAAAAAATAAAATAAAAAAGATAAATACCTGAACAATGGCGCTCTTGACAAGGGTCTGAATTCTGACAAGCTCATTATCGGAGGTATTGTACACCACATCGAGAATACGCGTCATGCGGGTCACAGCCTCACTACCCTATGAGTAGTTGCCTGTGTCAAGCCAGAGAGCCCTCCACTTAACATTGCCACCTCCCACACGCATGCGCCTCACTGTCTTGTTACTTGACAGCTTGATAATTGATGGCTGGCATCCCAACTCATACCTGTCTTTAATAAAGACAAATATTATATTTGGACGATGATTGTTTATAGATTCATAGTATTTTCTCAAAACCAAAAGTACCCTTTTTGAATTGGTCAAACTATACAATTTGCACTGAATGTTTCTAATTGGTGTAGCAATATATATAACCAATTCCGAGATAGTTACAATATAATTTCTAACCCATAAGTCAACAGACAGATTAACCTAATCGCTTTCGAGCAACAGAGAAGCATGCATCCAATGGATTAAGATGACTAATGAATCAATAGTTCAAATCTGTGCCACACAAAGGTACTACCTATTGTGATTAACTATAAGTGAAAAGAAAAAAAGAATTAATTGCACAGTGAGAATATATATGGTTAGATTAAGCATAGCTAAAAACTGAATTTGGGAAATTGCACTGAAATTGAGCTTAATTAGGGAAATTGAGGTGGAATGAAGATAGTATCGGACAATGAAATAAAATTATATTACCTTTGTGAAAGTGAAAGTAATGATCCCTTCAGAAAAAACTGAGAAGCAAGCCGAGGGAGAAAGGAGCAGTTGGTGGGGTAGAAGAAGAGAATTTTTGTCAAGCTCTTGACCTTCTCATGGCAAATACGCACAACTACAACTGCAAGCAAGCAAGATGGAGTTTTGTCACAGCACAAGCAAGCAAGCAAGCAAGAAGGAGAGAAGAGAGGGAAAAGCCAAACCGAGGTACTACCAGAGGCAAGAGAGAGGGAAGAAGACTCGACGAAGGGAAGAGGGCTCAGTCGGACAGGCTCTGTGCGCCATGGCCAGCTCTGCGGCTGCTTGTTCTCCAGCGCCTTCAACCTTCGAGGTGAGGAGGTTGTAAGTTTGTGAGAGAGAGAGAGAGAGCACGATTTAGAGAGGGGTTAAAGAGGAGAGGAGTTTGCTAGGAGGTGGGGAAGGTAGGTGTAAGGTGTGAGAGGGAGAGCCGCCATGGCTGGTTTGAGAATTGAGAGCGGAGAGAGATCAGATCAAAGTATCAAATCAGACCTTAGAGCGGATCCGACAGGAGTTCCGTTGTTACGGACCTAGAGCAACATCAACATTTCTTTCTCCAATCTCCAGCGATCAGATATCTTGGTATGGACCGAATGAACGGCTGGATTTCATCATTAAAAAAAAAAAAAAAAAACCAAAAATACCCAAAAAAGCCAAAAAAAAGAAATATATTACCGGAGAATCGAACCCTCGTGTTGTGTCAATTTCAGCTTGCGCATTACCGCCCCGCCCAATTTTAATTTCAGTTTATATTAAAGGTTTTATTCTTTTAACACCACACTCATCTGATCAGTTCAGAACTTCAGATCATAAAAATCCACGGTCCATGTTGGATATAACAGTTTAACAACCTTTTTCTGTTTAATTAGTAATATAACATATGTAATGGACTCACGAGATTAATTAATTGCAAATATTTTTAAGTTTATAATTAGAAAAAAGAAAAAAAAACTGGGCATGAAACTGATTGCTTTTCAATTTAGTTCATTGTGTTCATTTGTCATTTTCTTGATTTTAGTTAATGTAATTTAGGTATAATTAGGTTTTAAATACTAATTAAGGCATTTAATTTGATTGTCATTTTTCAAGTTCAAACTTAAAAAAAAAAAAGAAAAAAAAAAAGGCAATGCTCTCCGCTTAAACCCGTCGCCTGCTCCAGTGCTCCAACCACCACCTCTCAACTCGCCTCTCTCTCCTCTGCTCTCCTCTCCACTCCACTGCCTCTTCACTCTTTCCCTCTTTCTCAATTTCCTTCCGCCGAAACCCTAGAACTCGGATGGAATTTCGATAATCCAATAGCATCACTTACTCGTTCCACCTTTCAATTTCAATTTCAAGCCCTCTCTCTCTCCCCCTAGAACAATGAGCATCGCACTCAGATTCTTCACGGCACTAGCCGTGGTACTGCTCCTCTCCTTCTCTGCCGGCGCGGTGGGGTCTGCTGGTACCTTGGCAATCAGCTTTGGAACCAGTACAGTATGCGGCATCTCTGCCAGTACACTCCCACGAACCATATTCTGCATGAACATGTCAGAGTCTGGATCAACCTCGCTATACATGCCCTATCCCAATGCATCCTTTAATTCTTTATCCGCTGGTACGGCATTCCTGTGTGGCTTGGAATCTAGCAGAAGGGTGTTCTTCTGCTGGAGCGGCAACCCGGTGAACGGAAAGCGCATCTACAGGGGGCCATCCGTGCTCTCTGATCTCGTTGTCGGTGAGACCCAAGTTTGTGCTGTTGATCGTTCAGGTAGTGAAATCCGATGGTGGCGAAAAGCCGGTTTGTTTCCATCATCAGTTCTTGGAAGTTTCAATTCTCTCACTTCTGGAAACAACTTCACTTGCGCCATTACCGCCAATGGCACAGTGTACTGTTGGGGCCCACTTGGCAGTGCCATGCAATCTAGCTTCTCCAATCACTCTATGACTAATATTCTTGCCGGTTCGTTACACATGTGTGGTTTGGACAGCTCCGGTTTTGTTATCTGCCAGGGAAGCAACACCTCGGGCCAATCTTACGCGCCACCCGGGTTGCCATACGAATTCCACAGGTTTGCCTTGGGCGTAAGCCATACATGTGCAATTAGGCAGCCAAATGGCACGGCTGTCTGTTGGGGTGGTTCCAAGGGGGCCCACTTGTACACACCACTAGATGACACAGCTTTCGAATTCTTGGTAGCGGGTGGTAATCTTACATGCGGATTGACGACCAACAACTATTCAGTTTTGTGCTGGGGATCCGATCGGAGAAACCTATCAATTCAAGCGCTTCCTTTTCTGAGAATTTTACCAGGAATTTGTGTTGTCGGTGATAGTAATGAATGTAATTGTGGTACTTATCCAGATTCTGAGAGTCTCTGTGCTGGTACTGGTGTCATTTGCCAGCGCTGTGATTATATAAACTCCTTGGCACCAACATTTCCACCTTTGCCGTCAGAGTCGAAGAGAATCAGCAAACGATGGAAGGTGGAAGCTATAGTCGGTTCATTGTGTTTCTGTTTTGGTGCATGTGGGATTGCATATGGTATGTGGATCGTTTTCTATAAAAAGAATGAACAAAACCACCACCAGATTATGCCGGCAGTTGCCCCTGCTGGTGAAAGTAATGCAGATGCCACAATTGCATCTTGCTCTGAATCTGATGGACATGAAGACGGGCTTCACCAGCCAAGGCCAAGCCCAGAAAACAGTCAGGTTATATCTTTCGGGAGAACCAGAAGGATCGACATGCCTCGGACCCTACAATTGCAGCATCAGAGAAGTGTGCTATCCACCTTCAACTATTGAATAACTTGACAAAGCCACCATGTAGACAACCTCATGCATACTTTGCAACCACTTAAATACAGTTACTTTTTTTTTTCCTTTAGCTTTTTTAGTGTTTCTTTTTCCTTCTTTAATTTGTGAATACAAAAAAGAAAAGCTGGAGAGGTATATAGAAGGTTTGTAAAAAAAAATTTGCATGATTATGCCACGTCAACAAGCATGATCTACAATATGTGATCAATTTTTAATGCACTTCCTTGATTTTTTACAAGTTTTGAGTCAAATATAATGACAATACAACAGACATTACAATGTTTGCTGCATTTATTGCATAGTTTTATCTCATCAATTTTCTCTATATCAAGAATTACTTGGTGCCATTTACAATTCCAAGCAAATCTTTAAATTTCCTCTCATTGATTTGTAGTCGATCGCACCCTTGGTTTGGTTTAATTTCTTGCTTTGGGCTATTTTATTACAACGATTTTTGGACTTTGTATCAACACAATGTCCTGAGCCCTTTTCGGCTTTTCAAATAGGTCCACAGAAAATCTGTCTAAGAAATGATATGGCATGACCACATTTGAGCAATATATTTCTCACCTTGTTTTTGAAGCAGACTATTAAAGTCTTCCTCTTTTTATTTGGTATATAACGCTTGCGTTATTGTTTGAGTATCCTGTGTCTATGCAACAAATAACTACTCGTATTAGTTTTTTTTTTTTAAAAAAAAAATGTGATTCGTAATAACAGAAATATATAGCCACAACCATTACATAATGTGGATACAAAACAGTATGTGTAGATTCAAAAAACAATTACAGACTATTGAACAGAGTAATAGATTTGAATGCAAAAATACTATAAAAATAAAAGGAACCAATTTAATTATCATTCTGTGGTTTTATTACAATGTCAACAACTGCTCTTTTTTTTTTTTTAAATATCTGGTAAGGCTATTAAAATTAGTTTTAACATGGAATTGAAATATGGACGAGCTTACTGAGTAATATTCACAACATATGAAATCCAATTTTTCATTTTCTTAGTTACTATGAGTCCCCAAGGAGATGACCGCGCTGAAGTTTTGGGTTGATGACCCCTAAGAAATATAAAAATAATTAAAGGAAAAGAAAAAGAAAAAAAAAAACCCAGATCAATTCAATACCAAACACCACGGCACTGACTCACACCCAGAGCTGGAGCAAGCAAACATGCACAAGGCTATTTATAGGCCACAAACTCGGCCCATTTGGGGCTTCACAGTTTACAATGCCTTGTTGCACAGCCCAATAGACTATAAGTTTTTTTTTTCTCTCTCTCTCTTTTTTGGGTTGATTTGGCGTGTAGCAACTAGCAACGTGTAATGTAATGTAATGTAATTAATTTTATTTTTCCTTTTCACTCGGAATCCGTTTAATTAATTTTATTTTTCCTTTTTCACTCCCTTTAATTTCCTCAAATCTGGACTGCGCAATGTTCCTCAAATCTGGACTTCGTTTAATTAATTTTATTTTTCCTTAGTCAAACTGCTGAACTATGTTTGATTAAGGACGCCTCTTAAACTTGTTCATGAAGCATGACTATGCTAGGTGGACTTTTAGAATGGAACTATGCCTTGGAGGCTTGGACACAGTGCAGTTTGGACATAAGTGAATAATAACATTAACAGGGATCAAAATCCAAAAGTTAAGAAAATAAAAATGTAACACCAAGTGAATGTCAAGGACTGATATATGTAATTAATAACTCAAATAGCACTCTCAGCCTCATGGATATTCGTAGGGTCAAATAGCAGTCGTTAAAGAGAATACAAACATTAAAACATTGAAATTTGCTTTTCTAAACTAAGGCTAAAAAGAAGAAGAAGAAAAAAAAAACGAAAAAAAAAAAAAAGGGAAATACAAGAAGAAGGAAAGTAAGATACTGTTATTGGTGAACTGCTTTATGACATACTTGGAGCAATGGGAATAGCTGGATGTATTACTACAGAGGAGTAGTGTGATTTGAAACTGATTGCAATGCACAAGTCATATGACAGACCAGTCCACAGGAAACAAACTAACAGCATAATAAAAGTCATGTCATCCCCATTTATCTAATTATGCTCAGAGACATGCTAATCCGAAGTAATTGTAGTTGATTAAAATCAATTCAACTCACTAGCAGCTTGCCAGACCAACATCAAACCACAAGTTCAATTCGAGGTCAAGCATTATCAAGAAATATTCTCACACCCCAATGGATACGCTCAGAAGCTTCTTGACGTTCACCACCCCAACTCGCCACCGTGGCACCGTTGCAGTCGGCCTTCAGACTGGATCTGAGATGGGGCTAAACCACCATAAATCGGAGGACGCAACCTAAACGGATAGTCAAAGGTCGGAACTGGCACCATATCGGATTTTTGTCTGAAGCCGTTCTGAACCCGCTAACCCAACACGCTGCATAGTGATAGGATTAGGAATTTAGCCATTTAGGAGGGAGATGAGTTCCAGCCGAAAGAAAAATCAGATGCGTCCGGTGCATCGAGTTGTACCGCTGACTACGGGACCCACCTCAAAACAAAAACTATAATTTGAGCCGGACTGACCCCAACCGCGCACGAGTCGACTCGATCTATCCCAATTCCAGCGACCTGGCTGATTCTCTGTGCCAATCTCTATGAATCCATCTGTGTACGTGACCTCAAACGATGACGCCGACCAATCACAGCTTTTTAAATTGACTGAAACTTCAAAAACACATTAAATATAGCCAGAAAATCATAAAATTTTCCATAAAATATCAAAATTTCAGAAAAATATTAGGATTTAACGTTTTGCTTTTGTAAAAAAACTAACAACTTGGACGTAACCTTCACAAACCGACCAGCATCCCATCTTGGCTCTGATATTAACACTACCGATGATTATTTTCTTTCCTTAACACAACTTTGCCTCAATACGTTATTCTCTTAAAAATAATAATAATAATATAGGTAATAACTTGCTTGAACAGGGTTAGAAAGAATAAAATTTGAAAGTAATGTCTTTCATTCTATTTATACATAATAATTTCCGTTAAATAAAATAAAATATTTCTTTCATAAAGAAATTCATATAAAAAAATATCAATTTGTTTCATTTTAACCCCAACTTGGTGTGATCAATAATTTAGGAAATCTCAACTCTCAAAATATTGTTTATAAAAAAGAAATTTCAAAAATATGCTTTCATCTTATAATTGCACTGATGACCTCGATTTAGGAAATTTTTAGTGAAAAATTGTGGTGCATTGGTGCAATTATACTGGTGGAAACATGAGAAGTATTAGATTTAGATTAATATTTTCAGTTATCTCAAAGAAATTCCATTGAAGGAGCAGCATTTTTAATGTATTAATTTATTCATTATTGAATATATACAATGAAATCACACAAAGTTTGAGGTTTGAGACACTTTTAGCATTTTTTTTTTTGTCATACTTATAGTGCCCTTTCATATATAGTTATGCATAACAAATAATATTTTTTTAAAAAAAAATTCTCGTATAATCTCAATTCTCACATGCTTTATTTGTTTTCACAATCTAGAAGTTTTTAACACTCTTGCTTACTTTTGACTACATTTTGACATATTTTATACATGTGCTAATAGTGATAAATGTTGGAAAAATAAAATAATTTCAGTTATAGAGCAAGTATATATAATGACCAAAATATGGAAAAACAAAAAAGAGAATGACGGTCGAGTAGGAAATTAATGGCATGTAAAAATTGTGTTAACATCTTTAAGATTGTAAATTTATTGGCAAATATGTTATTTTGGACTGAAATCTTCAAATGGTTAATAAATATTATTTTGGGCTGAAAACTTCCAATGGTTCGAAGAAACCCTAGGGATTATTCAAGTAAGATACAAGGCGGTATAATATTATTTCTACCAGTAAATTGAGAACTTCAAATGGTTAGTAAATTGAGATTTCTACCTGTACGTACTTACTTTTTTTTATTCAAAAAATCGAAATGTATAATATTATTTAGTGTCACTGATTTCCATATAAAAGTGCATTGTACTCTTATGTCTGTACTTTGAAGTTATTCCTGACAAAAAAGCACGACTCTCTTTTTTTTTTTTTTTGACTATTTAATCTAAAACAGATAGGTTAGATTGGATCACATGATATTTTTTTTAAAGATTCTTTTGGCATAATCTACGTTTATCCTAGATTAAGCGGTCCTAATGAAATATATAAGAATCATGTTTTTTCTTAAAAAATGATGATTTAATGTTTCTTTTGGATAAAGTGTATAGAATGAGAAGGTCCTTTTCTTTCTTTAGGCGGCCTACTATTTTTGTTCATAGCTCACTGATCAGATAAAAGTGCGATTTATATGGGTCCCTTTGTTCCTTGATCTTTGCATTGATAATATTCTTCCAATTCTTGCCCCTTGATACTCATTTAACTACGTACGTAGGTATATATATGGTGTGAGATCAATTAGGATATGGATAGAAAAGTAAGTGGTGACCCAGCTAGCAATGATTTTAATAGAGATCAATGAAAACTCAATTGTGTACATAGAAACAGCTCAAGGAAAGGATGAGCTGATGTACCGATGTAAGCAAAATGATGGGCATGTCACATGTGAATTAGAAGACATGACAGAAGATAGATGTATTGAACTAGGAATCGAATGAGTTATATATCCAGTGTAATTAGTGGAAGCAATAAAGCTTATTATATGGACATATATAAAAGTTTAAACTTATTCTAATACATCTTATCCTTAATTTGTTAGTTACTTTTTTGCTTTTCCCCCTCTTTCACATTGTTGTTTGATGTTAATTCTATTTGATTTTCGAATTTAAATCTGGAACTCATGTTAAGAACAATTTCACCTGATTCAGCTTGTCTTCACATGAGTTTATTGTCTTAACTAAACAACTGAACATTTTCAATTGCTGCTTTGAGTATTAACTCATGTTTTTTTGTTTCCAGTTTTGGTGAATTGTGAATTAATATGAGGATCGAAAGTGAAATTTATATAGACGGTTTTTGTAATGTAAAAAAAAATAGACAAAAACATACAGTAGAGGGAGGTCAAGTAAACAGCTCCTCCATGATCTTCGGCTCCCCTCTACCAGCATTATTATGGATCCACTCGAGACATCAACATAGGCTAATCCATCAAAATTGAGATAACAGCTGCAGATTTCAGCATTTGTATCACCAGTAAAAATTTTCCTCGAGTATTGAATACATGGAGTCATGGATGGATCTCATACCAGAATTTATATTTCTCTCTGTTTTTAAATATCTTGATGGAATTAATAATTGTGACCTGGAATCAGTGTACTTATTCCAGCATCTCATATCCTTTTCAAACTTTGAAATTATTTAGTGGACAGATGCAGACTGGTACATTTATAGATGGAGGTGCACGTGCACCGGACAGTTTGATAGTGCTCAGCATGAGCAAGTTGACAGTGACGAAAATATTGGAAAACGAAGGATATAACTTTAACTCATTCTCTATGTGCTTCGCACAAGATGGAGTTGGTCAGATCAATTTAGGAGAAGGAATCTCTGATCTGAGCAAAACACCCATTAATGTGAATACACAAGCATAAGAATTTCATTAATTTGATCTCATATATTATTTTTCTTTCTTATTGTCTTTATAAGTAGGAGGTAATTGTGGCACTGATACATACCAATTTTATGCTTAAACACCAACGTACTCCAGAGAAAACGAACAAGGAAGAACCTCATTTATTTTGTACTGTGTACCAGCATCAACCAGTTAGCTAGCAGACTAGATATCTTGTTAACATTTAATTAATAAGGATAAAAAAGATTTCTTTTTGAAATACAACTGTCCTGAGTACACTTAATCATGTTGAATCATCAATAGCTACTTGATAGTTTGCATTTATTTTTGCATCGTAAACTTTCATTCGACTCTGTTTTTCCTCAATTTTGTAATATAGAGATCTCTACAATATCTGCTTGACTAGGTTTTCAGTAGGGAATTCTTCGTATACTTCTTCTTTCAGTGCTCTAGTTGACTCAGAAATTCTTTCACATACCTTGCTGATCCTCTGTACACAGACATTGTTAGTGGCATATGTACATGTTTCAGTATGCTTGTCCTTTTTCATGACATATCATTTACATATTACCAAAATATCATGCTAATCTTTCCTTTTTATTTCACGATTCAGTTTAATTCTCAAACACAGGAGATGAGCTCCGCTACATTTTATGCTGCAGCATCTTTTGGGTATTGTTACTATTTGAGCTATATATATATAATATATCTTTAAGCTTTAATTAGTATGTGTACATTTTTTTTTCTTTTTGAGAATATGTGTACACCATAACTCACAAACTTAGTTTAACTGACTTTTAACTATTTTTAGCTGGTCTTTTGTACTTGAATATGAATAAATCACAATAACTGGACCTTACATTTAAGTTCCAAATTTGGCAAAAATATTCAGTGGTTTAGGCTAAGTGTTTAGGCCAACCATGCAAATTATACCACCAAAAGGTACCTATGCAATAGGTACCAACCTGTCTAGCCACACGGCACCAGGTACTACCATTACAGTTCCTCTCTTGAGGTTTCTATGAAGTAAAGGTTTAAGAAAATAAAATAATTAACTTTAAATAAAATTATTAAAATTCACCAACTAGGAAACAATTCTCATCACTGAACCAACTTTTAAATTGTACTACATCCTCCAAAACAAAGATATACAATGAGATACATTCTTATTTGGAATTTCTTTCACAGCTTTGGGCAATTGGAGGAGAGCAATTAGTCTTGAATTGTATTGATATGGTTAGTGATGAGGTTGTTTAAGGGCAGACTTTTAACCAATGTTTTGAAAACTGGACTAGATGGGCCGGTCGGACCTGTTCCATAGTGAAGAGCAGTCAGTCTCAGTCCGGTCTAAAATGACTCCAAACCAGCCTAAATATGATCCAGTAAAATTGGGCCGTTCGGTCCGATTTTTTTAAAAACTGGTGAACCGGAAGCTACGGCCTGCGGTTTTCCTTTTAACTTGTGTTTTGGGTGCGATGTTGGACCAGGCGATTCAATTTCTTTTTAACGTGACTAGACTAGAGTTGGTGGGACCCAGATAGAAAATGCCTACCCCATCAACCATGCTTTTTGATGAGAAGATATTTGTATTATTTTATTTAATTTGGTTTCCATGATCTTCCTTCTCAGGCCAAAACAAATTGGACAAAAGATTTGGAAAGTAAAACATGATTCAGTCCACCACAAAAATATATCCTCGTATTTGTTGGAAGCTTGAGATAATTAAAACTTGTTTGAACATTTGACTTGTTAACTTAGTTGTTTGAATATTAGAGTTCTAATGTTATTTGAACACTTCACTAGATGCTCGCTATCTAGTTTATCCAAAAAATGTTAATTGAACCCTTCTGATTGTTTTGAATTAGCTTGTAATGTTATTTGAATATTAAGATTTATAATGTTATCATCCTTGGGACATTTTAATTTTTTTCTGAATTTTCTAACGCATATATATGTATATATATATATGACATGATAAAAACGGATTCTATTGAATCACTGGTCCGACCATTAAACCAGTAGCATCGCTAGCTTAATGTCCGGTCCGGTCTACAAAAATTGCTTTTAGTTTTGAGTCATAAGTCAATGTAATCCCGAGCTTATGACTTATGACTGTGAGATCATTAAAAATTGTTTCTCATGCATAAAAGAATACATAAAAGGTCTAATACAATAACCAAATTTTAAACAGTAAATAATTCATAAATAAAAATTTGCCCACTGGGCACTAACAAGGCGTAGAGATTAACCAATAACATCACACATTTACACTTATGTAGGTAATTGAACAAAATTTTGAAGAAAAAGTGATCAGGTTAAATGAATAGTTCCTATATTACTTTTTCTTGCCAAAACAAATAGATTATAGATAAAATATCAATTTGGAAGTTCAAGACCGTCTTAAATCATCACGGTCCCTGTCATTATCTAGAGGCCTCTTATGGTGGAAAGGCAACTTCTGATTAGGCAGTGACTCGTTGGCCGTGAAAATTATAATTTTGAGGGTTTCTGTCGAAATTTTCCATGTCTGAAGGGGAAATGCAAGCAATTGTGTATTTGTGTGTGGAGAAGATGTTGCTTCTTTTATACATTGATTTTGAATCGCAATGCAACTTGAAAAGGTCTCATGTGCGGAGAAGAGGGGTCGAAACCAATGCACCTTCTTAGGTGGTGCATATTATTTAATTAGATAAGAATAATTATAAACGACATGTCAAAATCATTTAAGGACGTATAAATACTTATGTCAAGTTATGTAATGTATATTTGATTATGAAATAATTAGGAGGAATAACATAATATTTCTTTAAAGATCGACTAAAATGTCCTTGTTACCTTTAAAAGAATCATATAATGAAAGAGTATTAATGGAAGGATTGCTAAGATTTCTTTCTTTTTCTGTTGTGAGACCCAATTACATAACTTATACCACCTATTTAGACGGTATAAATAAGTAATTTTATTCTTCTCTATTCCTCAACCAAACAGGCCACGTGACTTTATATGTCTATCCAAAGATGACGACGATATGACCCAATTTATACATTGGAAAATGTGGATTTGTTCCGGCTTGATCGAACTAAATCATCGCCTTTTTTTTTCATTTATGTGGATAATATTAAAAAAAGTTAAGCAATAGAAAAGGGAAAAAATAAAGCAGTCGATTTATACGCATGTGGTTCCCCAAGATACGTTAATATTAACAAATATTCTTAATGTTGGTACAATGATATAGGATCCTTAATATTCTCAATCTTTATAATAAAAATAACATCCAATATAACTATATATAAGTAATCTATGTACACGGTGTTGTGCTAGCTAATCGTTTAGAATGAAAGAAGGAAATTCAAGCGGCCCATGACAGCCCAAGTGATAGTAAGAACTGGAATTCGATCAGGTGCACGGCGGGCAGAGAAGATCATAACAACTCCATATGAGCAGCGTCAGTTCAAGGCTTCAAGCCGATTGGAATTGCACATGGAGCAAATAGTATTACCCGGTCAACCTAGTCTGGTAATGTTTTTAGCTGTCATTAATTTATCCTGGAGGAGCAAACAGGCCCAGATTTTGACTCTCAGTGGTGCCCAGATCTTCCATAGTAAGGTCATTTCAGCTGAGAAAACAACTTTCAATTTCATTTTTTACAGCAAATTAAAGCCACGTAATCCATAATGCCTAAAGAACCGTTACACTTCATCAGGCTACAAGTCATCCAATTCACAATGTTAATCCGGATAACTAACTGAAATCTGTCAGGAGTTGACTGGTGGTATATATATGTAATAATAGAACCTGAAAGGAGCTAATGAAAAAAGAACATGTCAGTAATTAATAGCATTCATTTTCCCAAAGTGAATAAGTGAATTGAACCGAGCATTTTTCTGTTGGCAGATGCAACATATATAGACTGATGAGATGGAACATGTCAGCACCAAGTTCCAGCAACCATTATGCTATAGTATACTAAGGCTTGATACACTGATTGAACGCTCTGAAGTCTGAACACATACAATAGTTAGCAGGAACACACAGGTAAGGGTATGATGTAGAGCTTGTTGAATAACAGTATCACATTAAAACAATTGGTCTGTCAGAGGGTCTCCCTCTTATCCACAAAATTGATTTTGTAAAGAATAGATTTTTCTTAGTTGAATATCCTTTTGTTGATTAACACTAAGTCAAGCTAATGATCTTTTTATCTGTCAGAGCTTTTCCTTCTTTAATTTGGTTTTTTTTTTTTTTTCCTTCTACGGCTTGTCAGGTGACTGTCTAATTGTAAGCAAATTGATTGGTAAAATTCATGAATATGTTATCCATGTGTGTATCTGGCATTCTGGTTCTTGCATTTTTTTTATTACTACACATGATTTTTGCATCCAGACATGTTTTCTTCTAGAAACTCTGTTAGCAAATATCTTAGAAGTTAGAGCAAATACTAACCAACATTTGTCGCGAATCAGGACTCGATAAAAAAAAATGGGTAAAGTTGTAACTGTAGAAGGAATATTTAACGAATAGCACACTTTCTAATAACAACTATGTGCTCCAGTCAGTCATTTATGATATTAAAAAAAAAATAAAGAAAAGAAAATTTCAAATATAGTATGCATATATAGAAGAGAAAAATTCAAATGTTGTCTGCACATGGCTCCAAGGATCAACACTGAAAGTTTTAGTTCTTTGATAATAGCTTTTTTCCCTATATATTCTTAGAAGCTGATAATGTATCAGATTTTTTCACATAGGAGAGTTGATAGGTTACAATAGGATGTGATTATAACTATGAGTCGTAGATCACAGTTTAGTGCTATGTGATTGACTAAAACATAACATATGTACTTGCACAATGCCTCTCTGGAACAATCCCCCAAACTATGAGCGATAACTCCGGCTTGCCCAGGCAGCTCATAGATTGATTTTGCAATTAACAGCTGTCATATAATTAATGTATATTGGCAAATAACATTTTAAATTACACCGTTCACGCCTGATCCATTTATATATTTTAGGTATTTGTAATCGACACAAAGTTTGTCGTGTTATAAAGCAAAAATCAAGCGACGTTATATTATTTTACACAAGCCACAGATAGTATAATATACATCCTAGTTTATTACGGGTGGTAATATTAAAATTTAATAATTTAAACAAACATGAAACATAAAATCAAAATTTGGAACCGACATTTTTGTAACATGATCTATATGATATATATAATTCGCATAGAAATTTGATGCACTTCGAAACAACTTTTATCATTTCACAAAGACATGAATTTTTTTTTTTTTTTTTTGGAACATAAAAGGGTTAACAGTTTGACATTGAAATTAAATAGGTTAACGGTTAATTACTTCAGTGGTAAATGGTTAGTGGCTCTTATTTGTCCCTTATTTAGATTGATAAACCAAGTACACGTCGGGACCAGGAAAAGGAAATCATCTAAAAAAGTTGATATCCATCACAAAATAAAAAAGGTTGGTAGAGACTGAATGGAAATTCAAAAGGGCTGAAAAGAAAACGCTGAGGGAGAAAAAATATAGCAGCCTTTTTTCTAAAAATGGTTTATTGTATGTATATCGGAATTGAGCAGGCACATCACTTTATATATCCAAAAATAAAAATATGATCTAATTTATGCCTCTTTGAGAAAATGTGGAAACGTTTCATTAATTTATGCTTTGACCAACTTTAAAATCGTCACCACTTCAATACAAATCCTTTTTTTTTTTTTTTTATTCTTTGGGTGAATGTACGTACCAACAAAAAGAAAATATACGATAAGAAAAATCAAAAGCAGTTCATACAAAGGTATAGACTATAGACACATAAAAAGATTATTATTATCCATTAAATCCGAACCATCACTTTCACTTTTGATACAGAGTTCACAAAATATAAATCCCAAAATACAAATAATGAAATATAAAACTGAAAGAATTAAAGTCCATATATAAGGCATCGTCGGCTGATAATACCAAAACCTTTATAATCTCTCTCGCGCACTATCATATATATGGTGCCGAGTGATTCAATTAAATGATATGTATGCATTACCTTTTGTTGAAAACAAAAATGCCAAAAAAAAAAAAGGATATATTAGTGCATATTGACATTTTCTGACAAATGAATATTGCTTGGGCTTTTTTCCGGTGCTGACTTCAACAAAGTTCATTCCATTCTCTCCCCGCCAGACCAAAAATAAAAAAGAACTCCAGAGGCACACTCCTCTCTTTTTTCTCCAACTCCAAGAATTCAAGAAAATGCTTCTCCTCTCTCTTTTCTTTCTCTCATTTTTTCTCCGACCATCTCAAAGCATCTTGGAGCCCACTTCCGCCACCCTGGCAATAAACCAAGCAACCCGCACCATCTGTGGCATCACAGCTGGTTCGCACAAAATCCAGTGCACAACTCTTCATCCGGCAGGTTTTAATGAATCTTACCCAGTGGACCCTACCCTTTTCTTCGAAGGGATTTCGGGTGGAATGAACTTCATCTGTGGTCTCTCAGGTGGCGCCTCCTTCTTTTGCTGGAATGGTGTGAACACAGTCAAGAGAATTTACTCTGGGCCCATGGTGCTGACCGAAATCTCAGTCGGAGCGCGACACGTGGCGGCAATAGTGGGCAATCAGACAAACATCCAGACCATCCGATGGTGGAGACATGGCTGCCAGAGTGCTAGCCGACCCTGTCGTCAGTTCCCCAAATCAATTGCCGGTGAGTTCCACTCCCTCACTTCAGGGGATGTTTTCACCTGTGCAATAAGTGAAACCCACAAAGTCCACTGCTGGGGACCCCACGGAAGGTCTATCATGTTAAGGTTTGGTGGGGTCAAAATGAGAAGTGTGACAGCGGGTGGGTCCCGTATGTGCGGTTTGAGTCTGGCTGGCTATGTTATATGTAGTGGGGGTCAGTTGAACGTGCCATCTGGCGAGGCTTTTGAATTTACAAGTCTTGCAGTAGGGTCCAGCCACACGTGTACAATTAGGCGACACATCGGAACAGTAGTATGTTGGGGTTTGTATGGTTCATACTCACCGGCCGGCGCTACCAGCTTTGAGTTCATAATTGCAGGAGGTGACCTTACATGTGGCCTGACAACTGCTTCACTTACTGTGGCGTGCTGGGGTTTGAATGGGACAAGCCTGCCGGCTCTTACAATATCACTCCCAAAAGTATTACCTGGTGTATGTGTACCAGATAAGAGGATTTGCTCTTGTGGTATTTATCCAGACTCAGAGACTCTGTGCGGTGGTTCGGGAGTGATCTGCCAAAGGTTAGATACAAGTGGAACTGAGACCTGTCCACTTTTTGCTTTCAAAGTCAAACGGCCTCCAGCTCCTCCACTAACGACACTGCAAAAGCCCAGCAAATGGTGGTTTCTTTATGCAGTTGTTGGTGCAGTATTTGCTGCTGCTGGTGTTGGCTTTCCACTGTACTTTATGTGTTTGAGGCTTGCGCGGCGTGGAGAAAAAGTGATGAATTCCATGCTTGAAACAGCGGGTGGCTTGCTAGGAATACGGCATCTAGAGGTCTTCAGGTTCAATGACCTGAAGACTGCAACAGAAAACTTCTGCACAACTTGCCAACAGATCGCCCATTATTGTGTAGTGTATCGGGGCCACCTTTCTGATGGGCGACAGGTGGCAGTGAAGCGGTTTCAAACACAGCCAGATACACTGATATTGTATATTAAGGAGGTTCTGATTCTTTCAGTGGTCCGCCATCCTAACCTGGTGAAACTCATTGGTTACTGTAAAAGAAAAGAAGAGGTATTTGGTGTTTTTGAATGGATGGAAAATGAGACCTTACACGCTCATCTTCACCGAGAACCTATGAACCCACAGTCTGTTCCCTTCTTTACGTGGAAAACAAGGGTACGGGCCTTACTTGACGTGGCAAGAGGAATCGAATATTTGCATGGGTTTCCAAGCCCAATAATACACCGAAATATAAGCACTTCAACTATTCTGATAGATCAAAGTTGGGTGGCCAAAATCTCAGAGTTTGGGCACGCTTTGTTTGCATCCAGATCAGACAAAATCAATGAAGAGATTGATGTGCTGAAATTAGCGGTTGGATGTGTCAACCCATTGGCTACCCAGGAGCAATGTGTAACCCCGAAGACTGATGTTTATGCCTTTGGCGTAGTAATGCTCGAGGTGCTCACAGGGAGAGAGGAATTGGAGAACGGCTTCTGTTTGGCAGATTTAATTGTGACACGGGGAAATCTACTCGATTCATTGGATGAGAGGATTGCCGAGCCGATGGGGCACGAGTTGAAGGCTCTACAAAGGATAATGCAACTGGCACAGGAATGCGTCCGGCGAGTAGCTTTGCTCAGACCGACCATGAATTGCATCGTCTCTGAGCTTGAAAGAGCAGTAGCACTATTTGATTAGGCAAATTTTGTTTTGTTTTTTTTTTGTTTTTTCTTTTCAGTGTAGCATCCACCTACACAGATAATAAGAAAGGTCTTATTAGCCACAATTCAATCAAGGTCAATGTAAGTACAGTTTGCAATGGTTTTGTGTGTTCCTATACAAAATCTCATTTAATTGATAGGCAAAATTTTTTGATTTATTAAAATTCCATTCTTCTACAGAGGGGCCCTAGTCAATCATTACAACTTTCTTACAAGGAGATTATTCATTTTCCACATTATACTCGTTCTTACGACTTACAAATGGAAAGATGCATAACTCTGAATTTGTAAATGTTTCATAAAACAAAGAACATTCATTTTATACTAACATAGTCTCAACAAAATTCTAAAGCAACATTTAAGATTATGCCAGTCTACCAAATGCATTTCACAGCCTTACAAATACGCATCAGCATTCATCTAATGTTTCATTAAGAAAAAAACAAATACCCAAAAAATAAAATAAAAAGGATAAATACCTGAACAATGGCGCTCTTGACAAGGGTCTGAATTCTAACAAGCTCATTATTGGAGGTATTGTACACTACATCGAGAATACGCGTCTCGCGGGTCACAGCCTCACAACCCCATGAGTAGTTGCCTGTGTCGAGCCAGAGTGCTCTCCACTTCCCACGCGCATGTGCCTCACTGTCTGTTACTTGACAGCTTGGCCATTGCTGACTGGCATCCCAATTCATACCTGGTTTTATTAAAGACAAATATTATATTTGGATAATGATTCTTTATAAATTCATAATATTTTCTCAAAGCCAAAATTACCTTTTTGAATTTGCCAAACAATACAATTTGCACTGAATCTTTCTAATTGGTGTAGCAATATATATAACCCAGGAGACAATATCATTTTTAACCCATAAGTCAACAGACAGATTAACCTAATCACTTTCAAGCAACAGAGAAGCATGTATCCAATTGATTAAGATAACTAATGTAATGAATCAACAATTCAAATCTGTGCCAAACCAAGGTACTACCTATTGGGATAAACTATAAGTGAAAAAAGAATTAATTGCACAGTGAGAATATATATGGTTAGATTAAGCATAGCTAAAAACTGAATTTGGGAAATCGCACTGAAATTGAGCTTAATTAGGGAAATTGAGGTGAAATAAAGATAGTATCGGACAATGAAATAAAATTATATGACCTTTGTGAAAGTAATGATCCCTTCACAAAAAACTGACAAGCAAGCCGAGGGAGAAAGGAGCAGTTGGTGGGGTGGAAGAAGAGAATTCATGCCCCTTCTTCTTGCCATGTTTGCTAGGTTGTGAGCTTGTAATACCGTCTCTCTGTGCGCATGATGTAATGTCGCTCCCTGTGATCGGCCACGGGCCATCCATCTCTCTTATCAAGTTATGAATTATTGCACTGGCTCTCGAAGATGGCAATTCATGTGTTTCACGCTGGTTAACCAACTGTACCAGGCTGAGGCAGTTAGAGAAGAATTGCACTTTTTCCTCTGACGAGATCCTCACATGGTCATACACGCGTGCAATTGCCTCCTGCAAGGCCATAGCTTCAGCTATAAATGAATCATGCGAACCAAAGGCATGCATATCTACTGCATGAAGTATCACTGATGGTATAGTATGTATGCACACCCTGCCTTACCAGTAATGTCCCATAAAGCATCCATTAAAACCTGCCACCCCTCTCCATACACCTCATATAGCTCACTTCCCCCTTCATTCCTTTCTTGTGGGCTTACTTGTGCTACACCATGTACAACAAGCATTATATTTACTCTTTGCAACACTCCATCTGGTTGGAAAACTTGTTGTTCAATGACTGCCTTATTTCTCTCTTTTCAAATTTTCCAGATTGTGTTAGCAAAGATCTGTACAGCCGAAAGAGAGTTTGGTTCTGAGATCCCTGAGTCCAATAGTGCAGATGTCCCAACCGTCAAGTGCCAATCAGAATTCTTTCACTGGTCGGGTCCACCAGCCGAAAGAGAGTGCTCCGAAGTGTTGTCTCCCCGCTGCCTGTCCTCCCCACCACCACCACCACCTTCTTTCCAGCAGCGAATGTGCACGTGATTCCCTTCAACACGTATGGCGCATTTTCTCTGTACTTGACCTGTGCATTGTTCCAAAACGGAAAGGTGATAAGAAAAAAGATATCCCAGCAATAACATTGGATACTTGCAGCCTTATTAATTTTATTAGCAAGGAATAATGAAAGAGCCTTTTGCAAATAAACCCAATCCCTACTATTTGCAGTTAACAGTGTAACGTTTAATGTAATTCTAAGCATCTGCAAATAACACCCAACTGGTATATTAGTGTTATTGAGAGGAAATGTTTCCAAAATATGTTTAAAATAGTTTATTTGTAGGAATTCAAGTTCATATGAAACTTGTTATGTATCAATTCGGTTGAGAAGTTACGAGAAAGGTAGGGCATAGTGGAAAAACTGTTGAGTTAGACAGATTCAACCGTTTCGCAATCACTAATTAGATAAACAGGCAGTATTATTTATAGAAGCAATTCTGTAGGTATGCATTACATAGAGATTGTCCCATGTCAACACCATCGTGCTGGAGATACCATTGCTCGAAGGGTGTAGCATCCACCCACACAGATAATAAGAAAGGTCTTGTTAGCCAGAATTCAATCAAGGTCAATGTAGGTACAGTTTGCAATTATTTGTGTATTCCTATACAAAATCTCACTTAATTGATAGGCAAAAAATTTTGATTTATTAAAATTCCAGTCTTCTACAGAGGGGCCCTAGTCAATCATTACAACTTTCCTACAAGGAGATTATTCATTTTCCACGTTATACTCGTTCTTACGACTTATGAATGTAAAGTTACATAAATGTGAATTTGTAAATGTTTCATAAAACAAAGAACATTCATTTTATACTAACATAGTCTCTAAAAAATTCCAAAGCAACATTTAAGATTATGCCAGTCTACCAAATGCATTTCACAGCCTTACATATATACATCAGCATTCATCTAATGTTTCATTAAGAAAAAACAAATACCCAAAAAATAAAATAAAATAAAAAAGATAAATACCTGAACAATGGCGCTCTTGACAAGGGTCTGAATTCTGACAAGCTCATTATCGGAGGTATTGTACACCACATCGAGAATACGCGTCATGCGGGTCACAGCCTCACTACCCTATGAGTAGTTGCCTGTGTCAAGCCAGAGAGCCCTCCACTTAACATTGCCACCTCCCACACGCATGCGCCTCACTGTCTTGTTACTTGACAGCTTGATAATTGATGGCTGGCATCCCAACTCATACCTGTCTTTAATAAAGACAAATATTATATTTGGACGATGATTGTTTATAGATTCATAGTATTTTCTCAAAACCAAAAGTACCCTTTTTGAATTGGTCAAACTATACAATTTGCACTGAATGTTTCTAATTGGTGTAGCAATATATATAACCAATTCCGAGATAGTTACAATATAATTTCTAACCCATAAGTCAACAGACAGATTAACCTAATCGCTTTCGAGCAACAGAGAAGCATGCATCCAATGGATTAAGATGACTAATGAATCAATAGTTCAAATCTGTGCCACACAAAGGTACTACCTATTGTGATTAACTATAAGTGAAAAGAAAAAAAGAATTAATTGCACAGTGAGAATATATATGGTTAGATTAAGCATAGCTAAAAACTGAATTTGGGAAATTGCACTGAAATTGAGCTTAATTAGGGAAATTGAGGTGGAATGAAGATAGTATCGGACAATGAAATAAAATTATATTACCTTTGTGAAAGTGAAAGTAATGATCCCTTCAGAAAAAACTGAGAAGCAAGCCGAGGGAGAAAGGAGCAGTTGGTGGGGTAGAAGAAGAGAATTTTTGTCAAGCTCTTGACCTTCTCATGGCAAATACGCACAACTACAACTGCAAGCAAGCAAGATGGAGTTTTGTCACAGCACAAGCAAGCAAGCAAGCAAGAAGGAGAGAAGAGAGGGAAAAGCCAAACCGAGGTACTACCAGAGGCAAGAGAGAGGGAAGAAGACTCGACGAAGGGAAGAGGGCTCAGTCGGACAGGCTCTGTGCGCCATGGCCAGCTCTGCGGCTGCTTGTTCTCCAGCGCCTTCAACCTTCGAGGTGAGGAGGTTGTAAGTTTGTGAGAGAGAGAGAGAGAGCACGATTTAGAGAGGGGTTAAAGAGGAGAGGAGTTTGCTAGGAGGTGGGGAAGGTAGGTGTAAGGTGTGAGAGGGAGAGCCGCCATGGCTGGTTTGAGAATTGAGAGCGGAGAGAGATCAGATCAAAGTATCAAATCAGACCTTAGAGCGGATCCGACAGGAGTTCCGTTGTTACGGACCTAGAGCAACATCAACATTTCTTTCTCCAATCTCCAGCGATCAGATATCTTGGTATGGACCGAATGAACGGCTGGATTTCATCATTAAAAAAAAAAAAAAAAAACCAAAAATACCCAAAAAAGCCAAAAAAAAGAAATATATTACCGGAGAATCGAACCCTCGTGTTGTGTCAATTTCAGCTTGCGCATTACCGCCCCGCCCAATTTTAATTTCAGTTTATATTAAAGGTTTTATTCTTTTAACACCACACTCATCTGATCAGTTCAGAACTTCAGATCATAAAAATCCACGGTCCATGTTGGATATAACAGTTTAACAACCTTTTTCTGTTTAATTAGTAATATAACATATGTAATGGACTCACGAGATTAATTAATTGCAAATATTTTTAAGTTTATAATTAGAAAAAAAAAAAAACTGGACATGAAACTGATTGCTTTTCAATTTAGTTCATTGTGTTCATTTGTCATTTTCTTGATTTTAGTTAATATAATTTAGGTATAATTAGGTTTTAAATACTAATTAAGGCATTTAATTTGATTGTCATTTTTCAAGTTCAAACTTAAAAAAAAAAAAGAAAAAAAAAAAAAGCCAATGCTCTCCGCTTAAACCCGTCGCCTGCTCCAGTGCTCCAACCACCACCTCTCAACTCGCCTCTCTCTCCTCTGCTCTCCTCTCCACTCCACTGCCTCTTCACTCTTTCCCTCTTTCTCAATTTCCTTCCGCCGAAACCCTAGAACTCGGATGGAATTTCGATAATCCAATAGCATCACTTACTCGTTCCACCTTTCAATTTCAATTTCAAGCCCTCTCTCTCTCCCCCTAGAACAATGAGCATCGCACTCAGATTCTTCACGGCACTAGCCGTGGTACTGCTCCTCTCCTTCTCTGCCGGCGCGGTGGGGTCTGCTGGTACCTTGGCAATCAGCTTTGGAACCAGTACAGTATGCGGCATCTCTGCCAGTACACTCCCACGAACCATATTCTGCATGAACATGTCAGAGTCTGGATCAACCTCGCTATACATGCCCTATCCCAATGCATCCTTTAATTCTTTATCCGCTGGTACGGCATTCCTGTGTGGCTTGGAATCTAGCAGAAGGGTGTTCTTCTGCTGGAGCGGCAACCCGGTGAACGGAAAGCGCATCTACAGGGGGCCATCCGTGCTCTCAGATCTCGTTGTCGGTGAGACCCAAGTTTGTGCTGTTGATCGTTCAGGTAGTGAAATCCGATGGTGGCGAAAAGCCGGTTTGTTTCCATCATCAGTTCTTGGAAGTTTCAATTCTCTCACTTCTGGAAACAACTTCACTTGCGCCATTACCGCCAATGGCACAGTGTACTGTTGGGGCCCACTTGGCAGTGCCATGCAATCTAGCTTCTCCAATCACTCTATGACTAATATTCTTGCCGGTTCGTTACACATGTGTGGTTTGGACAGCTCCGGTTTTGTTATCTGCCAGGGAAGCAACACCTCGGGCCAATCTTACGCGCCACCCGGGTTGCCATACGAATTCCACAGGTTTGCCTTGGGCGTAAGCCATACATGTGCAATTAGGCAGCCAAATGGCACGGCTGTCTGTTGGGGTGGTTCCAAGGGGGCCCACTTGTACACACCACTAGATGACACAGCTTTCGAATTCTTGGTAGCGGGTGGTAATCTTACATGCGGATTGACGACCAACAACTATTCAGTTTTGTGCTGGGGATCCGATCGGAGAAACCTATCAATTCAAGCGCTTCCTTTTCTGAGAATTTTACCAGGAATTTGTGTTGTCGGTGATAGTAATGAATGTAATTGTGGTACTTATCCAGATTCTGAGAGTCTCTGTGCTGGTACTGGTGTCATTTGCCAGCGCTGTGATTATATAAACTCCTTGGCACCAACATTTCCACCTTTGCCGTCAGAGTCGAAGAGAATCAGCAAACGATGGAAGGTGGAAGCTATAGTCGGTTCATTGTGTTTCTGTTTTGGTGCATGTGGGATTGCATATGGTATGTGGATCGTTTTCTATAAAAAGAATGAACAAAACCACCACCAGATTATGCCGGCAGTTGCCCCTGCTGGTGAAAGTAATGCAGATGCCACAATTGCATCTTGCTCTGAATCTGATGGACATGAAGACGGGCTTCACCAGCCAAGGCCAAGCCCAGAAAACAGTCAGGTTATATCTTTCGGGAGAACCAGAAGGATCGACATGCCTCGGACCCTACAATTGCAGCATCAGAGAAGTGTGCTATCCACCTTCAACTATTGAATAACTTGACAAAGCCACCATGTAGACAACCTCATGCATACTTTGCAACCACTTAAATACAGTTACTTTTTTTTTTTTCCTTTAGCTTTTTTAGTGTTTCTTTTTCCTTCTTTAATTTGTGAATACAAAAAAGAAAAGCTGGAGAGGTATATAGAAGGTTTGTAAAAAAAAATTTGCATGATTATGCCACGTCAACAAGCATGATCTACAATATGTGATCAATTTTTAATGCACTTCCTTGATTTTTACAAGTTTTGAGTCAAATATAATGACAATACAACAGACATTACAATGTTTGCTGCATTTATTGCATAGTTTTATCTCATCAATTTTCTCTATATCAAGAATTATTTGGTGCCATTTACAATTCCAAGCAAATCTTTAAATTTCCTCTCATATATTTGTAGTCGATCGTACCCTTGGTTTGGTTTAATTTCTTGCTTTGGGCTATTTTATTACAACGATTTTTGAACTTTGTATCAACACAATGTCCTGAGCCCTTTTCGGCTTTTCAAATAGGTCCACAGAAAATCTGTCTAAGAAATGATATGGCATGACCACATTTGAACAATATATTTCTCACCTTGTTTTTGAAGCAGACTATTAAAGTCTTCCTCTTTTTATTTGGTATATAACGCTTGCGTATTGTTTGAGTATCCTGTGTCTATGCAACAAATAACCACTCGTATTAGTTTTTTTTTTTAAAAAAAAAAAATGTGATTCGTAATAACAGAAATATATAGCCACAACCATTACATAATGTGGATACAAAACAGTATGTGTAGATTCAAAAAACAATTACAGACTATTGAACAGAGTAATAGATTTGAATGCAAAAATACTATAAAAATAAAAGGAACCAATTTAATTATCATTCTGGTTCTGGGGTTTTATTACAATGACAACAGACCCTCTCTCTTCCCTTTGTGTGCGCATGATTGTTTTTATTAAAAAAAATATAAGAATTTTTTACTTCAGTTAAATATACAATTAAAATTTGCTTATAAAAAATAGAGAAAAAAATATGATTAAATTTGAAGTATACAAAAGGATACAATAATGGACACCATAAAGTATTTTCAACGATCAAAATTAAATTATATAAAAAATATAAAAACATTACATAAAATATAAAACATTTTAGCGGGATTAGACTAAGATCGTGTATATGATATTTATGTTTGGTATTGTAAGATTTAGTACTACCTTGTCGCTGCTCAATTCTTAAGAATTAATATGATTGTTCAATAATACTGAGCATTACTGCTGCAAGTAGCCCAAGTATCAATAAAAACTGTAAAATGTGCTGTATCACTATCGCACGGCATCAACATATTTTCAAAAAATGAACAATGAAAAATAACTTTGGCCATGTAGGAGTACAGATGCCCCCTTGGAAATGTTTATGATTTTCAATATTTCTTGACGAACGAAAGAGGCTAGGATATCCAAGTTTATACCTCCATTTATTGTTATTTACTTCAGTCTCACATGAAACCACTCAACAAGATGAGAAAATCGTCTTCACAATGAAAAGGAAAAAAAATATATCCAATACTTGAGAAAAGCTGACTCAATAGACAGAAACTACACGCTTCATCCAGATCTAGATCAAGATCCTATCTCTCGATACAAAAAACTCGGCACAGGCATCTCTGGCTTCACAGAACCACAGTTCCTCCCTACTTGGTACATCAGCTCTCTCTTTCCCTGAACTGATTCAATGTACACAGTTGAGTTGTCATCAATCTCCTCTTGTATCAACATCTTAGACAGCTGGGTAACAACATGCTTCTCTATCCATCTCCTAATTGGTCTCGCACCATGTACCTGTAGAAAAGAGTATCAAAGAGTTGAGAGGATGGTCCATGTGAAAAAGCAATCTTGCCTTGCAAAGGAACTACAATTTATGCTGGTACATTGGGTATTGTTTTGTCCCGAAACATAACTGAAACATAACTGAACTACTGTATGATCAGATATGCATTATATGGTCAATATAACCCAAAAAAAAAAAAAAAAAATCAAGTTTTCACAGACTCGACATGACAACATGTGAATAAGTATGATCAAGCTCCATAGCCATTAAAATATGAGGAGATACTGATTTGTTACATGGATTTCAGGGTTTGTTTACTCACAGGATCATAAGCTTTTGACAGAATCACATCCAACGCAGCATTAGTAATAATCAAGCGAATACCCCTCTCAGCAAGTCGTAGTACCACGTCATTCATTTGATGTCTCACCACATTCCTTACTTGATCATGACATAGTGGGTTGAATATCACAACTTCATCAATCCTATTCAGAAACTCCGGCCTGAAATGCTCCCTGACCTGGATACAAAAATTAATAAGAGATGTTGTTATTTGTTTGCTCAAAAAAGCAATCTGCAATGGCAACAAAGTGATTACAAGTCCATGTGAATCCAAAAATATTGAAACTTCCAGTCAAAAACCACCATCAAATTTCACATGCCACATTCAACACATAAATGTGAACAAAAAGTTCAAATATTAAAAGACCAAGTACTACTAGTTAAAATCATAAAAACCAGTCAGATCTATACTAGTCAGGAATCAGGAACATACCAGTAAATGTAAATTGCTAGAGGTTGACAGCCAAAACAGTTACAACCTTAAGTTTTCTTTAATTGTCATTAAGCTTAATTGCAGGAGAAAATAAAGAAGCACGAATGCTCAGAAATATAAAATTATCTGAACCAGTCCTTGGATAAGCTAGAGTTCCAGATGCAACATGCAAAACTTAAAAGATTATCATGTATATGGTGTATCCTTACAAACTAGTTAAAATATCAAAGACCCTGCCAGTATTTATATATTCTGAACCCACTGAGATGTGAATATTCTCATTTAGATATATGATATTTCTAAATTCTCTCTCAATCACCAACTAGGAGTTATCAGAGAAAACACAAAAAGATAAACAGGAATAACATGTATTAATAAATCTTCATTAAGGGTCAGAATAGGATATATTAGAAGGACATGTACAATCAGAAAATAAAGCATTTATGACCCTACCATTTCCTAAAGGACAATACAGAACACAACATTGGATTAATAACTCTCTTAACAAGTCAAATATCACCAGAACTTACACTTAATTACTCTTGACTGTTCCTTTGCTTGGATGACATGGCTCTTTATGCTGAATCAATATGTGATGTATTACTGACGATGTCAATTGAGATTAATATGAGCCATGAGTAGAAACATGGGATTTCATTTCCCATGTTTTCCTTTATATTTATGCTTTTTAGTTTTACTCATTTTTTAATTTCCAAGCTTTGATTACAAAGGATAACATTTAGTTCATGGTGTTCAGAAAGAAGATCTATACAAAGAAAATTGTACCTCCTCCATAACAAGTTCATGGGCAACCTTCATGGAAGTGTCACCTCCAATACCTCTAAGGATGTGCTCAGCCCCTAGGTTTGAGGTCAAAATTATAATTGTGTTTGTAAAATCGACGGTTCTGCCTTCACCGTCAGTCAATCTTCCATCGTCCAAGACTTGGAGAAGTGTATTGAAAACAGACACATGGGCCTTCTCTACCTCGTCAAATAATACAACACAATATGGCCGTCGTCTCACTTTCTCTGTCAACTGGCCTCCTTCCTCGTAACCAATATAACTGTTTTTACAACAAAATATAGAATGTTCGCAAATGTCACTATAAGCAAGCAGCCTGGATATTTCAAAGTAACTTCAGATGCATAGTGGCTGGTTCTAAATGGGGTTCAATCAATGGACCTAACCTAAGCTTCATCCAACCAACTAACATATGTAGACTCAAAGAGTAATCCGAGGTTTATTAATTTCAATTAAAGCACTAATATGTGGTGAGCTCAGGATAGCAAACCCATGATGCATGGTCTTCACTTGATTAGAAGAAAAAAAAAAAAAAAGGGATTTTGAAGTGTGACAACATACCCAGGGGGTGCACCAATCAGCCGTGCAACGGAGTGCTTCTCCATGTATTCTGACATGTCGATTCTGACAAGAAGATTCTCATCATCAAACAGGTTCTCTGCGAGTGCTTTTGCAAGCTCAGTTTTTCCTACACCGGTAGGACCCAAGAAGAGGAAAGATCCAGTTGGCTGTTGTGGTCTGCCAAGCCCAGATCGAGACCTCAAGACTGCCTCGGCTACTGCATTGACTGCTTCGTATTGACCAAGAACCCTCTGGTGTAGCGTATCTGCCAGACCAACCAACCGCTCTTTCTCATTCTGGTTAAGTCTCGTTACTGGAATACCAGTCCAGCAGCTAACAACCTACAAGTTATAAAACAAAATTTTATATAACATAGGTACATAATTAAAAGCCTTCTATCAAGCAAAAACAAATATCTTTATCCATACCATCGCAATGTGTTCAGGCTTTACTGTGTCAGTTAGCAATTCATTGTTGCTAATTTCTATTTCCAGCTTGGAAATGGCTGCATCAATTTCTTTCAAGTTGCTGTCATCCATACAAGCCAGGTTTGTTTCTCTCTTGGCCACTTTCAGAGCAGACAATAGCTCTGTACGCCTCTGTTTCAGTTTTCTCAACTCATCTACCCTGTTCTTCTCCATTCTGTATTTCACATTCAGAGGCTGAAGCTTCTCTCTCAAGTCATCTAGTTCCTTGCTGACTTCAACAAGTCGAGCTCTACTGGCATTGTCTATTTCTTCCTCTAATGCATGCAGCTCGACTTCCAGCTGGTGTCGCTTTCTGTCAAGTTTATCAATCTGCTCTGGTCGGCTTTCAATCTGTACACTGACTTTTGAACAAGCCTGCTCCACTACATCAATAGCCTTGTCAGGAAGATACCGATCTATGAGGAAGGGAGAACAATCAACAGTTAGAATTATGGTTATGGCTATCAAGCAATCACAAAGTTAGTTGTTATTTTGCCTCGGCAGTCAGCAGTAGTACTCTACTAATTGAAGTACCCAAAATAGTTGTTTTCTCATCCTACTTTGGCTTGACTTAATGTGCATTTTTTTTTCCAACTTTCGAGTGAAATGTCCTTAGAATAATAAGCTAAATTGTAGTATACAATAGTTACAAATTTTAAAAAAATTAACACTATTTAATCATTACAAACTATTTGTACCAGTAATGTAACGACTTGACAAGTGAGCAGCCGCGACCAGAGCTTGATCCTGTATCTTCACGTCATAGTACTCTTCCATCTTCTTTTTCAGTCCTCTTAGCATTTCCATAGTGTCAGGCAAATTTGGTGTGGCCACGTGGATTTTTTGAAATCTTCGATCAAATGCGCTATCTTTCTCTAGGTACTTTCTGTACTCCTCCGACGTGGTTGCACCGATGCATCGTATCTTGCCCTTGGCAAGCATCGGCTTGAGAAGATTGGCCGCATTCAATGAAGTGTCTGTCCCGCTGGCACCGGCACCAAGTACCGAATGAATCTCATCAATGAAGAGTATCACCTTTCCCTGCGCCTGTTCAACTTCTTTCACGATCTCCTGTAGTCTATCCTCAAAATCACCTCGGTACTTGGAACCGGCCAGCAATGCACCCATTCTTAGCTCGAAGAGGCGCACGTTTACAAGATTATCAGGCACGTCACCAGACACGATCCGTTGGGCGAGACCTTCAACAAGAACTGTTTTTCCAATGCCCGGATCACCGATCAAGATAGGGTTGCTTTTTGTGCGCCTACGGAGTATTTCGATCATCTGTCTAATTTCGTCATCCCGGCCAATGACCGGATCGAAATTGCCGGCATCCTCAACAATATCACGGCCGTACGCTCTAAGAGCCTTGAAATCTGTACTCGCTCCATGTATTTTGTTTCCCTCTTCTTTACCAAGGAGCTTCTCTAGGGCGGATTTGATTTGAGACGCATTGATTCCAGCGCTGTTGAGTGCATACCCGATGCGAGAATCCTCAACCAGCATTGAGAGAATAACCTGAACAGATAATCAATTGAGAGATTTTAGGGATTTGAACAATCAAGTTGGGTCTTTTTATCCATTACATAATGAGGCAGATAAGATTAACTGGGGGCTTGAAAAAGAGGGGCAGTACACTACTAAGTCTATGCATTGCTGGCAGGACTATAAGGGGGTCACCAATACCATGTGTAAACAAATATGGAAAATGTTTTGGTGGATAGTTAGCAAACGCAGGCTGTTAACAAGAGATGTGCTACAGTACAAAGGATGGCAGGGAGACACTCATTGTAGTTACTGTGATGAATTAGAATCTTTAGATCACCTTTTTTTTTTTTTTCTTTAGATGTAATAATAATAATAGGCTGATATGGATATAGTTTGGTTTGCCAAACAATTTGGTGGGATGGTACCTACTCATAATTTAGAGGATTTAGGTTATCCAGAAGATTGTGTGCCAATTGAGAAGAACAGAAATGATGCTATAAATATAATGTGGATTTTATTGAAGAACAGGAAGGATATAGAACATTTACATCCACAGACCACAGTAGGGTGCACATTGAGAAGTACTGGTGTGAAAATTCAATCCTTGTTACATTACTGGGCAGATATGTGGCCAAACAAAATCCTCAAAGCATTGAGAGAATAACCTGAACCATGTGACCGCTCGATTCTTGGGACGACTGTGACTGTGCTCGCGTGGTTGCTTTAATCTGAGAAATGATCGCCTTCAAGGCGCTTTCGACCAATCGCACCAAGGGGACGACGTTGGAGGGGTCGCCATCAACGTCGCCCATGCCCATGCCCATGCCGATACAGTTGGCAATAGCTTGTAAGAGAGGGCCCCGCTGCTCGCGGCGACCAGCATCATCGTCGCCGTTCAGCGCCTCCGCCATCGCCGCCGCAGCCACCTCCTCGATCGTCTCGCGCTGACGCTCGCGGCGACCAGCAGCATTGTCGCCGTTCAGCGCCTTCGCCATCGCCGCCGCAGCCACCTCCTCGATCGTCTCGCGCTGACGCTCGTGGCGACCAGCAGCATCGTCGCCGTTCATCGCCTCCGCCATCGCCACCGCAGCCACCTCCTCGATCGTCTCGCGCGTGGTTATGTCGCTATTCATTGATGTTAGAAGAGTGTGCACTGTGCAGTAGTGTGCTTGCTTCTTCTGCTCTTGGAACGTTCTTGCTTTTTTAAGTTTTATTTATTATTAATTACTATTTACTTATTACTTTTAAATACAGTAATCAAACGAGAATTCTTAGACAGCCTCTGTCTAGCATTTTTTTTTTAAAAAAAATACTAATTATGGAACATAAAATTCGAGTTTTGTTGTTTTGAACATGTCCAGGTGATCTAAATTTTAATGTTCTTTGATTGAATATCAAATGATATTTAAATTACATGAATTTTTTTATACAATCAATTCATAGGTCCGATAATAATTTCATAATTTTTTCCTATTTTAAAAAACCTGGATGCAATTTCCCATTTTAAAATGTGTTCTCAAAAACTGTCAAGTCATTAGCAATAGATCTCTAACCGATTAATTTTAACGATTTTAGCTAGTAAACTTGGTGCCTCGTCAGATAATTTTGTGCTTTGTTGATGTAGAGAATGGTCCAGTGTTTTTAGCAAATGGCGATGACCAACTTCCCCCAGGATCGTTGGAGTAAAGACAACACCACTGTCCTAAGGCGTTAACACCACACGAGCTCATAAATAAATGAATAAATTTAAACTCCTCTCTAATTTGTACACAGATAGGTCTTATTGAAGCTTTATCTACGACTTGTCTGGATATCGTTTTTCCTCTCGTCTTTTCTCTAAATTGCACTATTATAGCAGATTTTATTTGTTGTTTAGTTTATTACATGTATCAACCATATAGAGGAAATAGATAAATTGCGAAAAAAAATTTAACATCGTGTTCACATATCATATGCTGATATTATATCCTATGTTACTCCATGCTTCTATTATATCCTCAAAACTCTTCATGACAAATGGTTGCAACGAAAAAAATAATTAATAAGCACCATTGTGAAGATAACAACATGAAGGAACTAAAGCAAATACACGTAGATGAAGCGCATAGATGTCAAACAAAAGACTATACTTGCAGACTGAGTACACAAATGAAGATAATAAAAAAAACAACTCCAAGATTTTTGAGTTGTGTTGATTATCTAGTAGAAATATAAAAAAAAAAAAACAAAGCAAATACATCTCCAATTGGACTTCTATTTGAAAGAAAGACATGAATTGGGGGGGTTATATCAATTGTCTTTTCCTATATTGGTTTCTTCCTTGAAAATGAAAATCAATTTAGTCAGCACTCTGCAAAATAAAAGAGAGAAATAAATTTCAATTCTTACCATCAGAAGCTGAAACTTCTGTTTAGGTTCCAAATCAAATGAAAAATTATATCTAATTTAGAAATAAATTGGTTATTATGAGGTAAAAAATACAAATATGGATGCTAAAAGCCTAAAACAACTAATCATTATTATAAAGGGGAAATGGGGGATAAATAAATACTAAAATCATATATAAATCAAGCAAGCACCTCATTCATTTCACAATGATGGACATCTATATATACTAAAATCATATATAAATCAATTTTAACCAGCGCATACATTATTAATATGCAAGAGAAGGCAAGAAACATTGAAGCTTTGTGCATGGGGCGCATAGTTGGGCTTAATAATAGAAAATGATGAGATAACCATGACATCGAAGATTTTTACTAAACAAAAAACTGAAGAATGCAGAAATTACCTTTTTTATTTTGTTTTCCCTTTTTTTATCATTCTTTTATTTATTTATTTTTCTGCAACTATATCTTGATCATACCCAATAATCATAGAAGAATTGATTCTGTAAATGTTTGATAAAAAGGTAAAAGATTTTGCTGTGAGACTTTATTTGGCCACAGCCAAGGTAATATTGAAAAGTTGTTGCATAAAAAACCAAAGGAAATGAGAGAACTAAAAATATACAAAGTTGAACTCAAACCTTGTCATTAAAATGATAATATTTGAACTCATAAGTGGATTTCTTACGGTTATCTGTTCCAAGATGAGTATATTGTTTGTTTAGTCAAATCTGATATTGTTGATTCATGTGTATGACGAAACATTCAGAATGTACCCATAGAAAAAAGTTAAGTATATTATAAGCTAAATTTTATTTGTAGGTGCCATTATAAATGGTAGAAATCATAAAAGAACTAAACAATTGTGAAATTTTTCAGATTAGTCTCACAATTCTTTTAGGTGTACATTTATGTTCGAGATATGCACTTGCAAAATGTGAGGAAAAACCTGAATAAATGAAAAAGAAAAACAGTACTGGCTATTGATACTGATTAATAGATTGCTGGATAAGTGTCAATTAAGATAAAAGGAAAAAAAAAAAAATTAAAGTTCACAACAATACAGAAAGAAAAGGGATAAAAAAAACTGTTTCGATAAAAAATTAGTTTACTCGATAAGTCGTGCGCCAAAAATTAAGAAGAAAATTTTAAAAATGAGAGCAATTTATTTTTTGAAATCACATAATGATTGTTTGAAGTGTACATTTGGACTTATGAGAGAGGGATTAAGGCCACACTGATGCGTAGCACCAACTGTTTTGATTGCATTATAATTTTTCAAGAACCTAACAGAAGCTTTTACATAACACAACCAAAAAGCTTGTACTTTGATTTGAAATATGGAGGATGTTATGAGACATCATCGAAAGGTTATTTAACTCTCATATTTTCAAATTATAGAGGAAGGGAAATAATTACAGAGATGCAGGCGGTCTGATGGAGAACAATTTTTGGCACATTATCCATGAAATCCGAACCATCACTTTCACTTTTGATACAGAGTTCACAAAATATAAATCCCAAAATACAAATAATGAAATATAAAACTGAAAGAATTAAAGTCCATATATAAGGCATCGTCGGCTGATAATACCAAACCATTTATAATCTCTCTCGCCCACTATCATATATATGGTGCCGAGTGATTCAATTAAATGATATGTATGCATTACCTTTTGTTGAAAACAAAAATGCCAAAAAAAAAAAAAAAGATATATTAGTGCATATTGACATTTTCTGACAAATGAATATTGCTTGGGCTTTTTTCCGGTGCTGACTTCAACAAAGTTCATTCCATTCTCTCCCCGCCAGACCAAAAATAAAAAAGAACTCCAGAGGCACACTCCTCTCTTTTTTCTCCAACTCCAAGAATTCAAGAAAATGCTTCTCCTCTCTCTTTTCTTTCTCTCATTTTTTCTCCGCCCATCTCAAAGCATCTTGGAGCCCACTTCCGCCACCCTGGCAATAAACCAAGCAACCCGCACCATCTGTGGCATCACAGCTGGTTCGCACAAAATCCAGTGCACAACTCTTCATCCGGCAGGTTTTAATGAATCTTACCCAGTGGACCCTACCCTTTTCTTCGAAGGGATTTCGGGTGGAATTAACTTCATCTGTGGTCTCTCAGGTGGCGCCTCCTTCTTTTGCTGGAATGGTGTGAACACAGTCAAGAGAATTTACTCTGGACCCATGGTGCTGACAGAAATCTCAGTCGGAGCGCGACACGTGGCGGCAATAGTGGGCAATCAGACAAACATCCAGACCATCCGATGGTGGAGACATGGCTGCCAGAGTGCTAGCCGACCCTGTCGTCAGTTCCCCAAATCAATTGCGGTGAGTTCCACTCCCTCACTTCACGGGATGTTTTCACCTGTGCAATAAGTGAAACCCACAAAGTCCACTGCTGGGGACCCCAAGGAAGGTCTATCATGTTAAGGTTTGGTGGGGTCGAAATGAGAAGTGTGACAGCGGGTGGGTCCCGTATGTGCGGTTTGAGTCTGGCTGGCTATGTTATATGTAGTGGGGGTCAGTTGAACGTGCCATCTGGCGAGGCTTTTGAATTTACAAGTCTTGCAGTAGGGTCCAGCCACACGTGTACAATTAGGCGACACATCGGAACAGTAGTATGTTGGGGTTTGTATGGTTCATACTCACCGGCCGGCGCTACCAGCTTTGAGTTCATAATTGCAGGAGGTGACCTTACATGTGGCCTGACAACTGCTTCACTTACTGTGGCGTGCTGGGGTTTGAATGGGACAAGCCTGCCGGCTCTTACAATATCACTCCCAAAAGTATTACCTGGTGTATGTGTACCAGATAAGAGGATTTGCTCTTGTGGTATTTATCCAGACTCAGAGACTCTGTGCGGTGGTTCGGGAGTGATCTGCCAAAGGTTAGATACAAGTGGAACTGAGACCTGTCCACTTTTTGCTTTCAAAGTCAAACGGCCTCCAGCTCCTCCACTAACGACACTGCAAAAGCCCAGCAAATGGTGGTTTCTTTATGCAGTTGTTGGTGCAGTATTTGCTGCTGCTGGTGTTGGCTTTCCACTGTACTTTATGTGTTTGAGGCTTGCGCGGCGTGGAGAAAAAGTGATGAATTCCATGCTTGAAACAGCGGGTGGCTTGCTAGGAATACGGCATCTAGAGGTCTTCAGGTTCAATGACCTGAAGACTGCAACAGAAAACTTCTGCACAACTTGCCAACAGATCGCCCATTATTGTGTAGTGTATCGGGGCCACCTTTCTGATGGGCGACAGGTGGCAGTGAAGCGGTTTCAAACACAGCCAGATACACTGATATTGTATATTAAGGAGGTTCTGATTCTTTCAGTGGTCCGCCATCCTAACCTGGTGAAACTCATTGGTTACTGTAAAAGAAAAGAAGAGGTATTTGGTGTTTTTGAATGGATGGAAAATGAGACCTTACACGCTCATCTTCACCGAGAACCTATGAACCCACAGTCTGTTCCCTTCTTTACGTGGAAAACAAGGGTACGGGCCTTACTTGACGTGGCAAGAGGAATCGAATATTTGCATGGGTTTCCAAGCCCAATAATACACCGAAATATAAACACTTCAACTATTCTGATAGATCAAAGTTGGGTGGCCAAAATCTCAGAGTTTGGGCACGCTTTGTTTGCGTCCATATCAGACAAAATCAATGAAGAGATTGATGTGCTGAAATTAGCAGTTGGATGTGTCAACCCATTGGCTACCCAGGAGCAATGTGTAACCCCGAAGACTGATGTTTATGCCTTTGGCATAGTAATGCTCGAGGTGCTCACAGGGCGAGAGGAATTGGAGAACGGCTTCTGTTTGGCAGATTTAATTGTGACACGGGGAAATCTACTCGAGTCATTGGATGAGAGGATTGCCGAGCCGATGGGGCACGAGTTGAAGGCTCTACAAAGGATAATGCAACTGGCACAGGAATGCGTCCGGCGAGTAGCTTTGCTCAGACCGACCATGAATTGCATCGTCTCTGAGCTTGAAAGAGCAGTAGCACTATTTGATTAGGCAAATTTAGTTTTGTTTTTTTTTTCTTTTCTTTTCAGTGTAGCATCCACCTACACAGATAATAAGAAAGGTCTTATTAGCCACAATTGAATCAAGGTCAATGTAAGTACAGTTTGCAATGGTTTTGTGTGTTCCTATACAAAATCTCATTTAATTGATAGGGAAATTTTTTTTATTTATTAAAATTCCAGTCTTCTACAGAGGGGCCCTAGTCAATCATTACAACTTTCTTACAAGGAGATTATTCATTTTCCACATTATACTCGTTCTTACGACTTACAAATGGAAAGATACATAACTCTGAATTTGTAAATGTTTCATAAAACAAAGAACATTCATTTTATACTAACATAGTCTCTACAAAATTCTAAAGCAACATTTAGGATTATGCCAGTCTACCAAATGCATTTCACAGCCTTACAAATACGCATCAGCATTCATCTAATGTTTCATTAAGAAAAAAAACAAATACCCAAAAAATAAAATAAAAAGGATAAATACCTGAACAATGGCGCTCTTGACAAGGGTCTGAATTCTAACAAGCTCATTATTTGAGGTATTGTACACTACATCGAGAATACGCGTCTCGCGGGTCACAGCCTCACTACCCCATGAGTAGTTGCCTGTGTGGAGCCAGAGTGCTCTCCACTTCCCACGCGCGTGCCTCACTGTCTGTTACTTGACAGCTTGGCCATTGCTGACTGGCATCCCAATTCATACCTGGTTTTATAAAAGACAAATATTATATTTGGATAATGATTCTTTATAAATTCATAATATTTTCTCAAAGCCAAAATTACCTTTTTGAATTTGTCAAACAATACAATTTGCACTGAATCTTTCTAATTGGTGTAGCAATATATATAACCCAGGAGAATATCATTTTTAACCCATAAGTCAACAGACAGATTAACCTAATCACTTTCAAGCAACAGAGAAGCATGTATCCAATGGATTAAGGTAACTAATGTAATGAATCAACAATTCAAATCTGTGCCAAACCAAGGTACTACCTATTGGGATAAACTATAAGTGAAAAAAGAATTAATTGCACAGTGAGGATATATATGGTTAGATTAAGCATAGCTAAAAACTGAATTTGGGAAATCGCACTGAAATTGAGCTTAATTAGGGAAATTGAGGTGAAATGAAGATAGTATCGGACAATGAAATAAAATTATATGACCTTTGTGAAAGTAATGATCCCTTCACAAAAAACTGACAAGCAAGCCGAGGGAGAAAGGAGCAGTTGGTGGGGTGGAAGAAGAGAATTCATGTCCCTTCTTCTTGCCATGTTTGCTAGGTTGTGAGCTTGTAATACCGTCTCTCTGTGCGCATGATGCAATGTCGCTCCCTGTGATCGGCCACGGGCCATCCATCTCTCTTATCAATTTATGAATTATTGCACTGGCTCTCGAAGATGGCAATTCATGTGTTTCACGCTGGTTAACCAACTGTAACAGGCTGAGGCAGTTAGAGAAGAATTGCACTTTTTCCTCTGACGAGATCCTCACATGGTCATACACGCGTGCAATTGCCTCCTGCAAGGCCATAGCTTCAGCTATAAATGAATCTTGCGAACCAAAGGCATGCATATCTACTGCGTGAAGTATCACTGATGGTATAGTATGTATGCACACCCTGCCTTACCAGTAATGTCCCATAAAGCATCCATTAAAACCTGCCACCCCTCTCCATACACCTCATATAGCTCACTTCCCCCTTCATTCCTTTCTTCTGGGCTTACTTGTGCTACACCATGTACAACAAGCATTATATTTACTCTTTGCAACACTCCATCTGGTTGGAAAACTTGTTGTTCAATGACTGCCTTATGTCTCTCTTTTCAAATTTTCCAGATTGTGTTAGCAAAGATCTGTACAGCCGAAAGAGAGTTTGGTTCTGAGATCCCTGAGTCCAATAGTGCAGATGTCCCAACCGTCAAGTGCCAATCAGAATTCTTTCACTGGTCGGGTCCACCAGCCGAAAGAGAGTGCTCCGAAGTGTTGTCTCCCCGCTGCCTGTCCTCCCCACCACCACCACCACCTTCTTTCCAGCAGCGAATGTGCACGTGATTCCCTTCAACACGTATGGCGCATTTTCTCTGTACTTGACCTGTGCATTGTTCCAGAACGGAAAGGTGATAAGAAAAAAGATATCCCAGCAATAACATTGGATACTTGCAGCCTTATTAATTTTATTAGCAAGGAATAATGAAAGAGCCTTTCGCAAATAAACCCAATCCCTATTATTTGCAGTTAACAGTGTAACATTTAATGTAATTCTAAGCATCTGCAAATAACACCCAACTGGTATATTAGTGTTATTGAGAGGAAATGTTTCCAAAATATGTTTAAAATAGTTTATTTGTAGGAATTCAAGTTCATATGAAACTTGTTATGTATCAATTCGGTTGAGAAGTTACGAGAAAGGTAGGGCATAGTGGAAAAACTGTTGAGTTAGACAGATTCAACCGTTTCGCAATCACTAATTAGATAAACAGGCAGTATTATTTATAGAAGCAATTCTGTAGGTATGCATTACATAGAGATTGTCCAATGTCAACACCATCGTGCTGGAGATACCATTGCTCGAAGGGTGTAGCATCCACCCACACAGATAATAAGAAAGGTCTTGTTAGCCAGAATTCAATCAAGGTCAATGTAGGTACAGTTTGCAATTATTTGTGTATTCCTATACAAAATCTCACTTAATTGATAGGCAAAAAATTTTGATTTATTAAAATTCCAGTCTTCTACAGAGGGGCCCTAGTCAATCATTACAACTTTCCTACAAGGAGATTATTCATTTTCCACGTTATACTCGTTCTTACGACTTACGAATGTAAAGTTACATAAATGTGAATTTGTAAATGTTTCATAAAACAAAGAACATTCATTTTATACTAACATAGTCTCTAAAAAATTCCAAAGCAACATTTAAGATTATGCCAGTCTACCAAATGCATTTCACAGTCTTACATATATACATCAGCATTCATCTAATGTTTCATTAAGAAAAAAACAAATACCCAAAAAAAAAATAAAATAAAAAAGATAAATACCTGAACAATGGCGCTCTTGACAAGGGTCTGAATTCTGACAAGCTCATTATCAGAGGTATTGTACACCACATCGAGAATACGCGTCATGCGGGTCACAGCCTCACTACCCTATGAGTAGTTGTCTGTGTCAAGCCAGAGAGCCCTCCACTTAACATTGCCACCTCCCACATGCATGCGCCTCACTGTCTTGTTACTTGACAGCTTGATAATTGATGGCTGGCATCCCAACTCATACCTGTCTTTAATAAAGACAAATATTATATTTGGACGATGATTGTTTATAGATTCATAGTATTTTCTCAAAACCAAAAGTACCCTTTTTGAATTGGTCAAACTATACAATTTGCACTGAATGTTTCTAATTGGTGTAGCAATATATATAACCAATTCCGAGATAGTTACAATATAATTTCTAACCCATAAGTCAACAGACAGATTAACCTAATCGCTTTCGAGCAACAGAGAAGCATGCATCCAATGGATTAAGATGACTAATGAATCAATAGTTCAAATCTGTGCCACACAAAGGTACTACCTATTGTGATTAACTATAAGTGAAAAGAAAAAAAGAATTAATTGCACAGTGAGAATATATATGGTTAGATTAAGCATAGCTAAAAACTGAATTTGGGAAATTGCACTGAAATTGAGCTTAATTAGGGAAATTGAGGTGGAATGAAGATAGTATCGGACAATGAAATAAAATTATATTACCTTTGTGAAAGTGAAAGTAATGATCCCTTCAGAAAAAACTGAGAAGCAAGCCGAGGGAGAAAGGAGCAGTTGGTGGGGTAGAAGAAGAGAATTTTTGTCAAGCTCTTGACCTTCTCATGGCAAATACGCACAACTACAACTGCAAGCAAGCAAGATGGAGTTTTGTCACAGCACAAGCAAGCAAGCAAGCAAGAAGGAGAGAAGAGAGGGAAAAGCCAAACCGAGGTACTACCAGAGGCAAGAGAGAGGGAAGAAGACTCGACGAAGGGAAGAGGGCTCAGTCGGACAGGCTCTGTGCGCCATGGCCAGCTCTGCGGCTGCTTGTTCTCCAGCGCCTTCAACCTTCGAGGTGAGGAGGTTGTAAGTTTGTGAGAGAGAGAGAGAGAGCACGATTTAGAGAGGGGTTAAAGAGGAGAGGAGTTTGCTAGGAGGTGGGGAAGGTAGGTGTAAGGTGTGAGAGGGAGAGCCGCCATGGCTGGTTTGAGAATTGAGAGCGGAGAGAGATCAGATCAAAGTATCAAATCAGACCTTAGAGCGGATCCGACAGGAGTTCCGTTGTTACGGACCTAGAGCAACATCAACATTTCTTTCTCCAATCTCCAGCGATCAGATATCTTGGTATGGACCGAATGAACGGCTGGATTTCATCATTAAAAAAAAAAAAAAAAAACCAAAAATACCCAAAAAAGCCAAAAAAAAGAAATATATTACCGGAGAATCGAACCCTCGTGTTGTGTCAATTTCAGCTTGCGCATTACCGCCCCGCCCAATTTTAATTTCAGTTTATATTAAAGGTTTTATTGTTTTAACACCACACTCATCTGATCAGTTCAGAACTTCAGATCATAAAAATCCACGGTCCATGTTGGATATAACAGTTTAACAACCTTTTTCTGTTTAATTAGTAATATAACATATGTAATGGACTCACGAGATTAATTAATTGCAAATATTTTTAAGTTTATAATTAGAAAAAAAAAAAAACTGGACATGAAACTGATTGCTTTTCAATTTAGTTCATTGTGTTCATTTGTCATTTTCTTGATTTTAGTTAATATAATTTAGGTATAATTAGGTTTTAAATACTAATTAAGGCATTTAATTTGATTGTCATTTTTCAAGTTCAAACTTAAAAAAAAAAAAGAAAAAAAAAAAAAGCCAATGCTCTCCGCTTAAACCCGTCGCCTGCTCCAGTGCTCCAACCACCACCTCTCAACTCGCCTCTCTCTCCTCTGCTCTCCTCTCCACTCCACTGCCTCTTCACTCTTTCCCTCTTTCTCAATTTCCTTCCGCCGAAACCCTAGAACTCGGATGGAATTTCGATAATCCAATAGCATCACTTACTCGTTCCACCTTTCAATTTCAATTTCAAGCCCTCTCTCTCTCCCCCTAGAACAATGAGCATCGCACTCAGATTCTTCACGGCACTAGCCGTGGTACTGCTCCTCTCCTTCTCTGCCGGCGCGGTGGGGTCTGCTGGTACCTTGGCAATCAGCTTTGGAACCAGTACAGTATGCGGCATCTCTGCCAGTACACTCCCACGAACCATATTCTGCATGAACATGTCAGAGTCTGGATCAACCTCGCTATACATGCCCTATCCCAATGCATCCTTTAATTCTTTATCCGCTGGTACGGCATTCCTGTGTGGCTTGGAATCTAGCAGAAGGGTGTTCTTCTGCTGGAGCGGCAACCCGGTGAACGGAAAGCGCATCTACAGGGGGCCATCCGTGCTCTCAGATCTCGTTGTCGGTGAGACCCAAGTTTGTGCTGTTGATCGTTCAGGTAGTGAAATCCGATGGTGGCGAAAAGCCGGTTTGTTTCCATCATCAGTTCTTGGAAGTTTCAATTCTCTCACTTCTGGAAACAACTTCACTTGCGCCATTACCGCCAATGGCACAGTGTACTGTTGGGGCCCACTTGGCAGTGCCATGCAATCTAGCTTCTCCAATCACTCTATGACTAATATTCTTGCCGGTTCGTTACACATGTGTGGTTTGGACAGCTCCGGTTTTGTTATCTGCCAGGGAAGCAACACCTCGGGCCAATCTTACGCGCCACCCGGGTTGCCATACGAATTCCACAGGTTTGCCTTGGGCGTAAGCCATACATGTGCAATTAGGCAGCCAAATGGCACGGCTGTCTGTTGGGGTGGTTCCAAGGGGGCCCACTTGTACACACCACTAGATGACACAGCTTTCGAATTCTTGGTAGCGGGTGGTAATCTTACATGCGGATTGACGACCAACAACTATTCAGTTTTGTGCTGGGGATCCGATCGGAGAAACCTATCAATTCAAGCGCTTCCTTTTCTGAGAATTTTACCAGGAATTTGTGTTGTCGGTGATAGTAATGAATGTAATTGTGGTACTTATCCAGATTCTGAGAGTCTCTGTGCTGGTACTGGTGTCATTTGCCAGCGCTGTGATTATATAAACTCCTTGGCACCAACATTTCCACCTTTGCCGTCAGAGTCGAAGAGAATCAGCAAACGATGGAAGGTGGAAGCTATAGTCGGTTCATTGTGTTTCTGTTTTGGTGCATGTGGGATTGCATATGGTATGTGGATCGATTTCTATAAAAAGAATGAACAAAACCACCACCAGATTATGCCGGCAGTTGCCCCTGCTGGTGAAAGTAATGCAGATGCCACAATTGCATCTTGCTCTGAATCTGATGGACATGAAGACGGGCTTCACCAGCCAAGGCCAAGCCCAGAAAACAGTCAGGTTATATCTTTCGGGAGAACCAGAAGGATCGACATGCCTCGGACTCTACAATTGCAGCATCAGAGAAGTGTGCTATCCACCTTCAACTATTGAATAACTTGACAAAGCCACCATGTAGACAACCTCATGCATACTTTGCAACCACTTAAATACAGTTACTTTTTTTTTTTCCTTTAGCTTTTTTAGTGTTTCTTTTTCCTTCTTTAATTTGTGAATACAAAAAAGAAAAGCTGGAGAGGTATATAGAAGGTTTGTAAAAAAAAATTTGCATGATTATGCCACGTCAACAAGCATGATCTACAATATGTGATCAATTTTTAATGCACTTCCTTGATTTTTACAAGTTTTGAGTCAAATATAATGACAATACAACAGACATTACAATGTTTGCTGCATTTATTGCATAGTTTTATCTCATCAATTTTCTCTATATCAAGAATTACTTGGTGCCATTTACAATTCCAAGCAAATCTTTAAATTTCCTCTCATTGATTTGTAGTCGATCGTACCCTTGGTTTGGTTTAATTTCTTGCTTTGGGCTATTTTATTACAACGATTTTTGGACTTTGTATCAACACAATGTCCTGAGCCCTTTTCGGCTTTTCAAATAGGTCCACAGAAAATCTGTCTAAGAAATGATATGGCATGACCACATTTGAGCAATATATTTCTCACCTTGTTTTTGAAGCAGACTATTAAAGTCTTCCTCTTTTTATTTGGTATATAACGCTTGCGTTATTGTTTGAGTATCCTGTGTCTATGCATCGAATAACCACACGTATTAGTTTTTTTTTTTTTTTTAAAAAAATGTGATTCGTAATAACAGAAATATATAGCCACAACCATTACATAATGTGGATACAAAACAGTATGTGTAGATTCAAAAAACAATTACAGACTATTGAACAGAGTAATAGATTTGAATGCAAAAATACTATAAAAATAAAAGGAACCAATTTAATTATCATTCTGGGGTTTTATTACAATGTCAACAACTGCTCTTTTTTTTTTTAAATATCTGGTAAGGCTATTAAAATTAGTTTTAACATGGAATTGAAATATGGACGAGCTTACTGAGTAATATTCACAACATATGAAATCCAATTTTTCATTTTCTTAGTTACTATGAGTCCCCAAGGAGATGACCGCGCTGAAGTTTTGGGTTGATGACCCCTAAGAAATATAAAAATAATTAAAGGAAAAGAAAACGAAAAAAAAAAACCCAGCTCAATTCAATACCAAACACCACGGCACTGACTCACACCCAGTGCTGGAGCAAGCAAACATGCACAAGGCTATTTATAGGCCACAAACTCGGCTCATTTGGGGCTTCACAGTTTACAATGCCTTGTTGCAGAGCCCAATAGACTATAAGTTTTTTTTTTTTCTCTCTCTCTCTCTCTCTTTTGGGTTGATTTGGCGTGTAGCACTAGCAACTAGCAACGTGTAATGTAATGTAATTAATTTTATTTTTCCTTTTCACTCGGAATCCGTTTAATTAATTTTATTTTTCCTTTTTCACTCCCTTTAATTTCCTCAAATCTGGACTGCGCAATGTTCCTCAAATCTGGACTTCGTTTAATTAATTTTATTTTTCCTTAGTCAAACTGATGAACTATGTTTGATTAAGGACGCCTCTTAAACTTGTTCATGAAGCATGACTATGCTAGGTGGACTTTTAGAATGGAACTATGCCTTGGAGGCTTGGACACAGTGCAGTTTGGACATAAGTGAATAATAACATTAACAGGGATCAAAATCCAAAAGTTAAGAAAATAAAAATGTAACACCAAGTGAATGTCAAGGACTGATATATGTAATTAATAACTCAAATAGCACTCTCAGCCTCATGGATATTCTTAGGGTCAAATAGCAGTCGTTAAAGAGAATACAAACATTAAAACATTGAAATTTGCTTTTCTAAACTAAGGCTAAAAAGAAGAAGAAGAAAAAAAAACGAAAAAAAAAAAAGGGAAATACAAGAAGAAGGAAAGTAAGATACTGTTATTGGTGAACTGCTTTATGACATACTTGGAGCAATGGGAATAGCTGGATGTATTACTACAGAGGAGTAGTGTGATTTGAAACTGATTGCAATGCACAGGTCATATGACAGACCAGTCCACAGGAAACAAACTAACAGCATAATAAAAGTCATGTCATCCCCATTTATCTAATTATGCTCAGAGACATGCTAATCCGAAGTAATTGTAGTTGATTAAATCCAATTCAACTCACTTGCAGCTTGCCAGACCAACATCAAACCACAAGTTCAATTCGAGGTCAAGCATTATCAAGAAATATTCTCACACCCCAATGGATACGCTCAGAAGCTTCTTGACGTTCACCACCCCAACTCGCCACCGTGGCACCGTTGCAGTCGGCCTTCAGACTGGATCTGAGATGGGGCTAAACCACCATAAATCGGAGGACGCAACCTAAACGGATAGTCAAAGGTCGGAACTGGCACCATATCGGATTTTTGTCTGAAGCCGTTCTGAACCCGCTAACCCAACACGCTGCATAGTGATAGGATTAGGAATTTAGCCATTTAGGAGGGAGATGAGTTCCAGCCGAAAGAAAAATCAGATGCGTCCGGTGCATCGAGTTGTACCGCTGACTACGGGACCCACCTCAAAACAAAAACTATAATTTGAGCCGGACCGACCCCAACCGCGCACGAGTCGACTCGATCTATCCCAATTCCAGCGACCTGGCTGATTCTCTGTGCCAATCTCTATGAATCCATCTGTGTACGTGACCTCAAACGATGACGCCGACCAATCACAGCTTTTTAAATTGACTGAAACTTCAAAAACACATTAAATATAGCCAGAAAATCATAAAATTTTCCATAAAATATCAAAATTTCAGAAAAATATTAGGATTTAACGTTTTGCTTTTGTAAAAAAACTAACAACTTGGACGTAAGCTTCACAAACCGACCAGCATCCCATCTTGGCTCTGATATTAACACTACCGATGATTATTTTCTTTCCTTAACACAACTTTGCCTCAATACGTTATTCTCTTATTAAAAATAATAATAATAATATAGGTAATAACTTGCTTGAACAGGGTTAGAAAGAATAAAATTTGAAAGTAATGTCTTTCATTCTATTTATACATAATAATTTCCGTTAAATAAAATAAAATATTTCTTTCATAAAGAAATTCATATAAAAAAATATCAATTTGTTTCATTTTAACCCCAACTTGGTGTGATCAATAATTTAGGAAATCTCAACTCTCAAAATATTGTTTATAAAAAAGAAATTTCAAAAATATGCTTTCATCTTATTTTCAGTTCGAAAATATGCTTTCATCTTATAATTGCACTGATGACCTCGATTTAGGAAATTTTTAGTGAAAAATTGTGGTGCATTGGTGCAATTATACTGGTGGAAACATGAGAAGTATTAGATTTAGATTAATATTTTCAGTTATCTCAAAGAAATTCCATTGAAGGAGCAGCATTTTTAATGTATTATTTTATTCATTATTGAATATATACAATGAAATCACACAAAGTTTGAGGTTTGAGACACTTTTAGCATTTTTTTTTGTCATACTTATAGTGCCCTTTCATATATAGTTATGCATAACAAATAATATTTTTTTAAAAAAAAATTCTCGTATAATCTCAATTCTCACATGCTTTATTTGTTTTCACAATCTAGAAGTTTTTAACACTCTTGCTTACTTTTGACTACATTTTGACATATTTTATACATGTGCTAATAGTGATAAATGTTGGAAAAATAAAATAATTTCAGTTATAGAACAAGTATATATAATGACCAAAATATGGAAAAACAAAAAAGAGAATGACGGTCGAGTAGGAAATTAATGGCATGTAAAAATTGTGTTAACATCTTTAAGATTGTAAATTTATTGGCAAATATGTTATTTTGGACTGAAATCTTCAAATGGTTAATAAATATTATTTTGGGCTGAAAACTTCCAATGGTTCGAAGAAACCCTAAGGATTATTCAAGTAAGATACAAGGCGGTATAATATTATTTCTACCAGTAAATTGAGAACTTCAAATGGTTAGTAAATTGAGATTTCTACCTGTACGTACTTACTTTTTTTTATTCAAAAAATCGAAATGTATAATATTATTTAGTGTCACTGATTTCCATATAAAAGTGCATTGTACTCTTATGTCTGTACTTTGAAGTTATTCCTGACAAAAAAGCACGACTCTCTTTTTTTTTGTTTTGACTATTTAATCTAAAACAGATAGGTTAGATTGGATCACATGATATTTTTTTTAAAGATTCTTTTGGCATAATCTACGTTTATCCTAGATTAAGCGGTCCTAATGAAATATATAAGAATCATGTTTTTTCTTAAAAAATGATGATTTAATGTTTCTTTTGGATAAAGTGTATAGCATGAGAAGGTCCTTTTCTTTCTTTAGGCGGCCTACTATTTTTGTTCATAGCTCACTGATCAGATAAAAGTGCGATTTATATGGGTCCCTTTGTTCCTTGATCTTTGCATTGATAATATTCTTCCAATTCTTGCCCCTTGATACTCATTTAACTACGTACGTAGGTATATATATGGTGTGAGATCAATTAGGATATGGATAGAAAAGTAAGTGGTGACTCAGCTAGCAATGATGTTAATAGAGATCAATGAAAACTCAATTGTGTACATAGAAACAGCTCAAGGAAAGGATGAGCTGATGTACCGATGTAAGCAAAATGATGGGCATGTCACATGTGAATTAGAAGACATGACAGAAGATAGATGTATTGAACTAGGAATCGAATGAGTTATATATCCAGTGTAATTAGTGGAAGCAATAAAGCTTATTATATGGACATATATAAAAGTTTAAACTTATTCTAATACATCTTATCCTTAATTTGTTAGTTACTTTTTTGCTTTTCCCCCTCTTTCACATTGTTGTTTGATGTTAATTCTATTTGATTTTCGAATTTAAATCTGGAACTCATGTTAAGAACAATTTCACCTGATTCAGCTTGTCTTCACATGAGTTTATTGTCTTAACTAAACAGCTGAACATTTTCAATTGCTGCTTTGAGTATTAACTCATGTTTTTTGTTTCCAGTTTTGGTGAATTGTGAATTAATATGAGGATCGAAAGTGAAATTTATATAGACGGTTTTTGTAATGTAAAAAAAAATAGACAAAAACATACATTAGAGGGAGGTCAAGTAAACAGCTCCTCCATGATCTTCGGCTCCCCTCTACCAGCATTATTATGGATCCACTCGAGACATCAACATAGGCTAATCCATCAAAATTGAGATAACAGCTGCAGATTTCAGCATTTGTATCACCAGTAAAAATTTTCCTCGAGTATTGAATACATGGTTGGATCTCATACCAGAATTTATATTTCTCTATGTTTTAAATATCTTGATGGAATTAATAATTATGACCTGGAATCAGTGTACTTATTCCAGCATCTCATATCCTTTTCAAACTTTGAAATTATTTAGTGGACAGATGCAGACTAGTACATTTATAGATGGAGGTGCACGTGCACCGGACAGTTTGATAGTGCTCAGCATGAGCAAGTTGACAGTGACGAAAATATCGGAAAACGAAGGATATAACTTTAACTCATTCTCTATGTGCTTCGCACAAGATGGAGTTGGTCAGATCAATTTAGGAGAAGGAATCTCTGATCTGAGCAAAACACCCATTAATGTGAATACACAAGCATAAGAATTTCATTAATTTGATCTCATATATTATTTTTCTTTCTTATTGTCTTTATAAGTAGGAGGTAATTGTGGCACTGATACGTACCAATTTTATGCTTAAACACCAACGTACTCCAGAGAAAACGAACAAGGAAGAACCTCATTTATTTTGTACTGTGTACCAGCATCAACCAGTTAGCTAGCAGACTAGATATCTTGTTAATATTTAATTAATAAGGATAAAAAAGATTTCTCTTTGAAATACAACTGTCCTGAGTACACTTAATCATGTTGAATCATCAATAGCTACTTGATAGTTTGCATTTATTTTTGCATCGTAAACTTTCATTCGACTCTGTTTTTCCTCAATTTTGTAATGTAGAGATCTCTACAATATCTGCTTGACTAGGTTTTCAGTAGGGAATTCTTCGTATACTTCTTCTTTCAGTGCTCTAGTTGACTCAGAAATTCTTTCACATACCTTGCTGATCCTCTGTACACAGACATTGTTAGTGGCATATGTACATGTTTCAGTATGCTTGTCCTTTTTCATGACATATCATTTACATATTACCAAAATATCATGCTAATCTTTCCTTTTTATTTCACGATTCAGTTTAATTCTCAAATACAGGAGATGAGCTCCGCTACATTTTATGCTGCAGCATCTTTTGGGTATTGTTACTATTTGAGCTATATATATATAATATATCTTTAAGCTTTAATTAGTATGTGTACATTTTTTTTTCTTTTTGAGAATATGTGTACACCATAACTCACAAACTTAGTTTAACTGACTTTTAACTATTTTTAGCTGGTCTTTTGTACTTGAATATGAATAAATCACAATAACTGGACCTTACATTTAAGTTCCAAATTTGGCAAAAATATTCAGTGGTTTAGGCTAAGTGTTTAGGCCAACCATGCAAATTATACCACCAAAAGGTACCTATGCAATAGGTACCAACCTGTCTAGCCACACGGCACCAGGTACTACCATTACAGTTCCTCTCTTGAGGTTTCTATGAAGTAAAGGTTTAAGAAAATAAAATAATTAACTTTAAATAAAATTATTAAAATTCACCAACTAGGAAACAATTCTCATCACTGAACCAACTTTTAAATTGTACTACATCCTCCAAAACAAAGATATACAATGAGATACATCTTATTTGGAATTTCTTTCACAGCTTTGGGCAATTGGAGGAGAGCAATTAGTCTTGAATTGTATTGATATGGTTAGTGATGAGGTTGTTTAAGGGCAGACTTTTAACCAATGTTTTGAAAACTGGACTAGATGGGCCGGTCGGACCTGTTCCATAGTGAAGAGCAGTCAGTCTCAGTCCGGTCTAAAATGACTCCAAACCAGCCTAAATATGATCCAGTAAAATTGGGCCGTTCGGTCCGATTTTTTTAAAAACTGGTGAACCGGAAGCTGCGGCCTGCGGTTTTCCTTTTAACTTGTGTTTTGGGTGCGATGTTGGACCAGGCGATTCAATTTCTTTTTAACGTGACTAGACTAGAGTTGGTGGGACCCAGATAGAAAATGCCTACCCCAGCAACCATGCTTTTTGATGAGAAGATATTTGTATTATTTCATTTAATTTGGTTTCCATGATTCCTTCCTTCTCAAGGCAAAACAAATTGGACAAAAGATATATTTGGAAAGTAAAACATGATTCAGTCCACCACAAAAATATATCATCGTATTTGTTGGAAGCTTGAGATAATTAAAACTTGTTTGAACATTTGACTTGTTAACTTAGTTGTTTGAATATTAGAGTTCTAATGTTATTTGAACACTTCACTAGATACTCGCTATTTAGTTTATCCAAAAAAATGTTATTTGAACACTTCTGAGTGTTTTGAATTAGCCTGTAATGTTATTTGAATATTAAGATTTATAATGTTATAATCCTTGGGACATTTTAATTTTTTTCTGAATTTTCTAACGCATATATATGTATATATGACATGATAAAAACGGATTCTATTGAATCACTGGTCCGACCATTAAACCAGTAGCATCGCTAGTTTTATGTCCGGTCCGGTCTACAAAAATTGCTTTTAGTTTTTGAGTCATAAGTCAATGTAATCCTGAGCTTATGACACGACTCTGTGATCATTAAAAATTGTTTCTCATGCACAAAAGAATACATAAAAGGTCTAATACAATAACCAAATTTTAAATATTAAATAATTCATAAATAAAGAACCAGCTCTTGGTCTAGTGGCAAAGAGCAATGCATCTCAAGTAAGAGGTTGCAGGTTCGAAACCCGACTAGAGGCCTTTTATAGACATTTACTTTAAAAATAATAAGTTGGGAGGCTTGACCCTCAATTTATCTTCAAAAAAATTTAGAGAACCAGCTCTTGGTCTAATGACAAAGAGCAATGCATCTCAAGTGAGAGGTCGCAGGTTCAAAATCCGGCTAGGGGGTCGTTATAGACATTTAATTTAAAAATAAGTTGAGAGGCTTGACTCCCAATTTATCTTCAAAAGGTTCGAAACCCGGCTGGAGGGTCTTTCATAGACATTTAATTTAAAAATAAGTTGGGTGGCTTAGACTCCAATTTATCTTTAAAAAAAATTAATAAATAAAAATTTGCCCACTGGGCACTAACAAGGCGTAGAGATTAACCAATAACATCACACATTTAAACTTATGTAGGTAATTAAACAAAATTTTGAAGAAAAAGTGATCAGGTTAAATGAATAGTTCCTAAATTACTTTTTCTTGTGCCAAAACAAATAGATTATAGATAAAATATCAATTTGGAAGCCCAAGACCGTCTTAAATCAGAGATAGGCCAAAATCAGCCACGACTGACGGATGAACCTGTCGGCTGCGATTATATCTCAACTTTTGCGGTTCTAATGGCTAATCTGAACTGTTCAATGTGTTCTCCATATTGAAATCTCATTGGAGACCAAATTTTATATTTTTCTGATTTTATTTACTATTTTTTGAGAATTTTAAAAATCATAGTTATTAAAGGGTCCGGAATTGTTTAGATTAAGAATTTTGTAAAATATCAAACAAATACTAAAAAATTTCAGAAAAATATAAAACTTTGTCTCCAACGAGATTTCAATATGGATAACACATTGAACGGTTCGGATTGACTGTTAGAATCTCGAAAATTGAAATTTGATCGTAATTGACGGTCTCATCCGTCAGTCGCGACTGATTTTAGCATATCTCCTTAAATCATCACGGTTGCTGTCATTACCTAGAGGCCTCTTGTGGTGGAAAGGCAACTTCTGATTAGGCAGTGACTCGTTGGCCGTGAAAATTATAATTTTGAGGGTTTCTGTCGAAATTTACCATATCTGAAGGGGAAATGCAAGCAATTGTGTATTTGTGTGTGGAGAAGATGTTGCTTCTTTTATACATTGATTTTGAATCGCAATTCAACTGGAAAAGGTGGTGCATATTATTTAATTAGATAAGAATAATTATAAACGATATGTCTAATTGATCAGCAATATATTTTTTTTTTTTTTTTTTTTTGAAGAAAGGGAGACAAAGTTCATCCTACAATTTCAGCAATCTAATTAGGAGGTATGAAATGAAATGTAAGTTTTAAGTTTTTCTTCGGAAAAGATTGGCAAAGACAAAAGAAGTGGAACTTATCCCTTTACGTATTCCAAAGAAGTGGAAGTTCATTCAGATATGTATCTATTTGGAAATCTGAGGATCTAGGTGCGACACTATGAAATTTTTGCTATTTATGAATTTTTTTGTAAAATTTTGACAACTGAATTTTTACTGTTTTTGAACTTTTCTTATAGTGAAATTTTGATAATTCATGATTGAAATTATTAGTTGAGTGAATTTATTTTCTGAAATTGAAAGTTTTCTATATTTGTAATGCTAGATATTTTGTTTATATTGACATTTCAGAAATTCTTATACACTTGCTTGATTTTATTTTGAGTAATTTCCGTGCATGAAATTAAATTTTATACTCATTGTTATTTTTGGAATAAGAACATAGAAATTTGTAACTTCTCTTTTGTATTATAAAGTTGCTGCTATGCGTCATAAATTCCTACAAACTGAATTAGCTGAATGTTTATGGTGAAACTGTAATAATTGGAATAAAAGTACATTTAAATATTTTCTTGGCTCTAAACCGTTGTTTTAATTAAGTTCTTAAATTGAGTATTCTTTATAATTATGGCTTCCTTACTAGTGGGATCCATAGTAGTATAAGTCATAGGTTCATGGGATTAAGGATGTACCATGTGCAAATGAACAAAAGGAGTAGAGAACTTGGAGAAACTTTACTCTTGGAATTTGGGATCTGGTCTCCCCACGCCTCCCACTTCTTTATTTCCCTTTTCCTCTTCTCAAACTGAGCTACTCTTTGTGCCGTACCCAACTTTTAAAAATTTAGCCATATTAATAGTGAAAAAGATAAGAGGAAAATTCAAAGAAAGATAGGAATTGTCCTAGGAAGCAAATTCTCAAGCTGTAGCAAGCCTTGAGCAGAAGTGGATACCTCTTTAAATTTGGTATTTTCTACTTTCTTTATGTTATAATTAAATGATTTAGATGACAAGAGAAAAATCTGTGGTTCATGTTCAAATGAAGTAAGATAAAGGAAAAGAAGAGCAAGAGATTAGATTTAATTGTGATTTGCACCAAGTACTAAACCGGTGCACTTGCAAATTCAAATGTCAAACTGAAAAACTATTTATATTAGCATATACTAGTTATCACAAAACTAATTTTGAAATAATAATCGGTATTTTTGTTGAAGGGTCAAATTGAATAAGTACATTTATGATTTTACATACCACTGTGACCTTGCTTCAATTTTTAAGTAACTGTTGTTATTTTGTTTCGAATTTGGACATGAGAATTGCTTTGTTTGAAACTAGACTTCCAGACGAAAATTTTGGTATCTAATATGAATTTTTCTGAGTTGATTTGTTATTTTTACAAGATTTTTGAAATCAGGTCAAGTTTTGGAAAACAGTTTTCTGGAACAGACAGACCACAGTGCAGTTTTTTATTTTTCATTTATTCTCTATTATCAGTTAAGACTTGAAACTTTTAGATCTGAAAATAGACACCCAGAGGAAGTTTCTGTAATTTTTACAAAATTTTTAGAGATTTATTTGAAAGGTTTCAAGGCATGAACTTTCAGACGTATTTGCTGGCATGATTTGCTGGAACAGATTTTCTGAAACCTGATTCTGTCTGATTTCGAAAATTTATTATAATTAATCTATATGTCCAAACATTATGAAATTTTTACAAGAGATACGCCCTATCATGTTTCATCTACAGTTAAATTTTCATTTGATTCCGTTTAGCCATTCATGAAATAAAAAAAAGATTTTGTAAACTGTCAAAAATACTCTTCACTGGTTGTACTAGAAATTGTCCAGCACTATTGTTTTACCGTTGTGTATTGATTTCTAGCATTGTTAACCACTGTTTAGTCTTTGAAATCATCTGCTGGTACAACTATTAAGGTGCACTATAATTGTATGTTGTAACCAAAGAACTAATCAAATCCCTAACTTTATCTACGAATATGTTGAATGTGAATTGTTATTGTTGGTTTGCTAAAGTAAGGACTTAGTGTAGTATTTGTTTATGTAGAGTCGGGGCAGGTTTTCAAGCCGAATAGGGCTAGTACAACTGAGGGTCTGTATGATTAGAACTAATCAAATCCCTAACTTTATCTACGAATTTGTTGAATGTGAATTGTTATTGTTGGCTTGCTAAAGTAAGGACTTAGTGTAGTATTTGTTTATGTAGAGTCGGGGCAGGTTTTCAAGCCGAATAAGGCTGGTACAACTGAGGGTCTGTATGATTATTTGTTTGCTTGTTGATGTTCATTTTGTTATCAGGTACAGATTCCACTTGAGTTTTAATTTTGTTTTATATAAAAAGACTTAATTAGCAGCTTGCATGTTGGGTTCATAAATTGTTGCATTCATGAAATTCTGTTTATGTAAATGATGCATGATTGTACAGTGGCATATTGAATGGTATCCGATTAAAATGTGATTTGATTGAGGTAAGTACAGCTTGTGTGGTTGAGATAGACACTCGTAATGTTTGGAGGTGGAGTCATGACCCATCCTACCAAGCACCGTGTAATAAGCGCTTATGTATCGGGACTCAGTAGGTCTAGTCTAGAATGGACCGGAGGGTGAGTGTTCCCAGTTTGCTTGTACATTTGAATTTTATTGATTGAATTATATCTGAATTGAATTGGCCATTGGCAACCCTCAGAGAAGAAGACTCGTGGCATATCTGACTGGTCGTTGGTAGTCCTCATAGAAGGAGCCTCGCGACATATTTGACCCTGCTATTGACATATGAAACCAGACTTGCATATTAGATAAATGTCCAATCAAATGAGCCGGTGTTTGTTATACTTGGAATTTGAATTGATATTGAAGTGGTGCCGAGCTCACGTCATATTGCATTAATTGGTTTAATCTATTCTTGTTGTTCTTATTTGAAATTTGAAAGAAAGGTAAATGTTTATCTACTTGATTTGTAAATTGTATTTTTACTCAGTAATGTAATTAGTTCCTAAACTTGTATTTAAAATTCAAGTGGCTGGAACTGAATACCGTACTGAGATAAATTTTATTTATCTCACTCTTCCACTTTTGTGGGTTCCAGGGCTAGCGAGCGGGGTCAGAGTCGTAAAGGATTAAGCCATTTTATTGTCACTTGGTGAGTATTATGTGAACTCCAAGTAGTGCATTTTAGTTTTGAAGCCAAACTTGTTTATTAGTAGTTGTCTTTGTATTTATGACTGCATATTTCTGAAATATTAAGCTGCTAAGCTAGTACTTTTGTTTGTTATATATAACTTTTATGTTTCAAACTATGCAAATTATCATATTATGATTATGAGATGGTGGCGCGGTTAGTATATGCTCAAGTAGTACAAGTATATGTAAATTATGTAGTTGTGCTTATACAAATTTGAACTTATCCTCTTTGATGCTTGTTCTCGTCAACTTTTACTTCAATTAATCCAATTTCTTCATATTTATCTTGCATGTACATGTAACCTCTTTCTGTTATAGTTACACTGTGAGGACTTTTGTACTTTTGGATAAAGCATGTATATACATATGACTTGTAAATATTTAGAGGAATATGTTAATTTGGTTCTTGACTAGTTAGAGGTAGCTTTCGTTTTTAGATGACATTTGAGAATTATATGGTATCTGTATATACTTTTGAAACTAGATGTTCATACTACTTTGGAGTGGAAAATTTTGTGAAAACTATTGCTATTTCATAATGTATAGAACTGTAAATGTTGTGCCTAATATCTTAGGCATTGCTTTTGAAAAGAAATTGTACATTTTTTTCTTGTCTAAGATACAGGTATACATGTATTTTGGTAATAGTGTACAGATAAGGAGTTATATAAATTTGTCTCTTTGAATTGCATAGTTTGTTAGTTTCCTTTCTAATCTTGTACGTCCATACACTTGTAACTTCCTTGTTAAACTATGAATATGCTAGAATTAGAGTTGTACTTAGGAAATGCTACTTTACATAACTTTCATGTTTAGATCTATGTGACTTGTATTTTGAAGAAGTTAATATCTTATGCATTCCTTGCATTTTATTTCGTTATTTTATTTTGAATATATATATATATATATATATATATATATATTATTCTTAAAAGTCAGACATTAGAGTACGCCTTGCGTGTGTGCGATGGTAAGCGTGCATTCGCGGCGGCTGTCGGCACCCCCGGTCTTGGGGTATGACAGTAGGAAATCTTATATTTTAATACTTACAAAATAAAAAATAATGAGGAGGGTTCCGCTACTAACATTTTGGTTACCCCAAATGCCAATATTTTGCTATTAAGTTATTTTTTCAAATTTTAAAATTCAAATGTTAAATCCAAACCGTTGAGCTTATTTAGTTTAACGAGCGATGCGTTTTCATATAAGTTTTTTTAAATTTTGGAGTTTATTTGATATTCGATAAAGAGATAGTAAAACAAACGAACCTTGTTAACTATGATGGATTCGTTCTAATACGTTCATATTTTAGCCTTTGATCGAGTATCAAATAAACTCTAAAATTTTCAAAACTTATATGAAAACACATCACTCATTAAATTAAATAAGATCAACGGTTTGAATTTAACGTTTGAATTTTAAAATTTTAAAAATTAACTAAATAGTAAAATGTTGGCATTTGAGGTCAACCAAAATGTTGGTAGCGGAACTTTCATCAAAAATAATATATATACGTGTTATGTTGACGCGAATTTATTCACCTATATACGGATAATTTTTTTTTTTTTTTGACGAAAAACAAGGGTCTAGCCCGTGCCTTTTTACATATTGACAATTAATTACCGACCTTTTTTGTTAATTAAAATATACAGAGATAATATCATTATGTAGATAGCTTTGCTTAATTTGTAGAAATTAGAATTTAAATCAGACTAACTGGGGCCGTTTGTTTGTTATTGGTCCTTGCTCGCATCCCAAAAACGACTTGTAAACGGTCCTGATGAGTGATGACAATGTATTTTGTATAGTTCTCTAAAGAACAAAGTGTTTTGTTTGTTAATGGTCCTTTGTTAGCGGCCTAAAAACACAAACATAATTAATTTCTTGAAACAATGTACGTGTTAGGTTGTATTTTGTGTTGTTAATGGTGCTGAATGGTTACATTCTCATGTTCGAAACAAAAATAAATAAATAAGGATATGTTGGTGCGTCTTGAGCAATTTATTACATGCGTCAAGTGTTATAATCCGCCACAGAAGATCATCTTATATCAATGCAGAGCAGGAAAAATAGCACATTTTTCATCGCTAAATCTCTACTAATAAACGCATCCAAAGCAAGGTCATAATATTTTCACAAAAGGAAATTCAAACATTTGTTAACATCATTCTAGACCATTGATTTATATGATTTACGGTTTGGATTGCTATTTCAAATAAGAAGTCGACTCTTTTATAGAAACAAGTCAGGGCGCTGGTAGTATCTCTACTAATAAACGCATCCAAAGCAAGGTCATAATATTTTCACAAAAGGGAATTCAAACATTTGTTAACATCATTCTAGACCATTGATTTATATGATTTACGGTTTGGATTGCTATTTCAAATAAGAAGTCGACTCTTTTATAGAAACAAGTCAGGGCGCTGGTAGTATTAAACAAATTTCTGTAGCCACGCATCGCGAGTTCGAACCCCAACACCGGTTTTTTGTTTTTTGGGACATTTTGTTATTAATTGGTGCCTCCTCTTCCATTCTCAATTCTCATAAAAAAAAGGAAAGATGCAAAATCGCTCAACTACTCCCCTTTCCTAATTCCTCCCTCCCCTGCTCGCTCCTCCATACCCTCATCTCGGCCAGAAAAAGTACGATTTAAACCTAGGGTTTGTTCTCCTAATTGCGCCGCCGCCTCCAAAACGAAGTCAAAAATGAAAATTTCGGCGCCTCAATTAGAAATCATCATTAGGTTTGGCGTTGAGTAAAAATATTAATTTCGTTGTCCAGAGAATGATTGAAGAGGCGGCCATGGCAGCCAAGAAACTAAAAGAGCTTCTAGAGGCCCGCAAATCATCTGCTCGAGAACGTTTAGGTTCATGTTCTCTTAATTTCTTATATATACTTCTTGATCAGAGAGATAAGCATTGTATTTGGTTTGGAAATTCGCCAATTAGATTTATTGCATTTTATTTTCAATCCATAGTAAAAAACTGGTTCAGTTGATCCTTTGTATTGTTTATATTTAAGTATGCAGCTTGATAATTCTGATGTATCATCGAAAATGTATGGGTTGGTTGAATTTGGTTCAATTTAATTGTGCTCTTTTTAGAAAGCTCAAGATAATGCCAACAAAACTTACGGGATGCTTCGTGGAAAGAGATCAGGTACCTTTTTTTTTATGTTGGTTCAGATTATCCTTAAATTTAAATATATTTTTGCCCAACTGCAATCTAATTGTCTTCAGAGATTAATAGTGTTAGGATTTTGATTTATTCATATATCTCAATGGCTGGCTTTTGTTGTAAACCATGGAAGACTGGGAAGCCTGGCGGTACACCAAGGAAGGCCAGCGGGAGAAATAGCTGGAAAATGAAATAAAAGCGTTGGTGGTGGGCTGGTGGCGACGGTGACGGAGCTAAACCTGGAATTGGTATGATAAAGGAATCAGTATCTGATTCATGGTAAGTTCTTGTGCAGACCGACCTAATCTTTTCTGTTCAATTTTCAACTGTATTTGACAGTACAATGCCAATTTTTATTGCTTGTGCAGTATCTAGACATACATATATGGTTCTTACATTACAAAATTTCAGGTTAAATGGCCCGGACTGGATCTGGCAATGCTTTGTTGTTAGGAGTAAGATGCATCAAATTCAGTATGTATTTCCTATCGAAATTGGCATCCCAGTGAATTAAATACAAATAAAACAAAATTTTAATAAAATTTCATGGTGCACAGTACCCTAATTAGAATTTCTTTTATATATGTTGTATACCTGTATCTGATTGTAAATATCCTCTTACCTGAATTACATGACCAAAATAGTCTGACTCGAAATATAATGTATGGTAAATATTTGTACAGAGAGCAAATTTCATGGTGCACAGTACCCTAATTAGAATTTCTTTCAAATTCAAAAAATCACGTGAATTTCTTTTAAAAAATAGAGCAAATTCCCTACAACCTTGCTTGCTCATTTAATTTTCATGTATAAACGTCAGTTTTTTTTTGTACAGAGAGCCAAATAAAACAATAAAAATAAAACTAAATTGGACTCGAAATATACAGAATCATATCTCATCAAAATCAAATGCTTAGTTTTAACAATGTATGGTAAATATTTCTTTCCATCAGTGTAATTATTATACTTTTTATGTATGAAAATTTTGTTTTCTTTGAATTTGAAAATTTTACACACCAACGTACCAGGCAAAAATGAGGGAACTTACTGGTTTGTATTTTTTTTATACTTCTCTGCCTTATTTATTTATTTAGATAAGAAAAAAATAAGTTTTCATTTAAGTACTAAATACCCTAACAAGGAAAATATTCAGTAGAGCCAATGGAACTGGTTGTATTTCAATTTTACTATAGATATAATTATCTTCCTTTCATGCCATCAATCAAAATCACAAAAATAGTCATATAAGGTATATATTTCCAATTTACACAGTATCTCCGCCTAAATAAAATCAATACGGATCAATTAAAGAAATTTGTACCTCCATGTGCGCACCACTAATTTTACCTCTTTAATTTGTTGTAGCAGCAATTATCATTAATAAGGAGAGCGGTTATAGAAATAGTTAAAGTGTAATTTAAGAGATTGGGGCAAGAATTGAAAACAATATTTACAGGGAGTTACTTTCTATACTCGGGAAAATAATTGGAAAATCATTTCGACAAGAGAGGATGATTTGCCTGGTTTATATATCAATAGATAGAGTTTACCTTTGAGCTAGAAACATATCTTACTTTGTAAATTTAGAGGAAGCTCTTTCTTTAATCTTTATTAATATTAAACAGTTAGACTCATAAAAAAAATTCTGGATAGGATCATGAAATTATTTTTTCCGCACATTTATATAATCATTTGTATTTTGTATTTTTTTTAAAAGATAATAATGTTTTTATCAAATAAAAATTGTCCACCCAATGCTTGATTGCTAGTATAAATAAAAAAAAGGCATAGAAGTATATATATAACATTATTTACTGTGATAGCATATTTTTAATGATAAGTCGATGGCATGACTTCTCGAGCATTTCTGTCCTTCCATGATCTGAATGGGGAAGTAAAATGAGAGAATTTTGAGAATTGAACGATGGGTCCTGTCATTAGCGGGTGTGATATACACCATCCAACAAAAAAACATCCAAGCATCCACCCTCACCAGCGACCAAAAAAATGGGCCTTCTGGGCGCCCAGGCCTCGTTTTCCGCTCCCTAACGTCATCCGGGCGCTGAGCGCGCATCTGCCGCGTGATGACGTCAGCATTTCGTGTTCTAATTGATGCCTTAAGGGATGCTATTAATGTTCAATATTTTTTGAACTAAAATACAACAAGGGATGGGTTAATTTGTATTAAGTGTTCAGTTTGATATATTTATAAAGTGACATAATAATGATTTTATATCCTTTTTTCTTGCGCATTCAGCCGACAAATTTGGAGACACTATATCAATTTAATATTCATTTTGTTAACACAAGGGATGATTTAACATTCGTTATATGTTCGATTTGATAGCTTTGTACAGCAATTAGTACTAAAATAAAACATTAATATGATCCATAAAAAAAAGAACAATAATATGATCCCTAAAACAACATGATAAGTTTTAACAATCCAAAGCAATACAAATTTTAACAAATCCAAAATATAATAACAACACAATTCATACAAATATTAGAACACATGTTCAGTTTGCTAAAAATCTGAATGTTGGTGAAGAACGAACACACAACGCCATACCAACTCGATTGAACCGCAGCCCAAACCTGCGTAATATGAAGACAAATACATATGTAAAGTGTTAACAACATGATCCCTTGATTTGGCAAATAGATCATAATTTAATACTAAATAATCATTTCAGGCAACTTTATGTAGAAACAATTTCTGACAATGGAACATAAGATGAACCCTTATTTCATTTAACTGAACATTTGCAGTATCTAATACATCCTTTGTGCAATTGCATAGACAGTTTCTGACAATGGAACATATGATGATCCCTTATGTCATTTAACTTAACATTTGTAGTATCTAATACATCCTTTGTGCAATTGCACAAACAGTTTCTAACAATGGAACATAAGCTGATCCCTTATGTTATTTAACTTAACATTTACAGTATCTAATACATCCTTTGTGCAAAAATTGAAGTAAACATTTGCACAAGTAATCCCTATGTGCATTTAACATAACATGTAAAGCAACTAATTGAACACTTGTATAAATACACATGAATTAGAATGTGACAGCAATACTAAACTTGTCCAATTTATATAATCTCATCCATAGATGTATTTAACATAACATATAAAGAACTAACTGAACACTTGTAGAAATAAATATGAATAACAGTGTGCCAGCAATGACAATAATCTAAACCCTAGATGCATGTAATATAACATATAAAGCAACTAACTGAACACTTATATAAAACTACTAAATAAACAAGGATAGAAGATGTGAATACATGTACTTTGGATTTGAACCGGAGGCATTAATTCATCTCAGAATAGTTGCTAAATTGAAAACACAAATCCGAACAAAGAAGGAGATCGGGATAATGAATCAATAGCAAAAATGCACTAAAATTCTAACAACAACTATGAGAGCGCTTTCGGATCTACACAAGCGACATAAATTGAGTAAGGAATGGAGGTTGAGGAGAGAGGGAAGGGGAGGAACAAGGGAAGGAAAACCTGAGTTCGATCCATGGCAAAAAATGGAGATCTCTCTGGTCTAGTCGAAGGCGAGATCTGTTGATGGCGGGTCAGATCTATCGATGGCGGATCAGGAGGTGGAAGAGGAAGGAGTCGAACGCCGTCCCATCGTAAGGGAGGTGAGAGGCGGACGCTGGATCTGGTTCGATGGAGATGAGAAGCACCAGAGGAGGAAGAGGACGACGGTACATCGGTGGCGACGGAGGCGGAGAGCAGAATCGCCTCTCTCTCTCTCTCTCTCTCTCTGCGGCTAGGGTTTGGAGTGAGAGAGAGATTTAGAGAGATATAAATAGTCTGGGCCATTCGAAGGGCCCATGAAGGCCTGTTGGAAACTGTGGATGCTTGGATGCTAATAACTTGGATTCTATATACCAATTACCTGTCATTAGTAGGCGAGAGAATTAAATTAAGGCTTGGTCTTATTATTTGTCTTGGGCTTTATGGGCTTCAATTCTTACATTTTAGTTCTTAGTAATTTAGGCTTCTAGCTTGGTAGATCGAAGGGAAAGTTTTCAAGCTGTATCGAACTCTTAATAGAAAAAAGTTGACGCATCAGATTTTCAATAATCGTCTGATTGTGTCAGGAAGTTGGTCTAAAATTGCACCTTTTTTAACTTAAGCTAAATAATTTTTCTTAAAATTTTGAAGATTACTTAGCAAGTTAGCATGCACACTTCTTCCTTAATTTCTCTAAAAATTACCATTATTTTGCCTATTCTTCTACTAGGTCTTGCTTACTTTTCTCTGCTTCTTAATTCTATTACGAACAGGATCAAACCTCTTACCCAAAAATCTCAAATTTGTTCACGGAAAAATATTTTGGAAAAAAATCAGGATTAATTTGACGATTTATTTTTGTAAAAAATTAACAACTTGAACGCCACCTTGAAAGTAATGTCTTTCAATTTATTTATCAATTTAATATATATGTACATAATAATTTACGCTAAAAAAAAAAGATATTTCTTTCATAAAGAAATTCATATGAAAAAAATTTTGCTTCATTTTAACCACAAATTCGTATGATGGGCAATTTAGGAAAGCTCAAGTCTCAAAATATTGTTTAAAAAAAAGTTTAAAAAAAATGCTTTCTTCTTATTTAGCCTATCGAGAATTTATAAAGAATCAACAAATAAAGTTACATCTTCAAATTTTAAATTCTGTCGTTGTATAGTAAAGATAGTCGTTAATTTGTAAATACAATAATATAATAATAATGAAAAGCATTAAACAAAAAAAAATGTGACTATTGAGTTGTTAATTGCAAGAAATGGAGTCAATGTTTAGTCAATAAATGTGGGGGCACTATAGAGATAAACTTTTATATTTTTCTTTTTTTTTTGTTTGCATAAATATACGGCTGATGGTTTAATTAATAAAGCTGAAATTATTTTGAACTATTTGAGTGAATAGACAAAAATTACATACAGTCAAGTAAAAGTATTAAGATTTAGAATTTCGTTATCATTATCATTATCGTTACATTAATAAAAGTGCATTCAATTCGATTATTCAATCGACGCGGTTAAAAATTACAATAGTTATGATTTTGGAATATAGCACTTATGGTCGATCATACAATAAAATTGGAAGTAAAACAGTATTTAATTTAATTAATAGATACCGTTAATAATCAAATATTCAAATATAACAACGGGGTTATATCGAATAATTGGATCGATGTCTCCATCCCCTTTAAAACCTCGCTTTGTTTCCCTCCCCACGTATTACTCCTCCAAGAAGTACAAGAAAGTTGTATCATGATTCAAGAATCAAAATCAAACTCGAAAACCTAGAAATTTGATTCCAACTAGTTCAATTTTAAATGGCAGATAACCCTAGCAATTACTCGCCGGAGCTGAGAGCGAAGTTCAAGGAGGCTTGGAAACTGGCGGCTGACACCTCTCATACTATGGCGACGCCTCTCCACCTCGCCAACTCTCAGGAATGACGATAACATCCTTCTCCATCAAGCCATTGTCAACTGCATTAGCGACCTCTCCTTTGTCGATGCCTTTGAGGGGCTCATCGCAGACGACTTTGACAAACTCTGCACTGATCAGAAGCTTGAACTGACAAAAATCTAACCTTCTAGCTCTCTCAATACAGTGGTCAGAAATGCATACCGGTACATCCGCTACAATGAGTCTCTACTGGAGGTGAATCAGATTATCCCCTCTGTTATTGGCGATTCTCAGATCAGTAAATTGTTGAAGAATGCTAAAATTGATGATTCCCAAATCAAATCTGAAGTAGAGAAATTAGTTAAAGTCGTTGGGAATTTCTATCCTGTAATTGGGCAAGACCGAGAAATTAGATAGGTTATTGAAATCCTCTCTACACCCAATGATAACCCGACAGTGATCGGAGAGCTCGGCATCGGAAAAACATCTATTGTCCACGGCCTTGTCCAGCGAATTATCGCTATTATTGAGTTAGTATTAATTTTATATTAATATTTTCAGTTTTCTCAAACATCTAAAATTCCATTCAAGGAGCATCATTTTTAATGTATTATTTTATTCATTAGTGAATATATACAATGAAATCACACAAAGTTTGAGTTTTGAGACACTTTTGGCATTTTTATTTTCTCATACTTATAGTGCCCTTTTATATATAGTTATGCATAACAAAATCTTATAATCTCAATTCTTACATGTGGCTGATGGTTTAATTAATAAAGCTGAAATTATTTTGAACTGTTTGAGTGAACAGACAAAAATTGGCCTGCGAGCAAGTCAATTAGTCAATTTCAACATGGATATGGTATGCCTCAAGCCTGATGCCTCTTTTGGCATTGCTCTAGGAAAAGGACAAAAATAATTCAATGACAACATATGGTGAATGGGGTGTCATACGTCGAAAACGGAAGCGGAACATGGGTGTTCCATTTTCGTTCCGTTTCAGTAATGAAACAGAATACAAGTTTCGTTTCCGTTCCGTTTCGTTAAACAAAACGATTTTTCTATTTCGTTTATGTTCCATTGCCCATTTTCCATTGATTTCATCCCATTTTCCATTGATTTCAGCCTAATTTTCGATAAACGAAACAGTAACATTTACCGTTCTCCGTTCCGTTTTCAAAAACTAAACCAATTTACCCTTACGTTTCTGTTCCGATTTGGACGGAACGAAACGAAAACGTGCAAAACGGCACGATATTGACACCCCTAAAGTTACCCAATTTTTATATAGCACAAAAAGATTTCAATTAGTTTGATCAGCGTATGCTTTTTTATTTAAAATAAGATTTAAGTTCACCAAATTATTACTGGTAATAGGCCGTATCTTGATACGAATATTTTATATATTCTGAGATTAATACTCTCCGTAAAACAATGAAATCAAATATTCCGTATGTTACAGCACAGAGGGAGTTTAAATTTTTATGCAGACCTCTCATATGGCTGATTTCTCCTTTTACTTTCTTGGTTAGTAATAATTAATTTGACAATTGTATAAGAAGGGACAGAGAAGAAATGTACGCTTTGTTTTTTGTCCTAGTTTTATATCTGATATTGGCTAGTCTTTCTAGCCATCATTTATCATATAATGCCGAAAATTATTTACAAAATATATAACTGCACAACCATTATATATAGTACAGAGTCAGAATCAGAAAGTTATCGAACTGTATATTTGTAGAACGTTGATGTTAGAACGGATTTATGGATCCCAAGGATGTCAATCTTATTTCTATGTCCTTGAAAACATAAATAATAGTAATATGTAGATTTTTGGTGTTTATCAAGCAATAATTGTTAATTTTAAATTAACAATAACAAATTAATCTAGTGCATTTTAACAATCGTTGTCTTAAATTTTATAATAAATTAGTGAAAATAACTTGCTTGATTAATATGCATAGTCCTCATTTTATCTTATGCAATAGAAAAAAAATGAAAAAAGAGCAAGGTTCTAGTGTCACCACTTTTGGGTGCGACAAGTTACCACAACTTTATATTTTATTAATATTTAAAAATTTTAAAATTGAAACGCTGAATCCAAACATTTGATATTGTTCAATTTAACGAGCGATGCGTTTTTATATAAGTTTTATAAAATTTAAAGTCGATTTATACTTTATTAAGTGATTAAATGATGAATGTATTAGAATTAATTAGTCATAATTAACCAGATTCGTTCATTTGTTAACCACTTGATCGAGTATCAAATCAACTCCAAAATTTATAAAACTTATATAGAAACATTTCACTCCTTAAATTTAACAAGATCAACAGTTTGAATTTTAAATATTGATAAAATATGAAGTTGTCACAACTAAAAGTGTGGCATTAAAACCTTGCTCACGAAAAATTTACTTAGTATTTATTTATACTTGTCAGCTTTTGTTAGATTAAGTTCAACACTTCAACCATGCATAATTGTGGTGTATTCCGACTGTGCTTGCTTGTTTGTGTAAACCAACTTGCATGCTTCAATGGCAAATCGAATTTATGAAACGGAACGAATAATTATTAAAATTTATTTGCCAAATTATAGTATTATTATAAGGAGCTTTTATGTACGCCAATTTTAAATCGATGGTAAGCTGTATGTAAATGACCATCAGTAACCTGTCCTGCTTCCATCTTCTTTACCTAGGCCCACTATTATCTATTGTGCCGAGTGGTTAAAATTATATTCATTTTGGATGATTGGATCCCAATATGTTGACGCATCTTGAGCAACTCATCTTACATATAATAAAGATGCGTGGATGATCTCAAAGGTTGCGAATGAAAAAGTGTCTATCAAGGAAATGTCTTAAAGGGTGCGATTTATAAGGTACCTCGCCAAATGATGCAATTGAGTGGATGTCTTCTCCACCAAAGGGTGCTAATATTTTATCTATAAATATTATTCTATTTTTCAAGTTTTCATTAACCATTTCACATTTACAAAATAACAAACATAATAGATATCACATCACGATCAAATAGAAATCCAGATGTGATATGTGCACGGATCACGAAAAATTTGGCCCGCAACTGATTGGAAGACGAAAAATACATGGATCATGAATTTCGTTCTACTATATAGTAAGGTAACTTTTTATTCAATATATTTTTTCCCTATATCATGTCGATTTCAATATTTAACAAGAATTTATTTTCAATATTTTTTTATATTTATGCATTTGGGCCAACAACTTTATGGACATATATGAATTTAAAAATATTCAAATATTTAAAATTAACAATAATATTAGCTTAAAATATTATATTTTTTTACTAGAATACTTTTTATTTTGATATTGGATATTATCAATGGATCCAAAATTATTTTACACAAGGCGCCATGTGTGAGATTATACGGTTCAATGTAGAACATATTAGAGAAGGCTATCGTACGGTTCCCCACAAGTTTGTATTGATTTTTTTGCAAAAACGTATGTTACTACTTTGACATCAAATCTTCTTGCCATATTCGTGTGTTACCTTGATTTCAAGCCTTTTGAAAATATCAGAACAGAAATTACTGACTTCACATAGGCTAGGCACATCTATTGTTTAATTATTGTAATCGTATAAATTAAAATTTATAATTCTTAATTATAATTTAGTTATTAATTTTGATATTTTTAATATTTTTTTTATTTAATTAAGTTTTTAATATTTCGTAATACTTTTTATTTGTAAACGTTAAAAAGAATTGTATTTTTATTTGTAAAATAAATAGTGGTCCTTTTATTTTAAATTATTATTAATAAATTATAATGAGATTAATTAGATGTTGACAAACAAAAAGGTGCGTTATACTAATTATATAAATATTTCATCTCCTTCTTAAAGAGGAGATATATAGTTGTAAATATAATAAAGTATTTTTTATTTTAAATAAATATTAAAAAATTATTATTAGGTTACTTAAATGTTAATAAATGAAATGGTGGGATAATGTTCATAAAGTGTCCTTTTTATTTTAAATTATTATTAAGAAATCATAATTAGGTTAACAAATGAAAGGGTGCGATTGTGTACGATAAAGTGTTATTTTTTATTTTATATTATTATTAAAAAATTATAAATAGGTTAGTTTCAACTAAAAGGGTGTGAGTATGCAGTCTTATTCAATGAATGAGTGAGAATGAAAAAGGTGCCGTTTTAACATATATTTCATAGGGTTACAATTAATATATGTCTTTCCAAATGATGCAATCAAGTTGATGCCTTAAAAGGTTTGATTTAAAAGGTGCATTATCGAAGGATGCAATCAAGTGGATACCTCCTCCACCAAAGGGTGCTAACATTTTATCTATAAATAATATCCATTTTTCAAGTTTTCATCAGTCATTTCACATTTACAAAAAGGCAAACATAATAGATATCGCATTACTTTCAAATAGAAATCTAGGCTTGATACACGCACGGGTCATGAAAATTTGGTCCGCAACAAATTCGAAGACGAAAACACATGGGGGATGAATTTTGTTCTTCTAAAAGTAAGGTAAATTTTTATACAATAATTTTTTTCCTATATTATGTCGATTTCAATATGTGACAAGAATTTATTTCCTACACTTTTTTTCATATTTATTTATTTAGGCCAACAACTTTATGGATATATATGAATTTAAAAATATTTAAATCTTTTAAATTTGTTAGAGTTATGTCCTAGAAGCCAATCATTATATGGCTACTTCTGTGGTTTATGTTATTGATGATATTTGATCATTTATTCCTTGATTTATTTATTGACAGATCATTCAGGTTGAGGATCTGAATTGTGGATCTCTGTGTTTCATTTATAATAAATGACAATAATAAATCTAAATGGTCCGTAATCTTGATAATTAACAAGGAATATTAATTATCGGATAAGATTAGTATGCAAGTTAAGTGATGATTAAGTTCTACAAATCATAGGTAAGGAGTTGCCAACTTAATTGCATATGTGTATGTTATGGAAGATAGTACAGGACACGACCCAATGAAATAAATATATGGATTGTGTTATGTGTCATTATTTATATCATTTGGGTTTGATTCTAAGTTTGAGATGGTTCAGCTTTTCCACATGAGGATAGGTTCAATAAATATCGTCTACCGTTGATTCCTGATAAGGGCTGTTATACGGACTTTATTTATGTTCTCTTGAATTGTGCGGGAAAAAGTTGTTCATCAAGAAAACCGTATGTCCTTCATTAATTTACTTAGTGAGCGATGATATCTATTTGGGTCCCTTGATGGAGATGGATTGTTTGCTAGCAACTGATACAGTCATCTCTGGATCAAGAAACGTATAATCTGCAAGAATGACACATTCCTATCTTGGATTATATGATGATATCATGTGACATAAGAATCAGACAAGGAAATGCCTTTATTTCTTATGCAGGATTAAAATATTGTAGCAGTACACTATTTATGCGAATTGGGAATCATAACGTGTTGCTAGATACTGCTTATGATTATTAGAATTAAATAGCGATTTAATTCCATGGCCAACGTAGCATAAATCCTCAAAGGGTCACACAAATAGAGTTTTAACCATACAATGCAGTATTTATTTATTCGCAGCAGTGTATTGCGAAAATATGATAAGTTGATTAATTAATTATATACCGTTGTGAACCGTTATAATTAATTAAGTCAAAGGGATCATATAGAAATAAATTAGTTCATTTTCTAATCCTAAATTAATTATTAATAAGTTAATAATTAATTATGTTCAACATATTTTATTTTATTTGAGCTATTTGGGCCTTTATTTAATTAGTTAACTAATAATCCGATTTGAGGTTTAATTAGAGGAGCAATTAAAGGGATGAACTAATGGGCCAATATGTCATGCAATATAGCCCATAAATCCCTCCCTTGAGGCCGGCCATAGAGAGGCAAGATTGTCCAATTAATTTGGTGGTAGGTAGGGTAAGAGAGGTCTATAAATAGAGGTCCCATTTGATGGAAACCATAGCCTCCTTTCTCTTTTCCTCTCTCTTCCTCTCTCCTTGGTCGAAAATCACAAGAGGAAAAAGAAAATTTCAGATTTTCTTTGCTTCCTTCTCTCCTCTCTTCTACCTCTAATTCATGTGTTGAACAATCTCTCTCCACAAATGAAAAGGGTTTAATTAGCTAGAAGAGAGAAAACCTAAGGATTAGCTTTTGTTCTTCTCAATTGCTAGCACAATTTGAGTAGAAATTGGTTAACCCTCTTGGTGGACTCGAGGCGGCCGCCGGTAAATGAGAAGGCGAAGGAGAGCACGCCACCGACTCCTACGCCTTGGATCGAACCTCTTTGTTGCGATACAAAGAGAGGTAGCCTTCCTATTCTCAATCTCTTGTGTGTGAATGCTTGAACTAGATCCTTCGAGGTCTAAGTCGTTTGGATTGTTAATTAAATGGTTAATTAGCATAAAAATTTAAAAATTAGACTTCCTAACAAAATTAACTATAATACTGGCTTAAAATATTATATTTTTTTACTAGAAAACTTCTTATTTGGTATATAGGGAGGTGTTATACAAGGTGTTGTTGATATTAGATATTATCAACGGATTTAAAATGATTTCATAGAACCATGTGCGAGATTTGATGATTCAACATAGAACATATTAGAGGATGCTATTGTGCAGTCCCCCATAAGTTTTGTATTGGTTTTCCAAAAACATTTATGTTACTCCTTTTCCATCAAATCTCCTTGCCAAATCCATGTTTTACTTTGATTTCAAGTCTTTTGAAAATATCAAAATAGAAATTACTGACTTAACACAGTCTATAGGTACACAAATTTTTTAAATTTAAAATTGGGGGGCATTTGGTTGTTTAGTAAGGGGTTGCATAAGTTAAGGATGCCTAAGTATTTATGTAGTGTTATGTAATGGATGTTTGGTTGTGTAGTAAGGATGAGTAACTTAATGCATGCATATATTCATGTCAAAAGACTAAAATGCCCTTAAATTTGAATTAGTATTATGTATTAATAATAACTTGTGACCTAATTATTGTTAATTATTAATTATTATAAAAATTAATTATTAATGATGATAATAAATTATTTTTATTATTATGAAATATTAATAATTACTTTTAATTAAATATTATAAATATTATTAATTATTTAATGATAAAAAATTAGAATTGATTAATTATTTTTAATTAATTATTATTAAATCATAATTATTATTAATTAATATTACTTGTTAAATATTATTAATTATGATTTTTTAATAATTATTGTTACTTATTAAATATTATTATTTATTAATTACTTTTATTTAAATATTACAAATATTATTAATTATTATTTATTTATTTTAATAATTAATATTTATTATTAATGATTTTTTAATAATTATTGTTAATTATTAAATATTATTATTTATTAATTATTATTAATTATTATTAATTATTAAATATTATTGTCAATTATTTTTAAGGGGTATTGATGGAAAAAAATTAAAAGGGATCGGTGAATAATTTATGCGACCTATTTAGGTTGCATAAATTATGCACACTTAAGGCGTCTTATGTAACAGGTGTTTGGTGACTTAAAAAATACATAACTTAAGTTATGCACCCTTTAACTCACAAACAAACGGGGCCCTAATTCTTAATTACAATTTATTTATTAATTTTTATATTTTTATAATTTTTTAATTCAATTCAATTTTTAGTATTTCGTAATATTTGTAGCAATATTAATTATCATTATAAAAGCAATTATTATCGTCACTTATATAAAGTTTGATATTTGTACATTTGTAATTATATGTAGATGTCATTAGGAGGAGTGTCGGAACAATGCAGAAGAATGTGATCAGAGGGATGAGATCGATTTAATCAGACGGTTTCGATACGAAGAGGGCAGATGGACGATCAGGATGCGTTACTGTTCCAAGAACTGTTCCGCAATAGTGACGGATGCGGATTTAGGGACCCGGATCTGCACTCCGAAATAATGTATGTTCTGATAGCATTATGAAGTGTGATAATCGGAATTTTCCCAAATTATGCAAATTTTCACGAGCAAAATTCTTACAACCATTTATAATTTAACTGATCAACTACTATTTATCGTTATGTAATCATGTCAACTGAATAGACATCTGACCCGTCACACAATTTCGTACGGGTAAAGATAGAAACGATATAGTCAATGATGATGACGATGACGATGACGATGATGATCTATATATATTTATCAATTAAAAGCCGTGACTGCATTTTAAAAATAATTTTTTCTTTTGTTTGGTTAAATAAATTAAAAATAGTCATATCAATGCTTATTTAATTTAAGAATTAAATCTATTTGAAAATTTAAGGTTGATATATTTTGAAATTTAAAATAGTTCATGTCTAATTTGTAGAAAAAAAAATTATCCCCTCCTACGATCTGAGCCCTCTTATTTTCACTGAACGATCGATCTTAATTTATGCCAGAAGTTACTTTTGGCAATGTTTTTTGGGCAAAAAATTTATGCCATATATGGCGGCTTTCTATGATAGAAATTAGTAAATTTGAACTTACAAATTTTTTCTAGAAATTTTGACAAGTATTTTACGCAGATTTTTAATCTTTTACATCAGAAATTTTGGCAAGTTTGACAAAATAGATTGGAGTATTCTTCAATCTAAAAAAATATAAAAATATAGTGCAGAGAAGCTATGAATGTCTAGATAATAATAATAATATGTTATTTTTAACTTGCGGTTTAGGAATATTTGTACCTTTCTGTAATTTGTTAAAATATTTTGCCTAAGATACATTTTACATAAAATGAATATATACATTAATTTTACTTATTGTGAATTGACATGACTAAAATAATTAAATTATTATTAATAAATCATAGTGAGATTAATACACTCCTACTTGACTAAAATGTCCCTATATTTTCTTTTTTTTTTCTATTTTACACCCAATACAATTTAAAGGATAATTTTGTTATTTATAAAAATTTAGGAGTGAGATGGTTAAGTTGGAAGTGTGAAATAACAATTAAAAGCAAAATTATATAAGAAGGCATCAATATATGCGACAGTCCTAGGCTGGCTCAAAAACAGCACCGTTTGATTTATTTTATTTTGTTTTAATATAATGTTTTGTCTTTATTGACGTTCTATATATATAAATTTAAAAAATCAGAATAATCTAGGTCATAAATTTTATTTTCCAAAAAATTAAAGACGGATATCTAATCAGCTATCTAATCAGCAAGAAGTATATTTTTAAATAAACAACTTATACATACAAATATATGTTTCTTTTAATTTAAAAAAGAGGATAGATGGCGAAAGCCACAGCGGCAATTTTATTAACACTTTAACAGAGATAAAAGATTATAAAAATTTTAGGAATTCCCTTAAATAAAGTGTATTCAAGTTGACACCATTATGACGGATTTTTCATACAACAAATATTATAAATCCACCATGAAATAAAGCATTTTCCCATGTTTTCTTTTCTTTATTTTTTCCCCCTTCCTTACCAAAATATTTCTAGTTGGGATTGCAGACGGAGTCTTTGCCAAACCAAATTAATTAATTGGCGCTCGCAGAGATAAAATGAACAGCTACCTAGAGTTTTCTACAACTTCCACCAAATTATTAATTGGCGAATTGCAATTTTAAAATGACGGTAATTTAAATCTCACGGATTAGAATTTGCAGATTCCATCACTTAAATGGAGTTCTTTAGCCAAGATCCTATAGTCACTTAATGGCATTTTCAAATTGGTGCTTAATTAAGAAATTATGATTTTTATGATTTATTTTACATTGTCAAATTAAATAGGTATACCAAAAATAGAAACTATATAGAACCTTTTGTACAGAACATGATACATGTAATAATATATAAAAAATATGGACCGTGTCATACTATTCTCATATAGATAATTAATAGTTGGAATGTAAATCTAGTACGACTACTACGGTTCGTAATATATATACATTTATCTATGGACAATTTCGTGAAGTTTTGTGCTTAGATAACTTATTTTTATTTTAAATTTGTGCGCATATGCCTCTTTTTTTTTGTTTTATTTACGTTAGACATGGCTTTTCAAAATATTTATAGAAATAATTAAAGAAGACGATTTTAATATTTTTCGTCATTATCATGACCAATCCCTTTCTCACAATGTGAAATGAAATGCCGGGAAATAAATTATTGAGCAAAAAGGGATATGAGCAATGCACTATTATACCACTAGCAAAAGCGCGCACCTTCCGGACTCAAATTGGTGTAATACTATGTATATAATAATCGTCCAGAAATGCCAAATTTGTCGAAATTTGCATAAAATAGTTTTTAAATATTTCCTAGCAAGATTTCGTTCTTGAAAACTATATATGGAAGTCCGAAAATTATTGTACTCCCAAATTTATCAATCAACATTAAGAAAGCTCCGTGAATATTTTAACAAAAGTTTCTTTCCAAATTCGCGCCTCATGGGTTATAAACTTATAATGGCATCAACCAGATCCCTAATTTACAAGAGCATTAACGGGATGCACTTTTCTGCAATTAACCTATATGCAAAGGTAGATTTTGGACCTTTGGAAGATACGGAAGAAGTGTCTAATTTCAGATTATGCTTCGTCCAAATATATATACACCCAAATTATATATGCAACATAACACGTATGAATCATCAAAAAACATAACACGTATATAATTATCAATATTAAGACCACACGAAAGAGCCAAGCTGTACACAGCTAAAAAACAAAATGGGATGCTTCATCAGCAAAAGCCAATCGAGTTACATGGAAGAAAAGTGGGGGAAATCAAATGGTGTAACAGCACCAGCCTTAGCGAAGAACCACAAAAGCCAATTGAATTCCAAGGGTAAAAAGTGGTGGGAAACAAACGATGATAAAATAACCGAGTCTGCCTTAGCTGAGAGTCTTTTCTGCTATCCATCTGAGATGCTCGATTGTACAAATGTAGAAACTGTTGCCAATTCGACAAAGCTAGCACTCCTTTCGGCATTTTGGGATGCTTTGAGGGATGTCCAACAACAACCATACAGAGCAGTCGAGCAGCATGACCTCTCCGCCATTATAGAAATCATGAAGTTGACAGGTCGTTTCCTTAGACCTATTGATGTGCTCCTTCCGAAGTTGCTTGCCCACAAAAATGTCTCGCTTGCACTTCGCAAGGTCGGACTCGACGCTGTGATTGTGAGTAAGGAATTTTACAATCTCTATTATAGAATGGAACAGAAGTCTAGCTATGAGGCAGTTAGGAAGCATTGCTACGACTTTCTCATGGAAACCGCAAGACAAATGAACACTAGTGTTGGCCATGAAAACGAGATCCGTGATCTTATAGAAACACTTTGTATGGATCGGACAGATGCTACAATACTTGTTGGAGAGCTGGGTGTAGATAAGGTTGCTGTGGTCAAAGGATTGGCTCAAAGTATGTTGCAGGGAAGGGTAGTTCCTATGCTCCTTGATAGATCAATTGTAGCACTTGACATGGATGCCATCGTCTATAGAGATGAAGGAAAAGGGTTCCACATGATTATAGCTGATGTATGGCATGAACTAAGGAGTTCTGACAGAAAGATAGCACTCTTCATAGAGGATATAAACATTCCTTTTCATGATGCCAACACCAGAATTGTTCTAAGAGATAATATCAGACAGGACCAAGCGGGTGACCGAGTGCAATGCATCGGCACCATGATGCGTGATCAGTACGACAAATACATTTATGAAGATGCTGAATTGTACCGTAAATGTGATACAATATTTGTTAAGGATTCCTGTTGATGTAAAATTATAAATACATTTTGAAAGAAATTGTAGTTTAAGGTATTTTTTATTGTGACAAATACAAGATCCATATTCCGTCATCTGTAGATTATTGAAATAATTTCATTTTTGTATTCTGTTGTCTAATGCGGTGCTAGCACAGTAGCATTTTTGGCTCTCTCTTGTTGTCAACTATATTACTGCATTTGACACAGATTTGAGCATTTCTAATATTACAAGTAAATAATTTCCTGAAGTATTGAATATATACGCTTATACAGGTCTTGTACAAGCATTTCTATCATAAATAACCGCTATTACTATATCAAATCCAGGTGTATACATCAACCAACTAAATACAACACCTACTTGCGAGTGTCAACCAACAAAAATTTATAAAAATTGTTAAAATTACAGGATGCAATTATCTCCATGCAGGGGCCTCTGGACTACAACCAACCACAGTTTAGAGCTGGTCGCTTAGTGGCCAATTTACGGTGTCCTAGGCTTATAAGACTTAACTTGGTCGGGAGTAATCTCTCTTACTAGAAGCAACTCAGGAAGGTAAAAGCCCCACCCAAAAGGTAAAAGCTCCAGATACAACAGAACCTGGCGAAGAGAGGTTGGCCAAGGATTGAGGCATGCAAGCTATGTCAAGGCCGCAAATTTGTATAGTTTCTTAAAAAATAAAATCTTTCCCGCCCTCAAAAAAGAAAATACAGGATGCGGTTACTAGTAAATTCCACAATTGCAATATAACAAAATCAGAAAAAATTCAAAACTATGGTACATGGCACAGGTACAACTGTTATGATAGGACAGTAATTGGTGGCAGACAAGACGCACCAACATAAAGGTTTACTATTATCAACCGACTTTCTGAGTTTTGATTCTTTCAGATTTATTTCTTTATTTCTAATTTGAGATTAATATTTTGGTGGGCTGAAAGGAGAATTTAACTGTTGTGAACTCTGTATCGAAAGTGATATATGGATCAGATTTCATTAATTATAGCTTCTGTGTTTTGCCGATGGAAGTAGTAACTGGAAGAAAGAAACCATTTTGTAACCTCCTGTTTGCTAGCAAATTTACATTTTTATTTAGATTCTTTTACTATTCTTTTTAGATTAATAAAAGATATCCAAATTTCTAATTTTCTTTTTACTATACTTTTGCATAAAAAAATGGCCATCTTAAAAATATTAAAATTAACAAGACTAAAATAAATCCTAGTAAATTTCAATTTTGCCATTTTAAACTCGAAACTCGAAAAATGACCCGAACTATATAGTAATTTGCCTTTTAAAAGCATCCTATAATTGCACTATATGTGTATCTTCTTTTAGTATGTATTGATGATGATATATATATAGTTACTATGTCTAACCCTTTATATAAAAAAAACACGGTAATATTTATAAAATATGCAAATGATAATTAATGGTATATAAATCTGGTGCAACTCCTACGGTTGCTAATACCTTTATTTACGGACATGGTCAACTTTTACACATAATCTCTTGTTTATTAGTTAGTTATAAAGGGTGCGTTTGCACCGTCTAAGAATAAAATTAGGATTAGTTATCCGGAGTAATAAATATTATTTTTAAACGATCAAGAATAAGCTTTTTGAGATTTAGAGTGTTATTTTAAGTTGTTCAACATCTAGATTAAATTTTTATTCCAAGAGTGTTTGGATCATCTTCTTAATGTGGATTAAGAAATGGTTGGAACCATTTTTTAATCCGAATTAAAAAAATGATTCAAATAGTCTAGGAATACAAATTTAATCCGAACGTTGGACTACCTAAAAATGACACTCTATATTCCAAAAAACTTATTCTTAATCGTTTAGGAATAATATTTTTTACTCTAAATAACTAATCTTAATTTTATTCTTAGATGATCCAAACACCCAAAATTGTTAAATCTTTGTTTAGTGTGTGTATTGAGTCTATTGAACTATTTTTAGTTTTATGTATATTAGACGTGAGATCTTTAATAACTAAACAAATTATAAATATTTTAATATTTATCGCCTTCGTCATCGCTATTCCCGTCAAAAAGTGCTCCCTACATACGACAATTACTTTTTATAATGTGAAATGAAAGTCGACAAGGAAGCATTTGGGAATTGCTTATATATGCTAGGGTAGAAATTAGGAGACAAGTAACCGTCCAAAAATGACTAATTTGAGGTTTATATTGCCTAAAATTGTCCAATTAGTGTAATGCTAACGATTTAATAACTATCTTTGTATCTCCAGGATATACCAAGAGAGATGTACGGTCGAATGAGGCTACTATGAAATATTTACTCATTGGTTGGGCAAGCTCTTCTATTCTGGTTCTTCTATATATATATATGAGTTTTGCTATGGTGAGTTGCAACTCACCAAAGGGTCAGTGAGTCGCGCTCAAAGCTTCTAAATCTAGTTTAAAATGACCGATCCAAACCATCCAATACGATCTATTTATTGAAATCTCCATGCAAACCAAATTTTATATTTTTTTGAAATTTCTAAGTATTTTTTTCGGATTTTTTAAAAACTGCTGTTTTTGAACGGTTCAGAACTAATTAGATTAACGATTTTCTAAAATTTCAAAAAAATACTTAAAAATTTCGAAAAAATATAAATTTTGGTCTGCATGGAGATTTCAATAGGGAGATCGTATTAGACGGTTTGGATCGGTCATTTTGAACTAGATTTAGGAGCTTTGAGCGCGACTCACCGACCCTTTGGTGAGTTGCAACTCACCGTAGCAAAACTCTATATATATATATATGTGTGTGTGTGTTTATATTGCCTCAAAATATTATGAAGAAAGCTATTACAATCGATCAAGAAATTAAACAAAATGGAATATTGCTACAGCAGCGAACTGTGGCACCAAAGCCAATTGAGTTATGCAGTTGCATCAAAGGCCAAATCGTCTAAGAAACAACCCTCTCGATCGTTTCTACTAGATACAAATTTGCCAGCTCGTAGTACACAGAAGAATCCTCAAAATATTATGAAGAAAGCTATACAATTGATCAAGAAATTAAACAAAATAAAATATTGCTTCAGCAGCAAACGGAGGCACCAAAGCCAATTGAGTTGTGCAGTTGCATCAAAGGCCAATTCCTCTGAGCGGGTCGTCGCAGACTCCTCAGAGAAACAACCCTCTCGATCGTATTTGCAAGCTCTTAGTACAGATGATCTTGATTTGCTTGAGGTTTCTGGGAAAAACTTGATCCAACACACATACATTTGTGCTGATCTATATACGTTTTTTTATAAACACTTGTAGGTTGTTAGCTGCCCGACAAGCATTCCAGTGTCGAAATTCGACCGGAATGAGAAAGAGCGATTGGTTGGTCTTGCAGATAGGCTCCTTCAGAGGATGGTTGGTCAAGACGAAGCTGTTAAAGCTGTGGCCAATGCCATCCAGATTTCTCAATCTGGGCTCGGCAGACAGCAACAGCTGATTGGGTCATTCCTCCTTCTGGGTCCTACGGACGTCGGCAAAACTGAACTTGCAAAGGCACTTCCGGAGGAGTTATTTGATGATGAGAATATGCTTGTCAAAATCCACATGTCAAACTACTCAGAGAAGCACTCAATTGCATGCCTGATTGGTGCTGGGTATGTCATATGTCGTGATCCTTCAGACTCTTTTTTTTTTTTTAGTTACGTTACAGGGATGAAAACGGACCGGATACGGATCGGATAGTGGTCAAATCATATCCGCATCCGCATTTTTTTTCGGATACGAATACGAATACGGATATGCTCGGATATGGATACGGTTCGGATGTTAAGCGGATACGAATACGAATCAGATATCGTCGAATACGAATACGAATATGGATATATTTCGGATAATTAAGCAAATATATATAAATTAACAAACAAATAGAAATAAAACTAAAGTAGCAAGATAATAATCTCGTTATAACATTTTATTAAAAGCAATATGAAATATGTATAAATTAATAATATTATTATTAACATTAATCATTATTTATCGTCTCTATTAATTCTACCATATAATCTATAATAACAATCGACTAATTTTCTTAAAAAATAAATAACAATTATTATCCTACCGTTTATTTTTTATATAATTTAGATAAATTAAATCTAGAGACTCAAACCAGTATATATATATACATAAAATAACTTATATCACAAAGGGAGAATTCGGATATCCGCTTTGCAAATTTTTTCGGATCCGGATAAATATCCGGATCCGCATCCATTTGCATTCTCATATTCGCATCCGTATCCGTTTAAAAAGATCCGGATTCGCATCCGGATCCGAACGGATCCGGATATTAATATCCGGATTCGCTATTTTTCGGATACGGATGCGGATCGGATCGGAGTTTATCCGATCCGTTTTCAACCCTAGTTACGTATGGTGAAGATCACGTTTTATGGATTTCTCAATGCTGAACTTTCGCCATATCATTGCTTTACTATATTGAATTTTGTAGTGTTTTTGAATGAATAGATGTTAGATTATGAGTTTAGGTCCATTGATTAATTGAAGCCCACATAGAATCAACCAACAGTGTTCCAAATTTATACATATCATGTCATGTTAAATTCATTATGCCCGGATCATGTGTGGTATTATTCCATGACTTTCTAAAGAGTTCTTCATATTATTTTGTATCATGTGGGATCGAAATTATATAGGATGAATGCGACATCACTTCATACTTCATGTCTCTATGCTGTACTCGTTCGTGTCATCCTCAAACGTGTTGTGTGTCCAATTCATTTTAATTTTAATTATTGATTTATCATTAAATTTAAAATGTCTTTTGAGAAATATACCGAAATTAAGGAAAAATAGAATATATTTCAAATTATGGGAAAAAGTTGGATAATATTTGAAGTTTTGAACTTGTATATATCTCCATATGAAAAATAGTTTTGCTTTGTAATAAGTTTGCTTCTATTTTTCGAGTTTAAGCAATATATATAGTGTTCCATATTTCGTATATGTCATTACTCATTAATTTCATGTTTCGTGCTATCCCATCTTGTCTTGATTTTTCACGTATATATTATGCCGTTGTATGTCAATTAATTTGGTTCAGGATATATAGACACATCACGAAAACATTCATGTGGCGTAAAGTGTCGTTTGCATGTCATAGCATATATATCATGACATGTTCGGCCATGGTGTCTTTTTAATAACACTGTCTACAATTAAACTTACACTGAAACAAGCAAGCTACATGCTAACATTCTCTATTTTATACAAAATTACAAACAGAGACATAGCAGGCCAACTGACAGAACCAGTGAGAAATCAACCCTGTAGTGTTATACTCTTTGAGGATATAGATATATATGGCCCACGTGGCAGTGTGTGACATGCTGCTTCAAGTCCTTAGAGATGGTAGATTGACTGATGGTCAAGGCAGAACTGTTGATTTCACCAATACTATTATCATCATGACCTCAACTCTTGGTTCTAAGTACCTCCTTACAAGGATGCCAGGTTATACTTCCATGAAAGTATCCCACGACCTTGTTTTGCAAGAGTTAAAACTTTCCTGCAAAACTATATATCTCTTTGGTGTATTCATGATTGCTTGTTTGAGGAAAACACAATAACACATAACAAATTTCTTATTGATTTATGAATTTTTCAGGTCATGAAGCATTTCAGGGGAGAGTTTTTGGATAAGATTGGCAAAACTCTTATATTGAATCCGCTATCACACGATCCGCTCAGAGAAGTGGCAAGCCGATATCTGAAGGAAGTGGGTGAACGTTTCGCCAAGAAAGGCATTGCCTTGCATGTCACTAATGCAGCTCTAGATGTCATTATTGCTGAATCTGATGATCATGTATGTCACAAATCCATAATCTCTTTTTGCATCATTATATTTTGGTTACACGTGCTTTAGTTGATAGTCTTAAACAAATCCATAGCACGTGATGGTATCTTCCTCTGAATCGTCTTTTAATACTCATTTGTGTAGGTATATGGAGCGAGAAACATTCAGAGATCGATAGAGGAGCAGGTAACAGATGAACTAGTAGTGATGTTCGTAAGAAATGAGATTGTTGAGAACTCAACTGTGTACATAAATGTAGCTCAAGAAAAAGATGAGCTAGTGTACCGAGTTGAGTAGAACAATCAGTTTGTCAATGCATAGATCGATGGTAGGAGTAGTTGGACAAGTCAACAAACCCACCAAAAGACTTTTGGGATATAAGGATAAGTTGAATTAGAAGATTATGGGGTAATGTTTTAAATTAGAAGGTTTTTTCTTTCAACAAACGCTTCAAATGAACGATACTCTTACATCTACTTGTTGTTATCAATCTTTAATTATACCGTCGCTAGCGGACTCTACCACCCTCAAATTTTATATTTTAGAAGAATTAATTAATCCTAATCAATTGCATATTGATAGAAAGAGAGAAGACACATAAATCACTTCGAGAAAGCTCATGATGAGTAAAAAGAACAAGTCCTTTACGGGTTGACTTGAGTCGAGCTCTCCGTACGAAGACGACGATGGTTTCAGACGTTGAAGGATGGCAAACCGTTCGTCCCCGTCAGAGATCCAGGCCAGCACCTACCGCACCGGCGTCGCAACAACCTCTTCGCACCCACGTCCTCTCTCTCCCCGACGGTAGACCCTCTTATGCGCAAGCCCTAGCTTCCCGTTTCTCTGCCCCTGCCACCTCTTCCACTCCCACCATTCCACCTCAAATCACCAAACATACACCCCAAGCCGCCAAACCAACCCCTCCCTCCTCCCTCCCTCCCAACACCACCTGCCACCCCCCTTCCCCCTCCGCCCTTCACTCAATCCCCCATCCCTTGCGCCCTAGGCAGCCAATACTCATTACCTCTCTAGAAAGCCCCACAACCCTCAGTTTCCCTCCTCGTATCGAAGATCCAGATTGGCACAATAGGTGCTTCAGGTGTTTCCGCAAGGGCCACACTACAGAGACATGTACAGAGGCAAGAAGGTGCGCCTCCTGTTGGGGGCAGGGGCATGAATACGTTGAGTGTCCTGACATCACTGGTAAACCACTGCCTTCGTACCTCCGCTCCAATCGTAGGCGCCAGCCAGCAAGGCGTCCGGTCAGGAGGCCGATGAGTAAGCTTCCCGTTGGCCGGAAACCAGCTGTCAAGGCCCCTCAACCAGCTGATAATGCACATCGGCCGAGGCTAACCAAGCGGTGGGTCCCTTGTGACCCCCTTCTCAAGGGGGAGGAACCAGATTTTCTAGATTTGTTGGCCGATTCCTCCAAGACTTTCACTGAACTGCCGCCGAATACTGAGAGACCCGATTCTGTCTCTTGCTTCCTTGCAAGAGATGACAGCTACCTCTCGCGAGTCTCAGTACTTGCCAAATCCCTGGTCCTCTCTCTGCCTCCAAATCCTGAATTTGACCTCTCCTTGGATGCTGTGGCTGACATGGTTGCCTCAACTGGTTTAGTCAAAGCTTTGCAACTCAGTGTTGGTTTTCTCACAAAAGGTCACTTCTTGGTTTCTCCTCCTCCGGGTGTTAGCGCCCATGACATTTGCTTAGCCTTCACAGATGAGTGGTGGGACTTTGGATACACCGCGGCTCTTTGGTCTCCCCACATGGATGCCGACATCTCTATCCCTAGATCAAGGTATGGATCAAATTAGTAGGGCCTCCTACTCAACTCTGGAATGAGGACTGCATTGCACAGGCCATTGGGGAATTTGGCACCTACTTAGGCACAATCGTCTCCAACTGTCCCGGTAACTTAGCGGTTTGGGATGCAGCCATTGCGGTACATGATCTCAGGAAAATCCGCCGCCACCTGTCCTTTTCTTCTGGGGCGTTCGACTACCATGTGCCTCTGAACATAGAGCGCTGGATGCCTTGCCAGCTCTATTCAATTCGGGACATCCCTCCGCCACCCCCTATCATCCTCCGACCTAGGGATAGGCCCTCCATTGCTTCTCCCACGCCCTCTCCTACCTCTGACACTAACAGTACAGGGGAAGAACAGAGTTTTACTTTCAAATTGAGTGATCTCAAGCGACTATTTGGGAAACTAGACCCGGTCAAATTGCCGGAGGATATTGTGACTACTTTACATCCGCCCAATGAGGAGGTTAAACGGGGGAAACAACCGATGACCGCCGACGTGGCAATTCTCAAACGAGATTTCGCCGTCACGACAAAGGAGAAAAGTGTTGTTATCGGGTCTAATGCCTGCTCCACCATTAGCAATAGCGGCACTAACACACCCGTTAACCCCCGTATCGGGCATTCAGGAGGTTCCGCTATGGCCTTGGCCGCTCATTCGGGCAGGGGGACGGGCAGAGATCTGAGCAGAGGAACTCCTGGCGGGTCAGCATTCAACGGTTCGGGTACAGGCACGCCAGGCGGGCTAGCAGTTCTTGGATCGGGCAAATCAACCACCCACCAAGCTAACACAGCCCCGAAACAGCTGTCCAAACTAGATGAGTTTGAGCTCACGGCTTCAGTGCAGCCACGTGCTGGTCAAGGACGCAGCAAAAGGACTCTGCCACTACAAGACGAGGCGGCTCAGGTTCTAATCCCCTCCTCTCTTGTTTCTTTACCCCCTAGTCCTCGTTGTTTGGAGGCTACCACTCTCTTTCCAGAGTCTTCCATGCCAGCTGTTATTCCCACTTGCTCTCCTCATATACCTGGCATGTATATCAACCTAACCTCTGTTGGTACAACTGGCAAGGCTTCCAAAAAGATTACTAAAAGGAAAAATGTGCCTAGATCTTGCAATTCAACCAAAGATTTAAGTCTAATCTCTAATTTAAATCCGACTGATTTTGTCAATGTGCCGATAAATTACTATGAAGCACGTGATTTGGCTTCCTTAATTGGGGTTGATAATTGGGCACTTACCTTATACGATCCTGACATGCAAAAAACTGGAGCACATGTCCCTCAAGCCCATACAGTACCAACTGCGGTTGGCCCATCCCAGCCCAGCAGAATTGTTACTAAGCATGCCTCTAACATTTTAAATCAGGTGCTCAGCCCCTTAGGCAAGAAGAACAAAAAGCCTAGACATGGTACATCGGCTGAGGATGGCCACAACTACAAGCTAGATTATGAGTTGCGTCTAGATGCTAGCTCTGATGAGCTATCCAGTGCATGAAGCGTACCTTCCAGCACCTTCTTTTTTTAGGCTTTTCTTGTTAAATGAATTGTAAACCTCTAAATATCTTAACTTGGAATGTTCGTGGTTTAAGTGATTTTGTTAAGCGGAAAGTTGTGTCTGATGTAATACGCACTACTAGGGCCGATGTGGCTTGCCTTCAAGAAACTAAATCAGACAATATGGATGTCTTTGTTGCACTCTCCTTCCTCCCATCGTTCTTTGATTTTAATGTTGTTTCTTTGGATGCTATCCAAACGCGTGGAGGCTGTGTTATTTGTTGGAAGCGTTTTTTTGAACTTATTAATTCGTGGACAACTAAACATTCTTGTTCTGCATTATTGCTTGACAGACGCACAAACACGACCTTCCTTTTTACCTGCGTTTATGGGCCAAGATTGCAGGCCGACAGGCCTTCCTTTTTTCAGGAATTGATCTTCACCTCTAATTTTTCACCGGGCCTCTGGGCATTAATGGGTGATTTCAATGTACTGCGATGGGCTAACGAGCGCTCTACAACCTGTCTAGACTTTGCGTCTATGCAGATGTTCAATAACTTCATCGATGAAGCTGGCCTCCTTGATGCGCCATTGGTTAACAAGTCCCACACTTGGTCAAACAAACAACCAAATCCAATTCTTTCTAGGCTAGACAGGGTGCTTTTTAGAAGCGATTGGAACATACACTACCCCTTCCTTCAGCTTTTGGCCTTACCCTCACCGGTTTCAGACCATTCTCCACTGCTCTTCAAATGCAGACAGCTACCAACTACTCCTAAGCCTTTTCAACTAGAACTCTTCTGGCTATTTAACAAGGATGCTCAGTCAATCATAAGCCAAGTCTGGTCCTCCCCTGTCAATTGCGGCTCTCCCTTTGAGTCCTTCAATACTAAAACTCTTCTTCTACACAAGATCCTTCGTCAATGGCATCTTCAAAATTTTGGGAAACTTAACTTCCATCTCTTAAATGCAAAAGCAATTATTCTTTTCTTGGACAGTTTAGAGGAACAGAGACAGCTGACCCATTTGGAGTTCAATCTTCGTATTCTTGCTCGAGAACGAGCCTTTCATCTGGCTAACATCTCAGAAGTTAGATGGTTTCAGCGTTCACGAGCACGGTGGCTGCGACATGGAGACAGGAATACCAAATATTTTCACTCTCTTGCCACAACCAGGAAAAGGAATAACTTCATCTCCAAACTCATTGTTCATGATACAGAGGTGACGGATCCAAAGGAAATTTGTGAGGCTTTCACCTCGTTCTACATTCAACTGTTAGGTACAGATACAGATACCCTTCATTTCGCTCCTTCAACTTTATACTCGGCTCCACCTCCAGATCTCACTGCCTTAGTAGTTCCTTTTGGTGAAGTTGAAATTCGATGGGCCGTCATGGATCTCTCCAATGACAAATCCTCGGGCCCGGATGGGGTCCCCAATGAATTCTATAAGCTCGATTGGGAATTAGTAAAGGGTGATCTCGTTTCCATCTTTTCGGCCCTGTATAACAAGCAGTTAAATCTCCAATCCTCAAATCATGCTCGAATTGTCCTTATCCCTAAAGAAGAAAATGCTACTTGTCCCTCTGCCTTTCGACCCATTAGTGTCATTTCCTATATCCCGAAACTAATCTCAAAGGTCTTAGCAAACCGAGTGGCTGCCTTCATGCCTCAGCTGATTCCACATTCACAAACGGGCTTCATCAAGGACCGTCTGATTACTGAAAATTTCATTGTTGCAAGAGAACTTGCCTCTGCCATCAACAACCAAAGGGACCCTGCTTTTCTTCTAAAACTCGACTTCCAAAAGGCCTTCGATTCAGTAAGTTGGCATTTCTTGTTTGAGGTTTTGAACCACAGAGGGTTCCCTCCGCTTTACATCTCTTGGCTGCAGACCCTCCTTTTTTCCTCGACCTCCTCAGTCGTGGTGAACGAATGCATTGGAACCCCCTTCCCTCACAAAAGGGGGTTGCGCCAGGGAGACCCGTTATCCCCATTTCTTTTTCTTGTAGCGGCGGATGTCCTCTCTAAGATACTTCAGTCGGCCTCTTCTTCCGTCCCCTTTGGTATCTGTCAAAAGTTTCCTCAACCGTTTCTTATCCTGCAATATGTCGACGACACATTGTTGTTCTCTACTGCTATTCAGGTTTTATCTATGGTTCTCAATGCTTTTGCAGCAGTGTCAGGGATTCAACTCAACCTCAACAAGAGCTCTTTAGTCTCCTTCAACCTTCCTGCAGATCTCACAGCCTCAATCAACTTGACCTTGGGCGTGTCTATTGCTACCTTGCCTTTAACTTATCTAGGTCTGCCCCTCACTTTGACAAGACCAGATAGGATGGCTTACCAACGGCTCATTGATAAACTGCAATGTAAGCTTGCTGGTTGGAAAGCAACCATTCTCTCTAGGGCTGGACGCCTTACCCTGGCTACTTCAGTACTTTCTTCAGTACCTGTATACTTCATGTCGGTCTTCAAGCTACCAATTTGGGTAATCAAAGCAATTGACCGAATCAGAAGAGATTTCATTTGGGGTTCTTCGAGCAACGACAGGCGAGATATGCATCTACTTTCATGGGACCGTGTTTGTTTACCTAAAGCTTTTGGAGGTTTTGGGCTATTAGACTTGAAATTGCAGAACATAGCTCTCCTCCTGAGATGGTGGTGGAGATTGTACCACTCCTCCAATTCACTGTGGTCGCTCTTTGCCTATAGTCTCTTTGCCAAACGAGACCCTCTAATATCACCTATAGCTTGGAACTCCAATGGGTTCTTCTTTTGGAAAGATCTCTTCTCAATCAGGGTTTATTTCCAACTGGCAACCACTTCTGTTGTAGGTTCGGGACTCAACACTTCCTTCTGGTTGGATAATTGGGGAGGTACCTGCCTTGTACTTTGTGGCTCTTCCATACAGTTGCCGATTAGAAGATTCATCTCTCTAAGACAAGCTTCATTGATGTGGCATACTCTAATTCCTCCCCCAAATACCTTGATCCATGACTCACTGCATCAAGTACTTATAAATTTCAATTTTAATTCAGAACCCGATACCTTGATCTGGAAGTGGAACTCACAAGGCGTATACACTGCTTCTTCTGCCTACAAGTGGCTTATCTCAGCTGGCAAAATCAGGTTCCCCTTCGCAAGCCTTTGGAAAATTAAGGTCCCTCCCTCTATAAAGATGTTCCTCCTCTTAGCTTCTCATGGCCGTATTCTGACACAGGACCAATTGATCAAACGAAATATCCCGGTCTCCTTAGGCTGTGTACTTTGCTCTCAGCCGGTTTGCGAAACTGTCACACACCTCTTCTTACTATGTCCCTTTTCAGTGCATCTATGGGTATCTCTGGGATTCCGTGTGCCTTCTGGCCCACCAGATATGAACAGACCTTTCTTGGATCAGCTTCTTTCCCTCTACAACTCTACAACTCACCAGCAACGCAAGAAAGTACTCATGGCAACAACAATATGGGCTTTATGGCTAGAAAGGAACAACATAACTTTCAGAAATGAGAAAAGGAGCTTGGATGCGATTCACCATTGGATCATTTGTGAATCTACACTCTTTATGGACACTTGCTAACTGTTCTGCAGTCGTGCCTGTAACCTTTTAATTTTGTGTAGCAGTTTTTCTTTTTCGTGTATGTACTCCTAGGTAGCCTCTACCTAGTCTCTCAAAAAAAAAAAAAAAAAAAAGCTCATGATGAGTCTTTTTAGTAAGTTTTATCTGTACAAATAAGTTAATTAAATAAAATAACTATCAGCTATATTAAACCAATCTCAGTCACCGATGCATTAATGTATTGCGCTAAATTAAATTAGTCGAGAAAAAAAGAGAATATAATTATGTTTAATGCTCAATACAATATTGAATATCTTTTACATATTTGGTAGGAAAAGTTTTTCCTATCTATTTCAGCAAGCTGACCACTCCGATCCCCTTTGTTGTATAGATTAATTGAAATTTTATAATTTAGCAAATTTTTTCGAAAGTCCCTAAACTTTGTACATAATTCAGTTTTAATCACTGAACTTCAATTTGTCCCTCTGAGCCACTAATGTTTCAAATAATCCAATTTTGTTCACTCTGTCGTTCCGTTAAGCTCCATCTAATTTCAACAATCGAGGTACAAATTGGGGATCAAAATGTTCTCTCTTCTTCTATTTCCCACAGCTAGGAGCCTCCGTCCCTTCTCTCTATCGCTGCCAGCCTGCCAAACATGGTGTACTAAAAAAAAAATTCGATACTCTCAATCTCTATCTCTCAGACTCTCAGCAGCACGCCAGCACCTCTCTTTTAATTCCTACTTCTCTCTCTATTTCTCTCTCTCTCAATAAAGTAATTTATGATGATAGTCAGATATATGGTGCACGTGAATCACAATTGTGCATTCTTCTTCGATTTATTTTGATTCGGTCTCAATTTTGGTGATTTTTTTTTTAATTTCACTCTTGAATAGAATTTGTTGTAATATAAGGCTGTATTTGTGAGCATAAAATATACAACTTTATGAGCTTTTTATGTTATTTGAACTAAAGGGTTTGTTGCCTATGGGCGTTCTTCAAAAAAAATAATAAATAAATAAAATTAATTAAAAGGTTTGTTGGGCCAGAAAACCGACGATTTTTTTTTTTATTGAACAATTGACAACAAAATCGGAGATAAAGCTGCATTCTTGAGAGTCGAACTGTGGTTTTTACAGTACAAAAATGACAGTATCGCCACGGGGCCTTGGAGGCCTTTGTGCATAAAATTTCATTCAAATTTACAAGTACTAATTTAAGAAGTCCGGTTTTACCAGTGGTTCAAGCAGGCTGAACCTTTTAAACCGAACCGATGGTTCAGCCGGTTCGCATCCAGTTAGGTTTTTCAAAACATTGATTACATGAGACAATTCAAACAAGCATCTTAATTCACAAATAAATTAACATGAACACATTCAAAATTGCAACAACAATTACTATCCATATTGCTAACATAATCATATTTCAAACAAAACTGGTGTAAGAGTTTAATTGTAGATCATTTTAATTTTGAATAAGTAAGAACAAAATCATATTCTAGATGGTATAAGAGTTTAACTGTAGTTTGTTGTAATGAAATGACTAAAAATGATTTCAGAAACGATTGAAATGCTCATATGAAACTTAAAATAAGAATTATTTGCATTTTATATGCGTAATTAATACGTATAATCCAATCTTTTTCGAATAAGTAAGATTTGAATCTTATTCTAGATCGTATATAGTGCTTAAATTTTGATTATTGTGTCGAAATGACATAGAATGAATGTAGAAATGGTTAAAATACTCAAATGATACCTATAATATGCATTATTTGCACTTTATATGCGTAATTACTACATATAATCCAATCATTTTGAATGAATACGATATGAATTATATTCTAGGCAATATAGAGAGTTTACATGTAGATTATTGTGATAAAATGACCTAAAATGAATTTAGAAACAATTGAAATGCTCAAATGATAGTCATAATATGCATTATTTGCACTTTATATGCGTAATTACATTCTATAATTCTGAGCATCGTTTGGTCATTTCAATCGTTTCTGGATTCATTCTAAGTCATTTTATCACAATAATCTACATTTAAACTCTTTATACTCTCTATAATATGATTCATATGTTATTTATTCAAAAAGATTGGATTATCCATTGTAATTACGCATATAAATTGCAAATAATGCAATTCTGAGTATCATTTGAGCATTTCAATCGTTTATGGATTCATTTTAAGTCATTTCATCACAATAATCTACATTTAAACTCTTTAAACTGTCTATAATATAATTCATATCTTATTTATTCAAAAAGAATGGATTATATATGGTAAATACACATATAAAGTGCAAATATTGCAATTATGAGTATTATTTGAGCATTTCAATCGTTTCTGGATTCATTCTAAGTCATTTCATCAAAATAATCTACATTTAAACTCTTTATACTATCTAAAATATGATTCATATCATATTTATTCAAAAATATTGGATTATACATGGTAATTATGCATATAAAGTGCAAATAATTCAATTCTAAGCATCATTTGAGCATTTCAATCGTTTCTGGATTCATTATAAGTTATCCCCTCAAATAAACTGCATTTCAACTCTTTATACTGTCCATAATATGATTTATATGTTATTTATTCAAAAAGATTGGATTTTACATGGTAATTACGCATATAAAGTGCAAATAATGTAATTCTGAGTATTACTTGACCATTTCAATCGTTTATGGATTCATTCTAAGTCATATCGTCACACTAATCTACATTTAAATACTTTATACTGTCTAAAATATGATTCATATCTTATTTATTTAAAAAGATTGAATTATACATGGTAGTTACGCATATAAATTGCATATATTGTAATTTTGGGTATAATTTGAGCATTTCAATCATTTCTGGATTCGTTCTAAGTCATTTCATCACAATAATCTACTTTTAAACTCATTATACTGTCTATAAAATTATTAGTATCTTATTTATTCAAAAAAATTGGATTATACATGGTAATTATGCATATAAATTGCAAATAATGCAATTCTAAGCATCATTTGAGCATTTCAATCGTTTCTGGTTTTATTCTAAGTCATTATATCACAATAATCTATATTTAAACTTATTATACTGTCTATAAAATGATTAGTACCATATTTATTCAAAAAGATTGAATTATACATGATAATTACGCATATAAAGCGCAAATAATGCAATTCTGAGTATCATTTGAGCATTTCAATCGTTTCTGTACTCATTCTAAGTCATTTAATCACAATAATCTACATTTAAACACTTTATACTATGTATAATAAGATTTGTATCTTGTTTACGCAAAAAGATTGGATTATACATGGTTATTACGCATATAAAGCGCAAATAATGCAATTCTGATTATCATTTGAGCATTCCAATCGTTTCTGGATTAATTCTAAGTAATTTCAATACAATAATCTAAATTTAAACTCTTTATAATGTCCAGACTAACGTTCATATCTTTTTTATTAAAAAAGATTGGATTTTACAAGGTAATTACGCATATAAAGTGCAAATAATGCAATTCTGAGTATCATTTGAGCATTTCAATCGTTTCAGGATTCATTATCAGTCATTTCATCATAATAATCTATATTTAAACTCTAAATACTGTCTAGAATATGATTCCTATCTTATTTATTCAAAAAAAAATAGATTATATATGGTAATTACGGATATAAAGTACATATAATGCAATTCTGAATATCATTAGAGCATTTCAATCGTTTCTGGAATGATTCTGAGACATTTCATCACAATAATCTCATTTAAACTTCTTATAATGTCTATAATATGATTTATATCTAATTTACTCAAAAAGACAGGATTATAATTGGTAATTACGCATATAAAGTGCAAATAATGCAATTCTGAGTATCATTTGAGCATTTCAATCATTTCTGGATTCATTCTAAGAGTCATTCGATCACAATAATCTACATTTAAACTCCTTAGTTGTCTATAATATAATTCATATGTTATTTATTGAAAAAATTGGATTATACACGGTAATTACGCATATAAAGTGCAAATAATGAAATTCTGAGCATTGTTTGAGCATTTCAATCGTTTCTAGATTCATTTTAAGTCATTTTATCACAATACTCTATATTTAAACTCTATATACTGTCTAGAATATGATTCATATCTTATTTATTCAAAAATATTGGATTATATTTGGTAATTACGCATATAAAGTGCATATAATGCAATTCTTCGTATCATTTGAGCATTTCAATCATTTCTCGATTCATTCTAAGTCATTTCATCACAATAATCTACATCTAAAATCTTTCTACTGTCTATAATATGATTCATATGTTATTTATTTAAAAGTATTGGATTATATATGGTAATTACGCATATAATGTGCAAATAATGCAATTCTGAGCAACATTCGTGTATTTTCATTGTTTCGGTATTCATTCTACGTCATCTCATCAAACTAATCTACTTTTAAACACTTTATAATATCTAGAATATGATTCATATCTTATTTATTCAAAAAGATTAGATTATAAATGGTAATTTCGCATATAAAGTTCATATAATGCAATTTGATGCATTATTCGAGTATTTACATCGTTTATAGATTCATTCTAAGTTATCTCATCACAATAATCAACATTTAAACTCTTTACACTGTCCAGAATGTGATTTATATTTTATTTATGCAAAACAAATTGGATTATACATTGTAATTACGCATATAAATTGTAAACAATGCAATTCTGAGCATTATCTGAGTATTTCACTCATTTCTGGATTCATTCTAAATTATCTCATCACAATAATCAACATTTAAACTCTTTATACTGTACAGAATATGATTTGTATGTTATTTATGCAAAAAGATTGGATTATACATGGTAATTACGCATATAAAGTGCAAATAATGCAATTCTGAGAATTATTTGAGCATTTCAATCATTTCTGATTCATTCTAAGTTATCTCATCACAATAATCAACATTTAAACTCTTTATACTATACAGAATATGATTTATATGTTATTTATGCAAAATGATTGGACTATACATGGTAATTACGCATATAAACTGCAAATAATGCAATTCTGTGAATCATTCGAGTATTTCCATTGTTTCTGGATTCATTTTAAGTTATCTCATCACAATAATCAACATTTAAATTCTTTATACTGTCCATAATATGATTTATATGTTATTTATTAAACAATATTGGATTATACATGGTAATTACGCATATAAAGTGCAAATAATGCAATTCTGAGCATTATTTGAGCATTTCAATCATTTCTGATTCATTCTAAGTTATCTCATCACAATAATCAACATTTAAACTCTTTATACTATACAGAATATGATTTATATGTTATTTATGCAAAAAGATTGGATTATACATGGTAATTACGCATATAAACTGCAAATAATGCAATTCTGTGCATCATTCGAGTATTTCCATCGTTTCAGGATTCATTTTAAGTTATCTCATCACAATAATCAACATTTAAACTCTTTATACTGTCCAGAATATGATTTATATGTTATTTATTAAACTATATTGGATTATAGATGGTAATTACGCATATAAAGTGCAAAAAATGCAATTCTGAGCATTATTTGAGCATTTCAATCATTTCTGATTCATTCTAAGTTATCTCATCACAATAATCAACATTTAAACTCTTTATAGTATACAGAATATGATTTATATATTATTTATGCAAAAAGATTGGATTATACATGGTAATTACGCATATAAACTGCAAATAATGCAATTCTGTGCATCATTCGAGTATTTCCATCGTTTCTGGATTCATTTTAAGTTATCTCATCACAATAATCAACATTTAAACTCTTTATACTGTCCAGAATATGATTTATATGTTATTTATGCAAAAAGATTGAATTATACATGGTAATTACGCATATAAATTGCAAAAAATGTAATTCTGAGCATTATTTGAGTATTTCAATCGTTTCTAGATTCATTCTAAATTATCTCAACACAATAATCTACATTTAAACTCTATATACTGTTTAGAATATGATTCATATCTTATTTATTCAAAAAGATTGGATTATACATGGTAATTACGCATTTAAAGTGCAAATAATGCAATTCTGAGTATCATTCGAGTATTTCCATCGTTTCTGGATTCATTCTAAGTCATATCATCACTCTAATCTACTTTGAAACACTTTATAATATCTAGCATATGATTCATATCTTATTTATTCAAAAATATTGGATTATACATGGTAATTACGCATATAAAGTACAAATAATGAAATTCTGAGTATCATTCGAGTATTTCCATCGTTTCTGCATTCATTCAAAGTCATATCATCACACTGATCTACTTTTAAACACTTTATACTATCTATAATATGATTCATATCTTATTTATTCAAAAATATTGAATTACACATGGTAATTACGCTTATAAATTGCATATAATACAATTCTGAGTATCATTCGAGCATTTCCATCATTTCTGGATCCATTCTAAGTTATTTCATCACAATAATCTTCATTTCAACTCTTTATACTGTCCATCATATGATTCATATGTTATTTATTCGAAAAGAATGGAATATAAATGGTAATTACGCATATAAAGTGCAAATAATGCAATTCTGTGCAATATTTGAACATTTCAATCGTTTCTGGATTCATTCTAAGTCATATCATCACACTAATCTACATTTAAACCCTTTATACTGTTTAGAATATGATAGATATTTTTTATTAAAAAAATGGATTATATATGGTAAATACGCATATAAAGTGCAAATAAGGAAATTTTGAGTATCATTTGAGAATTTCAATCATTTCAGGATTCATTCTAATTCATTTCATCATAATAATCTACATTTAAACTCTTAATACTGTCTAGAATATAATTCATATCTTATTTATTCAAAAAGAATGGATTATAAATTATAATTTCGCATATAAAGTGCACATAATACAATTCTGTGCATCATTCAAGTAGTTCCATCGTTACTGGATTTTTTCTAAGTCATATCATCACACTAATCTACTTTTAAACACTCTATACTATCTAGAATAAGATTAATATCTTATTTATTCAAAAAAAATGGATTACAAATGAAATTACGAATATAAAGTGCAAATAATGCAATTCTGAGTATCATTTGAGCATTTCAATCATTTCCGGATTCATTTTATGTCATTTCATCACAATAATCTACATTTATACTCTTTATACTATCTAGAATATGATTCATATCGTATTTATTCAAAAAGATTGGATTATACATGGTAATTACGCATATAAAGTGCAAATAATGCAATTCTGAGCATTATTTGAGCATTTCAATCGTTTCTGGATTCATTCTCAGTTATCTCATCACAATAACCAACATTTAAACTCTTTATACTATCCAGAATATGATTTATATGTTATTTATGCAAAAAGATGGATTATACATGGTAATTACACATATAAAGTGCAAATAATGCAATTCTGAGTATTATTTGAGCATTTCAATCGTTTATGGATTCATTCTATGTTATCTCATTAAAATAATCAACATTTAAACTCTTTATACTGTACAGAATATGATTTATATCATTTTTATGCAAAGAGATTGGATTATACCGGTAATTACGCATATAAAGTGCAAATAATGCAATTTTGAGCAATATTTGAGCATTTCAATTGTTTCTAGATTCATTCTAATTTATCTCATCACAATAATCAGCATTTAAACTCTTTACACTATCCAGAGTATGATTTATATATTATTTATTCAAAAAGATTGGATTATACACGGTAATTACGCATATAAAGTGCAAATAATGCAATTTTGAGCATCATTTGAGCGTTTCAATCGTTTCTGGTTTCATTCTAAGTCATTTCATCACAATAATCTAAATTTAAACTCTTTATACTGTCTAGAATAAGATTCATATATTATTTATTCAAAAAAAAAGAATTATACATGGTAATTACGCATATAAATTGCATATAATGCAATTCTAAGTATCATTCAAATATTTCAATCGTTTTTGTATTCATTCAAAGTTATTTCATCACAATAATCTACATTTAAACTCTTTATGCTGTCTATAATGTAATTCATATGTTATTTATTGAAAAAGATTGGATTATAAACGGCAATTACGCATATAAAGTGCAAATAATGCAATTCTGTGCGATGTTTGCACATTTCAATCGTTTCTGGATTCATTCTAAGTTATATCATCACACTAATCTACATTTAAACCCTTTATACTATCTAGAATATGATTCATATATTCTTTATTTAAAAAAAATGGATTATTCATGATAATTACGTATATAAAGTGCATATAATGCAATTCTGAGTATTATTTGAGCATTTCGATCGTTTCTGGATTCATTCTAAGTCATTTTATCACAATAATCTACATTTTAACTTTTAATACTGTCTAGAATATGACTCATATCTTATTTAATCAAAAAGATTAAATTATACATGGTAATTATGCATATAAAAGTGCAAATAATGCAATTTTGAGTTTCGTTTGAGCATTTAAATCGTTTATGGATTCATTTTAAGTCATTTCGTCACAATAATCTACATTTAAACTCTTTATACTATCCGGAATATGTTTTCATATCTTATTTATTTAAAAAGATTAGATTATACATGGTAATTATGCATATTAAGAGCAAATAATGCAATTCTGAGTATGATTAGAGCATTTCAATCATTTCTGGATTCATTCTAAGTCATATCATCACAATAATATATATTTAATCTTTTTATACTATCTAAAATATGATTCATATCTTATTTATTCAAAAAGATTGTATTATACATGGTAATTACGCATATAAAATGATAATAATACAATTCTTAGTTTAATTTGAGCATTTCAATCATTTCTGGATTCATTCTAAGTCATCTCTCTATAGAGTCAAAAATACGATTCAGATCTTAGTTATTCAAAAAAATTATATTATACATAGAAATTCCTCACATAAAGTGCATATAATGCATATTCTTAGTAACATTTGAGTGTTTCAACCATTTTGAATTCATTCTAAGTCTTTTTCTACAATAATCTATATTTAAACTCTCTATACCATATAGAATATGATTCAGATCTTACTTATTTAAAAAAAAATTGATTTATAGTAAGTAATTACGCATATACAGTGCTAATAATGCATATCCTGAGTATCATTTGAGAATTTCTACCATTTCTACATTCATTCTAAGTCATTTCATCACAATAATCAATATTTCAACTCTCTATACTATCTAGAATATGATTCGTATCTTATTTGTTCAAAATGATTGGATTATACATACACAGTAATAACGCATATAAAGTGCAAATAATGCATATTTTGGGTATCATTTGAGCATTTCAATCATTTTTGAATTCATTCTAAGTCATTTCAACACAATATTCAATATTTATGCTCTCTGTATAGTCTAGAATAAGATTCAAATGTTACTTATTAAAAAAGATTGCATTATACGTAGTAATTACGCATATAAAGTGCAAAAAATGCATATTATGGGTATCATTTGAGCATTCCTATCGTTTCTGAATTCATTCTAAGTCATTTCAACACAATAATCAATTTTAAGCTCTATACAGTCTAGAATAAGATTCAACTCTTACTTATTCAAAAAGATTGGATTATATGTAGTAATTACGCATATAAAGTGCAAATAATTCTTATTCTGAGTAATATATAAGCATTTCAATTGTTTTTGAATTCATTCTTACTCATTTCATCACAATAATCTCCATTTAAACTCTCTATGCTATCTAGAATATGATCTTACTTATTAAAAAATATTAGATTATAAAAAGTAATTACGCATATAAAGTGAAAATAATGCATATTTTTAGTATCATTTGATCATTTCAACTGTTTTTTCATTCATTCTAAGTAATTTCATTACAATAATCTATATTTAAACTCTTTATACAGTCTAGATTATGATTCATATTTTATTTATTCAATCAAAAAGATTGGATTATACGTAGTAATTGTTAGTAAGTTCTCAATTTTAATTTTTCTTGTTAATTACTATTAATTAACCACAATTAAAACCAAACAACATCAAGAATCTTGCAAATAGCCATTCAACACAAGAATTCATGGAGAGAAAAGATAGGATGAGTATACCTCTCACGATTTAGTAGTCGTGAGGCTCGATCCAAGGCGTAGGAGTCGGTGGTGTGCTGCGCCTTCCTTCTTCTCCAATGGTTGACCTCGAGTCCACCAAGAGAACAACCACGATCTCGAAACCATGCTAGCGATTGGAGATCAAGTCTAACCCTTTCTTCCTTTTCTTTCAATTAAACTATTTTAATGGTGGAAGAAGATTGCTCAACACATGAGCCAAGAGGATGAGAGAAGAGAGCAAGAAGAGAGAAAATTGAAAATTTTCTCTCTTGAGAAATTTCGGCCAGCAAAGGAAGAGGAGAGAAAATAGAGAGGTTAGGGTTTGCTTCCAACTTAACCCTTCTATTTATAGCTCACTTAACCTAACTTCCAAAATTACCACATGAACTATTTTGCCCCTCTATGGGCGGCCTTGAAATGGCCAATAATGGGCTACAACAATTGTATTTTAAGTCCATTAATTAATTCCTTTAATTGCTCTTTTAACCATCCTAAATTCAGGCTTTTAATTAACTATTAAATAAAGGTCCAAATAGCTCAATTAATTTAAAGTAAGTTGAACAATATTAATTATTAACTTATTAATAATTGTTTTGGGATTAGCTAATTCATTAATTTATTTCTATATGATTCCTTTGACTTAATCAATTATAACGATTCGCAACGATATATAATTAATTAATCAACTTATCATATTTTCGTAATACTAACTGTTGCGAATAAATAAATAATTCACCGTGTGGTTATAACTCTATTTGTGTGACTCTTTGAAGATTTATGCTATGTTGGCCATGGAATTAAATCGCTATTTAATTCCAATAATCATAAGCGGTATTTAGCAACACGTTATGACTCCCAATTTACATAAATAATGTACTGATACAAATATTCAAATCCTGCATAAGAAATAAAAGTATTTTCTTGTCTGATTCTTATGTCACATGATATCATCATATAATCCAAGATAGGAATGTGTCATTTTTGCAGATTATACGTTTCTTGATCTAGAGATAATTGTATCAAGTTGCTAGCAAACAATCTATCTCCATCAAGGGGCCCAAACAGATATCATCACTCACTAAGTAAATTAATGAGGGACATACGGTTTTCTTGATGAACAGTTTTTCCCCGCACAGTTCAAGAGAACATAAATAACGTCCGTATAGCAGCCTTTATCAGGAATCAGCGGTAGACGATATTTATAGAACCTATCCTCATGTGGAAAAACTGAACCATCTCAAACTTAGAATCAAACTCAATTGAAATAAATAATGACACATAACACAATCCATATATTTATTTCATTGGGTCATGTCATGTACTATGTTCCACAACATATACATATGCAATTAAGTTGGTAACTCTTTACCTATGATTTGTAGAACTTAATCATCACTTAACTTGCATACTAATCTTATCTGATAATTAATGTTCCTTGTTAATTATCAAGATTATGGACCTTTTAGATTTATTATTGTTATTTAATTATAAATGAGCTACAGAGATCTACAATTCAGATCCTCAACCTGAACGATTTGTCAATAAATAAATCAATGAACAAATGATCAAATATCATCAATAACATAAACAATAGAAGTAGCCATATAAGATTGGCTTCTAGGACAACTCTAACGGTAATAACGCATATAAAGTGCAAATAATGTGTATTCTTGGTATCATTTGAGTATTTCAATCGTTTCTGTATTCATTATAAGTCATTTCATCATAATAATCTACATTTAAACTCTTTATACGATTTAGAATATGATTCAAATCTTACTCGGTCATGCCCACAACATTGCTTCGGACGAGAAGTTACAAATTTTAAAATTTCAATAAATCGATACTACAAAGGGGATTGGAGTGGTCAGCTTGCAAAGTCGTTTTTTTTTTTTTTGTGATTTAGTACAAGGGGATTAGATACTGTCAAGCACGCATTAATACAATTCCAAATAATACACGAGATAATCAATGTACTTTGGCCATGGCTAATAAAATATAATATATGGGGGTCCATCTAGTGTAATTGTAAAGGAGGAACTTCATTTGGCAATAGAATTAATGTATCAATTTTAACAATCATAAAAAATAACTTTTCATTTTGAATCGACCAATAAACACGTGATTTATATTTCTTTAACATATGCATACATTTTAAAAAATGATAAAATTTGATGCAATTGTTATCATTTATCATCTATCAATAGTCTTAAATTTTGCAATAGTTCAAATTAAATGGTCTTTAATGTAATACTAAATAAAATTTAATTTAAATTATACAAAATACGATCGACAACTAATTAGAGACCGACAATATAATGAAAAGTGTTTTATTTTTAATTTAATGTAGAAATATTATCAAGATCGTAAAATAAATATCCAATAAATATCTCCGTTTCTACGCGAATATTTACACATAGAGCACTCAACAAAAAGCAAATATCCTACTTTACTAAGAGAAATGCTAGTGTCCAATATATTGGTCAGATGGGTCCATCTAATACGATCGTTTTCACATTTTTAAATTGCAAACGACCGATCTGAACTGTTCAATATGTTCTTCATATTGAAAACCTAAAAGAAAGCAATTTTTACATTTTTTTATTTTTTGACTTATTTTTTGGTATTTTAGAAAAAAATCATGATATAATAGTTCTGGATCGTCCAATAATAACGATTTTTTAAAATACCAAAAAAATAGTAAAAAGAATTGAAAAAAATGTAAAAATTGGTTTCTCATAACTTTTCAATATGGAGAACATATTGAATGGGTTGGATCGATCGGTTGAAATTTATAAAAATACGAGAATGATCATATTGGACGGACTCCATCCGTCCAATATATCCGACTCTAGCATTTCTCCTTTGCTAATGGGTTAAAATTTCAGTGATGGATGATGGATCCCTTACGGAGTTACGGGTTGTGCTGCTACCTCATGGAATCAAAATTTCTACATCTCTCATCTATCCATAATCATGAAACGATACAATTATCATTAGCTTGCTGCACGAAATAACTATTACATATGTCAGCATATAATCCGAACATTCCTCGCTTGATATGATTGATCTCTCTCAGAACTCAGAAGCGTCTTTCTAATAAGATTTTTTTTTATTGAGTGAATTTTTAATTTTTATAATAAATTAATAAATAAAATATTACATCTTGAACCGGGTCTTACAATATCCTGGTCGGTGGGTCCATGTAAGACCCAAGTTAGCGTGGGGCATACACTCAGTGACTAAGACTATAAAAAGATTCAAGAACTATTCTACCAGATAAAATTGACCACTTCTTTTCTTCTCTCTCTCCTCTCCTTCTCTCGCTCGCTCGATCAAACCCTAACCCTACGCTTTACCAAATCCACTGATAGTTAGTTGTCTAGCATTTGATTTCCGCAATTAACAGCGTTTAATTTGGGATTGATCGCGCCGTTGAACGAAGAAGGAGGTACAGTACAGGGAAGAAAAACTAGGGTTTGGTTCCATGGAGCCGCGATGCCTGAGTTGAGGAGCGGCGGTCGCGCGGGACGAAGAGCGACAGCTAGAGCACGAAATAGGCCGTCGGAGGAGCGGCGACAGACGGCGCAACCTAACCCTAACTCTAGGAGGCAAGAAATTGCGCCTGCCTTGGCGTTGGTTCAACCTGAGGCGAGAGAGGATCAGATCGGCTTGGAAGAAGGGGAAGGAGACAATAACGGGGTAGAATTAGCGGTTTCGGAGAAGAAAATGGATGAATTTGATAGTGGTGGGAGAAGTGGCGATAATAAACTTGCTGGAGGGGAAGATGAGGGAAGTACTGCTCCTCTTCCAGAAACGGTGAGGCCTTTTTTTGTTATTTTTTATTTTTTCTTTTACTTTCTTTTGTTTATGTCAATGTCATGGAAAGGAAGTTTTAACATCAGCACTTGCCTTTTCGTGTTGGATGATTATTAGAGAAGCAATAATACTGAAATGATTACTATTATTGGGATTCATTTGATAAGAAGTTGAAAGGACGTGTAATTGCTTGTCTTACTTATCTGAAAAACACCAAGCATGAGGCTTTCTAATTGTTTCCTTGTTCAATATCAGGAATTACATTTATGTGATGTCGTTGTCCTAATTTGATTGGAAACATATGAGATAACTGAACTTGGTAACTTGTATCTACTCTAGCAGTTGGTTGCTCTCATGCGTGCTACCAATAATCTATGTGCTTGTTAAAAGGGGCTATCTGTTGCTTCTTTGAACTTCTTCTCTCTCTTTTTTATTTCATTTGTAATATTGGATCAGGTGCAAGTTGGTAACTCTCCTAAATACAAAATCGAGAGAAGGCTAGGCAAGGGAGGGTTCGGCCAAGTCTATGTTGGCCGCCGCATTTCCCCTGCTACATCAAGCTCATCGAGCTCTGGTGCAGGTGCTTTAGAGGTGTGTTCATAGCTTAGCCTGTTGTTTTGTTTATTTTATTTTAGCAATTGCAATAGGAAAAACTATGGCATTTTTTAACAGATGTATGCTAGTGCCAACCAAGTTTGTTAACTTAAGATAAAGTGGTATGAATTTTCAAAAAACTGGGAAGCAGTTTAAAAACCTTAGATAAAATGGTATGAATTTTCAAAAAACAGGGAAGCAATTTGATTTTTTAAATCATTGTTAATTTGTGTCCTTGTTAGGTCGCATTGAAGTTTGAGCATAGAAGCAGTAAAGGATGTAATCACGGACCACCTTATGAGTGGCAAGTTTATAAGTAAGTTAAATATCATTCTGTTCTCAACACTTTATTATTTTAAAGAAAGCACAATTAAAGTATGATTTCCTTGACCTAACTTTTGCACAACATAGTACACTTGGTGGCATTCATGGTGTACCTCGAGTCCACTACAAAGGTCGCCAGGGGGAATATTATGTCATGGTATGCTGACATTTTTTTTCCAGATTGTTCCTTTATTATCTCTATTTCTTAAGTACTTGCTAACGGTTATCATTATTTCTTTGAAGGTGATGGATATGCTGGGGCCAAGTCTTTGGGATGTTTGGAACAATAATTCTCATGCGTGAGTTTTCGACCTTTTATTTTTATTCTGTGTACTTTTTCCTGCTTTGTGCGCGAAGTGATAAATTTCTTAATATGTTCAGAATGTCAGTGGAGATGGTTGCATGCATTGCTATTGAAGCGATTTCAATATTAGAGAAGATGCATTCTAAGGGGTTAGTAATAATTACTTGTGATTTGCTTGATGTGCTGACTTCTCTAATCTTCTCCTGATTTCTTCTTGGGAATCAAGGTGTGCTTATTTTTTGAATTTTTGTTCTAGATATGTACATGGAGATGTGAAGCCTGAGAACTTTTTACTTGGTACTCCTGGTACCCCAGACGAAAAGAAACTATTTCTTGTTGATCTCGGTTTAGGTAATGTAGTGTTTTGTTTTAAGATTTCAAATTAATACCTCATTTTGTCTGAAATTTAAAATATATCGTTAATGCGACTCCAATTTATTGGGCACTAATTGAGCTAAAAGAAAACATATAGTAGGTGAATTAGAATTCATCTAATGTTGGGGCACAGAAACGGTCGTTAAGTTCAAATATCTGGTTTTGCTAGCCTTGTTGCATTTAGTATTTCCCATTTTTCTTTGTTTTACCTTCTAAATTTACTAATCATGTACACCTATGGAATGCTGGCAGCTACTAAGTGGAAAGATAGCACAACAGGCCATCATGTTGAATACGACCAGCGGCCAGATGTATTTAGGTTTGTTTATTTATTTATTTTTTTATTTTGCGAATACCATATTCCAGTAACTCAAGATTGGTATTATTATAATGATTGTTACAGAGGAACGGTTAGGTATGCTAGTGTGCATGCTCACCTAGGAAGGATAGGAAGTAGAAGGGATGATCTAGAATCGCTTGCATATACGCTTGTGTTCCTTCTCAGAGGCCGTCTACCTTGGCAAGGGTATCAGGTAAAAATGCAAGACAGATTTGACAAATATGAGTTATTTAAGGAAAAAATATCTAGTCTTTGTTCATCCTTTTGTTCTCTTTTAGGGAGAAAACAAGGGTTTTCTTGTGTGCAAGAAGAAGATGGCAACCTCCCCTGATTCACTCTGTTGCTTCTGTCCTGTTCCTTTCAAGCAATTTGTGGAGTATGTTGTCAATTTGAAGTTTGATGAAGAGCCTAACTATGCAAAATGCATCTCCCTCTTTGATGGGGTTGTGGGTCCCAATCCTGACATCCGGCCTCTTAACACTGATGGTGCTCAAAAGGTATGCAGTGCTAATAGTAGACTCTCTGTCTTGTCTGTCTGCCTGCCTGTATCTGTGCGGAAGTTGTAGCTAGGAGTGCATCTAATGCTCAGTTTATAACTGTGCAAAGCTTATACATCAGGTCGGGCAGAAGAGAGGGCGGTTGGCAATGGAAGAAGACGATGACCAGCCAAAAAAGAAGGTGCGCATGGGAATGCCTGCTACCCAGTGGATCTCTGTTTACAATGCTCGTCGCCCCATGAAACAAAGGTCCTTTGTTTCCCTGATTTTTATCTGCTATTATTTTTTTTCTTAAATGTTTACTGTTTTGTCTTATGTTTATGATAAAAGGATATTTACCACTATTGGCTGGGGTTCAATAAAAAATCTCCTTGGCTAGCATAGCTCTATTGTGATTTTGATTAGTTTTGACATGTTAACTTTATGTAATTAAGTGAAAAAGGATCGAGTTTTGTGCCTTTACTTGTGGGAAAGGGAACTTAAGGTATCACTTGATATGGGATCTTTGGGAATTCTTTTTTTACCATGGTGAATATTGTCGGTGGGATTATTAATTTATCGTAGCCAGTTTGTGTCTTCATCTTGCAAAGCTGGATTTCAATGAAAGCTGATGCATTCATAGCAGCTATTTAAACTGCCCCGCTTTTCACATATGCTTCCTATTATTTTTTGTCTTGAGCCATGTTTGTAACCAGCCTGATATTTTACCTGTCTGTTGTTTTGTGGTAGTTCTCATTTAGATCACTTAAGTATGCCTAGTATATACAATTAGCTTATAATCCAGTAACCTGGATGGTTTAGTTTTAATGAACCAAACCCACTGATGCTAAGTAATAAAAGAAAAGACAAATATTTAATTCTGGTTAATTTCAGGTATCATTACAATGTAGCAGATGCAAGGCTCGATCAACACATTGAGAAAGGTAATGAAGATGGCTTATTCATCAGCTGTGTCACCTCTTGTTCTAATCTCTGGGCACTTATTATGGATGCGGGCACTGGCTTTACCTCTCAAGTCTACGAGCTTTCGCCTCATTTCCTTCACAAAGTAGGTTTCCTTGAAGCATTTCATAGTAAAAATTTTTAAAAGTTTGAAGTTTAGTTAATCATACTAATGATTGCTTCTTTCTGCCTTTCAAGGAGTGGATAATGGATCAATGGGAGAGAAATTACTATATAACTGCACTTGCTGGTGCAAATAATGGCAGCTCCTTGGTAGTCATGTCCAGAGGTACATGCTGTTAATTTTCCTTATTTTCTTTCTCAATTATATTCCTCAATATTGAAAGCTCAAAAAAAAAAAAAATGGTCTGGCTGCCAGGTACTCAGTATGCCCAACAATCCTACAAAGTAAGCGACTCATTTCCTTTCAAGTGGATAAACAAAAAATGGAGGGAGGGCTTTTATGTCACTTCTATGGCAACAGCTGGTACTAGATGGGCTGTTGTTATGTCTCGCAATGCTGGATTTACAGATCAGGTAAATAAATTTCTTTTCCTTTATCATTTGTTAATTTTGCAATCCTATTTTAATTTCTGTTAATTAAAAAATAAACCTAGTCTGGACAAATGATGTTTGCACCGTGTTTCTTTTAGGTTATGGAGCTGGACTTCCTGTATCCTAGTGAGGGAATTCACAAAAGATGGGACAATGGTTACCGCATAACTTCTACAGCTGCTACATGGGACCAAGCAGCTTTTGTTCTGAGTGTACCCCGAAAGAAGCCTTTAGATGAAACACAAGAGACGCTTCGGACTTCTGCTTTCCCTAGCCAACATGTCAAGGTATGGATATCTGGGAATTTATGGTAAAACTTGAGATGAGAACGGATTCTTTTCACGTGAAACACTGTTGTTTTTTGGCCTTTCGTTTGGACAAAACTCTCTTTGAATTTGGTTTTGCAATGAAATATTTTTGTGTAGTATATGTTACTTAGGAAAATTCAAAGTGTTGATCTATTATGCAACCTTCTTCTAGATAAGTGGTTTCCAGTTTGTTACTTGATACATAGTTTGATAAATAGTTGAATGCTGATGACATTTGTAATTGCATCCCTGTATAACTTTGAAGATATGTTCTTTGGGTAATTGTTTCTGTTCATTTAACTCAGTATTATTTGTTTCTCAATTTTTCAGGAGAAGTGGGGAAAGAACCTCTATATTGCATCAGTGTGCTACGGCCGTACCGTCTCATGAGGTTATCTTTGCTTGAGACAGAATTTGCAATGTGACATAAAATTCTAACTGTCTCACCTGACTGCGAGCTAACATTTGGATATATGGTAGTGTGTGTAGGATTCAAGAACCATGCATTAAGTTTCTGGTTAGGTGGTGCCCAGTTATTATTATCATGTACTGTTTACTTTTGTTGTATTCGTGTGTTGTAAAATATGAAAATCTCTTCAG